>OY756405.1:6909529-8109529 GCA_963576865.1 Anania hortulata | reverse complement strand
TGTTGACTTACGTTCAAAAACTTAAGCCAAAGGAGTCGATAAATCGTATCGTTTTAGGTTTATTAGGCATGTGATTTTTATTCAGGAAATTAAAGAATTTTGTTTATAATTTCAAAACATGAATTATTTAGAAAACCCAATAAGAAAATCCACGTTTTCACTAACACAGACCACGTAGCTACCGCTACACATCTAATAGAGAAAGGAGTGTACCAGCTAAAGAAGTTGGAGAATGTAGACCAGGCGGATTATTCGAAGCACACTGATATATTCGCGTCAAATATCAAACAAAACCAAGCAACGACATGTCGTCCATGAACCATGGTTTACAGGAAATTTCAGAGATCAGCAAGGGAATCACCAAATCTTGTAAAAAACCAAATCCCTGCATTGTTAAAAGTACTCAAATTCTCTATTTTCGTAGTTTTTATTTGTATATAGTATTTCATAGATGTATATAGTATTTCATAGATGTATATATTATTTAAAATTCTGATCTTTTTATAGTAGGATGATAATTGATATTCTGTAATTCCTTTTCCTAAGAATATTTGAATTGGTGGATCTAAAGAGACAAAATTACTTCCTAAATTAAATGACAAAACATAATGTAAGTAATACACAATAGAAATATTTTACAAAGCTTAAAGTTGGGTTTACAATTTAATAAAGTGCACAAAATTTCGAAATTAATATTTATTTTAGGTTAGAAAAATACACATTTGAACACCCAATTACATACTTTAGCAACATCTGATTTTGAAAAAGATTTCTATAAACTAATGAATAATTCAAGTTTTGGTAAAACTACGGAAGATATTAAGAAAAGGGTAAATGTGAATATATTGACATTGAAAAATAAAAGGTGCCCAGAATCCAATTGCTACCCTGAATCTCATATTCTTTATATTTTTCGGAAAAAAATTGAGGCAGCAGCTCAATTAAAAAGACTAAACGTTTGGACAGTATATGTACAATATTTATTTGGGTTTTAGTATACTAGATTTATCAAAAACCTGCATGTACAATGTAAATTATAAATATAAAATGTGAATTTCAAATCATTAAATTGTTGTACACTGAAAGTTACATCTACGAAGACAATAAGGGAATATCCAATTCCCTGAATTGACAAAAGTACTCAATTAAGAAAAATTTTTTTTGTGGCATTTCAATTAAAAAGTACAAAACTTTTGTACAATAGAATTTAGTATACTAGATTTTTTTAAACCGTTATGAACAGTGTTCATTAAAATATATGATGTAAAATATAAATTTGAAATCATTATATTGCCGTAAAAAAACACTGATATTCACAGATCAACGAAGACATCGCCGCCCAAGAAAACAATTTAAATGGTTATTACTTCCCTTTTTATTCCACACCAACACACGGGGGATTAAAAGAAGCGTCTCAATTGATCAATTCTTTAGAGAGTCTAATAAGATTTTTTTTAAACAAACACGTCATCATCAGTTGGGCGCCCCAACAAAGATACAAGATATATCATACGTTCCAACCAACACAGACGACAGAGCTACCGGTACATATCTCATAAAGTTAGAGGTGTACGAGCTGAAGAAGTTAGAGGATGTAGACTAGGCGGATCGTTGGAAGCATGCTGACATACGCTTCAAATATTACCTATACAAAACAACGCAACGACATAGTTTACGGGATCATTTGCCAGATAATTTATGAGATCACAAAAGAAATATCCAATTCCTGTGTTGTCAAAAGTACTCAATTAACAAAAATAAAAAATATGTTTATATTCGTTTTTACATTTAGTTTTATGCATTGGGTTTTAGGGTTTTAAATAATATCCAACTATTACATTATTTGACAAACATTTTCCGTTAGAACTACGTGTATGCACAATTTTATCTATTTTATTATAGTAAAATCATAATTAACTTTCTGTGATTCTTTTTCACAGAACGTTCCAGTAATCTTTTCATTTTGTAAATCTTTTAAAGTTTATACTTCCTATGGTGTGTATATACTTTTATATTTGATGTGATAATAAATACTTTATCACTCCAATTAGTTTCATAGCCGTTTTGACTTTGTTATTCTAAAGTACCAGTACTTTATTTTAGTCCTGACATACAATACAAATAGTATTGGTGGATTTAAAGAGACAAAATAAGTTACTAATTTAAATTATAAAAAAATACACATTAGAAGTATTTTACAAAGATTAGAGTTGGGTTTAAAAGTTACTAATGGGCACATAGTTTTAAGATTTAAACAAAATCCCAGGTTAAAAATATACATAAATTTAAACAGGCAATTAGCAACGTCTGATTGAAAAAGATTTGTATAAATTAATGAACAATAATTTTTTGGTCAAACTATGGAAAATATTGATAAAAAGGAAAGTGAATTTATTGACTAATGAGTCTAATTGCTAAACTTGAATTTCATACTATTTCAATTTTTCAGAAAAGTTAGATGCAGCTTAAATTTTAATTTAAGAATGTCGACCAGACACCAGATAGGATAGGAAACACGCTGACATTCGCGTCAAATATTAAACAAAACCAAGCAACGACAAGATTCGCAGGAAAACTCACCAGATAATTTATGACATCACAAAAGGATTGTCCAATTCCCCGGATTGACAAAAGTACTCCATTAGGAAAAATAAATAAACTCGTTTGTTCCCTATACTTTTGTTTTGTTTCACCTATAAGTTTTAAAATTTAAACAAAGTCCTTGGTCAAGAAATACATAAATTTAATTACGTACTTTATCAACATCTGATTTTGAAAAATATTTCTAAAAATTAATAAATAATTCATTATTTGCTAAAACTATGAAAAATATTGATAAAAAGGAAAGTGAATTTATCGACTCATGAGTCTAATTGCTAAACTTGAATTTCATAGTATTTCAATTTTTCAGAAAAGTTAGATGCAGCTAAAATTTGAATTTAAGAATGTCGACCAGACACCAGATAGGATAGGAAACACGCTGACATTCGCGTCAAATATTAAACAAAACCAAGCAACGACAAGATTCGCAGGAAAACTCGCCAGATAATTTATGAGATCACAAAAGGATTGTCCAATTCCCCGGATTGACAAAAGTACTCAATTAGGAAAAATAAATAAACTCGTTTGTTACCTATAAGTTTTTAAATTTAAACAAAGTCCTCAAGAAGATCAAGGTAAAAAAATACATAGATTTAGTTACGTACTTTATCAATATCTTATTTTGAAAAAGATTTTAAAAATTAAGGAACAATTCAAGTTTTGGTAAAACTATAGAAAATATTAAGAAAAGGGTAAATAATATGAATTTATTGACTCATTGGAAAAAAAGGCGTAAGCCAAAAGAAGCCCAGAGTCCAATTGCTAAAGCGAAAATTAACATTCTTAAAAATTTTCAGAAAAAATGTGGCAGCATAATTAAAAAGACTAAGCTTTTTTACAGTAAACCTACTTCTTTGGGTTTAGTACTAGATTTATTATAAACCAATAAGTACGACTTTTATTATAAATTGATGAAATGTGGATTTGAAATAATTAAATTTGTACACACACACTGAAAGTTACCGATCACCGAAGACTTTGCCTTCCAGGAAAACACGTTGAAAGTTATTACTTCCCTCTCTTACTCCATACCAACATACCAACAAACGGGGGACTTAAAGAAGCGTCTCAATTAATGAATTCTTTAGAGCCCGATAAGAAAAAAATCTAAAATAAAAACGCCAGCAATAGTTAGGCGCCCCAACAAAGGTACTACAGCATGCGTTTCAACCAACACAGACGACCGACCTACCGCTACACATCTTGTAAAGATAGAGGTTCACCCGCTAAAAAAGTAAGAGAATACAGCTTAGGTGGATCATTGGAAGCTGCTGACATTCGCTTCAAATATTAAACAAAACCAAGCAACGACATGGTTTACAGGAAAACTTACCAAATAATTTATGAAATCACAATAGAAATATCTAATTCCTTGGATTGTCAGAAGTACCCAATTAAGAAAAAACATTATTGCTTAAAAAAATACCTAACTTTTGTACAATAAACCTATTTATTAGAGTTTAGTATACTGGGTTTATCGAAAACCCTTCTAACAACGTTCATCTATATATATAAAAATGAATCTATAATTCCCTTGGTCATCACGCGTGAACGGATGGAACAATTTCGCTAATTCTTTTCTGATTGTCAGAAGAAGGTTCTTTTGAAAGGAAAAATTAAGAAAGTTGCGCAGAAAATTATTTATGAATAAACTGAAGACCACGCGAACAAAGTCGCGGGCAACAGCTAGTTATAAATATGTGAAATGTAAATTTGAAATCATTTAATTGTTGTACAGACACTTTAACTATAAGTATCAGTTACAGATTAACGAAGACATTGCCTTTCAAGAAAACACTTTAAATAGTTATTACTTTCCTTCTTACTTCAAACCAACGCACGTTGAAACAAACCAACCCCCCCTCCCCCCGAACAAAGATACACAGACGATAGAGCTATGGCTACACTACGTTGAGTTATTTTACTTACTGTAAAAACCCGCGAGATAGAACACAAATCTTGCTCGTCGATTTTCACCCGAAATGCGAACTTTGTTGAAGATGCTTACGGAGATGCTACAAATGAAGCATATAATAAACATTATTGTTTAATGATTGACTTGAAACAAAATACTGATGATAGGTATGTGCCGTTTCAAAACAAATATTTATCCAGACGAGTACACGATTTGTTACATTAAATAAAGGATATTTATACAATGGCAAGCAACAAAATCAATCATTTCTTAACCTTGAAACCAAGAGTTTTTTTTTCATTAATTAAAATTAGAAAGAAAATTTAAAACATTAGCATAATTTAAGGAAACTTATTTCGAAGTGAACAAGAAGAATTAAGAAAAAAAATAATAACACAAAAAGATTGAGTTAGTAGTAGGTAAGCTATAACTTTAGGATTAGTGCTAAGTGCATTATTAAATTCAAATAAAGCAATAATAAGAGATGGACAATAATAAAGTAACGATACTAATCGAACTTGTATTAGTAGAAAAACTAAAAAAATATAAATCAAAGTGTTGCTTTACCCACTTACCTAAGTCTAATAAGTCTATGAAAAAATGCATAAAACCTTAAAAACAAAAATCGATAATTGAGGAAAGTGGTCACTGTATTTACAGATATTGCAAAGATATTTGTCTTGTATTCGTAAAAATTAAAAACCTTTAGAAATACCTATACTATAAGTACAAAAGATAAATACGCAAAAAGAGCATTTCACCATGTTGCTATTAGAAGCCAGCGATGAATCTGTGACATCGCTCGAATTCTGTATCTTGCCTTGTGTGTGGTGACGTTTGAAGCAGATTTTTAGCTAGCCCCTTTAAGGCTCAGCCGTATGGTGTTGTGACACTGTGGACAAAATTATTAAAACATTAATATGGAACCAGCTGTAATTTTAAAACAATCTAATTAGGTATACACTTAACACTTACGTTTTTTAAAAAAATTCACAGGTTTCCACGACTGGACTGGTTGGTTACTATTTACTGTTTTTTCAACTTTTTCGCAGACTTCAGTTATTTTTTTGACAAAATTCGAACACTCTACATCATTATTCTCATTGGAAGGTGACAAAAATACACTAACGCATTTCTCAGACATTGTTAGAAAGGAGAAGTTCACAACTCAAATAACTGATCCGAAGTACATTAACACATTTAATTTACCTTTTATTTATACGGAGTTAAAGCGTTGTCATTAATTACTCTGACAAATTTGCTATTACTAACTATCTATTACTAATATGATATAAGTACATTAGCTTAAAGATTTTGACAATAATAATTAATTACTAACTATGTCCCACACAAAAATACTTCTCGGTGTCTTCTATAGTCCTTCCCTAAGAGTGGATTACTTTTCCGCTCTGGAGAAAACATTAGAAGACCTGACTCCGTTAAACAGTCACACCATACTGATGGGAGATTTTAACACATGTTTAATTAAAAATGATTCTCGTTCACTTCGTCTTAGATCTGTCATTACTTCATGCAACTTAAATATTATCCCTCTCAATACCACCCACTATTTTCCAAACAGCGCCCCATCACTACTGGACCTTATGATTGTCACCTCCCCTGATCACGTTGCTAAGTACGGCCAGTGCCATGCCGATGCGTTCTCTTTTCATGATCTGATCTACCTTTCATACAAAGTTCGTCCACCTAAATCTAAGACAAAATTTCTCCTGCAACGCAATTTTAGTAGCATGAACATTGATGCTCTTAAACTTGACACAATAAATACGGACTGGTCCGTGATTGAGGTTGCTGATGATGTGAATGAAAAGGTCAGACTTTTCAACACTATTCTTACAAAATTATTTGATAAGCATGCTCCTGTTCGCCCTGTCAGAATCAAACATGTTCCTGCACCCTGGTTGTCAGATGAACTGAAATCCTTACGAGACAAGAAAAACGCTGCCAGGACTAGATTCAAAATGGACCCGTCCGATAAAAACCGCGAAAGATATAAATTACTTCGGAATCGCTGCAATACTTTGTGTAGAGACGCTCAAAGACGCCATATTCATAAATCTGTTGAAAATGGAGATCCAGCTAAAGTCTGGAAATTTTTAAAGTCAATTGGAGTTGGAAAATCACGTAACGATTCCATTGCCAAAGATATTAACATTAACCTTTTAAACAAGCATTTCTCTACATCTGTTGCCCTTGATGGCTCGATTAAAAAAGATACACTTAGTCATCTTTCAGTACTTCCAACTCCTGACACTCCACCTTTTATTTTTAGTCAAGTATCCGATTGTGATGTTAAGAAGAACATACTATCTATTGCCTCTAACGCTGTAGGGAGCGACAATATTAGTCGTAACATGATAGTTCCTATACTAGACTACGTTACTCCTATTATTACTCACATATTGAACCATTCTCTCTCCTCAAGCGTCTTTCCAACAATATGGAAAGATGCCCAAGTTACTCCCTTACCAAAAAAGACCAACCCAACTTTATACTCAGAATATCGCCCCATATCCATCCTACCGTTTATTTCTAAAGTTATAGAGCGTGTTGTCCATCAGCAACTTAGTTATTTTTTGTCCAAAAACCAACTTCTAAACCCGTTTCAATCTGGTTTCCGGCCCGGGCATAGTACGGTTTCAGCGTTAGTCAAAATCACTGATGATGTCAGAAATGGCATAGATAATGGGCATCTTACCGTACTAACCTTGTTGGACTTCAGTAACGCCTTCAATAGTGTTGATTTTGATCTTCTGCTGGGAACACTGGGTTCGCTTAACATATCTCCAACGGTGCTTGACTGGTTTCATAGTTACTTGCATGGACGCCGGCAACGCATTCGTGCTGATGACTGTTTCTCTGCATGGTGTGACATCAGTGCCGGTGTTCCTCAAGGTGGCGTTCTGTCTCCTCTTCTATTTGCAATTTTTATTAATTCAATCACTCTCAAATTATCATCTTCCTTCCACTTGTATGCAGACGATCTCCAAATATATTCCCAAGGGCGCCTTGAAGACCTCTCTAGTGTAGTGAAGTTGATAAACACTGACTTGAACCGTATTCTCAGCTGGAGCAAGTCATACGGACTCAAGGTCAACCCCTCTAAGACGCAGGTTATAGTGCTGGGTGGCTCTCGGCGAATTGCCAGGATTGACTGGAGTGCCTTGCCACCCATCACATTCGACGGGGTCCTTATACCATACAGCAAAGTCGTAAAAAACCTAGGTGTTTACATAGATAGCGCACTAACCTGGACGACGCAGATTGCGGAGATCAGCAGGAAGATGTTTGCAACGGCAGCGTCAATTAATAGACTACGCAACTTTTTACCAAAACCTACTAAAATTGCACTAGTACAGGCTTTACTTTTCCCCATTCTTGATTATGCAGACTGTAGCTACTTAGATCTCAACGAAAGTCTCCTAAGCAAGCTCGAGCGCTTTCAGAACTTCTGCATTCGTATAATTTATGGTCTGCGTAAGTACGATCATGTCTCAGAATACCGAGCTCTGCTAAAATGGCTACCTATTCGACGTCGGCGTGAATATCACATTCTTTCTTTTCTATTTTCTATCCTATTTAATCCTAAGTCACCGCCGTATCTAAAGGAGCGCTTTAATTTTTTGCAACCTGCCCTAGGTCACGAAATGCGGTCTTCCAATAAACTTCGCCTCGTTTTTCCACTCCATTCTTCTCAAACCTATTCCCACTCCTTCACTGTGCAATCCATCCGCCTATGGAACTCCTTGCCATTGTCTATTCGAGAATCTGAATCGCTTCACAGTTTCAAAACTAGACTTAAAACCTATCTCCTTTCACTGTAGTTTTCTCCTGTCTATTTTTCTTCTACTTTATTTATTTAGCCATTTTTCCTACATCTTGGTCACTAGATTCTTTTTCATGTTAATAGGGTATTTATTTATTTACATGTATTTATTTTAAGTATGTATTCATATTATGTCTGTATTATATAAGTATTTTACTATGTACATGTACTAGGTAGTATGTATTTTATTTAATTTGTTCTTATTTTATTTTATTTGTTTGTTTAATTAGTTTGTTAAATTTTTTGGACTTTTATGTTTTGGAACTCTTTACCGCCTCCCTTCTCTCAATATTAATTCAACTTTCCTCTACCTGAAGGTTGTCTGGAAGAGATCGCTTCCAGCGATAAGACCGCCTAAATTGTGCTATTCCCTAACTACTTTCCTGTGATTTGTTTGTTTTGTGTGGTGTACAATAAAGAGTATCTATCTATCTATCTATCTATCTAATTACCTACCTAGATTGGTCCGTAATTGAGCATTTTTGACAATCCAGGGAATTGGATATTCCTTTTGTGATCTCATAAATTATCTGGCGAGTTTTCCTGTAAACCATGTTTTCGTATATCATTTATCTCAAATATCAGCATGCTTCTAATGATCCGCCTAGTCCACATTCTCCAACTTCGTCAGCTGGTAGACCTCTATCTTTATGAGATATGTAGCGGTAGCCCGGTCATCTGTGTTGGTTGAAACGTATGATATAGTACCTATCTTTGTTGGGGCGCCTAACTGATGATGACTTTTGATGATGGATATATAAAGAATTCATCAATTGAGATGCTTCTTTTAATCCCCCATTGGTTCAAAGTAATTTTCATCGTCGGACGAAGGGGAGTAATAACTTTTAAAATGTTTTCTTTGAAGGCAATGTCTACTTTGATCTGTAAATGTCGTGGTTGATCTGTAACAATTTGTTAATTTTAGTTATGTGGTAGTAATTACAAATTTTATGGTACTGTGTGTGTGGCTTTCGATTTTATTTCCATAAATCTATCCCCTCAGGCTTGCTTTTCAGCAGATATTGGATTTAGTATTATTGAAAAACAAAGAATACAATACTCTTACAATACTCTACCCCAAGTACAACTAGCTACACTACTCGCACATCTCTAGCTCACTTTCTTAGCACGTAACCTCCGCATCTTTAGCACGCGTTCCTCGCTACAACGAGTCCTATGTAAAAACCTCGCTTCGTGTAGTCTCTTTCCATGAGGGCTAAGACCAAAATTTGAAGGGTTAGTCACTCTACGAAATCCCACACCAACCAGCTTAGTCACTCTCATGGTGCAACCAATCTTCATTAGGTAACATTGTGTAGGGTGTAATGACTGAATAAATGTAATTAACCAATGAAGTAGAATTGGCTAAGAAAGTAATGAATTAGCGAATAAAGTTGTTTATTACGCAGGCAAGGAACAACGATGTCAAGGAACAACGTAGGTGATTAAATATAATAAGCTAATGAACTAGGTTGTGAAGAAGAAGATTTTCAATCAGGAACCGTGAGAGATACGAATATGGTAATGAGTGCAATCGACTCAAGTGACATCTAAAACTTTTTTAATTGATACCATTGATGCCGCACCTAATAGTAATAGTAAGTAAAAAACGCAAGCGAAGCGAACGTGAAAAATGTGTGAATGCTATAATATCCTTGTTTAAACTGCCGTCCAGCTGAACTACCTAAATATAATTTATCAAGAAATATTTACATTTATTTATCTAAATTAATTAAATTCACATAGAACAGTAACATTTCTAAAATGTTGCTACACAGTTGTTACATTATGAGTTAGTGCGAAATTTACTGGAACGACTCAAAATCAGTAATTTTATCTAAAAAAAAAAAATATTTTTAAATATATTAAACACGTACCTAATTATTAGTTACTTTTGGAGTCGGTGCAACGAAAACATTGAAATTTAGATCAGCTGGCACCGACTCCAAAAGTAATTGATTTAATGACTGATTAGATACTTATTTGTTAATATAATTTTTAGCTTCTGAGTGTTTTGAAGTCGATTTTTTTCTATAAATTTATTTATTTTTAGTGATAAATCCTAATCAAAACAAATCATAATGCAAACAAAAGTTTAATGCTGAACACCGATTTCATCCCTAATCAATTTGGATCAAATTTATATAAGACATCTTCTGAAGTAATGACCAAACAAACAAAAAAAAACATCAGAATCGATTCATAATTGGAGGGGTAATCACGTAACAATATACAATAAAAATACAGTCGAAATGAGAACCTCCTCCTTTTTAGAAGCTGAAAATACAAAGAATAAGATTGCTTATGATAAAGTATTATTTTTATTTTCAAAATTTAAAAAAAAATGACACTTTCTTGCAATTTAACCCTTTATATCTGCAGCTGGTTCATTACTTAGTTTTAAGGAATGTCCTTTAATTTGAATACCTTGTAAATTTTGTTGTCATAAAAAAATATACAAATTCGTCAGACACACAAATTCTTGTCATGGTCTCTGTAAGAAACTACCAAACTTTCTTGCATGTTATACAAGTTACCAGAAAGAGAATTTTGCTAAGGGCGTCTCCCAGCACTGCCAGAGTTATTTAAAATGTTACTTTTATCAATATGTCCAATAAATAAATATAAAATAATTTAATCATGCAACTATGCCACGTCCCAATTTTTTTTCTACCATATTATCACTGCTTCGGGACAATTTATGGGCTTCCAGACTACAGAATATAGGGTGACAGATTGAACGAAGGAATTATTTTAAACAGCTTTTGCTATAAGACCAACGTCGGGACAAGAAAAAATAATTTAAAATAACTATATTATGAAAGGTTAACTTTTTCTTCCGATTTCGATATTAGTACCATAGAGAAAGTTGACGTCTATCTGGTGTAGTGTTTCGCGCAAAGCGAGCAAAGCCAGGCGGAAAAATGTTTTTGTGATGAGCACGAGCATTTGTACCTAAGTCATGAATGTATAAAAACGTATTTAAATACGGTAGAATCCGTTTATAATGACATCGAAGGAAATCGACAAACACGTCATAATAGCCGGACGTCATACAAAGCGGTTTGTGAAAAAAAAACATTTTTATGTATGTATTTCATTTGATAGAGAAACATAGTAACTAATGAAATCAAAATTGCACGTTTATTACGTACACATTATACACATACAAGTGCGTCAGTCAGTAAGCATCAATTCTTCACTGAGATTCAAAACAAAAACAAGGCACGTGCCGAACTTCGTCGGGAATCAACGAACATTACCGAAGGTGTAAACATGATTCTTTGCACTGTCGGTCATTATAACCGGACATAATTTATTAAAAGTGGGTCATAATAAGCGATATGTCACTATAAGCGAAGTCATTATATCCGACTTTTTTATAAAGAATTTTATATGAACTTCGTAGTGTAATTACGTCATAATAGGCGGTTGGTCAATATAAGCGGCGTCATAATAAACGGATTCTACTGATGTTTTTCGTTATCTAATCGCCTTAATACATGCTTGGCTTAGTTTGGGACTAGATCATTGGTGTGATAATGAAAACAGTTTATTTATTATTGTTAATTTTAAAGAAACGTTGGTGTAGTGACTCGGCAAATTGCGTTGATCGCAAGGGGTCCCTGGTTCTATCCCCGGTTTAGGTCAATTCAGAAAATGATCTTTTCTAAATTGGGTCGAGTCTGGGTGTGCTGAGAGACGCTGCTGGCAAAATACAATGTCTGCTACCTCGTAAAACAAGGACATTAATTGCTTACTTCGAAACCGTGACGATTGGTGTGATCCCTACCGTATATTTATACATATTCATTTAACATCCTGTTAAAGACATTTTCTCGTCTAACTAATCAACCTGTGTAGATGCATGTTATCTTCCAAACTATACATGGATAGAGTGCGTAACTACCGGCATGTTCCCCATAATTGAGTGCCGGCAGCACCGAGGGGGGAAGTTCGGCAAAAATAACCACATTAACAAAATCTCCACGAGGGAGCGAACTTGCTAATTAGTTTCGTACTAGCTACGGGATTCAGTCTGCGATGTAGTGGTTTTATATCTGATTCATGTTAAGTATTTAGGTAGCGAGTATATTAGTAATACTATTAATGTTAATAACCTAATGAACGTATTAAGTAGTAAGCATTTCAATCATAAGTAATGGTCTGGACCTTGTAATGGAGCTGAAGATCAGCAGCTCAGGCTATTTTCGACCCCCTATAACTTCGTTGTGGTTAAAACTAGAAGCATGAATTTTCTGTAAGCAAGCATTGTATAAACACGGTATATTTCAAATTTCATTTAATTTGAACCAGTAGTTTTAGAATGATAACTAGACAAAGTTACTTAATTTTGTCACTGACTGACTGACTGACCGATCATCAAAACTCTAAGGCACTTCTAGCAGATATAGAAGCTTTAAATTTAGAATGCCAATTGCATGCCAAATCAATCTATTTATTGAAAACATAAAAGATTTTTAATATTGATGTGGTCACTATAAGATGTTGTTAGGTTAGCTCATTACGTAATAACTTAAGACAGAAGGCCCCTTAAGTAGGAACTGAATAAATTAACCGACTTGGTATTACATGGATCTCACAACTTTTTACGGTATAAGAACTGAGTTGCGACACTTGTTTTAGTTATGTTTTTGATGGCTCAGATCAGAAGGCACTTGTTAGGCATTTTTACAGAGAACTAGATAGTTTATTTGCCAACCGTCTGGTGTAGAGGTTCGCGCTTCGGATTAAAACGCCAGGCGGTTGTAAAAGAGCTTAATTTAGGCCTATTTACAGAAATAAATTGGTTTTATTGGTTTTTTATGTTGCGGGATCGAATCCCGCAAGGGGAATTTAGCGTTTGTTATGCTAATAATCTTGCGGTTGTAAGTAACTAGGCGTGTACCTACTTGCGATTGAAGTATCCAAGTAGCAGGTAGTTTGAAATAAGATAACTCCAATTTCACAGTAGGAAGAATTGTTTATTACACAATCACACATTCATTGAAGAGACACAGATAGAAGGTATAAAAGAAATCGCACAAGAAAACAGTTCGGTAAGACGTTACTACGTAGCCACGCGCGGTAGGTATGACGGCGCAACAAGCGGCACGGGTCGTGCGTTAGATTGCATTCTCTCGACTGGCGAGCATTCGGTGCTCGTGAAACCTCGGTGCGCGCGCGCAGCTATAGCGCATGGATGTTTAACGCCCGCCGCATACTACGGGTATCACTCGGGTATGCTTGTGCATTTATTATTATTTTGTATTTGTGTAAAATGTGTGTGCAAAATGCAAGTGTGATGTATGAATGTTATGTGTATAAATGTTTTTTTTAATGGTTTGTAACGCCTAGACCTGAGCCAATACAAACTTCTAAATGAAAGTTTATTTTCTGAACTGACTCGAACTGGAGACACTTTGCGTTTAGGGCAACATGTCACTACACCACTCAGGTCGTCAAGCGTTAAGTTCTAAGTCAGTTTGTGGTAATTTAACATCATCTGGTAAAATTGATCCTCTGTTAGTGAGTTCAGTGAGTTATAATCACAAACAGAGGTCAAGCAAGGTTGGTAAAATTGAGTATCATAGTGTAATTCTTAAAAAAACAACAACCTAAAAATATAAGTTACACATAGTATACATTTGTAAAACATCAACAACCTCCTAGGGGTTGATTCTGGTGCTCAAATACAACAACTTTTTCTATGGAACCAACATTGAAATCTAAAAAATAAAACACTTCTCCATACAAACTGATGTCAGCTGGTGGCGGCTTAATATGGGGATTTTATTTTTTTTATATTCCAGTGTTGGTCCCGTAGAAAAAGTATTTGTATTTTAGCATCAGAATCAGACCCTAGGAGGTTGTTGATGTTTTACAAATAACTCTGTACAGTTAGTTTTAAAAGTTGATAATTTGTTCGATGTACCGTAATGACCACACCGTGCCGTGCCGAGTGGAGACGGCCGTAAAGTATACACTTCCCCACCGCCAACAAGAGGCGTGTCGTAAGAGGCGACTAATTCCTGTAGTACGAGACGTGCAGCAGCACTTGCGTGCGAAATGTTATCAAAAACTGCGTTTGCAAACCCGCCTGCCAAGCGTGGCGAGTATTGGCAATCCACCTCGATGAAAATAATTGTGGGCCTGTGTTCAGCAGTGCACAACTTATGGCTTAAATAATAAATGATCATTAATCGCACCAAGTAACTTCCCCGTGCTCCTGTAAAATTTTAAACCGACAGCACCAGACTAAAAAAATATCAAAGACAATCTTCACTATTCACAAGTGAATAATATATTCAAGGGGCAACCGAATAATCCGCTTGCACAATATTTCTTAACAGTTAGAGCTCTGAGCTCTAACGAGCACTTGTTAGCTCTTAAAACTTATTTTCTACACGGTTGTCTTTGTACAGTTGCCTTTAAGCCCACAACTGTTTCTCTCGAGTCAAATTAGTTTCATAGAGTTAAGCGTTCTAGAGGCTTTAGGGATGGGAATGATATCGATAAGTTACCTAAAGATTACATATAGCGGTGAAGTGTAGTTAGGTACCTATATTTCCCTATCTATGTGTAATTGAGTAACATGTAATTCAATGATTAGATGAGTGAATTAGTTTGTAAATTATTTTGATGTGTGAAGTTTTTCTCGCTTTCGAAGCCAGCATTTTATTTGATCAATGTTGTGGCTATATATTACCTAAGTACTACCATCAACATCCGATAGAAATATTGTTGCAAATATTTAACTATCAATTAAGATCAGAACATGTACGTATACGTATAGATAACACAACACAACATTGATCAGATAAAACATTAACGGTTTATTATGATAGAATGCAAAGAGAAAAAATAATACTCTAACGCCAAGAGCAAACCTGCAGTATTAAGTGAACTATATTGGAATATTCTCTATCGTTTAAAATGCACATAGTTTAATAGTATTTCGACTAAAACCTAACTACGAAAATGTTGGTGCAAAAACGGCTCGGATTCAAACAATCCCATCGATTCTCAACTAATATTTTACACATTCATGTAAAACAAAAACGTATACAGCACAGTATTCAGAATTACCCAAATGAAGAATGTGGTAAACGAATAAGAATTGAACACAATAATTTTGGGAAAATATGTTTCTTGTGGGCTGGGATGCGAATTTTGAGATACAGTCAACGGCAGGACAAACTACCCAAAAAGTTTAGGTCATTGAACCGATTTTTAACTTTAAGTCCGAGATGTAGAGATCAATATCAAATTTGACGTTTTGTGGTAGGTTAACGTGCTGTTGTCTGTACTGTTGTCAATAAATATATAACAAAAACTTTATTTTCCTCTACAGTCTAAGTGTTTACTTACTTTGTTTTTGTTTTATGAATGTTTGTTTTTATAAGCTAAGTTATTTAACCAGTTGCGCTGCGCCAAAATTCACTTTAAACATAATATGTTTAAGTTATTTTATATCTCATTTTAAGTGAACTGTAATAGGTAAGTTCTTATGAGAATAAATTCTTTAAACCTAAGTCGTAACAATAATTGGTATCTACAATAGGTTCCTTAAATTTTATGTTTATATGGATTCTGAGAGGCTGGCATCTGTACTAGGTAGCCTGTGTGACAGAGTGATTTGATTGTAATCACCTATCATCATAAACAGCCCACGTTAGTCCACTGCTGGACGTAGGCCTTTCCCAATGCTATTCTTTACTATCCACTGCCAGCAGCCTTGCTTATATCGTCGCTCCACCTTGTAGAAGCCCCACGCTGCGCTTGCCTAGTGATAGCTTATTTGTATAAAGAATGTTTTCAGTTTTGTAGTTGTTGAAACCTTGTAAATAGCCAAAAAGGATATATAGACTCTTTATTGCACACCATCATAAAGAAGTGACGGTTGATGTTTACAGAAATGAGATTGTTTAAAACATCTTCTAGTTTATCTTACGGACGATCCATTTTGGCGCTGTAGTCAGTTTGCCGGTTTGAGTCTATTTAGAAAACGATGTTTTTCTGAATTAACTCTGGTTTGGGTATGCTTTGACACAAATAATACGCGTGTGCGGCAGTTTTTAATTTCATTTCCAATTCCAAAATATTTCCATCTGTACTAAATGTCTAATCAGCTGTGTCAATTTGTATGGGTAAACGATTTTTTTCAAATCAGCTCTCAGATGAGGATGTGCGTTCATTAGGTTACACCTTGTATAATAAGTTTGTGGATCACAGATACAGCATTCCCCATGTAGGCAGGCGCATTCAGTGGCGCGGTCGAGCGTTCAAATGTAAATTAAATGATGAATAGATACCGCGCGGGTGCGCTGTGCGGGCGCGCCAAAAAACCGACATTATTCGAGTTGCGACGCTTTTGCTGAACGTACAGTTTACATAGACACTATATTGATACTTTAGTATTAACTTTCCTTTTCTGGATAATACCGCCTTATTTCTGACCTGAAAATGACTTAGAAATGTAATATGGAGCGAGAGCTGCTAGTTATTATAAAACAGGAAGCCAACTACGAGAAACGAAATACGATGTTTCGGACGAAACGAAAGACAAACGATACGCAAAAGATAGGCTTACTTCGTAACACTTTCGGATGTCGATGCTTTATAGCCCGCAATGAGTTGCGCGCACGCACACAACTAGGTACCTATTATGTCCTGTGTGCATACGATGGCACCCTCGCTACGAATTTATGGATCCTATTGCAGACATTATATAATGGAAATAAGTTTTATACTATATCTCTGTGTTAAATCAATAATCGGATGCATCGACATATTTTCGGAACGACTTCGTGAATGAATGAATAAAATATTATTTATCGCATTATTGCAAAAAATCCGAAGCGTTTCGTAGTCAGCAATCCGAAAAACGATTAACTGACGGATTTCGTTTTTCGTAGTAGACCTGCAGGGTCTCTCCCCTAGTGAGATATTGCCAAACGATATTCTATAATATGTAATGCTCTAATATGCAATGTGAGTAGCATTTATTCTCAAAAATCCTACGCACTTCTTCGAAAATCCTATTCCTTCTAATCTAAACTTACTCGCCAGCAGAACAGGAGTGGAGAAGGCGGGTAGGGAGGCGCGAGGAGTTCAATAGAACTGCACAATATAATATGGGGTTCGTTTCACAACGAAACCTCGGCGAAGAAATACTGTTTTACTGTCGAAATTCCAAAGACATGCACAAAGCACTTTACTTCAACATTTATTGTGCGAACCGCGAAAGAACTCTACTTAAGTTACTGTCGTCTGAAAAATACATCTTAGGTGTTTTCAAATCCAGAGTAAAAAGCTCCTTTCTTGATAAAAGTGATTCACCCAATCGTTTGTATATAGGTGCTTCTATTGAACAAAATTGTAGATAAGTAGTGAAATTTGATTAAAACATTAAGTTGCCAAACCAATTCTTGGATGGGATAAAAATACACAAATTATACTATAACATTCATAACGTTTACTTAAGGTAACCCAGTTGTAAAGTAAGTATTTGTCAAATGATTTTCTATAAAACAACACATTTCCAAAAAAAGATGAAGATTGTTTGTAAATTGAACTGATGCTAAAAGATGCCAATTATAGAACTAACCATTTTACTTAATAATTACTTCCGAATATGTACTTAATTCGATCAAAAACAAAACGTGGAATAGTAACACAGCTTACACCGGTGCACAGGTTCACAATAAAATGTTAACCCACGTCAGACCGAAATGTCACCCGTGTGTAATCCTCGGTTTAAAATCCAGCGTTACCGACCACCTGGTGCAGGTGTTCGAACATAATCATGTTGAAATTGTAAAAAAATATTTTACAAATGTCACCAGCTTATTTTCGTTACATTTGCGTTGACTTCAGAATTCAACCAAATTGAAATGAATAATCATACCACGGATACAAACTGATCCGACAACCCAAAACAGAATGTCTTGGCGCCTTAAAATAAGATCCGACCCCACCTAAAGTGGGATGGAGCAAAGAAGAAGAAGTGGATACACAAAACGAAACAAAAACGTGTTATGTTACGCTGTATCAATCTAAAATGTGTGCCAAGTCTTAGGTAATTCCGTTTAGCATGACTAAGCAAGAAACATCCAATATATTTTTTTTCTAATCATCTTTTTTAAAAGTATATTATTAAAGTAACAGTTAAAGTTAATTATAATAAGTAACGTATAATTAACCATAATTACTTTATGATTTTTAACAATCATTTGTTTTCATGTACCACCGACGGAACTTCGATTGGTACTAAACTTCAAACGTCAACTTTGTTTAAATCATTAAATATTTCAACACTGCCCTGCCTATATATATATATTTGAAACAGCAACTTATGTAAATAAACTAATATTTTGCTTGAAAAATTGCAAAATATTAGTTTATTTACATAAGCTTAAGATTTTTACAACCGAAACACCAGAGATGGGAATAGGTTGGTTTCTGTAATTATTCCCAAGAGTGCACGGCTATGGAGAACTTTTTTTGGATGAGTATGTCAATTATAATTAAATACCTCAAACCATTAAAGACCTACACACAACTACATTTAAAGACGCCCTATACAACTGGCTTAGTGATAAGGCTTTTAATACAATACAAGAATTTTTAAATTAAACAATTATATTTTGGGAAAATTGTATTGTTCTGGAAAAAAAAATACATTTTTATTACTCGAGGCTATAACTAAACAATTTTATTGTATTGATTCAGAAAATTTGTATTTTTATAATGAAATTTGCATGTTATTAAAAATATCTGAATAGGCGGAATATTATTTATACGATCATCTTCAGTGTACCCTACTCAAAATCAAATAAACTTCATTTAATTTCATTTACAATTAGTGAATGTTAACCAACTAAAGTTCATACTGAAATTTGTTGGCTCAGCAAGATTTTTCCACATACGTGTACGTACGAGTATGTTGCCGGTTGACACAATGTATCTAAAAGAGCGCGCTGAAATGACATGGAAAGGGCGTAACTCTAGCCGATGAATCGGCATCCCTCGCTGCGTCTAATAAAACAGAATTGCCTTGGATTACTTACGCTTCTTTACTTACGTATAGAAACCTATGTTGTGTTTTGTTGTAATGTTAAAATACTTGTGGTTAGAGCTGCAGAAAATTCTAATATTTTAAAATACTGGATGCACTAAAAAAAATACTTTTTTCTAACTATCACACCAATTATCCAGCTTCAAACTAACCAAATTGTGCTATGATGACTAGATAGAGGATAAACATATTTATATATTTATGACGGTGAAAATGTCTATGATCATTACACAAACATTTGCTTCTTGCCTGATCAGAACCCGCAACTGCCTGGCTTTATAGTTCGTGGTTTGAACTACTAGACCAGACGTAAAAAAATCGTGTCGTCGCTTAAAACAATAATGTGGTAAATATACAATTTCCTTTAAAAATAGGTAACGCTCTTTTAATTTTCTCTCTCCTTCTACTTTGTATTTCATTCCAATAACATCATGGTATACTAAAGAGTGATCACCTTACACCTTAATATTTAGATAATTAATTTAGGCATTTAAATTATTTTCAACTGATTCAAAAAAGGAGAAGTGCGCCCCGTATGATACGCGGTATCCTCTTATCCGTATTTTAAAAAGAAAATATTTTAGACTACAGAAACTAAAAATATATACTTAAACATACCTAATCAGTTATTGTAGGAGTCAGCGTCAGCCATTATTTTATTTTCATTGTTTATTTATTTGTTGTTTTCATCGACTCCAAAAATAACTGATTAATTAGGTACCAATGCTTAAGTAATTTTTATATTTTAGTTAGTTTTTAACAATCTTGAGACCTTAATAAAATTTTCTTACTTAAGATTAACTATAAAATGTATGTAAAGATAGAGCATAACTAAACTAAACTAATAATTTAAATGCCAGAAAATGTTGTCAATGAAATAACGGGTCCAATAAACCATTAATATTTAAACTGCAACTACCATATCCAGTACAGAAATTAAAAATGCTCGTAAATAGACGCCCGTGCATTAAACCACAATCGAAATTAAAATGCAATACGCAATCATAATTTTTACTTTTACTATGGTACGAATATTTATTACTTTAGCCATCATGTTAGGTTGTCGACGCGTATTCTGATTCTCACAATACAATTTTGCAGATAGTAACAAGCACTCAGATCTCCGATGTTAAAGAAATTAACAATTTGGAAGATTTAGCTAAAGCCATCAAGGAAAATGCTCCTACAAAATTTGATGACAACTCACATGAAATCGAAGACTTAACTGAAAGTGCCCCAGTAAAAACTGGCGGTACTAAAGTAGTTACCACTTTGGCAGCAAACCACATATCTTTAACGTCACTAAAGGAGCAAATTATTGAAGATTTTACAAATTCAGGGAACGATAATTACGATTCACTCGAAATTGGAGATATTGATGAAGGCACTGGAGCTATAACTATCCTTACTAAAACAACGACACCAAGGACAAAAAATGACGAATCTTTACCATCACTAAGAGACTTTGTAAGCAAAGATATAGCTATAGAAAATATTCCCGCACTTAAATTACTGCAGACTCATATAAGTCGTAAAAACAATGAGGAAGAGATAGGGACTACTACTTCTAACCTAGAAGATATTTTGGGTGAAACTACGGTGGTAGATTCTTCTGATGTTAGCTTTGATGAAATTAAAAATGTTGGGGCATATACTAAAGTGGAAGAACATAAAACAGATGACACTGGTGGCTCTGGAATCACTGCAGACGGAATTCGATCTAATAATACTCGTAATGTATTCGTATCTAAGTTTCTAAAGGTGGATGAAGCTAATGGAGACATTCAATTTTCACTAGTTGATAAAGCATCAGATATTTTTGAGTCCAATCCTCGCAAAGTATATTTTGCCAGTCCAGTTGTAAGAAATGCCTCTGATTTGCTCGTAATGCAAGGTAAAACCCATAAAGGTTTCTTGAATCCAAAAAGTGATGGCAGTGCGGATGGATTGAAAGATTTTTCTAAATCCACTTTTGTTGGTGTCCCAATGAATACGTTACTAACATTTTTACGTAAGTATGTTTATACATTAAATATTAGTTATTAGGAAAATTTATGTGCCGTGTGGGGACGGCCGTAAAGAATACATTTCCCCACCGCCAACAGGAGGCGTGTCGTAAGAGGCGACTAATTCTTGTAGCACGAGACGGGCAGCAGCATTTTCGTGCGAAATCTTATAAAAAACTGCGCTCACCAACCCGCTTGCCAAGCGTGGCGAGTATTGGCAATCTCCCCGATGATAAGTCATTGGGGGAGGCCTTTGTTCAGCAGTGGACGTATTATGGCTGAAATGATGATGATGATGATATGGAACATTTATATTATAGTATAATATAAATTTTCCTATGGTATAATAATTATACCTATCAAGGAATACATATATATGTATTCCTTGATAGGTATAATTATTACTATGATATTCATAGTACATACTTTCGGATACGAGCCTAACTCTCATATTTGTCTAGTTGTTTGTAATAAAGCCTAATTTAAAGGTCTTCTTTTGCTAAAATACAATAGGTGCTTGTAACTTAATGGTGGCAGTGCTTTGGTAGTGATTTCCAAAGTTAAGTAATGCACGCAGCGGTTGTGATTAATGAATGAAATGAAATGATTGGGTGACCATTTCCAAGATACTCAGCGATATTTATCACAAGCATATCCGTGTTTTGGAAGGAACATTAGTAGCTGGTTCTGGCTTATATCGCTTGATACCAGTCATGAAGCCAAGTCAGAGGCATTAAGGTGGCTTGATTACAGCTGATAGTAAGGTTTAGTCACTGGTTTTACAACACTTCTCCATCAATCCGAACTAAGCCTGGTGGAGAATAGCCCAAACACACCTTATTGTTGAGGTGAGGCTTTTGGCCTACAGTAGTACGTATTTATGCTTACTTTATTTTTTACACCGGTGATACTCTACAAAAAACAGTGTTTTTACATTTGATAAAACACAGCAAGTGGTTTGTTACAAGTGTCTTTTTTTGAGATCTTTAAAATTAAAGGTTGCGAGTAAGCAGGACGTCAGCCGTGCGTTCGCAGAACCGCACACGGAAAATGGGTAGGTCCAATTTTGAGAAAGAGGTTAATCGTCAAATCTAATTCGGCTGTGTAGCATTCGGGAAACTACACAAGGTGTTCTCGTCCAAAATATCTCAGTGCCTAAAGATTAAAGTCTACAACCAGTGTGTGTTACCAGTATTGACTTAGAGAACAGAAACGTTGCCTCTCACTATAGGCCTCAAGGTTGCACAGCGTGCTATGGAAAGGGCTATGGTCGGTATTTTTTTGCGTGTTCGAATCAGAAGTGAGGAGATCCGTAAACCAAAAAAGTCGCTGACATAGCTCGACCGATTAGCAAGCTAAAGTGGCAGAAGGTCGGGCACATAGCACGTAGAACTGATGGCCAAAAAGGTTCTAGAATGGAGGCCGCGTATCGGCAAGCGCAGCGTAGGACGTCTAAATACCCACAAGTTGGAAGGACAACCTGGTAAATGTTGCAGAAAGCCGCTGGATGCTGGCAGCTCTCAACCGTCCAATCGGGAAGACATTTGAAGCAGCCTATGTCGAGCAGTTGATGTCTTTTGGCTGAAATGATGATAACACGAAAAATTGCGTTGGAAACAATACATCAACGGTCCTGCAAATGCACAACTTAAACGTCTTATCTGAAAGTGCCCTAAATGTGGATGTGTATTTTGCGCGTTATAATATTGTGGACTATTTTCTAGGATCAAAAACTAACGACGACGGAGGAAACATGAAGGCAATAAATATTGGAGATATTCTTCAAGCACCAGTTGACTTTAAAATTAACGGAGTCGTTGATTTCATCAAAAGCAGCGCTCGAAACATCGGGGATATTGTATTCAAGGGCCGATAGCTGAACAATATTGCATTCATTTCGAAAACATAAATCGTAATATTTTTTTTTTACAAAAAGCGAATAAGACTCCTCATATAAAATTCTTAGCCAACGTAATGGTTTATTATTTATATAACACGTTGTTTTATTTTGTTTGTATGATTAAAACCCATAAATTAAAGACTAATATTACTTTATGACGACCGTCTGGTGTAGCGATTCGCTTCCCGGAATACAAAGCCAGCGGTTGCGGGTTCTAATCCCGCAAGAGGCAAATGTTTGTGTGATAACCACGAGCATTTGTACCTAAGTCATGGATGTTTATGAACGTATTTAAGTATGTTTATTACGTTATCTAGTCGCCATAGTACTTGGCGTGATTGTGAAAACACTTTATTAATATATATACAGCGTGTAACTGCAAATACGCAAAACCGCAAGGTTCTGATTCTGGTGTTTAAATACAACCACATCCTATGTTAAATATAAATCGAAAAAATAAAATAAAAAATAAAATGATTCCCTCCTATACAAATAATATCACGTGTAACTAAGAAGTTAAATATAAGACCTCCGTAGCCGAGAGGCGAGCATACCGGACTTGGTGTCGCTATATCTAAGGTCCGGGTTCGATTCTCGTCGGTCAATGTAGAAAAATAAATTTTCTATATTGTCTCGGGTCGGGTATGTACCGTGTGGGGATGGCCATAAAGAATACCCTTCCCCACTGCCAACAGTAGACGTGTCGTAAAAGGCGACTAATTCCTGTAGCACGAGACAGGCACCAGCGTCGGTGTTCGAAATCTTATAAAAAACTGCGCTCGCCAACCCGCCTGCCAAGCGTGACGAGTATTGGCAATCCCCCCCGATGATAAGTCATTGGGGAGGCCTTTGTTCAGCAGTGAAGGTCCTATGCCTAAAATGATGATGATGATGATTGTCTCGGGTCTGGGTGTTGTGGTACCATCGTTGTTTCTGATTTCTGTAACACAAGTGCTTTGGCTACTTAACAAAGGATCAGAGCAATGTATGTGATGCTGTCCAATATAAAAAAAAAACATTTTTGTTGTATTTGAGAATCAAAATCAGACGCTAAAGAGGTTTTGCGTATTTAGTAATACGCGTTAAATAATTTCATTTCATTATTGAGCCTATATAAGTAGGTACTACTAGTATTCTAACAAAACTCTTCGTACTCGTATATAAGGTGCTTCATAAATATCTGCAACGGCTGAAATGGGTAAAAGTATTGCTTATATAGATTACGATAGTGAAGGAATTACGTGCCCCGGATCGGTAATTAATTATTTGGGAGAAGACAGTAAATAAATGGTTACTTGCTTCAATTTGCATAACACACTTCGTCATCCGCCCTTGACACTGCGCGGGAGCCGGTATAATGTGAAACGTTAGCATTTTTGGACAGATGTGGACGGTTTGAGACAGAATAAAGCCTAATCTTTATTTAATATAATTTTTTTAATGAAAAAAATTAATGATATTCTGGACATAAAATTTTTTAACTATCGTAATCTATATAAGCAATACTTTCAGCCGTTGCAGATATTTATAAAGCACCTTATATTCTTACATAGGTAAATAAAATCACATTAGGATGTTCATGCCAAATGGATTCAATGAATAGGCTATCCTAGGTCAAAGTAAATAAAGTAGATAGTAAGATAAAGTAAATACATTTAGTTGATACATTCAACCATTGTTATCATTTCAGCCATAGGACGTTCACTGCTTCCCCATTGACTTACAGATTGGCCGGTTGGAAGCGATCTGCATCTGTTCACATACAATACTTCTTCTTCTTCTTCATCTATACGGTCAATCCCGGTTGCGTCCAAAGTGATTGCTTTGGAGCCCAGGGTCCGCTTTTCTTGATTTACTCCTCCACTTCGCGCGGTCTTGAGCGTCTCTAGTTGTGAGATCATTGGCACGAATGTCAGCCCTCACGACGTCAAGCTAGCATTTCTTGCGTCTACCCTTTTTTCCTGGCGGTGGCGGTATGGCCAGACATTTGTTTCCTACGTAGCTTGCCGATTTCCGCAAAATATGGCCGTACCAGCGTAGGCGACTCTTCTGCAGTTTGTTTGCAATATCACGGACACGAAGGCTACCGCGGATGCGCGAGTTCCGCACGCGGTCCTTCCGCGGTGACTCCGCACATCCACCGCAGCGTATTCATCTCCGTGACAAGCAGCTCCTGCTTGTGTCGCTCAAGTAGCGGCCACGGTTCGCTGCCATATACATAATAGGACAGGCCTAATGATGGACTTATAGATCTGTCCTTTCAGCTTAACCTAACCTAAATTGTTCGCATACAATACATTTATGAAATCAGTAAATGTTACCAAACACTCAGTATTCGATACAGTTTGCTCAATAACTTTCCTCGTACAAAAACACAAAAATGAACACCCAATTACTGAAAAGTACCTATCAATTTATAAAACTTTTTACTTTTAATTAGTTTTTTGCAATTACATGCTATGGAAAGGTCGATGCTTGGGATTTCGTTAAGAGATAAAAACCAAATTGAGGTTTTCTTTTGGGATTTCCTTTCCATTGAGGAATCCGGCAGCAGACCAAAGTAATGGACATAGTCCTAAAATGTAGCAAGCTAAAGTGGCAGTGGGCCGGCCACATCTGTCGCAGAACCGATAAAAGATGGAGTAAATGGGTTCTCGAGAGGAGACCAAGTCTTGGTAAACGTAGTGTAGTACTTCCCCCAGCTCGATGGACCAACGACCTTAGGAAGATGGCTGGCAGTGGATGGTTGAAAAAGGCGGGAGATCGTGCTCTTTGGTGCTCTTTGGGGGGGGGGGGGGGACTTACGTTCAGCAGTGGACTGCAATAGGCTGATATGATGATGATGACATGGTACCTAAGATATTTTATTTAAGATAATATAAGAATACTCACATTTTTTTTTGCAAAATTTTGGTTTCATTTGATTAATGATAATTAAAACATAACTTTATGCGGAAGTCTCCTGTTTACAGGAGACGCTTTCAACTAATTAAAATCTCCATGTCACGTCTTGAGTATATTAATCAGCACAAACCTGTTGGAAAGTTTGCTTCGTTAATGCATAATGAAGTCAAAAACTTTAGGTTTAGCAAGTTTCAGCCACAATATAGACAGTTATACAGTAGACTCACTGGGTACTCACTTGGCGTGCACACGTCGTCATAATTTCGTTTTCAGTTATATGAAAACGCAATACGTCTGTCAGTCTGGCTGTGTGACTGACCCTTTTTATCAGGGACACGTGAAAGTATTAGTAATAGGTTAAATCAAGAAAAGCGGACCCTGGGCTCCAAAGCAATGGCTTTGGACGCAACCGGGATTGACCGTATAGATGAAGAAGAAGAAGAAGACGTGAAAGTATTAGTAATACTACTACCGAAAGTATAGTACTATTTTACGTTCAAGCTAGCCAGAGCTTAATTTTGAACTTTGAATAAAAAAAAAAATGAAAAAAAAACTTTGGTCTTCAGCTTTTGGAGCAACCTGTATATTTCTCGGGGGTTAAAGGGATCTCTCTCGCTCTTAGAAACTTTACCACCACAAATTCTTGAGAGCTGGTTGTTAAACGCTAACTCAGTAGCAAAAAAAAATGTGATGGGATCCTACTGCAAGGTTTTTTACTGTGGGCTCTAATTGCACCGCGAATCTATTAAATATTCCAAATGCTGTGATATCGCGTATGCTACCCACGCTTGGATATTTAATGCCACAGCTTCAAACGAAGCTATTTTGGTTCTCTACTTCAATTGTAACACTATTTAATAAATAACGCAGAGTTTTAGAATTCGTTTAAATTATGTACGAAGATTTCTAAATAAGGCCGCGTACCGGCAAGCGCAGCGAAGGACGTCCACTCACAAGGTGGTCAGACGATCTGGTAAGGGTCGCAGGAAGACGCTGGATGCAGGCCGCTTCCAATTGGCCAATCTGGAAGTTAATGGGGGAGGCCTATGTTCGGCAGTGGACGTCCTATGGCTGAGATGATGATGATGATGATTTTTCTAAAAAAATGGTTTTAGATATTTCGGTACGTCGACATCAAAAACAGCTATTTCGGTTGGTACTAGACATGCTCTTAGTTACTTATTTTAGATATTTCTTTTATCGCAAAAACGGTCACTCATACAGCTCTTAAATACGGTTGTATGAGAATATAAACTAATACCTACAACAAATAATAAACATAAAGATTCATCATCATTTCAGCCAAAGGACGTCCACTGCTAAACATAGGCTTCCCCGAATGACTTCCAGCTTAGCCAGTTGGAAGCGACCTGCATCCAGCGGCTTCCTGCAACTTTTACCAGGTCGTATGACCATTGTTAACTTTATGAGTGGACGTCCTACTTGCTTAAAGTAAAAGTAGGCGGGTCACATAACACGTAGAACTGAAAGCCGATGGGACAGAAAGGTTATATAATGGAGATCACGAATCGGCAAACATAGAGATAACGACGAATTAATAACCTCTTCATCTTTTAAAGTCGGTTGAAAACCCCGCTAAATGTGAGTTGGACTGGTCAGGCTTCTCATATTTTCCTTTTACCCGCAATAAGTGGTAAATACTCCTTTATCAACGACTCAATTGGGTAAGCATCATGGTGATTAGCCTTAAAGCGAGTTTAGCCGCCCAATGTAAACTAGCATGTTGTTTCAAAAACATTGTTAGTTAGCCCAAATTGTCAGAGAATTAAGTAAAAAATATGCTAAGAATTGCCAACCCTACACAACATTATGAGCAAAACATTTGTTTCTAGTACTTATACTTAGGGAGAAACAAATATAAAAATCATTGAAAAAACAAACAAAAAATGGGCAGTATTTTACTTCTTTTAACTGCTTGACCCATTCAATTAGTATAAATGTGGATTGATAGACCAATTTATAGCTATAAACTGTATTTTAATCGAACGATTGCGTCCAGGTGGATAGTATTATTTTCACAAATTTTCGCTACATGCACATTTTCGTAATAGCAACGTTACATTACGCGCTCTTATAAACCATATTGTAATGAGTTTTCGTGCTATATTCTTACCAATCAAGCGTCGAGTCCTAACTTAGGAGCACTTCTCGCCTTAAACGCAAAGGGATTCAGATTTGATTTCTGGTTCAGCCCCCCGGCTATATTTTTACGGTTGGTGTCGATATATCGCTGTATCATGTTCATATCATATCGTGTTTTGGTTCTCATGCTAGGGAGGCAGTCCAGTATAGCCTCCTGAGGCACATACAAACATTTAGCTAAGTATTAATAGCAACCCGTGGTCCTATAAGACTAATATTATAGTCATAAAGGCTTATGATACCTACCTACCTAGTTTTGTTTTGTCAACTCACAAAATTATGTTATTATGTTTATGTTTTAGGGCATGTTAAAAGGTAATTTCTTTGCCGATTTTTAAGACTGTTGATAATGTGAGACCATAGAGACAACCAAAGATACATTTAAAAATTCGTATATTATTACATTTTTAATTTAAATGTCGTGTTTTGTAATATAAATAAGTCTGCGTATTTTTAAATAAATGGTTCTGAATTACTATAGTCGGTCGGTCGATTTTTAAATAGACAGATAACTTTTAGGTATTTACTTAACGAAAAATAAATTTGACATATTGACAGTTTTCTAATATAAAATCTGTCAAAACGTTAATTTAATCCTTCGATAAAAGTTATCTGACGATTGAAAAATCGGATCTAAATGTATTAGTAGGTTAGTTTAGGGTAGTAGACTTAAGAAGGTTAGAAATATTTTTATTCTCAATAGGCTAGTTTCCTGGGTCAAAAAAATATTATTCTATTTTGTCTGTCAGTTAGATTATCAAAAAATATTAGATTGGATACGAAGATAAAGCGCATTAAAGTTTGGGAGTGACGTCACGCATTGCTAAAAAGTGTCGCAAGGCGTGACGTTACGCGGAACTTAAACGGGCTATATCTTCATCATATTCTGTTTGATTGAGAAAAGAAAAAATACGTGTCTAATATTTTATGTTAATCCAACTGACGGACTAATATTAGATTTTTTTAGGAAACTAGCCTACCTACTGGCTCGTGTCAGTGTACCTTCTTCGTTCTTCTTACTTAAAAACCATGGCAAGATGTTATTACTAGCGCATATAATGTAACTAGATCTATCATTTCTCGTAACATACAAGAACAGCATCATACACAGTCATAACAACACGCCATCAGTAGCAACGACGGGTATTTTTCACTTAGCACGCCCTATCTTATCTGCGAAGCCATTTTGGGTCCAACATCTCCTTACATAGTCGCTGCAGCGAACCTAAACCTGCAGCGCTGAAAATAGGGAATATTACAAATAAGTCGCTAAATCTTTTAAGGCTTAGGTCACACTGAATAATAATAAATGAATATTGGACAACATCACATTGGTACATTGCTCTGATCCTATGGTGAGTGGCCGAAGCCCTTCTGTTACAGAAATCAGAAACAGCGACGGTACTACAATACCTAGACCCGAGACAATATGGAAAAGTTATTTTTCTACATTGACCGAGCGGGAATCGAACCCGGGACCTCAGAGATAGCGACATCAAGTTAATATCGCCAAGCTATAGTTTAGTTACTATAAGTATGGACCTCCGTACTTTGGCTTTACCACTGTCAGAGAACATTCCAAGTCCATGTTTTGTACTTAAGTCAAAACTATTATTTCATTAAAGTTTAGTCATAGAACTTGTCAGAGATTTGATCCTTTTATAACTTTATTGATTGACCCCATGAAATTTAAAAGTACAGGATATGTTAAATAGTCCCCTGAAGTGGCAGTAGGCAGGTCACATCATGTCTTGAAGAGTTGACAACCGTTTAAATAGAACTTTAGCCACCATTAGAATTGGAAGACGCAGCTTGCCTTTGACCTTTGACCCGTTAGTTTGACGACCTAGTCATGGTTGCGATAAGCCGCAATGCAACTAGTCCAGTGCCGCTTTGCTGTGGTGTTCTATGGAGGCCTTAAGGCGACGGGTAAGGCAAGTGACCCTGAGCATTTAGCATCGACTTGCGCGACATCTATTACGTGCTTAAGATAATACAAATGCTTCTCGCTGACTAAACATCCATCCTTTGCGCTCCTGTGCAAATAGATTATCATTGCAAGCAAAATATCCGCTCATGGAAAAGTAGGCGCTAAGAGTGAAATCCATTAAAAATAATTATAATTCTTAATTTGTTGACTATTTGAGAAAAAAAATAATTCAACCTACAGGCACGAATGTTATAAATAACTAAACCAACTTTGAAACTAAACATAAACGTCGTTTAAAATATAAATGTGTTAAAGCTCGCGATATTCGCGGTACTTTGAAATATTTTTTAGTGTTTATAAGAAATAATAACTAGTATTTAGATACAACAGGAAAAACTTCAACATATAAGTTACATGATATATTAATTTCCACATTCTATAACCAGTATTTTAACTTGTACAAAAACACCCCTTTTACGTGTATTCTTCTTACCCTGCGCATTAAGCTCAACCTTTGCTTCAGTAATAAAATTTTAGTTTAAATAGGCCGAGGTAACCTTGTAGCAGATATACTAATGGTTAATAATTAGTGGAAGTATGTGAATTCCATGTCATCGTAGCTAGCTGATAGCTTTTGGCTAGACGCCAGCGCCCCCTAGCGGAACGCGTGGAAGATAGCGAAATGTCATTTTACTATTATGTTGATTTGAAGAAACTGGTTTTAAGTAAATAGGTTCGTATATGTATGTATAACAAGCTTACATAAATAGACACCGAATCAATCATAGTACTTAGTCTGGCCATAAATACTGTTACAATTAAAAATAAACAAAATATTACGTTTGAATTTGGAATCTGTCATTTTTATTGGGTTTCCTCATTTTGGCGCCAATACATTGTACAATATTTTACGATATTAAAATGGAGTGGGGTGATAAAGAGAACCGAATCGCTGTGATTACATTACACAAAGTAGGTATAGAGCCAAATGCAATTTTTAAAACTCTCCATACGCTTGGTATTAGTAAAATGACAAGACTAGGTATAGGTACTTGTATTCATAAGATTAAGCAGTGGCAGTACCGAAACTAGGCCTATTTGTTGAGATAAATAGTTTTAAGTTAAGATAAGTAATTTGTTGAGATTCATACACTACAATGGGTAGTTAGGGTTGGCCTATTATCTATCTATCTATCTATCTACAAAAATGAATCTCTATTTCCCTTGGTCACCGCATCACGTGTGAACGATTGGAACAATTTCGAAAATCCTTTTTTTGTTGTGTTATTTATTTAATTAATAATTTACATGAATCTTCTTCTTCTTCTTCATCTATACGGTCAATCCCGGTTGCGTCCAAAGCCGTTGCTTTGGAGCCCAGGGTCCGCTTTCCTTGATTTACTGAGATCATTTACATGAATATATAACAAATAAATATACAGCTTAAAACTAAATATAACACAAATAATTTGTATTCACAAAAAAACATAAAACACATACAAAATAAAAAATGTATAAAATAAAAGTTCATCAAAACTTGGGTGATGCCCATTCCCACAGAAATGATGTGTTATTTATAGTCAGGAGAAGATTCTTTTGAAAGAAAAAATTAAGAAACTCGCGCAGAAAATTATTTACGAATAATCTGAAGACCACGCGAACAAAGTCGCGGGCAACAGCTAGTTTTTTGTTTAGTAAGCGTTCTAGAGATAATGGTAAAGCGTGAAAACTGACAGCTGATCTCAGCTCGGCAGTACTCGGTACCCACGAGAGACAGCACTGCGACGACCGCTTAGGGGTCTTGCTAAGGCGTGAGTGCGTCATACCGAACGTTTTACTTCACTGCATTAGCTTATAATACACTGTGACTCAACGACAAACTTAATCTTTATGGCTTGCTAGCCAAATACACATCTAAGACTAAATCTGGGGGCACGGTAGAGGGTGCACTACTGTGCCCCGTGTTGTTTGCTTGACTTGTTCAAGTCAGTATTTATTTCGGAATAAAGATATCTTATTTAAATACAGTCAGTAAATAATTAAATAATAATAAATAAATATTAAACAACATCACATACATGCTTTGATCCTATGATAAGTAGCTTAAGCACTTGTGTTACAGAAACCAGAAACCAGAAACAACGACGGTACCACAACATCCAAACCTATTTCTATATAATGTCGGTAGGTAACTAATTAGGAAATAATTTAAGACAGTTTTTTGTTTGGCAACATACTAACTAAAATAATGTCATAATAAGTTTGTGTAAATGAAATCTCACAACTTTTTAATTTATGTGATATGTAGATTCAGCGTATCTTACAATTTTGGTATATTAGATCTTGTAGAGACAAAATAATGCACTATTTCCTGTCAATACTGAGAAAATGACAACTTTGTTTGAGAGGGTTCGTGCAATTGTTACCAACTTGTTAGTCACCAGCAGAAGTTGATTACAGTAGTGTTGCTCCATACTAAAGACTAGTTCAGCCTAAAAGAGTATTTTAGTCAAGTTGCCAGTAATTTTTAGTGCCAAAAAAAAACTGTGTCGACCGTTTTAGAGCTTTAGTCAAGTAACTTTGTATTTGACGACAGTCCGGTCTAGTGGTTCGCGCTCCGGACTGCGAATCCAGGTGGTTGCGGGTTCGAAACCCGCAAGGAGCTAATGTTTGTGTGATGAGCACGAGCTTGTACTTTCATGGATGTTTATAAAAGCATTTAAGTAAGTTTATTCTTTACCTAGTCGCCATAGTACAAACTTTGCTTAGTTTTTGGCTAGGTAATTGGTGTGATTGTTGAAACAATTTAACTACGAAAATTTAAAAAAGTTATCAAAAAGACTCGCCACTTGACTAAATTACTAATACTTGCTTTAAAATAAACAAAAGCAAGATTTTTATCGCAATTGCACAACTTTTATCTTAGGATTTTCATTTTAGGAACTTAGTTTTTTCTATTTTTGACGACCTCCGTAGCCTAGAAGTAGACCGGACTTGTCGTCGCCATCTTTGAAGTCCCGGGTTAGAGTCCGGGTTAAAACGAACTTTTCTATATTGTCTCGGGTCTGGGTATTGTGGTACCGTCGTTATTTCTGATTTCTATCACACAAGTACTTTAGCTACTTACCTTAGGATCAGGACAATGTATGTGATTTTGACAAATATTTATCGTGGGTATCTTCTAGTCCAGCCTTTCCCAATTTTCCCACTCTCCATATCTATAATCCGCGGACCCCTCAAAACGTTCGGCCGCATTAAGGAGCTACTATACTATTTTTTGCTAGCGGACTCCCCGATATAAGCGAACCCCTGGTGGTTCGAGGAGGTTGGAAAACATTGTTCTAGTCTATTTAATTTCTAAACAATCTAAATGATATTATGGTAAGGTATTATGGAGAGCCTACTGTACCTTTCTATGGTGCTGTGAGTATTGTCGTTGTTTGATAATAACCCCCAGCCGTTCCAACGATGCCACAAACCTTAATTAATTAGTTGAAAGCAAACACATATTTGATACATGTCCAGTGAGTCAGTCTTAACGAAGAGACTCCGAAGACCCGGATGGATTAAAGGATACTTAACCAATAACCAAGCCAAGTTAGTCACATAGCTCTCCGTCGAATTAATTGTCATGCAAATATAAATATATATAGTTTTTTTTTCTTTCTCTCTTTATCTTTTTAATTTGTACGACTGTAGTGTTCAAATCGGGTTGTTGTCCGAGTTTAATTAGTATTTATGATTTCGACTCGGTCAACAAATTGGTATCTTAATTTCTTTTAATGAACAAGTTTGTATACTACAAGTTATTAGCAATGCTTTATACTCTGTAACACCCAAACATTATCAATTAGGTTGTCAATCTAGTCCTAAATTACTAACCATTCGTTGTAATACTAACCATCGATTGTCAACTGTCGTGTATACCAAATAAATAAAATAAATAAATAAATAAATACTTACCTACTTTACAAAGTAACCTTATTTTAAGGTGTAGTTCTTTACTGCTCAAATACGTAACATACGATCAAAATCAAAGTGGAAAAAAAACACTTCCCCAATTTAAACAAACACAACTAAACAGCTATTTTGTTTAGAAAATTGTAAATAATAATTGTAATTGTAATAAGTTGTAAATCAACTTTTTTGATGTTTATCTCATAGTGAAAGACAAAAACAAATTTAGATAAGTATTCATTGAAAGTAAGCTTGGCCATTCAACGAGGTAATGCAGCCGGCATTCTGGGCACCTTTAACATTTCTGTGGGAATGGGTGATGTTAGATTTTGATAAACTTTTATTTTTTTTTTTTTTATTTTGTATGTCTTTTATTTACATTTTGTAATACATATATTATTATTTGTCTTATATTTAGTTTTAAGCTGTATATTTATTTGTATAAAGTATATATTATAATTTATATATTCGTTGAAAGTTAAATAATTAAATATTTTGGTTATACAAATAATTTTATCACTGCTGTAGAAGTCATAGAACAAAAGTTGTTGATTATGATGTATAGAATATGAAAATATTATTGGTGTTTTTTTTTGTGGTTTTAAACTAATAGGATCATCTTACTCGTATTGTTGTGTAAGATAGATGTGATGTGATATGTCAACAAAACTTAAATTATATTGTATATCGTTGCAACGACCTTACGGAACGTCACATGTACTCTAGCATTAATTATTGACAACTTGCTCACATGTGACATGCAATAAAAATATTGAATTGAATATGTGGTTACAAGGTTATCTTTGAGTTATGGGACCCCTGTATATGTACGAAATAAATAACCCTCGGTAAATATGCATATTTTTAGGATAGAAAGTAATTATTGGGAAAAAAAATCTAATGCGCAGTTAGTAAAGATTACTTCTAACACCTAAACAAACTTTACTTTATTCGTATGTAATGCAAAAGCTAACTTTATAATGTTGACTTATTTTGCGAGTTTATTAGCGGTCTTACTGTGGTAATTTACATTTGGTTTGAGCTAACATCCTCTGTAAAACAGAAAATACTCTATGACAAAGAAACGTGGTGTCCACTGAAAGAAGTTTAATCAACTGAAGTAACTGGATTTATTTTTGTTTCAATACTCTGAAGTTGAGATTGGGAAAATTTAATAGACGGAACGGAAAATGTGTTTTCATTCACATAGGATACAAATAGAATCATGCTACTGAAAAGAAGGTCTTTCTCTGGAAATATCTTACTATAGTTTTTTCAAGCTATAAAGCTAGGTTTTGTGATATTACAAAAAGAATCGATTGGATTTCGTTAGAACACATCACTATACGTGTAACAGTGATGTGTCATAAAAACTATATTATCTTGAAAGAACTATAGTGAGTTAAGCCATTTTATTTTTAGGGTTTCAAAACTCAAATTGAATATAAATAAATAGTATTGCCACGTATCGCAAGCCCAGCGTAGGACGTCCACTTACAAGGTGGTCAGACGACCTGGTAAGGGTCGCAGGAAGACGCTGGATGCAGGCCGCTTCCAACCGGCCAATCTGGAAGTTAATGGGGGAGGCCTATGTTCAGCAGTGGACGTCCTGCGGCTGAAATGATGATGATGAAACACGTATTTAAAAGAATCAATAATTTGATTTGAATTTAGGTTCAAAGGTTTTACTAGTAGCGATAGTAGAGCTCAAACTTGAGGGTTCTATTCGTAGTCTCGTGGCTCCATCATCAGATCACATCAAACGTATCAAATTTTTTATTGACTCGGTGTCCGGTCTTCACCTATATAATATAATGTGGTAAAATGGACTTACAAGATTTAATTACATACAAGTATAGTAAGTTAGTTGTTTAGCTTGTTAAAACAGAAACTTTGAATTATTAAAAAAAATAAAACCGACTTCAAAACACTAAAAAGCTAAAAATAATCCTAACACTTAAGTACGTAAGTTTTGAAGTCGGTTTTATTTTTTTAATAAAATTTCCTTTTTTTTTTTTTAATTTTTTTTTATGGACGGACCTATCGCTGAGTGCCTTTGAGGAAAACATTTGTCAGCTTAACCCGGGCAGTTGTGGCGTGCGCTGAAGGCGCACAGCCTAGGTCCGCCCTGCTAGCGGTCGCCGCGACCCGGCCGAGTGTGAGGCTTCGCGCAGCGAAGCCTCAGACTCGTACGTGTCGAGCCCCATACTAGCAGGCGTGATCGGGCCAATGTGGAGTGCAAAAGGCACCCTACCAAGCGGCGAACCCGCTAGTGGTGGCGCCGACGGGACCGGAACTGCCGAAACAGGCCGGACCGCTGCCGGGCTCCTTTCTAGCGGGCCCGATCTGGGGGTGAGTCGGACTCTGAAAATTTACTTATTTCATCTATTTTTAGTGATAAATCCTAATCTAACTGCTGAACACCGATTTCATCCTCTTTCCTTTTCACCCTTAGGGGTACAATTTTTTCCGAATTTTTTTACTATAGTATCTTTGAAGTATTAGCTAGTCAAAAAAAAAATCATCAAAATCGGTTTACATTTGTCGAAGATTGGTTAACATAGATCCATGAATCACGAACCAAAACATTATCTGGGTATATATTTTGTTATTTTCTCAAAAACGGCTGAATCAATTACGATAAATTTTATATGGGACCACCTCTGAAGTATGATCTACCAAACAAAAAAGGAATCATCAAAATCAATTCATAATTGGCGGAGTAATCGCGTAACATACATAAAAAAAAAACAGTCGAATTGAGAACCTCCTCCTTTTTTGAAGTCGGTTGAAAAATGGCTTACTTAGTTTTACTTTTACCAGAAGCAAATTGAGGTTAGAGTGTGGTCTGTATAGTCGTTATTCATAACGAAGTGGTAGCCATGATGAAACTATGAAATGGTTATCACTCGCTGGAATACAGATGACATTGTTTCTAGCGACGAATTCGTGTTGCCCTTTGTTCCAAAAAGTTCACATAAATTTAGTAGCTAGGTACCTAGATCGCTCTACAATCATTGACATCTTAGAAATTTTAGCAGAATATTCAAAAAATGCCCTGTGGGGACGGGTAAAGATTACACTTCCCCACCGCGAACAGGAAGCGTATCGTAAGAGGCGACAAATTCCTGTAGCATAAGACGCGCAGCAGCGTTTGCGTGCGAATAAGTGTGAGTTTCTTATAAAAAATTGCGCTCGCAAACCCGCGTGCCAAGCGTGGCGAGTATTGGCAATCCCCCCAAAGAAAATCATTGGGGGAGGCCTGTGTTCAGCAGTGGACATCCTTTGGCTGAGATGATGATTCAAAACATATTTCGATACTTTACGATGACTACTAGTAAATAATATGAGTTTTTTTGTCAAAAGACTAGATTAGGTTGCCACTTGTAGGTACTTGTCCTTCGTCAAAATGAAAATCAGGCCGTAAGCAATTTATGATCAAATAAGAACAAGGTATTTGAGAGACGGTCTATAATTCAATAACGACAAGGTAGCCTAACAACGTTATCTAATGTACAAGTAGCGCCATCTCTTGATAGCGCGCAACAACTAGTGTTACGATAAACATAAAATCTGGTTATCAGATAAGCTTTAAGTTGATTGTCCGATTCTAAATCATCACACAATAATAGCAGTTGATAGTTTCGCTCAAGTAAATATCCATTTGCAAATGATGTGCGTAACGGACAAACAGACTACAAAACTACGCAAAGAAAGTTTGCGCCACCGAAGAAGGCAAACACAAAATGGACAAAGCCACCGAAGTTAGCTAGTTAGGGCGCACGTGATGTGGGCCGCGGGCAACTAATACAACAAACTCGCAACTTGTTATTTGTCTAATTCAGTTTGGGCGGATGGGGTCAGCGGGAAACCTATTTGTCTACATTGTTCTTTGTTAAGCCGATACATAATACTCGTAATCTAATATAGAATAGCAGTAGTACTCGTACTACGAGTAAAAGCAACATCTTAAGATCAAAGAATATATTAATGTTTTTTTTACATGACTTGCTTTGTAACTTGTAATACTTACACTAGCCTTTTAATCTTCACAAGACTTGTTGGAATTGGAGCCTGGTGCTGCTGTTATATTCATAACAATCACTAGTACTTATTGCGAGGATACCAAGGCAATAAAATGGAAGCAAGCTGACAAGAATACAGAAAATTATGTTTTTGAATTCCTATTATACAACTACAAAGTAATTTAGAGTGTAACCTTGTTTAATAGACTCTCCACAACACAAAGTGCTTTCCGAAATCAACTGACGATCATTCGGACCGCAAAGAAAGTTCACGCTGAAGAAGGCAAACACAAAATGGACAGAGCCACCGAAGTTAGCTAGTTAGGGCGCACGTGATGTGGGCCGCGGGCAACTAATACAACAAACTCGCAACTTGTTATTTGTCTAATTCAGTTTGGGCGGATGGGGTCAGCGGAAAGCCTCTATGGTAGCGCTTCACCAATTTATATTGTTCTTTGGAAGCTCTAATGAAAGAGTTCGTCTAGAACTTTTATTTATACAAGGTGAATATGAAATCTTGTATTTTCTTGAAAGTGTGTAATCTATAGCTGCAGAACCGCAATCGACTGAAGATATACTGCTTTTTGGTACAAAATTGTTATCTATTTATATATTTCTATTTCAGAAGCATCAGTTTTTAGAGAGATTTATTTACTGTCAATTTTTTTGTTGTTACCTGTAATAAAGTAATATATCTTAGAATAAATGATTGTTTTTTAAATAAAATATTTTCGGGTCTATACATAAAACAAATAAATTAATATTAAAAGATTTAATTTGACAATAATGTAAGAAATTACGTTCATTCATTCAAACGAAAATAATCTTTTTTTTAGATGTCATCAACGTTAAATTTTGTAAAAAAATCTAAAAATTCTTGGAGTTGAAGTTTACGAATTTTTTGAGTTTAGTGGATAACTCAAATATTTTGCTAATTTACTATTTATAATATTAGTAAGATTATGTCTGGATGATATCTTGTTATTGCTTGTTTCAGACTGTCAGACACCTAATTAAAAAAGTCGAAAACGAATTATTTCCGACTTTTTCCTAAATAAGCTCATCCCTCGTCAATAAAGATTACCACGTTCATCGATCGTGTGCACCCGAATAACTCCATTCTCAAGCCCCGGACAAACAAACAAACAAACAACTAGAAGCGGAGCCAAGAGATCGACCCGCTTAGGGTATAGCCTCATTACCGACGCCCTCCGTAGCCGAGAGAGTACGCCGGACTTGGCGTTTGCAATCTCTGAGGTCCCGTGTTCGATTCCCGGTCGGGTTAATGTAGAAAACTTTTCTATGTTGAGTCGGGTCTGGGTGTTGTTGTACCGTCGTTGTTTCTGATTTCTATAACACAAGTACAGACAACAGCACGTCGCCCTAACACAAAACGTCAAATTTTGTCAATTGATATTGATCTCTACATCTCGGACTTAAAGTTGAAAATCGGTTTAATGACTTTTAAGTTTTTGCGTAGGTTGACCTGCTGTTGTCTGTACATTAAGATTGACTAAATCTGTATGTACCTACAACCTTTTTTTATAAATATATTGGACAACATCTTCAACATCACATACATTGCTCTGATCCTATGATAAATAGCTTAAGAACTTGTGTTACAGAAATAAAAAACAATGACGGTACCTAAAATCAGAAACTAGATGTTTCGAGACAATATAGAAAAGTTTTTTTTCTAAATTTTTTTTATTATTTTATTTTATTTATTTATTTCTAAACTTACAAACTATCTTTACAGGTACAGTTACCTAATGCGATAGAGAAGCACTAAACTAAAAACAACATTAAATATAAAATTAATACAACATCCAATTTAAAAAAATTACAACAAACAAATCAACATGAATTGCTCCCTTTGGCCGATCAGGAATCGAACCCGGAACCTCAGAGATAGCGACACCAAGTCCGGTAGGCTCGCCTCTCGGCTACGTGAGTCGTAAAAAAAGATAAAGGTTGTCTACTATCATACTATGGACAATACTAATGCAGCATAACCCTTATGGCTCAGAGGAATCGAAAAGTTCGTTAATTTAGTCGGACCTCGCAAATTGAGCCGGATAGGAGACGGATTTACATTGTTTTTAGTTCGATGTTTACGGCAACGGGATGCGCTGATCGGCCGTCTATGATGGATCGCGATAATTGCTTTTCGATTAAATTAAATTTAGTAAGGTGAAATGCAAGCCGCTTCCAATCGGCCAATCTGGAAGTCACTGGGGCCTATGTTCAGCAGTGGACGTGATATGGCTGAAATGATGATGATGATGAAGAAAAAAACCTACCACAAAACGTCAAATTTTCTTGAATGTGATTTCTACACGTCGGACTTAAAGTTGAAAATCGGTTAAATGACGTTTTACTTTTTGGGTAAAGTGCGTTGACCGTACTTTATAGATAGATATAATTATGTTGGCAGTTTTAAAGTCAAAACGTCACGAAATTCTACTTTATTTTTATTTAACAGCTGATTGGCTAATTTGGTCAGGTCGTGATTACTGAACAAGTAAATACACACCAACACACAAAGTGTAAAAAGCAATTTTTATTAAGTACTGAGTTGTACGAATATCTTTTAAATACTTAGCTTGAGTAAAAAGTTGGGGTTAAAAAATGTTTTCAGGTACTTCATTAATGAAATAACGTGTTTTATTTCTTTTTAGTTGTTTCATACACTATTTTAATCACACATCTTCTACAATATTTTTGCAATGCGCGGAAAAGGAAAACGTCAAGTGACATCGTAGTGACGTCAAAGAGTCATCGATTGAGTAGTGCTGTGTAGATTCGATTTAATCCCACTAACAATTGATAGAACCCATGTTTGTCGGATATTTAGACGAGGAAGGTTTTTGCGATTTTAATGCTGGTACCGTAGAGAATATTGTTGTAAATTGAGCTGTAAAATTCTTAAAAATAAAAGAAGTTGCAGTTAACAAATAAAATAGAACCTTAAAAAGCAATAGTATGTACTGCACAGTACCAACCGTGGACTTATTTCACGTGATTTAGAGATCGCACTTTTATGTTTTTTATTACATAGGCCATAACTCGAAATGTTTACGTCTCAGAGAAAAACTAAAATATCCATAGAAAACTGGTACTCTTCATAATGATTGATTACTAAGAAAATATTTAACACACTCTAGTTTTTTTAAAGCCAAATTAAAGAGATAATGGCTTCTGGCATTCGACGAAAACAAGGAATCGTAGACTCATCAAGCATACATAAACGACACCACAATAGAAATTTAACTGTTATGCGGTTTCATGAGACCGTTTGGATGTTGACGGGGGTGACTGTTGATGAATGATATTTCAAAATTATAAATATTAACAATAAAACCGAAAAACCGACTTCAAAAAACTAAAACGCTAAAAATAATCTTAGCACTTGAGTACTTAATCAGTTACTTTTGGAGTCGGTGCAAATGAAAACATAGAATCTCTCATCGACTGGCACCGACTCCAAAACTAACTGATTAGGTACTTAAGTGTTAAGATTATTTTTAGCGTTTTAGTGTTTTGAAGTCGGTTAAAAAAAAAAACTTATTTTATCTATTTTAGTGATAAATCCTAATCAAAACAAATCTTACGAGTGCAAAAATAATTTAACTGCTGAATACCGATTTCATTTCCTATTTTTCCACCCTTAGGGGTAAACATTTTTCTGCAAATTTTTATTATAGTGTCTTTGAAGTATAAGCTATTCATTTAAAAAATAATCATCAAAAATCGGTTCACATTTGGCAAAGATATTAGGTAGGATAGATACTAAAATCAGTTGGCGTGGTACGAAGTTCATGCAATGTTAGGTGATTTTCTTATAGATTCTATCATCAGAATTAAACCAAATTTATATGGGACCATTCTGAAAGTATTACCTTTTAAACAAAAAAATAATTATCGAAATCGGTCAACGTAGTAACGAATGATCGCTGAACAAACATAAAAAAAGGTTCCGACGAATTGAGAATCTCCTCCTTTTTAAAATCGGTTAAAAATAGCAGGCATACGATAAAAGGGACATAGGTACGAACAAAAAGACAAAGGAGTATCGGTTTTAAAATTTATTGTTTTATTTTACCAAACTTATTACTAAACAACTAAATGAACCCATACATAACAGAGTTTCTTCATACCCGTAGCGTTAGATTTATAACAGTGTAGACATCTTAAAAGCATGTCACTATGGGACTATTTGTCATATGGTAAGTGATTTCCCTCGTACAAACTCTGGATTTGTTGAATCACCCCATCGCATTACATGTAAATATATTTGGGAAGGATACGTGCGTCTCATACGATGACGCATGATAAAGAGCAAGAGCGACGAATGTTTAACACACAAAATTTCAATGACTTAGTTTAATAGAAACTTTGTTTTACAGCCAATAGTGATTATTATTAGCTTTTGATTTAAATAAGTAATATTATATTTAAACAAAGGTAGTTTAGTTGCAAAAAAATGCATAGTGCCTAAGAAAAAAAAAACTTGCAAACTTTTTTAAGCTAGGTACAGACATAATGACGTATAAAGATTTATATTTAATACCCAAACATTTACATAAACAGGTGTACTTAATGCATTAAAGTACACAGTAGAACTCATGTCATTTAATGTTTAATGTAGCGATAAATCCAAAAGTCATTCGTTTTGCCCTTGACCGGTCACCTGAACGCCCTGGGGCCTAATCATGAACCGAAAACCCTAAGCGGTGTAGGGTTGCCACCCGTAGGTACTTTAAAATAGAGTCTGGTCCTCTTTTTCGTATAAATAATTGTACTTATTGATCAAGAGCACCAATAATGTACGAAAAATTACTCTACTAAAATAACTTTGAATGGTACCGGTTATGAGACTAAATAAACTGGTAAGTACTTACCAATTTGGTTACCTACTTTCTTTGTAAAACCACTTTTTACGCTGTAATATCAGCCTAAACTATATTTTTCTAAAAAATAGGTGGCAACCCTAGTTAGTGGTATCGTATAAACGTCAAATTCTCTACAGAAAAAACAAAACAAGGTTGACGTTGGTTTGGCCCTTGGTGACGTCGTAGTAAACCAAAGATGAAGTCAATCGGAGTCAGATTATTTATGATAAGTACCTATTTGAGAACATGTGGATTGACTAAACCAAACTCGAAGTTCAATCCTGTACCAAGTGACTCAAGGTGCCTGTCTCTTTTTTATCGCTGCTCCATTACGTTTTTTACAAATCTTCTGGAAACCTGGATTCCACCATTTCCTAAAACCACCATGAACGCCATTCACGCCTTTGTTTAGTACTTCGCACAGTTTGCAAATGGAATCAGACTTGTTCCTAACCACGTAGTGATTTTGCCAACTAAAATACTGCAGGTATTCTTTTTGGTTTTTGATGAGTTTTGTTATTTTTGATGCTGTCTTTTCCGGGCCTAAGGCTCGTCCGTTGATGTAAGAGTGAGGAGGGAGAAACCTGAAAATAGTTTTTATTATTATTACATCCAGGGTAAAAGCAATGCTTATTTTTTATAAGGAACCACACTGCACAGTTATCCCGATAAGTGTCGCATTGTGTTTGGTCTTACCCGTAGTGGTTATTTGATCCAAGGTTATGTCACTGCAGCTAATAAATAATCACTACGATAAAGATTAAGATAAGTTTTCAAACGCGTGTCAAGAATGCGTCATACTAGCGAGCACAGATAAAATACGAACTTTGACATTAGTTAACAACGTTTGAATAGACCAAACACACTGGCGCCATCTGAGATTAACTTTGCATGTGCTTCCTCATTGAGTCCAACCAATAAATGGTGCTTCTTGTACATCAAATCACGTCATCAAAATAAAGTGTCGTTATTTTATAATATTTTTTCTAATAAAGTTCTAAATAGTTTGATGCAACAGTGACCAAGTTTTTTGCACAACTTTTTTTCGACACTAGCCCACAAATCCTGATGCACAACCCCGACTGACAAGTCAATACTTGTCAAATTAAAAACTAAAAGTCCCAATGGACACTATTGACAGTAGCAACGTTTACCTTACCTGTTTGTCCTCGAATACGGTATGACGACCACGTTATCGACTTATGACTTTCATTATGCGTTATATCGCATGCAGGGACTCTCCACAAGCGTTACATCGACCGAGTTATCGACCAATGAAATGAGTATTCAAAACTAAAATATTATCATAGCTCAAACAATAATGGTATACAGTACACCGACAAGTAGTAGTCACACAGACAACTTTGCCAAAGAATTATGGGGCGAAATATAAAAAACATCTTAGAACTTTACTCTAAATCACTCAGGTGTCCGGGCAGTTTCTATGTTTCTTTGGCCAACTTTTAATTTCTTGGTCACAAACATAACCTAAAAGATAGCACAACCTTTTCGTTAAACGTTGTGGATTTTGTGTTGTTAAAAAGTATTAAAAAAAACAGCCGAACGTAAATATTAAATATCATCATCATCATCAGAATCAAACCCGTAACCTCAGAGATAGCAACGCCAAGTCCGGCGTACTCGCCTCTCGGCTACGGAGGTCGTAATGTAAGAACCTCCTGTTTTTTAAGTTGGTTGGAAAATTGACATACCTGGAATAATTGGCACCTCCAAAAACTACTGGCACTGTGTGATACAACATTGCTTTCATAACCTTCTCAGTCACATAATCTTCTGAAATAGAGTTCTCCATCGCCAAATAAAAATAATATTCCTTGACCGATTTCAGACATCTTCTGTCCTTCCCAATAGGACATTCTCTAGTACCGCAAGAACCTATAACATGGATCTCCAAGCCGTACCGCTGCAGAGCTGCCTTCAGCTCGTTAAAGAATGTTTCTCTTCTACTTTGCGTATAACAGTTAGACACAAACCACACAACCGGATACTTTTTATATTTAATAATAGATTTTCCATGTTTTTGGGTTAAAGTATTGTCATAAATTTCCCATTTTACATTAGCTCTGGGAGCAATTTCTTTGCCTTTCTTGTCAGAAATTGTAAAGTAAGGCCACACTACGTCAGAATCGAGTTTGTACGTCCAAGTGAGGTTGAAGTAATTATCAAATTTTTCGTCACACGCTGGATAATTGTTAGCAGCTTCTCTTCCTACAAACACATACGTTTGGTTTAAAAATCTCTTAGTCGGTAATTCATCTTCGACATCATGGGAAATCATATTCTCACTAAACAAAATAGCATCAAAGTTCCGATAGTCTTTTATCAAATTTCTATCTTCAGTCACATTGCAGTTATTGTAGAAGCATTTGTTTTCTGTAAAAGGGTCGTTTAGTAAGACATCGAAATTGTGATTCTTCTTTGACCATATCAGGATGTGTTTTATATTTAAAACTTTATTTTTCAACGAGGCTCTCCAAACTTGAAAATTTTGTATTCTTCTTTTTATTATGTGACTGTTTTGATACGTTAAAATGACAAATATACAGATCACAACAGCGGATACTTTTATAAAAAGTTTGATATATCGTAGTATTAATATCATTATTTTAACTTTCTGTAGTTATCAGAGTCAAATGATCTTGTAAGTGGTTTGTTCATGAATTTATAGCAACGAGAGATGTTGGGGTGAGTTGTTATTTTTAATATTCTGAGAAATTAAGAGCATTGCAAGTGATTGAGATATTCTTTGCTTGTTTACATGCGTAAAGCGAGATAAAGTCAATACATGGAAACTTTAGTGTTTGGAAAACAGTATCAGACTGAACCACATACCGCATTTCACATATTATACATTCTTTGGAACTTTAAAAAAACAAACGGATTTTTGACTCTCTGAGGTTTGTTAGTTTTTGCATCTATTATATTGCAATCTCAGTCATTATTAATATTTAGAAAAAATTTAAGTATTATAACCAATTTTTGTGAGGATTTACGATGATTTTGGTTTACTAAAGATTATTCTATTCGGGCCGCGGCCGCAGAATCTCTCAATAAAATGTACAAAATGGTAAAAAAAACCTGTATGTTTTTAATATTTGACATATAAACTTATTTAAGATAAAAATCTGGTCGGCTAAGTATGTAAAAGTTTTTGAGTGGCGCTAATAATTATTGTATTTTTAAACGCGTTCGGAAAACTACGTAACGTCTTCTCGTCCAAAATACCTTAGTGCCTAAAGACGAAAGTCTCCAATCAGTGTGTGTTGCCAGTGATGACATATGGAACTGACACGTGGCCTCTCACTATGGGCCTCATAAGAAAGCTCAAGGTTGCACAGCGTGCTATGGAAAGGGCTATGCTCGGCGTTTCTTTGCGAGATTCAGGAGTGAGGAGATTCGTAAACGAACAAAAGTTGCTGACATAGCCCAACGGATAAGCAAGCTGAAGTGGCAGTGGGCGGGGCACATAGCACGTAAAACTGACGGCCGATGGGGCAGAAAGGTTCTGGAATGGAGGCCACGTACCGGCAAGCGCAGCGTATGACGTCCACCTACAAGGTGGACAGACGACCTGGTAAAGGTTGCAGGAAGCCGCTGGATGCGGGCCGCTTTCAACCGGCCAATCTGGAAGTCACTGGGGGAGGCCTATGTTCAGCAGTGGACGTCCTATAGCTGAAATGATGATTATGAAACGACTTCAAAAAAAGACGAGGTTCTCAATTTGTCTGAATCTTGTTTTATGTACAGTCAACGGCAGGTCAATCTACCTAAAAAGTTAAAGGTCATTGAATCGATTTTTAACTCTAAGTCCAACATTTAAAGATCAATATCAATTTAGAATATTTGACGTTTTGTGGTAGGTTGACGAGCTGTTGTCTGTACCTATGTTCAGCGATCATTCGTTACCACGTTGACCGATTGATTGATGCCAGTCAATGAGAGTTTGAATGGTTCCTTTTGCACCGACTGCAAATTATGTTATTATTATTTTTTACTTTTCAGTTTTTTGAAGTCTGTCTTATTGTTTTTATAAAAAAAATATACCTCATAAATTATCAAGAGAAACTCCATCATTATATCCAATAACGTATTTGAAAGGCTGCCCATAGTAGTTGTAGTAATCGTTTACAATCCATCACGTGATTGTTCTGGCAATTACAACTATAGCATATGAAATCCAGGGTAAACGCACGAGTAAATGTCCGTGTCAAACACGTGCTCGGTGGTGTTGCCGAGCAACACCACCGATGTTGTGTTAGTTGACCTTGAAATTCAGTTACACTATCGATTCTATCGATTGCCCAATTATTCCAATACTATACGCGACAATACTATCCATGGTATCAATAGTATTACACCATAATAGCAATCAAACTGTCTATAGTATTGATACTATCGATAGAATTGTTAGGCTTAACACAAAAATTGACAATGGGCTAGTTTCCTAAAAAAATCTAATTAGTCCGTCAGTTGGATTAACAGAAAATATTGGACACTTATTTTTTCTTTTCTGAATCAAACAAAAAATGATGAAGATATAGCCCGTTAAAGTTCCGCGTAACGTCACGCCTTGCGACACTTTTTAGCAAGACGTGACGTCACGTCCTCACTTTGATGCGCTTTATCTTCGTAATTTTTTGTTTGATTGACAAAAGACAAAATATGGGTCCAATATATTTTTATAATCTAACTGACGGACTAAATAGAATAATCATTTTTTGACCTAGGAAACTAGCCCATTACATCGATACTATCGATTGCTTTAATACCTATAATAACACTATTGATACGCAGCAATACTATCGATAGTATCTATTGATAAATAGTACTATTGCTAATAACCTTAATACAAACACTACCAATGTCAATCCAATATTCAATATCCAATAATCATTAGTTTTGGACTATCGATTATTAATTTTATTTATGATTTGTTATCTTTATAAGACCGCAACTTTGTAAATTGAGAATGTTGTGCTCACCTATAAGTGACATATATATCAGAAATGTCTTTATGCATGTGTTGTGAAATAAGTGTTAAATATAATTATATTGTTGTTTGTGTGCCTTTTAAAATAATTAAATAAATAATTCTAAGCGATCAATACTATAGATAGTAATGCGCTTAAACAATACTATTGCTATATTTAACAATCGATACTTTGTATAAGGATATCGATAGGCTATCATGCGACAACACTAGCGCTCGGTAATGGATTACCCAGAGATAGGTCAGGCTTCGTCGTATTTTGAATTATTGTAATTGCCACTATCGGCGTGTTCGTCTGTTCGGGACATTAATCGCTAAACAAGTCGTCATGAATAGTGATCGGATACAATTATCCGATCACTAATTATGACGACTATATGGACCCAATGGTCCATATTTACCAACTGTAAAATTCAATCGATATACCCGATTGACGTAGAGTTGGTCGTTGAGCTCGAGTTTTGCGGGTTCAAATCCTGGTTGCGTCAATTTTGGAAAAGTTACTTTTTCAAAATTGGCTTGCATCTGGATGTGATAGGCAACGTACTCGGCAGAAAAAAATCTGTCTTCTTGATTCCAAAGTATTTTTTTTTTGTTATAGGCTATATTACATCACGCAACGACCAATTGGAGCGGAAAATCAATTTAAAATGTTGCAAAAATGAAAAAATATTCCTTTTGAGAGCTTTCCATGCGTGCACTTCATAAACGGTTAAAGTTACGCAAAAACCTTGTATGACGGAATTGTTTTCCTTTTAAAGTTCTAGAAAAAAGTCTGTGACAGCGTATGTTTATCTTAAAGGTTGACCCACTATAATAATCATTTTTATAGTAATCAAATTTGTTCTAAAATAATGCATTTGGTCACTTTAAGTGGCCTACTTTACTGGTGGTGTACTTTAAGTGCAGACCGAACTCCACGCAAGCAAAGCTGCGGCGCAAGCTAGTTTTCATATCATCATCATCATTATACCCATAGGACATTCACTGCTGAACATAGGCATGCCCTAATGACTTTTATCATTGGGGGGGATTGCCAATAGTCACCACGGTTGGCAAGCGGGTTGGCAGTGGCAGTTTTCAAATATAACAATAAAATTATTCGTTAAAAAGTCGTTTTACTCATTAGGTGACGTCCTGTCGATATCAGTGTAAGGTTTTATGATAACTCTTACGGAAAAACCGTTTAACTTAAGGATTACACCCTGTATTTGAGTAAGTAACTAGGTACTTACATTGACAGTATTCAAGGTAAACGCACCAGTAAATGTCGATGCTATAACATGCGCTCCGTAATGTATTAGCCAGAGATAGGTCAGGCTTTGTCGTTTGAATTATTGTATTTGCCCCTATCGGCGTGTCTGTTTGTTTGCACAGGACATTTACTCGTATGTCTTGTTCATAACGTAGATTCAATAGTATTTAGGGGAGACCGGGGCAGGCGACGTCCAAAGGGAGGGTCACAGGGGAAATCCCCGCCCCCCAAAAGTACATGTCAGATTGAAAAATCTTCTAAAAATTAAAAAGCAATTTTCTACCCCTAACCGCGATGCATTTTATGTTTTGCTAACATCTAACGGTGCTTTTATGAACAACGATATCCATAACAACCTAGATTCGATATCTGGGTGCAATAAAGATATTATTTTATTATTAGTGACCCCTACTAAAATTTTAACCTGCGCCTGGATCGGGAGTAGTTGACTAACTGTCAAAACATTGCCATTTTTTAAAGTGTTGCATTATTCATTTAAATGCTATTCTCTCTTTTCACTCAGTCGACGGACGCACGGCGTCACTACATTTCTTGCGCTATGTTAAGGGCCGATTTTTCTATTGCCGAGTAACTTTTATTCGACGAATAAAATAGACGCTTTAACACATTTTCTATACGAAAACTGTTAACATGTCAAACTTATTCTTTAAATAAAAGTTATCTAGCTGTTGAAAAATCAGCCCTAAATGACGCAATACTGACAAATAAGTCTAGTTTTTGAAAGTTAACTTACCCCTATATTTAAGTATCCCCAAACTCCCCAACATATGTGAGGAACTGAAATGTGAATAGACAGGATGACGGACTTAGTGAATAGATTAGTATTCAATACACATTCGAATGATTCACGTTAGTAAAGCAGCTATACTAAAGAAGAAGAGTAAATAATAGAGTTATGTTAAAATCTATTCAACCCTTGCTTCTGCCCGTGGCCTTATCTGTGTAGAATGTATCTGTTCATGAATAATCATCCTACAGGGGAACTCAAAAACAAGATGAAAACTATCTAATGAGTTACGGGTACGGTAATGAGTTCGGTGGTTGTGGGTTCGAATCCCGCAAGAGGCAAAAAGCACGAGCATTTGTACGTAAGTCATGGATGTTTGTAAAAGTATTTACCTATATAGTAACCATAGTACAAGCTTTGCTTAGTTTGGGGCTAGATAATGATGGTGGATGGTGTGATTGTGGAAAGACATTATTATTATTTATTATAATTCTGCATAATTTAGCTAATTCTGTTAAGCTGTTAAAGCGTGATTAAGTAGCAAATATCCGAGCATACTAACTTTTTCATTTTTAATATTAATTAACACTTGAACGCCATGGGAGTCACTGGTGATCCCTAAACAGATTTTCTATTGTGTCTAGTTTCGTGGTTTAAGAGTCAACATTCGATCGTAATTTTCTCGGTTACTGGATCCCATGGCCTAACCATACACATGGTATGCTTAAGATGAGGGGGAATATCTTGGGAATTAAAAAGACAGATCGGATTCGCAACACATCTGCTCAAGAAGTCCGGTATGCTCGCCTTTCGGCTACGGAGGTCGTCAAGGTTTGGGGGAGGCCTTTGTCCAGCTGTAGGAATGAAAAAGCTTAATTGTAATGCTGGTTTTTAACGGACACTTACTTCAGGTTTCAGCAAAACGCATTAAGAATATCTGACTTCTTAATCATCACATTTTAATCCGCATTCGTCTCTCCTCTCGCTCATTGCTTCCTTCTCTTTCACACATCCCACATGTATAGATATATATATATATAATCTTTATTGCACATCAAACAAAGAAGTTACAGTATAACAGGGTATACAACATCAATGGATTTTAAAACCTGTATTTGGGTCCCATAAAACTTTTCATTCGCCAGACAGCCGGCGAGCAAATATTACAAAATCACTAAGTTGCAAGTCGGCAATAACTGGAACAGTTCCAGATAGTGGTTATCACCCAAAACGACAATTTCGTAGACACTTCAGTAGCGAGTAAAATGGCACTGAATATTGGCTGTGCATTTTGGAGAAATAGCTTTTTATTTACTAAGTTTACGATGAAAAAACCGCCCACCGAGGGTTTCGTACAAATTTGTAGGTACATATTATGAATAGTTCAAGAATCGAGTCTACATCTAAATTAATTTGTATTTTTTTAGTGTCTGTACTAATGTCATAATTTTAATCTGCACTTTTAATTTTGAAAAACATGATATCTCTTGTGTATTAACTATAGTTTACTAAAACTTAATCTTATATAATATCTGTTTGTGTAGGGCTGGACGCCCACTCTTTTTAAGGTGTCCGCTGAAAATCAGCGTCGCGGCACTCTGTGCCTCGGCATATGCTGAGCGGAGGCCTATTTGGTACTATGACTGTTATGAAAATGAAAAGCTGTGAATTGTATTCTTTTATAATTGTGCCAAATAAACCTTATTCATTCATTCATTCATAATTATATAATTCCGACATGCTAACCTCTCGGCTGCAGAGGTCGTCGAAGTTTTAGGTAGAATTAACTTTGCGATTGCGATCAAGTAACGGATTGCCATTTTTACCCTACCACTGCTTCGGGAATACTGTGGGAGAAGCAGTGCAACTCAGTCACTATTGTCAGCGGTTATATAGATTACAAGATAATATACATTACCTGTGCGAGCAGGGCAGTATTACATTCCATGCATTTTTATCATTTAAGATAAAAATGATTTATTGAAACACTAAGATTAAAATTTAAACACACATACAATATGAAAACTTTAGATAAACACTTATCTCAGAAATATCAGAGGTTCTTAAACTAGGCTAAGCATGTATCTTGGGAAACCAGTTATGATTTTACAATTAAAAGTATTATAACAATAAAATTTAAGAAGGTATTTGGCGTACTTGCACTGCAATAACCATTAACTGTGTAATAACATTGTTTTATTTTAATAATTTTTAATTAATTAAAATTGATACATAGGTAAGTCAGCAATAAATAGTCTGTGGTAATATGGTAAAAAAAAACATTTTCCGAAAACGAATCACCGGCTTTATGCAGCCTGAAATTTGGAGGGCACTCACTCGTTATATTTTTAATGTCTAAGTTTAGAAAGTTGTCTTTATCCGCGAGTGAAGCGTTGAGATCAGGAATAAATATTTAATGTGCTCTTTAAACTATTAAACAAAGTCTAGTTGTGAAAACGCGCCGAAGTTCACTAAGCTTCTACTGTGTAAAGTTCGCCGACTCAAAATCCTCTAGGAACTTTTACATTTTTAGAGTTACTTGGAAAATAAAATAGCCTATTTTAGATATAATATTTTTGGTGTGGTTTGTACAAAACAAATGGAAACTAGTGAAGGTAAAGAGAGGACGAACTCCGTAGCCGAGAGGCGAATAAGCTGGTCTTGGTGTCGCTATCTCTGAAATCCCGGGTTCGATTACCAGTCGATCAAGGTAAAAAAATAACTTCTATATTGTCTCGGGTCTGGGTGTTGTAGTACCTTCGATGTTTCACGTGAGTGCTTTGTATTTAAAAAAAAAAAAAAAAAATTGACGATAAGATTGCATCAAACTGTTATATAGAAAACCAAGCATGTCATTATTTTAGAACCTAACATGACGTCACGAGCGAAAAAATCTACATTCTGTCCGAAATCAATATTTTTGGTATTTTTACAACTACGAATTGTACCAGCTATATATTCGATTGACATGCCCAACAGTGGATTTGCAAAAGCTGACGATGATCTAGATGACACGTTTTGCTGCGGCAAACGATCAAAGGAAGCCTGGTTTGGGTCTAACCCAAGAAAAGTTATGTGAAAATCTAATTAGTAAAGTGATGATTATATGTTGAAACAGAACAAATTTAAAACGTCAACATAACCCAATTAATTAATTTATACTTTATTGCACAAAAGTAAAAAGAAAGTACACCGAGATGTGACAGGCGTTGCAATAAAAATTGAGTTGGTACTAGGGATAATGCAGTCGCCTCGATCCGATCACCCTATACGATCGTCCGATCCCCTGGGAGAAGACGGTCAAATACCTAGGTGTCACCCTAGACCGGCGAATGTCGTTTGCACAGCACATCCAACGCGTCCGTAAGACCGCAGCCTTCTACACTAGTAGGCTTTATTTCCTTGTAGGCAGGAAGAGTAAAATGTCACTTAGAAATAAGTTGACAATTTACAAGTCCTGTATCCGTCCCGTGATGACGTACGCTAGTCCAGTGTTCGCTCACGCCTCTAAATACCAGCTTAATAGACTCCAAACCCTCCAAAACAAATTCTTACGTTCTGCCGCGGACGCCCATCCGCTAATGCGCAACTTGAATTTACACCGCGATCTCCGAATCCCGACGATTGCCGCCTTTATGAAAGAAGCGTCTCAACGCTTCTTTGATAAGGCCGTCAACCATACTAATCCTCTCATTGTACAAGCCGTCACCTATCCTTGCTAGAAAGATGTCGCCACTAAATTCCGCCGACCGAGGAACGTTCTTGAAGATCCCGACGACAAGATCACCGCTAATAATAAGCGGTTAGCTCTTACAAATCCACACCTCAGTACACAACAGCCAAGCACTAGCTCGAATCAGCGCACTCGCCGGCGAGGGCGAGGTCCCTCGTTTCATTTTGGCAGGCACAGACATGTGCCTGGCCGCTTCTCACCTGTCCGCCCATCGGACGACGGCCCAAGCCGAGGTCCGAGCCTACAGAGGCGCCCTTGAGGCCCAGTCCTTCCCCTTCGATCGGGCCCACTAGATTGGAGCCTGTACGGTCTAGCCTGCGCTCACAGACTAGTCTGTAGCGCAGCAAGGACCATAACGGTGCAACCACTAGTCGGGTTCACCTCTTGGCCGGGTGCCTTCAGCACTCAGCACGGTCCGATCGCGCCCGCTAGTACGGGGCCCGGACGCGGACGAGGCCCGGCCCGCGCACGAGGTACCCGCTGGCCGGCCGCTCTCTAGGCTGAGTACCTTCTGTACTCGCCAAATCTGCCCGGTGAAGCTGGAAAAAGCCCTCAGCTGCCAGCATAGGTCCATTAAAAAAAAAAAAAAAAAAAAAGGATAATGCAGTCGATATTGTGTCTTACACAAAGACAGGATGCTACGGAACCTCATCTCCTACGAAATAAAACTCTTGGTAGATTTTTCAACGTTTTATTTTTCAAATCGCAGTGAAGGGATCCCGACGTGATAGGGATTTGGCAGGGTTTTATACTGGGCTATTAGTGTTAGGAAGTTTGAGGACCTTGGCTCTCGTTAGCCCAAAATGAGCTAAAGTTTTCTGATAAAAGTTTTTAAACCCGACTTGATGGTTTATTGCAATTTTTGATTTACTCTTGAAAAGCGGTTAAGCCACGATAATATTTTTAGTTATGGTATCATATCAGCTCGCGTCTGACCACTGCTGGACCTGGGCTACTTCTAAGCACGCCCTGAGCCTGATTCTTACTCCTCGCCGTAGAGCGCTAAGGTAGAGCGATTATATTGTGTGTTTGTATAAAAAAATAGTAATGGTAATAATAAATTAGATGTGTGACATTTATGAAGTTTTGGTGCCCACAATTCGGCTCTGTACCTGTGCTTTCGCTACTTGTACGTATTCGCTCTCGGTAGTTATTAAGCCTTTCATCATCATCATTATAATTTTAGCCATAGGATTGTCTACTGCTGAACATATGCCTTCCCCAGTGACTTCCAGATTGGCCGCTTGGAAGCGGCCTGCATCCGGCGGCTTCCTGCAACCTTTGCCAGGCCTTCTGTATACCTTGTGAGTGGACGTCTTACGTTGCGCTTACTGGTGCGCTTACTGGTACGTGGCCTCAATTCCAAAACTATTATGTCCCATCGGCTGTCAGTTTCACGTGCTATGTGCCCCGCCCACTGCCACTTTAGCTTGGCTATGTTGGGCTACGTCAGCGACTTTTGTTCATTTACGGATCTCATTTCTGATTCCATCTCGCAAAGTAACACCAATCACAGCCCTTTCCATAGCACGCTGTGCTACCTTGAGCTTTCTTTTGAGGCCTATAGTGAGGGGCCATGTTTTAATTCCATAAGTTATCACTGATTGTAGACTTTCGTCTTTAAACACTGAGGTATGAGGTAGGTCTAAGGTACCGACGAGAAGACGTTGTGTACCCAACCCAACCTACCCAACCGTACGTAACATCTCACTGCGAAGGTTACATTACACTTCGTAAGGTATCAGTACTCACCTTTATATAGCTGTGGTAAATTGCTTATACATAGCAAGCAAGTGTATACAAGCATATACCTCCATCTTAAAACTTTTGAAGGTTGCCTACACAGCAGAACGAGCCTATTACCTACCTCTGGTAACTCAGCCTACAGAGTTGGTTGTTTTGACATGGAAATGGACCTGTCCCGATGCAAATGACTGAATAATCGGCTTATTGAGATGCGACAACGAGCCGCGACCGCGACGACAGTTGTTCGCGATCGACCCGCGCCTTAAGACGGATTTACATGACACCGAGAGAACGTGGCTGGTAACAACAAAGGACTGTTGGTACAAGCACAGAATATATAATGGTTAATATAAGTCAAATTAGCATCGACATAAAAATTAAGAATCAGATACGCGTTTATCGACCATTTGTAAAACCGTATTTTCAAAAACCATTTGTTTTTTTTCGTTATTAAGCACTAAACCAAGTTTTATTTACCTCTAATTATTTTAAACTTAACCTTCATATATTAGATGTTATTTAATAAATAACTAAAATGCTAACTTGCTTATAAGACTCAAATGTAAACTATGATGATTCAAGCATTAATAGTATAGAAAATATTTAAACATAATTATAAAAATTTACCTCTTTCATTTTTCTTTAGTTATCTAACTAAATTCTTATCAAGAAAATTTATTCGTGCAAACATAAAATGAACTGCTGAACACCGATTCCCCTCCTATTTTTCCACCCTTTTTCTGCAAATTTTAAGTATACCATCTATGAAGTTTATTCCATGTAATAGAAAAATGGCATCAAAACGTAAAACAATTACATTTGTCGAAGATATTGGGTGTCATAAATACAAAAATGAGTTAGTGTGCATGGTATGGATTTCATGCAATGTTTGATGATTTTTATATGGGGATCCATAATATCATAACTTTACCAAAATATGGGACCATCTGAAGTGCTTATAACAAACTCCGAACAAAAAATAATCATTGAAATCGGTCATCGTGGAAACCAATGATCGCTGAACATACTTACATTTAAAAAATCAATATAAGATTCCAACGATCCGAAAGCTTCCTCTTTTTTTACAAAAGAAATTTTATCTTTTTTTATTTTATCTTTTTTATTTTAAAAATTTGATCTTAAATACCCACTTAAGTGCAACGAATCCTTGGATTAATCTAGTAATCAAAGTATTGTTTGCAGTTTCCATAACTACTAAAGTTCCCAATATATCTGACAATTGACCTTCCAAGATACAGAAGTAAAAATATATTTAACACAACCCGGTACTAAGCATTTTCAAACAACTCTTTTAGTAGAAAGCTAAAACTTCGAACTGAACTACTTAGCACTTAGCATAATAGGGATTTAGAAGCCGCAGATCGCAACTCGCTACTAAGCCGTATTTTGATCTACTTTAGTTTGGAATCGTAAAGAGTTTTCGTAGGAATAGATTTAGTATTATTTAGTTTTATTAGGCTGAATATTTTAAATGAGCTTATCGTACGTTTCCTGTATACGTGGCCTGCCCATTCTCACTTTAACTTGGCTGTTTTTGTGCCTAAATTTGCAATGTTTTTAAGAGTTGTGGTTCTTATATTCAGAATGCTCCGCTCCATTGCCCTTTGGCAAACCAACCAAGCTTTTGGTGTGCAGGATGCACACAGGACAAAAATAGTCACACAATGAGTACCTATGACGGCTGTTGCTGAAGAGATAGACCTAAAAACGATGGTGTAGCGATTTGACCAGCTTTGCAACTGAGAAATTTGGGCGCTGGACAGAGATCGGCGGAAAATTTTGGGAAAGATCTTGGCCAAACAGTGGGACGGTGCAGGTTAATAAAAATAAACATAAAATGACAAGGTAGACAGACGGTCTGGTGATGGCCGCTTTAAACAGGCCAAACTGGAAGTCATTGGGGGAGGTCTATTTTCAGCAGTGGACCTGACGAAATTGGTTCTTTGGCTCAAATGATGAAGATGAACAAAAATTAAAAAATCGTCATTGTCTTTAATGTTCTGAAGCCAAATGCCATACTGCATTCTCAAAATAAACTAACGGTTGAAAAAGATAACATTACGTGGGGCGCACTAAAAAATTCCGGAATGAATACGAAAAAAATAATACGAATGGTCAAACATTTAATTATTGTTTAGCAAAACACTCCCCGTTTGCAGTTTTCATAAGTGCAATTTTTCATACAAATAAATTAATTTAAAAAAACTTTTGTCACTCCTCCATGGTAACCTTAGAAACGTGTTTTTTTAACTCTTCGACAGCGGTGATGAAAATCGTTGACCGTGTAATTGGTTCTTAACTTTTGTAAAAAAAAGTCACAAAGTTAATCTTTATTTCTATCAACACTGAAAACTATTTGTTGATGAAATCCCGAAATGCATTAACTCTTCAATAGGTAAGTTAAAATAGAGAGGGGATTATCGGATTGGGTGCAAAATAACGTAGCACTTTTGAACAACTATAATCGCAAAATTTTCCCGTAAACGCGTCCGGTCAGCGAATGTTAACACTCATAGGGCTGTCTACATGCTGTTTATGTAAACAAGGTGGTATTAAAATAACGGAAAATCTTTTAGGAGTCCACTCTGGTGCTACAACAAACAACAAAAAAACATAATAATCGACGACGTCCGTCTGGTGTAGTGGTTCGCGCTCCGGACTATAAAGCCAGCGGTTACGGATCTCGCAAGGGGCAAATTGCACGAGCATTTGTACCTAAGTCGAGGATATTTATAAAAGTATGTAAGTATGTTTATCCGTTATCTATTCGCCATAGTACAAGCTTTGTATAGTTTGGGGCTAGATAATTTACACTTGAAAAAACAAAAATAAGCAGGATGTTAGCTATAACATCCTTGGTAGCTTAGTGGAAAAGCTAATAGTCGTGGATAGCGAATTGACGTCACTTCGATTCCCATTTAAGGCGAGCCTTTTTTCAAATCTAATATTACTTACCTGCAATAAAAACCTCAGAAAACCTCAAATTTTTTCATGTTTATCAGTCAAAATACCAAATCAGTGGTGTGGGTTAACCTTATACGCTGACTACTGACAACCCTAGCAGTTAACTGTAACGCCGTAAGTCGCGAACTAACCCCATTAATGGTTCAAATCACGAGTTATGATTTAACCCATCGGAGCCCTATAAGTATGCCATATTAACGCGCTGGGCCTTTTTGATAATGTTCAAATTTGACTATTAGACTATTGTATGCAAAGTTGGCATAAAAGCAGGTATAGGATTAAAGTTTGTTTTATAAATGATCTTGTTTAAATTAATTAACTTTGTGTTGGGATGATTCCACTACTGCTTAATTAAATACAACAACTGCCTTTACAACATCGTATACGCAAAAATTATAGTAATTAATGGGTAGGTAAGTGATATCACCCATTCACAAAACACAAACTAAATGGAGACGTATTTTTGAAGCATTAGAAATGAATCTCGAATTGGAAAAAACAATTTGTGTATAAAATTCATTTCTATTGCTCACGATTTTACGTATTTTTGAATCACTAGAAATAAGTGTTGCTATTAAATTGAAATCTTGTAACTATTTTCGTTTTACGCAGAAAATATTATGAAATGGGATGCAGAAACTCATTGTTTCTAAAAACCGGTAGTTAAACGCTTTAAACGGAACGTAAAAAACGAGTGGGTATGGACCACTCTTTGCAGAATTCACGGAATGAATTTTCAAAAATAGTGTTTTTAGGAATTCGCATGCGAATCTTGCGATTTCGTATTCAGATTGGAATTCGCATGATTTAAAAATACGAATTCTGAATGCTGGTATAGATTGTATGGGTGGATTAAACTATTTTTGAGATTTTTTTTATTTTAACATTATGGCACCGATTAAAATCGTACAAAAGGTGGTCTTAATGCCATATATTTTGTGGTGACGTAACGTTAAAAAAACAATTCAATTCAATATTTATTGCATTCTAAAATGTAACACAGGTGTGTATAATACATATAAATTCATAACATAAACTATTTACAGTATCTAATGACAGTATTATGATTTTGATACATATTTCATCAAAATGAAAAAGTTATTTTCTGTGAGCAGCAGAATCACCATTTAAAAAATAAAACTAATAATATTAGGATCATTAAAATATAAAATAAGGTTTAGAAAATACGCTTACCTTCACGTTCTCAAATTAGGGAACTAATATCCTCATAAGGTAGGAAACACTGTTTTTTTAATTTATTTATTTAATAGGAGCAAAAAACAAATCTTACACCAATGATACAATTAACAAGTAACAAGTTTAAAATATGAGCTAAGTGTAGATTCAGTTACAGGCTGCCACGAATTGCAAATGTGAGTTATAGTTTACTTTTGAAACAAGAGCTTACTTATAAAATAAAAATGGAATAATATTTTTTTAGGACTTAATTTTAGTTAAACAATAGCTAAGATTTACAGATAAGAGTTATATGCTTAGTTCTTCGGTAGCCAATTTTTTAAATTTGGGGAGTGTGTTGGAAAATATATCTATACTTGATTTCTTCTGTAACTCATTATACTGTCATTGAAGCCTGTTTTCACACACATCCCAGCACATCCAGACACAAATAAATATCATGCGCCAACACACCACTTATATACTAAGATAAGAAGTAATTATTGCACGTCCACAGTATTAATAATTTTTAATAAATATCTAAGCTTCATAGCTTGCTTTAGAACTTATTGCGTTTTCGAATTATTGGGATTACTCACATTATTATTAAGCGACTTCTTGCAGCTAGATAAAACGACAGCTCTGTTTAACCTGGCTGCTTCACTAGGAGGGGCAAACGCGTCAATATATATATACTGTCTCGCTGCCAATTACATAACCCGTCCATGCGAAAATTAGCACCAGTCATCATTTTAGCCATAGTACGTCCACTGCTGAACATAGGCCTCCACCATTGACTTTCAGATTTACCGGTTAGGCCGGTAATTAACACCAGTAACGTAATAGAAATAAAGACCCGCTTCTCGAGTCAAACTACAAAAAATCTAAAGTAAAACACCAGAATAAATTACAAAGAAATAAACTCATATAAATAATCAAGATAAGTAAACTATCTGTAATTCCCAGATCCAAGTCGTTCAACACCGAAACTTCGGCTAACTAGCGAAAACTAAAACAAAATCCCTCATCACGGAACTAATAGCAAAGTCAGTTCTCACCGGGCAATCTCGGGAATGGAAGTAGCCCAGTGCGGACACGGCCCGGGGAAAGTTTTCCAGTAAAATTAGGTATAACCGCGGAAGATCACTCAAAGTTCTAAGAGGAATTTATGTTTTTGAGGAAAAATGGCGAGGTGCGAGGTCGCATACATAATAACCTGGAACTTGCAGGTTTTAAGATTCTCGTTTATGTATTTTGTTAGAGAACTGTAGTCACAGTAAAAATGTATTAGTTAGTAAACGGTAGCTCAATTTGCTTTAAAGGTAATAGGGATGACGACTGGGTCTATCAAAAAATAATAGACACTTATTTTTTCTTTAGTTGTGTCCAAAAATGACAAAAATTTCAAATAATAATACTATCGGCAGAGCTGAATTTTGGTAGAGACCTTGTAAACCAGTAGAAATAAAGAGCCAAAAGTCCCTTTAGATTCCATGTGTGCCATAGAAGTTATTTCAAGGCCAAAGGTCCATGTTTTCGGTTCTTTAGTTTTTTTCTCGAAAACGGTAAGTTTCATCAAAAATATAGCCCAGACAAAAATTTTAGGTTAGATTATTAAACTATTTACAAAAATGGTTTTTATATTTTAATAATGCGCTAAAGTATTTACAGAAATTCACTCTTCTCCTCAAACGAAAATCACAAAAGAAATTCGCTTTCTCCTTGCTGCTTATGGAGATCCAAAAAATATTAATTGCATCGAAAAGATATTAAACTTTTGCAAAAATGCACGGAAAAACAAACAGGGAAACAGGGACTTTTGCACACATGGGATCTATGGGGACTTTTGACACTTTATTTCTATTTGTGTACCCAAAGTCTCTAGCAAAATTCAGCACTATCTGAGTTTTTGTTATTTGATCACTATTTTTATGTCTATTTTGATCAAATTACTTATTATGAGCTATCTATTTTTTTTATTTGTTTCACCAGCAATGGGGAATATGCTTGTTTTTTTTATTTGTCTTAAAATAAATAGTAAGTAATTATAATTAATAAAACAAAGAATTTTCAAAAAATATTGATAAATACCTGACTTACAGCCCATTAAAGTCGCGTGTTAGATAGAGAGATCAGATATGTACCGTGACGTAACATTACATGTCCGCCATACACTTTTCATAGTAAAAGTTGTTTTAGAAAGAGATAGGTATAACATAATTTCTAATTCCTGTATTACGGTTATTTTTTACCTGAAATTAATTTTGTTTTTACTAGTAGCACTATAATATCATATAATATATGATATTACCTATAGTGCTACTAGTGAAAACAAATATGTTGTTTTTACTATACAGGGTGTAAGGAAAAGGTGAAATAAAACTTTAAGGGGTTATTCTACGGCTAAATTACATCAACTTTTTCTATGGGACCAACATCGAAATCGCAAAAAAAAACACTTTCCCATACTAAAACGCGACCAGCTGGCATCAGTTTGTATGGAAACGTCAATTTTTTTTTGAGATTTTGATGTTGGTCCCATAGAAAAAGTTGATGTAATTTAGCCGTAGAATAACCCCTTAAAGTTTTATTTCACCTTTTCGTTACACCCTGTATTTATAGGAAAATATTATTTTCCTATAAATATAGTAAAAACAACATATTTATTTTATGCATATGGATATTGTTACAATAATACTTACATAGTATACAGTTTTAAGTATCGAACCAAATGAACAATTAATTTAAGGTGTAATATTTTAAAGTTCTTGTAAGTTTTAAAAAATACAGTATTAACAGTAACGGAAATAGATAAATATTAATTACAAACCCAACAATTAAACGCCAATCTATTCACCTACAATGGTTACTCGCAAATGCCTACAAAATGTAGTGAGACTTGCAGTATCAATATCTGTGAACTTTCCATAACAATTCACAATTAGATTATGTGTACTAAATAGTTAAACATCTAGGTAAGAACATACACAAGCAACATACCTACGCTATGATTATTCGTATTCTTGTTCGTCAGTGTACTTTTGTCTATATTTTTAGATGTGTTTGTCCAATAAAGTATCTATCTAGGTATCGTTCACTCTATAATGTCCACATCGTTCGATACTGCAACTATTTAGTAATTGATTTAGGTGTGCGATGCAAGTTGCGATAGACGTTAGATGTTTTTAATTGGTTTGTTCGAGGCTTGCTCGGTAATGGAGTAATAAAGGCAGCAGCCATGATGTGGGAATTTGATTGTAGGAGCCTTTTCCGTAAGTGAATTTCGTTATAGATGCGCTTACGGAGTCGGAGTAAATGTTATTTTCAACCGATTTCAAAAAAAGAAGGTTCTTATTTAGACAAAAAAAGAAGAAGAAAACTTCGTACTATCCTTACTTATATCATAAAAGCGAAAGTTTGTACGTATGGATGCATGGATTTTTGTTATTCTTTCACGCAAAAACTATTGAATCTTTGTCAACTAATACATATCCTAAAAAAACAAATAACAATCGTCACTGGCAATAAATACATAGATTGCAAAACTATGATTTTAGTTGTTTGGATATTTTATTTAGGAATGGAACAATAAACACCAAGATGTTTTGATATTAGAACTCTACCAGCGCTATCTATTTATTGATGACTTAATCATTGTAAACGTAGCTATCAACAGACAGTCGTATATAGAAATGTAGTATGTAAATGTAAATACACCACATAAACCGGGGCCGTAAAACTCGGAATGTAACAATTGGTTTATAGTTGATGGTTTGGTTATCCAAACCATACATTATAGGTACGTAAGTAAGGTAAGGTAAGTACCTACTGGGAGCTTTCTGCGTAGGTGCATTTCGCCAGAACACGAACTCATATAATACTGTATGTTAAATTAATATTCTATCTACCAATAACTTGTTTGGAAACATTAAGTAACGCTACTTGGCTATATTCACTACGATTTACTGTTTTCAAGAACGCTATTTGTTGCTGAGCGATGCATGCATTTGTTAACCATATTTTACTCGCGCGTTTAAATATAACTTTGAAACAGAACTTGCGTGCGAGATTTCACTTGCATCATGCGTAGCGTTGCGGCGCGTTGCGCACATTGCATTGTTGAAGTTTAAGTTATGGCCACGCATACAATATGCCTGCATTTTGCGTTAAATATAGGGCGGTTACAGACCAACTAACCGTGTTTATTATTATTGTATCTCTCCTACAGGAAATCACGGCACGAAGGCTGGTTCCTTTTGGAAGGCGTTCGTATAGATTCAACACGAAGAGGCCCTTTTGAGATACGATAATAAGTTGGGATATGTTCACTTAGCGGATAGTATCTGTGCCTGTACTACTGAGAAGAAAAACCCAAGGCAGCACCGGCCGCTAGGTGCAAGGAGTGTTGCAGATAAGGTGGAAACTATACCGGGTCTATGCAAAGTAACTTGATCGACTGGTTGCCGGGATATTGATGAGACAACGGGACCTCTGCCATATCAAACGTCTCATCTCGATAATCAGGGCAGACGGCGACTCATTATCACTCACTAAATGGGCTATTAAAGCCACTAGAAGGTAGCGATTGAAGCAAATCGGTGTGAGAGTCAAAGTTTTTAAAAATAATATTAGTGTATTTCTGTTGCCTCCTCCATTATAATTTAGTGACTAGTGTTGTATAGCGCGAGTCCGACTCGCATTTGGTCGGTTTTTTTATTAATGTTGAGTTCCAGTGACTGTTTTAATTTTCGATCGCTGATGCTAAAAGTAGCAGTAAGCGCTTACACAGATATAGGACTGTGAGAAGAAAATATTGGGTGTCGTGTCTGCAGGTCAAGGAGATGGAAAAGGATAGAGGAAAATGGTGAAAACTCCCACAAAGATAAACATAAAATCATGTGTTTTCTTGAATGCTCGCTTAGCTTTTGGTCTTACCAAATGTTGGTAAGATTATGATTATTAGGTATGATTGGTAAATGTTTGTTAAATTGATAATGTCGTTGTTCAATAATCGATACACCTCTAATGTGGATGATAATTTTCATGTAATAGAAAAAAATCTCATGTTATTAATGATATTCCAAGTATTGTATATGAGCAGTTGGTATTACGGAATTTCACGGAAACTATTTCATACTCACCCTATATAGAGCTGGAACAACATTTCGTCGTATGCACCTAAATCAATTTACTGTACTACGCTGAATAGTTGCAGTACCGAACTATGTGAAAATTATCGTGCGATAGAATAACTCGGATACCGAGAGGGATATTGCATATTTTATGGGCAACTTGATGGTGTATTGGTAAATGCTAGCTGCCGAAATAATAAATATAAGCTCGCAAATTCACTACAACCACTGATCAAGTAACCATTACAATATACGATCGGCATGCAGCCGTTGGAAAACAAAAGTACTCGAGTGGTGACCCGGTAGACTGACGACCTATCAAGGTTGCAGGAAGCAGTTGAACGCAACAGCCCAGAACCACTCGCTGTAAAAAAACACATGTTATAACCAAAATATTATGTTTATTGCTTTTCAAAATACTCTCCTTTACATTTTAATAATTTTTTCGATCGATCCATTTTTTAAAACAGGAGGACCACAAATCTGAAGGCATGTTTTCTACGTGCTGATTGAACGCTATCACTGCCTCTCTTCGGAGTTGGTAAAAGTAAAACCTCTCAACAAATCTTTGATTTTGGGGAAAATACAGATATCACAGGGTGCTAGGTCGGGGCTATGCGCAGGATGGGTGACGGACTTGTACTTTTTCGGAAGCTAAAAATGACTTTGTTTTGTTGGCCGTGTGTGAAGAAGCGTTGTCATGATGTAGGAGAACGCGGCTTTTGGGTCGTCTTTCGCGAACTTTTTCTAACGCCCTGGGTAAACAAATGATAGAATACCACTCACGGCATTAACACTCTTTTGATCTTCAAGTGGAATTGTACAGATGGGACCCGTAGCTGAGAAAAAAAAATGCGATCATTTTTTTACCAACGTTTCTCGCTTGCCTCACTTTTGTTGGCCTGTTCTCATTTTCAAACACCCATTCACAAGATTGCTGTTTTTTTTCGGGTTCAAAACAATAAATCCACATTTCGTCTCCTGTGACAAAGTCATAAACAGCATTAGAATGTCCGTGGTCGTACTTCAGTAGCATCTCTGTGAGCACCATTCCACGCGAGCCCGCTTCGGCTCCGCTGTCAGTTCATGAGGGATCCAACGACAGCAAAGTTTCCGAACTTTCAATTCTTCGTGTAAAATTTTCTGAATTTGGCTCATACTAATCCCCAATAGTCCTCGAATTGTCTCAAAGGTAATCCCCATCCGCGGGTTTTCTTCAATTAGCCGCTTAACGGTAGCCACATTATTTTCGTTGACGGCAGTTGAAGGCCGCCCTTCACAAAATTCGTCATGTAAAAAAATTCGACCTCTCTCAAATTCAGCAAACACTATCGCCTCACGGTGCTCAAACAAGGTGCTTCTCTCCCAAAAGCATTTTGAAGACGAGCGGCACAGTCTAGTCTTGCGGAGAGAGAAAACTTTCAAAATCATAAAAAATCATCGCTCTAGAAGGTTGCACAACGTTTACAATAATATAACATTCGAAATTCAAATAGTTCCGATTAACTAGAAGTGCGAAACTCTTAGTGTGCCCCATGTATATTTCAGGTCAAAGTTCCGAAGTGGACTCATGAAGATGATGATTGGACGATCAGCAAGCGTTCAACCATTGTGCTGTTACAAAGATTCTTCTTGACTGTGTTTTTGGTAGCGCAGAGTGGAGAGAGCCATGTGCCTTAGATGTCTGTTTTCATATAATAGCGCAGTGTGCTAAACAAGCTATCCAGCGGTCAGCCGCGTACCGCTCCGTTTGTGTTTTGGTGCGGCGAGCCGCGCGGGGCAATGAAACCGACCATATGGCTAGCTTGAGGGTGCCTGGCGGATAGTGCGTTGTGAGTCTTAGGGATATCCTAAATTACGGCACACGTCTAGGGAAAAAGCTAGAACTAGATCTACAAAGTGTGACATCGCTTGTCAAAGAAAGATAGTACGCTTTCTACGTCAAAATATTTAGTGATTTTTCTATTCAACTACTATTCAGACAAAACACCGTGGTTAGTGACAAAACAAACAATAAGAGGGTTAACATATTTTGTTATTCTACTAAACTGGTTTGGGTGTTATGAACACGTGGATTCTATTCACGTTTTCAGCATTCTACTAAAAACTGGTTGGCTGTTTTATAAGAATGCGAGATTCGATTTGTGTTTTCGCGAAAACACTACATTAGTGTCGTAATATTTAGTTAAACGCAATTATCGCGTTTTTTCGCAAAGCACCTCGTCATTTCGAAAAAACACGACTTACGGGATCCTACGCTGACATGTCCACTTTTTTTTTTCATTTATTTTGGCACAAACAGTCATTAAATAAACAGTGTATTTATTAACAGTAATTATACAGAAAGACAAGGCAGTGCCGAAGTAAGCAGTACATAAATTTAACTAGAACTTGTTGATAACAAACGTTTGTTAGATTATAAATAGATTGACTAATTAAAATATTCAGACTACAGTCTATTGACAAATTAGGTAGTTGATTATTGACATAAGTTGATAAATCTTTTAGTTTCACTTTTAACAGATGTTGCCTCTTATTAAACCGGTGTTAGGATATGGAATTTTGAAGTCTACTGTACGTATCAGCCAGAAAACGCCGATATTGCATTTCGTAAACGCTATTTGGCAGTGAAGTTACTTGTTGACCTTTTGCGGGGAAGCCGGGGAAAGATGAACTTAAATATGCGAAAGTATGGAAATGTAAAAAAAACCGACCAAATTTTTAAGACAAACGTTGAAAACTGAACGTTTAGGCTATGCCGACAATAAATATGTTTTGCATTTGATTTTTTTAAATCATCATCGTCATCATTTCAGTCGTATGCCGCCCTCTGCTGAACATAGTCCTCTCCCAGTGACTTCCAGACTGGCCGGTTGGAAGCGGCCTGCTTCCCGAGGCTTCCTGCAACCTGCAAGGCTCTAAAATGGAGTCTAATTACAAAATTTAATTACAAATCTATAAAATAGCCTAGTTCCTATTTTTTATTTATTGTAATGTATTAACACAATTAATTTGATGTCTGAGATAAACGATATATTATATTATTAAAATAACATTTTCAGATATTATCCTGTATTTGTTGTATAAGACGATATTTATAAGTGCCCGGAAGAGGGCCTATGTACAAAATAAATGAGTATTATTGAGTATTACTTGCCAAATTTCATAGTTCAATGTCAACGGAAAGTACCCTATATATTTTGATTCCCTTGAGAGTGTTTCATACGTTTTTGCGGCATAAACGGCCATACCTTTTGTTACGTTAACTTACTTAGAAGTTTGATTTTTTCACAGCTCCAAGGGACTGTAGACTGGAGTATATGGTTTTAATTTCAACTCGATACCTCCATGCGTTCTCGAGATAAAAGGTCGTAACAGACATACGGACAGACAGACAGACTGACAACAAAGTGATCCTATAAGGGTTCTGTTTTTTTCTTTTGAGGTACGGAACCCTAAAAATATTTTTTGTGTTGATTCCATAGAGAAAGTTGCTGTAATTAAGCAGTAGAATGACTTCCTAGAACGAAGTTAAATGATAAGTTAGAAACTTTAAAAGAAGTTACAAGTGAAGCTAATAATAGTTAATAGAGCCCTACATTGGGACAATACTGCCGTCATAAGGAGAAAAAATGTATCTGACATTTTAAAAAAATCAAGAAATATACTTACTGATTGGGATGCGTTTTTTCACTGATTCCGAATATGAATGTAACTCAATTCGTAAAAAAAGTGTCAGATACGTCTTTTTTCCGTATGACGGCAGAATAGTCTTGCCTTACTTTACAGTTGCAGTAGTAGTAACTACTAATCATTTATTTAATGGGCCTTTTATTGTAATGTATTAACACAATTAATTTGATGTCTGAGATAAACGATATATTATATTATTAAAATAACATTTTCAGATATTATCCTGTATTTGTTGTATAAGACGATATTTATAAGTGCCCGGAAGAGGGCCTATGTACAAAATAAATGAGTATTATTGAGTATTACTTGCCAAATTTCATAGTTCAATGTCAACGGAAAGAACCCTGTACTTTTTGATTCCCTTGAGTGTTTTATACGTTTTTGCGGCATAAACGGCCATACCTTTTGTTACGTTAACTTAGAAGTTTGATTTTTTCACAGCTCCAAGGGACTGTAGACTGGATTATATGGTTTTAATTTCAACTCGATACCTCCACTCGTTCTCGAGATTAAAGGTCATAACAGACATACGGACAGACAGACAGACTGACAACAAAGTGATCCTATAAGGGTTCTGTTTTTTCCTTTTGAGGTACGGAACCCTAAAAAGATTTTTTGCGATTTCGGTGTTGATTCCATAGAGAAAGATGCCATATTTAAGCAGTAGAATCACTCCCTAAAACGAAGTTAAATGATAAATTAGAAACTTTAAAAGTAGTTAGGTACAAGTGAAGCTAATAATAGTTAATAGAGCCCTACATTGGGACAATAGTCCTGCCTTACTTTACAGTTGCAGTAGTAGTAACTACTAATAATTTGTTAAAATTAGTGAATAATGGAGATTGGGATACGCTAGTTACAATACGCTTATTTGGGCTAGATTTGAGTCTTAACTATTTTTAGACCTTACAATATTTCTTCAGCTCAGAAGCATTTGTGCGTATGTTGCATGATGACTGTATACAAGTTACACCGGTATGCTTCTGAGGTGAAAATTTATGGTACCATTTAAATATCAAATATCTGACAAATCACTATCACTCTTAATACAAGATAAAAATTCAACAGCTATAAAGCTCAAAGATCTTTTATTTTTAAACAGATCTTTAAATCATATTAATTACTGCAAAAGTAATTAACGCTTTCACAGCATTCGTTAAAAAGTGGAGACTCGCGGCATCGCACTAGGAATGGCTTAATGCGAATAAGGAACCAAAAGTCAAACTAATAAAAGCATATATTTAATTCTTCCAAAGAATAAAATGAATGAATTAGACATTGTTTTATTTGGGTTTCGTACCCAAAATGTGCCATTTTACATATGGCGCTTTACGTTATGAGATATTTTGGAGAGTTGATAATGTTAGATTGGTCAGTTTCCGTTAAACTTTGGTATGATTGATTAAGAAACACCAATATTAATAGTCGTTTTACTCATTAATAAAACCCTGGACTCTTTCATTATAAAAAATATATATATATAAAGTTAAAATAAAAAAGATTGCATGAGACATATTTAATGTTTTTTTTTCTCGATCTTAAAATGAAAACCCAAAAATAATAATAAAGTATTGTACGGTAATTCGAAATCTTTTGCGTACAAGTTTGACTTACACTTGGCCAGTTTTTTAAGTAAAAACTCCTATAAGCGCACCTGTGCTCCTTGCGAAACTGAATCGGTAACTCTAAATAATTCATTATTGTAATCGGTTAGGTGACGTTGAATTATGTATACTCGGCTCTAGTGTTGCCATCATCGTTTAGGTACTGTCTAAGAAAATGTATATGCGCATCTCGCATGCAGCGGTCCACCGTGCGCCATCTTGCACTAATTGGCGCGCGGCGCGAAGATGTTCGCGCGATTTATGGCGCGCCTCAGCGCCACCTTTCCTTTAATGCCGTATTTTTGTAACTTTTACAAGTTTACAAGTTTTTTAAGTGAACTCTTTTGATGTTACATTAACCAGACCGTCTGGCGCGGTGGGCGTTTGTGAATTGTCTGAGCTGACCCATGATTTATTTTATGTTATTTTATTAGGCTCTTCAACAATTTAATTAATTAATATATTTATTTATTCAAGTAACATGACTTATTATTTGTTAGTTATAAAGGTACTAATGTTAGTACATAATTAAAAATTTTATTTATAATTTTATTTACTCGTTTGCACAGCTCCTCCGGAGGTTGTGCAACAGTAATTGATATAGCGGCAGTCCAGTCTACTCGCTATCATACAATGAGTACACTATTACAAACAAAAATCATAATGCACATAACTAAATTGTCTAAGTGCCCCATCACTTAAAGAAAAGCACTGCATGTACAAATAACTGTGTACGTTGTAAATATTAATACATAGTACATTCGGATGTATGTTACCTAAGTAACCATGCATAATGTGTTTGTTTACTTAACAACAAAAATACTAATCTACTAGATAATAACACTTTATTTGATTGATACATTGACTTTAAATTCAATTGGATTATTATTTATAACAACCCCTTTGCTGAGCTACTGGACAGTAAGTTCTTTCTAGGGACGCGGCCAATATTTCGTTGTTTTTTCATGTTGTTAGTTGTTATGATAATACATTGCAAATATTGCAAAAAAAACATGTGTTTAAATTCGATACGGATGTTAAAAAGAAACTGGTACATTTCTAAATGCAGCTTTATGACTGAGTGTGAACGAACATAGCTCACTGAAATAGTGCCTGGAATTCTGCATAATATTTTCTTTTTCTCGAAAAGTTATGATTGAGAGAAAATTTTACTAGTAAGATCGCCAACTTTGCCTTATTATAGCACAGTCTGATGTTGCGAGCACTCACCGTAAGGTGTAATGTGGACAAGACAATTTAATTTAAAACCTTTTTCATTTTTGCATAGGATAATAGCTAGTAAAATGTAATATCGACTCAACTCATCATCGTTTATTAAACTTTTTCAATGTTCGAACAGCAGAAAATTCCATATGGACGTATATTTTTTATGATTGTTATAATCTGTGCAATAAACTTTAAATAAACGAATAACATTGGAATAAAGTTTTTAACAGGCAGGCAACAGGCACAATAGACTAGACTTTCCTGGGTCAAAAAAAATATGACGAAGATAAAGCTCATTAAAGTGAGCACGTGACGTCACGCCTTGCTAAAAAGTATCGCAAGGCGTGACGCTACGTGGAACTTTAACGGGCTATATCTTCATAATTTTTTGGTTGATTGAAAAAAGAAAAAATACGTCTCCAATGTTTTACTGTTAATCCAACTGACAGACTAATTTGATTTTTTTAGGAAACTAGCCTATTCTATGTGTATAATACCTGTAATACGTTTATAATTAAAAAATTCTAGATTAGCTGAATTAGTTTATACAGTATGTGAAATAACAGAGGGTGTTCCCTTCAACCAGTTTATTTACATCATTAATAGATAATGATAAAAGTATACATTCACAAAAATAGGCATAAAAAATATTCAGAATAAAAAAAAACGAAACGCCTGTTTAAAACCAAAATCGTAACGCGGAATAGTAGGTAACTAGAGTAATTACAATGTGCAAACTGGCAACGTCGCTTTTCTATCTTGTTTGCACGATGAGAAAAGGGGCGGACGTTTATTATTTTTTTTAAAAAAATAATTTTTATTTGAAATAGAAATATATTTTTTGGTATGTAGTATTACGGGTTAACGGGAACGCCTTTTGTTAGTTAACATACTGTATATTATAAGATAATGATGAATGCCATTTTCGACTTTATGGACTAGACAGCAGTCTGTGTTGGTATAAAGATCATAGAACTTTGCCTTTTAAAATCTCATCAGGTCTCGTCAAGTGATTTAGAGGCGCTAAGTACCTATAGATTTAATGAACCACGTGTATCACCATTAAAATGTCTACAGACGTCTTCTTTTAAACATAGGGCTCAGTAATTGATCTTCAACGGGTCTCTAAAACCTTTATGATGTCGTCAGTCCAAGGCGGTTGTCCCGAAGTGCTTGTAAAGACAGCAAGTCTTACGACGCCTTATCGAAAGTTCTTGAGCGAATAGTACATGACTATATTTATCCACATTTACACAAAGTTATTATAGAAGAACAACACGGATTTGTTAAACATCGATCGACTATTAGCAACCTTGTCCTGTATACAAATTTCTTATTCAAATCTTTAGACGCACGAGCACAAGTAGACTCTGTTTATACTGATTTCTGCAAGGCTTTCGATAAGGTGGACCATGATATGCTCTTGAGAAAACTGGCTTTTAATGGCATTCGTGGAAATTTACTGAGATGGTTTTCCTCGTACGTGAGGAATAGAACTCAAAGAGTAGTTATAAATGGTTTTAGATCAAATATAATAAAAGTTACCTCTGGGGTCGCTCAAGGATCGATTTTAGGACCCTTACTCTTTGTTTTATTTATTAATTATATTAATCAATGCTTTAAATACTCTCATTTTTTACTATACGCCGATGACCTAAAGATTTTTCATAGAATCACTACTGTAGATGACTGCTATAAACTACAATCAGATCTTAACCGTTTCTCAACATATTGTAAGGAAAATAAACTGCAACTTAGTTTGCTGAAATGTAAATCAATAACATTTACTAAAAAAACTAATATCACTAGTTTCCAGTACTCTCTTTGTAACACTGTACTAGAAAAAGTAACCTTAGTAAGAGATCTAGGTATCTTTATGGACTCTAAACTTCACTTTGATGTTCATATCAACCACATAACAGGTAAAGCCTTCCAGATGTACGGTTTAGTCATGCGGTCTGCCAAACCATTTAAGTGTCCCACCTCCTATCTGTTGTTATACAAATCTCTTGTTAGATCCCAATTAGAATACGCGACTTCTATATGGAACCCATTCTATGCTAAGTATAAGAGTCAAATTGAGAGGGTTCAACGAAAATTCGTGCGATCAATGCACTTTCGTTGCTTTCGCTCAAAATCTTCTTGCGATGCTCTGCTGCAAAAGTACTCTCTACCCAAACTTGAAATGAGAAGAATTCTCTTCGACCTCATGTTGTTGTACAATATTTTACACAATGAGTTTGACTGTAAAGAACTTAATAATCAAATACACCTGTATGTACCATATCGCTCTTACGCCATTCGTCAAACTCGCAAACCAATTTTATTTGCTACCAAAACTTGTAAAACGCACGCAGGTGAGCGTTCTCCATTGTATAGATTAATGAGCCTATACAACAAACATTTCTGCGACATCGACCTTTTCTCAAGCTCACCTCCTACGTTTAGAAAAAATGTTTGTGATGTTATTCGTACGTTGCGAATAGTTTTGTAAATGAGAACTATGTAAATTAATTTTGCGATGCTCCACCGTTTAATTTTACTAATCATATCTGTGGACAACGGTGCTGGTTACATTGTAAGTAATTTGTTTAGTAAAATTAGAGATTATGCCATTAATGTAACTGTTTGTAGTCCCAAATAAAGAGAAAAAAAAAAAAAATAAAAGTCAACCTACCACAAAACGTTAAATTTTCTCAATTGATATTGATCTCTAATGATAGGACATAAAGTTGAAAATCAATTCAATGAACTTTAACTTTTTGGGTAGGTTGACCTGCTGTTGTCTGTACGTAGTTTTTACTCGAAATCATTGTTCCTTTCGGGTTTGTTATTCTCCACATGATCTTGTTTTAGCTGGGCTTCACAGCGTTAACTTAACAAAATGCACATTATTATTTAATAAGCTTATCCTCAGTTTTCTTACGTACCTCGACCGGAGGCCGTCGGCTCCTGTACTCAAGTCGCGTATGAAGGAAAATTAGACTTTTTAAACTTGCGCGGAACTTCGATTTTACCTCATTCCTTCACTGCGCGACTCAGGTGCGCGCCTCATTATACAGTTCGTAAAACTTGGCTATTTTGTCACCGGGACCGATTGTTTTGGAATTCCAATTAATACTCAACCAAACTTATTTCAAGTTAACTGTATTATGTTTAACACTGTATTCTTAGTACAACAAAAAGGAGTATAGTGGTTTTAAAAGGGCTTTCGTGGATTATGAAACCCTTTGATCTTCTAAAAGCTTCAGCGTCATTAGAAGTGTAGGGTGTTGGTAAAATTATCAAGTCATTCTGTTTGACGTTGGATGTGACGAATACCTAGACTCTAATAAGGCTGACAGTTGTGACTTTACTTCTTGCGCTGCTTCTTAACAACACTAGCTTACAGTTGGCAGTGACAGGGTTAAAACATAGATACCACGTGACAAACTGCCTTAAAGTTTTCTAAAATAAAATAGTTATTTAAATAATATATTGTATTTGGTATGTCATTATGAGATAAAACGTAATGTGCCAACTTGATATTAGAATATGACATCTCTCTGACCCTATTAACATAACAAAATAATAATATAATAATAAGATAATGGACACATTGATATTTTAAATATACAAAAACAGAGCTTTTATTATGTATGTTCCATTTTTAACAGCTCAGCCCTTGGTCCATTTTTAATTTTAATTAAACAAAATTATATCTACTCAGCGATTGTTTAAGTATATTCGGATGTAAATCGATTTGTAAACTGCATCTCAAATTTAAAACCACTAGAGTGTGTTCAATAATTTTCCAGGCACATTTTTCATGCTATGTAAACTGAGAAATGCCCAACTTCACCTCAACTATTCACCAATAATTCCTGCCCCAAGTTTATACATGCATAAGCGCTTTGGTGTTACATTTCAAATGTTTGATCAAAACCGCAAGAAGTTCAGAAAGAGATACTCACAAAGCAAAGTTTTATTGCAAAATTTATAATGCATAGCTAGTGTTGATAGTATAATAAGTAGTACCGGGACTGAAGTTAACAATTCAGGTTTAATACCAATTTTGGGATAGGGTTCTGTAGTAAATGTAAAGTCGCAGAGCACCGTAGCCTCAAAGTTTTTTAAGAAAATGAAAGCGATTTTTGTGACTTACAAGGGAGGGAGTTTTCGTTCGATAGAAAATGCTTTTCTTTTAAGACGTTCATTTGGTTAGTTCGTTCGTTCGTATATAATATTTACATAGAGTGCACACTTGATCTCGAATGTACAGGCATCCTGAAATACTTTGCTTTGAAAGTACCCACTACTTTGAAAATGTTTAAAAAAGGCTGAGAGCTCTGAGAGTAGATCTATCTCACTCAGTGCATGACCAAATGTTTTATCGAATAACCGCATCGTTTCGGGCTAGTTCCAGAAAGTTGGGATGTCCCTTTTAAATGAGGACCCAACCCAACGCTATTCAAAGCCACGGCTGTTGTTTCACAAAACAATTTTACCGTAACAACTGATATATTGGTATAAATTATTGTTTGGATTCGTGTGACTTTTTACACAGTATAGCTAACTGTGGGTACAAAACAGGATCTAAATCCAGTAGACTCACTCACATGTGATGCACACAGAGAGGACCCACAATAAAGATACGAATACTAACCACATGCTACTAAATAAACAGTATGATTGTATGATCGAAATCAAATGGTTTTGCATTGGATCAATTCAAATATTCCCTTTTAAGTACATTTTACGATAACATTATTTACAATAAAAACAAAACTAGAAGAGGTAAACCCAATGACATAAGCATTTTCTATAAGTCAGGATTTAATTAATTAATTATAGCAGGCTTTGATTAATATTAGTATCATGTTATGTGTAGATACGAATATGCCATCAAGCAATTTGCTTTTACGCAGTGTTCTACAAAGCGTTCATTTTGGTTACCCTTGTTTTGAGGATATAACTTAGTCTCATGTAAAATGTTTTTTTCGATATTCGCACTTTTTTATTTTATTAATATATCTTTCTTTGGTATGATTTAGCTTGTTTGTTATTAGATAGTCTTCCCTTTTTGCATGATGCATTTTCTTACTAAAAACAAGACATAATTTACTAAGAAAGGCACTTGAAGATACAATAAATATTTACAGTAGATACAACTTTTAAATTCGAACGCTTATTGTGGTGCCATATTTCGTGTGCCTGTGTGCGTAATCTCTTTCGCACGTTCTATACTAGGGACCGATCTTACTGCATCTGTTTTCAGTATGCTTTTTATTTCGGTTGGTTTTGACGGATCGTTTTTTTCACGCTTTTCTACACAATGATTTAGAAATGAATGGATATGCGTCATTAATGTTGAAAATATAACTGACGCGTTGATATTTGTATTTAATACACGTTTTGACAGATTTTGCGTTGTGGTTTGCTTTGAACGCATAGATGCGGGGTTCAATTCTTGGTTCGGTGATGATGATAATGGTGAATCTTGATAAATAATAATATGCATAACTAGAGTCAAATCATATTCACTATGGAGCCGCAAATGTGCCCACAACACAATTACACAAGTAGCTATTAGGTGAAAATCGCTTAGGGTTAGGCTGTGTACTTACTGGATGCAAGTGGTGGACATTTGATTCACGGAAAAATACTTTGCGACCGAATATTTTATTACTCGATCAAAACAATTGGGAAAACGACAAATATTTATGTAGTTTTGACGCTTGGACGCCTTAACCTGTATGGACTGAATGTCACATACAAATGACAGCTACTTTTTATGCCCATGTGAACCACCATTAGTGAGAATACCGAGATCAAATTTTGACGTATACTGGAAATTACTGCCTAACTTGAGTGGCCTCGAATACTAACTTAGTTCCATGGTACGCTCACATCTGCCTTTTTGTGGCCTATAGCGCCGAAATGGCGATAACCAAATAGGCAGGAATTTATTTTGCCAGCAGCCAGTCCAGGTTATTACAGTGTTTGGCACCCACACCTTGTACGTAATAATAGTATGTATTGCTGAATTGGTGCTTTACATTAAAATCACATTTTATTTTATTTATTTGGCTTACCATGTGCTGTGAGGGGACGGCCGTAAAGAATATACTTCCCCCCCGCCAACAGGAGGCATGTCGTAAGAGACGACGATTAATTCTAGTAGCACGAGAGGGGCAGCCTCGTCTGCCTGCAAATTGTTTTTAAAAACTGCGCTCGCCAAATCCGCCTACCAAGCGTGGCGAGTATTTTGGCAATCTCCCCCGATGAAAGTCATTGGGGGAGGCCTGTGTTAGCAGTGGACGTCCTATGGCTGAAATGATGAATGATGATTTGGCTTACTAACAGTCTCACTCAATGAAGACCAGAATCATCATCATTTCAGCCATAAGATGCGTCCACTGCTGAACAAAGGCCTCCCCCAATGACTTATCACCGGGGGGGATTGCCGATACTCGCCACGCTTGGCAGAAGGGTTGGCGAGCGCAGTTTTTTATAAGATTTCGCACGACGTCGCTGCTGCCCGTCTAGTGCTACAGGAATTAGTCGCCTCTTACGACGCGCCTCCTGTTGGCGGTGGAGAAGTGTATTCTTTAAGGCCGTCCCCACACGGCACATACCAGGCGGCATATGCCATAAATTTATGCAATCCTTTTTGTATCAGGTAACAATTTTAAGAACTCTGCAACACCTTCCCCTTTCTTTAATGTTTGTCTTCTACCTAAAGGTTGTCTGGAAGAGATCGCTATTAGCGATAAGACCGCCTAAATTGTACATCTTTCTGTAAAAATCATGTGTATTTTACTTGTATGGTGTGCAATAAAGAGTATCTATCTATCTATCTATCTACCAGACCATAATACTTTTAACAAACTAGATTATTCTGCTTAGTACAGCGACAACTTACCTACTATTGTTATTGTTAAAGGATTTGCTTCGAGTATGTCCATGCCTTAATGTACCACTAATGAGCTGCATACTGCTCTAATGAACCGCTTGATCATCTCATGCGGCACTTGTAATGTTAATGTTCTCGAATGAGAGTTATCTTAACCCTTCCTAAATACTATAGATATAGTAGGTAAAGTATTTGTCCCATCTCTGACTTATAAGCAGTGATCGGAGTAGATAGATTTATTTAGAGTCAGTGATCTGAAACATTGACGTTAATATGGACATGCCTCCGGGATTCCGGAATTTATTGGTATCAGTTTTTGAAAAAAAAAAAGGCATGTCCATATTATGCTAGCACTACCAAAGTACATCAATTCAATCTACCTACTCATATCATTGCTTATAAGTAAAGTAGGTATTATCTAAAAGTTTTGGTAACTTGAAAATACTGCAACGCGTGTTATCTATACTTACTATGATTATACAGCTAAAGAGATTTTTGCTTTTTTGGACGAACGCGCTATACTCAGGAACTATTGATTCGAATTGTTTTTTTTTGTGTTGGATAGACCATTTATCGAGTAAGATTATAGGCTATCACGCTTTAACCAATAGTAGCGGATATTCAACTAAATAATTAAATGTTGCAAACACGGGAAAAACAATATTTTCACGAGCTATCGTTGCGTGCGCTGCGTAAACGGTTAAAGTCAGGCAAAAAACATGTATGACGAAATTGTTTCCCTTTAAAAGTTCTAAAAAAGGTCTGTGACAGCTTAAAATATCTATCTTTTAATGTTAACTTTTATGGTAATCAAATTTGTTCTAAATACTGCATTATTTGGTCGTTAAGTTTTCGTCGTGAAGCTGGTAAATTACATAGGAGCAAATTCTAATAAAAATTCGGAATAATTACGATAACCTAATCTCACACACACATGCAAGTAATTTACTCTTTGCATACAAGCCCAAGTTTGTAGTAATAAATAAATAAATAATAATACATTGTTTTCACAATCTCACCAACTATCTAGCTTGTACTATGGCGGCTAGATAATGGATAAACATACTTAAATACTTTTATAAATATCCATGATTTAGGTACAAATGCTCGTGCTCATCACACAAACATTTGCCCCCTTGGGATTCGAACCCGCAACCGCTGGTTTTGTAGTCCGGAACGCGAACCACTACACCAGACGGTCGTCAAGTACTAATCAAGATCAATCAAGATCCTTCCCAGAATCTCCCATACAAGATTTTTAATGATAAATGGCGAAGGCTTTTTTATGAAATAAACCTCTTTTGTTCAGCAGTAGTAACGTTTTTTGTTTTAATGCTATGGCTATGTCAGTCTGTGTGGTTATATGTGCAGTCACTGACGCGCAAAAATTGTCTTAATTGAAAATATTCGTACGTCCTTATCGGAAATTAAAATCTCAGTTTGCTTCGACAGGACAGGACATTTATTTAAATTCGAGGTTTTTGGGGGATCTATTCGTAGAAATAAGTTCATAGGTATGATTTTAAGAGGTTTTTTAACCTGTAGTTGTTGGCCAAATGGCCCAAGTCTGCCATTTCTTGGCGTGGGTTTCTAAATAGTCACGTCAGCGTTTCCTTAGATGTTCTTAACGGCGATACCATAAGGAATCCACTAAGAGGCGATTGGTCCATTTGTCTGGATGCATCCGGTAGATATGACCAGCCTGGTATGTTTTATTAGGTGAGCCATAGTTTGTGGGTCCGTACCACAGTCGCACTCACTTTGCCGCTCGGTCCTCATATGGGGACCTTACCATATTTTGTCTAGAGCGGCCAACCTCTGTACGGAGACCGTTTAACGCCTTCCAGGTTGGCCAAGGCTGTTCATGCCCAGGAGGAAGGTGTTCAGCTAGACCCGGTAACGCAGGATTTAGGCTGGCCAATCCTCTCACCACAATGGCACTCCCAAGATAAAAAAGTAAAAAAAAGTAATAAAAGTTTTAACGTTTGAAAAATTTACGTTTACTTATAATTTTATTATAACGACCTCTTTAGCCGATAGGCAAGCATACCAGACTAGGTCGCTATCTCTGAAGTCCCGGGTTCGATTCCCGGTCGATTAACTTGTCTGTATTGTTTCCGGTCTGCATGTTGTGTTACCGTCGTTTTTTGATGTCTTTTACCCGTGCTTAGGCTACTTACTACCAAAGCATTAGCGCAACGTATGTGATTTTGTCGCCTCTCGGCTACAGAGGTCGTCAAATTAATTAATAATTAACGACTACAACTGAACTACAGGAGTGACGTGTGAACTATGTGACTGGAATGCCGTACATCACAGATACACAGCTATGTAATGATCTGTCAACTACTTAGGTACAGCCCACATTGGCGGGACGGCCGCAGGAATCAGGTATTCGTGGCATTTAACGGCGAGGTAGCTCGAAGATTGTTTAATACATTTATGCAGAAAATTTAAATTGTTGTCTATTTACCTGGAGTGCGAAACACATGCCGATGAAAAATGTAAATATACAAATCCATGGTTTATTAATATAATGCTTGGCCCCGTTTATCTTCATAAGTATTATTTTTCTTGTTTTAGTTAAAGTCGGTTTTATTATAGTGTGAATATTTAAACAGCTGTCATCATGAAAAGAGTAGGAAGGAAGTATGTTGAAAGTGCTACTATCTCAACTCGGTTGAATGCGAGTTTTTTTTATATTCTGAAGTGCAGTGGGAGCTAAAGGCATGCTTTATTTATTTATACGATACGATGTTTCTTTCGATTTTTTTTACATTTTGGAACTTTCAACCGTCGTCTACTTTCATTTTCCTCTAACTGTCCTCTAACTGAAGACACTCTTATTGTCTGGAAGAGTTCGCTTTCATTACCTCAATAAATTGTAGGTAGGTACTGCTCCAAACTTACTTTTCATATTTTTTTTGTTTTGTGTGGTGTACAATAATGTGTAGGGGAGACCGGGTGTGGTCTCAACGGTTAGTCATCACTAAGTGTCGAAAATTAGACTTATTAAAAGTGTAACCGGTTATTGAGCACGCCGAAAAAACTGCTTTTCACACCCAGTTAAATAAATAAACACTTGTAAATTAGTAAATTTTTTGACAATAAAGCAACCTACCCCTATAGTAAACTATCCCCGGTCTCCCCTATCTATCTATGTAGGATGTCACAGCCGACGTAGACGGCTAGCACTGCCAGCTATCCGGATGATCACAGAAATTTGCGAGACGACCGCAACCGGAATCCGAAGCTCTGGCATCCGCGGTATTTGTCTGTGCCGCGCGCCATCGCTCGATGATTAACTATATTCCATCTGTTTATTATGTTATTTTTCAGGTTCTAGGTTGGTTTGTACCAAAATCAATTGAAATATCAATTTTAATGTAGGCATCAAAATATCATATTTAATATCTGTTGGAAGATGGTGGCCGCTATGAAATGTAATACAATTTTTAATATTAATCTGCATTAACAAATGTTCTAGTATCGAAATTTGAATGTGATATTTAAATCTAACTATTTCGACTCGAATTCAAAAACACATTTCATACAAACATTAGTGGTACATTAAAACTTGAGGCCATCAAAAAATTCGTAAAAAATATCATATTTCTTAAAGTTCAAATCTTTCAAATAGCTTAAATACATCAACACACTTATTGCGAGATATTTACGGCCTAAGTAGGTACTACGAAAAGGTAAGAAACCTACAAAATTTAAATTACTATTTACTTGCGAGATCAAATCAGAAATGAGGCGATCCGTAAACGAACAAAAGTCGCTGTCATAGCCCAACGGATTAGCAAGCTGAAGTGGCAATGGGCGGGGCACATAGCACGTAGAACTGACGGCCGATGGGGCTGAAAGGTTCTCGAATGGAGGCCGCATACCGGCAAGCGCAGCATAGGACGTCCACTCACAAAGTGGTTCGACGACCTGGTAACGGTCGCAGGAAGACGCTGGATGCAGGCCGCTTCCAACCGGCCAATCTGGAAGTCAATTGCCTATGTTCAGCAGTCGACGTCCTATGGCTGAAATGATGATGATGACGATTATTTACTTAGTCAAACCTTTGATTAAATATGAATAACTGAAATTAATCGTATAAAAACGTGTCGGTTTCCAATTGCTCATAAACTGTAAAAGGTTTGAAGCAAGTATCTACTTGCTTATATGATTGGTAGTTCACAGTAAGTTGTTTTTTTATACTTACGTCAAGTAGTTAATAATTGTTTATATTTTTTTAATCACCTTCCAAAACCCTTTCTTTTGATACCTTGCTACCTATGTCGTAAGAACGTAAGGATTCTAACGAAACCTTATCAATCAAAATCGATTAAGGCGTTTAGTCGTTATGGTAGAATTAATAAACGCACACACATCATCATCATCATCATCATCATTTCAGCCATAGGACGTCCACTGCTGAACATAGGCCTCCCCCATTGACTTTCAGATTGGCCATACATACATACCTACATACAAACATACATACTTGAACCCTGAAAACATTACACTGTCGTGTAAAAATATAATTTTTGTTTATCTTTCAAATAGCAAACACACTTGTTGCAAAATGGGTCTCTGTTTATAGGAAGTTGTATTTTTTAAACTTACTTACGGGTAGGTGTAAGGGTAAAATAAAAACACACTGTAAATACTTTAAAAACGACAGTAAAATAAGCACTTGTTTTCTTTATTTAAAAAGCATTAATTAATCTTCAATTCATCTAATTTTTTTACGACATTTCATGAAAATTTCAGTAAACGGACATAAAAAATCTATGATTCCGTACTAAAAATGTTCACGATTATTTACAAATAACTTGAAATATGCGTCAAGACGAGCGCTTCGTTGTCACGTGCGCGAAAAGGGGTATATTTTTATGGAATACGTAATTCTGTTTGACTTCATACGCGATGTCCATATTTGCCGAAGACTCGACGTCCTACATGCAGAGAGCGGGGCGTGTTTTCACTGACTCTGCTAAACGAGTATTTTTAGTCGTCAAGAACAGTAACAGTCACACTAGATTTTTTGTCAAGATACAATGTATGGTTACACTGTTTCTAAATGTTTTACCCGTAAACCATTTGCGGGATTAAGTAACATAAATTGAAGAAAAAAAAACAGAAAAGTAAAATTTTTGAGATGCCGCTGTCGTAACTTATCATATTTCAGTAACATCACAAGACGGTCACAGAGAGCCTAGAAAATCTGGTCGTCGTAGGACACGTCTTGGGAAAACGATATGATTCTCGATCGGATGGTCTGACCAGATAAAAGACGACACGTTATTTTACAATACGGTGTAGATGGTCTCAAATTGGGATCGCTGTAAAGATAGATCGACGACGCATATAAAACGAGCTCAAGTCACATGAAAATAATGAAAATAACATTGCTTCCATAAAAATCTTTTAATTGCATCACTAAAACTGAGGTCGCAATCTATGTTATCAAAATAACTTTTAACCATTTATAGGCATCGCCTAGCGCTGGGATGATAAGAGTTAATTAAAAAATACTACAGTTTCCAACCGTTTCTACAACGTCATTAATAGTCGTTAAATAGTGGAGACAGATATCGCCTCTAACGAAACAGGTCTTGGCAAATAGAGGGAGACATCGACTGATAGAAAAATTTCTTGAAAGCGTTTTGGATGCGCACAGACAGACGAGCGGACTCCTTTGAGGACGCCCGGAGGAACTGACGGATAAACAAAAAATTGACAAGGGTGCATCGGCATACTTTTATAGTTCCGTAGGATTTTTCTTATTAAAGATTCAAATGGGACAGCCATTATTAGCCAGACGATACAATAAGTATTGTTAGGTGTGTTAATACCCATTTTGACCGATAAAGTACAAAAATGTCGGTACAAAGACAGATCCACAAATGCCAAAACTCTCATTATTAGCCAAAAAAAAAAAACATTTATGTTATTGACCGCTAACTTTACAAAAAAAAAGATTCTGTGATAAAATATGCTTGTCCAATAATAATTTGTAAAGAAATATGCCTCAGAAACTCTGATTAGCACTAATAATTTATTAGTATGGGTTTATTTTCACGGTGGATGGATCTCTAAAACAACACAAAAGTGATTTAATATAGTGAGACGCGAAGTACTTAGCATAAGAAGCGCTTTTAGACAAATCACATGGGGTTTCATAGCGACTTCGCGGTAATATATTTAGACATAAAATATAGCGCTGTACAAGAATTTAAGTAGGTAATGAAGTTTAGTAAAAAATCTGTTGGTTTTTAACTGAATTTAATGGTTATTATAGGTATTGGTCAACCTAAACAAGCATTTAGAAATATATATTATTAAACATCTCTATAACAATAGTGTATCATTTACTTGCGAGATAGAATCAGAAATGAGGAGATCCGTAAACGAACAAAAGTCGCTGACATAGCCCAGCGGCAAGCAAGTGCAGCGTAGGACGTCCATCCACAAGAACTCGCAGGGAGCCGCTAGATGCATGCCACTTCTAACCAGCCAATCTGGAAGTCACTGGGGGAGGCCTATGTTCAGCAGTGGACGTCCTATGGCTGAAATGATAATGATGATTTTTATACTTGCCGTTACTTTTAAATTTAACTTTTGTTGTTTACCAATTGAGATCATGTACATGACCTTTTGTTAAGACATACTGTAAGGAGAGGAACTGGCTCCTGAAACACAGTTTTTCTAGCTCGGGAGTCAGGGAATCAATGTTTAATGTAAAAGGTATTGTTACAAATAAATAAATAATAAAATATACTTCTAACAACTAAGGGTTGGACATAAAATCATACAAGTTATGTTAGAACATTATAGTAAGTTAAGATGAAGGAAAGCGTTTAAATCATACATTATTATTACTAAATAAATAAATAAATTTCCTCTACCCGAAGGTTGTCTGGATGAGATCGCTCTTAGCGATAAGACCGCCTAAATTGTACCATTCTAAATTTATTGGTTCTCTGTACTGTTTTTTTGTGTGGTGTGCAATAAAGATCTATCTATAAATATAAATACATGGCAACATCACATAGATTGGTCTGATCCTAAGGTAAGCCGAAGTAATTGTATTATAGGAATCTGAAACAACGACGGTACCACAAAACCCAGATCCCAGACGGGATAAATAAGTTCATTTTCTACATTGACCTCACCGGGTATCGAACCCGGGACCTCAGAGATGGCAACGCCAAGTTCGGCGTGCTCGTCTCACGGCCACGGAGGTCGTCGATATAAAGGAACAAACATGTTGCCTGCTGGTAATGGCTTCCAGGATACTGTTGGGGCTGACGTATAATAACCTGAAGATCAGGGTAGAGAACAGCTCTAACAGTGTCCTAATGCTCAGAATTTAGTTTTTTTTCACAAACGAAACGTCATTTGCGGCGCGTTACTCAGATTTGTACGTACCTCTAAGTACCTGAAAGTTAAAAAAAAAAACGAAAATGAGTTCTTTTAGAAATGTGTTCTTACCTTGTAGTTGAAGTGAAGTTCTTTTGAAGTTTCTTTTTTCCATGAAGTTCTTTTAGAAAGTCATGAAAAGAGTATAACCCTTACGAGTGTGAGAAGGTTACGAGCTAATAAGCTGATTATGTACAATAAACACGTACGTAGGGTATATGTTTTCCGTTAAGTATGTTTGTATGTGTGTGAGATTAATTATTGAATTTGATGTATGATGTATCGAAAGAATCCTTACATTTTTCCTGGTGACATAGATTATGTACTACTAATAATTGTAACTAATTAATTTTGAATACAATTCTGACAATCAATTTATGACTTGTCTTTTTTGACAATGACAATCATTTTATCATTAAATTGTATCTAAAATGTATTTGCATTGTAAGTTTGAACAAGATTGATTTTTTAGACTGTAATTTATCTGTATTGTATCGTAATGTGACTAATCTTCTAAGTGTTTGTAATATGTATGTAATAAATAAATAAAATTAAATGTGTCTTGTATTTTAAGATGTTTGTAATAAATAAATAAAATTAAATGTGATGTCATAAAAAAATTACAATTAAATACATTGATTTTTAATATCCATAATACGATTCACAGATCATTAAATAAGTAACAATTTCAAATTTTTTGTTACATAGAATTTACTTTTTCTCAAATAGTCTATACCACATAACTTATTTCATCGACTTATGTTTCAGTTTAAAAATTGTTTTACAATATTATTTCTCGTGTGTTAGGTGAAACAAGTAGGATTTATAACAAATTTGACGTTTTGTGGTAGGTTGACGAGCCGTTGTTTGTACATATTACTAATTAGTAGTTAAAATATCAATGTATGTGAAAACTTGTCAAAAATCTCATCTTGGTTAGATTAGCAAAGCACCTAGTGTATTCGTTTCGAACTTTTTTGTTTGATTTTATTTTAAAATCTGTAAATAATAGAAGCTTAAAATAAAAAGAGGGAAAAACATTAAAAAGGCATCAAGCATTTCAGATAAGGCATGACGAAGAAAAATACAACGTGACTGTATTGTTTATTTAGAATCAAAAGAATCTTTTGTTTACATAGCAGTTAATGAGACGACTGCGCAATTGTATTGTCTTCAGAACCTGTCACTCACGTCTCCTCCAGCATAACGGAAACTCTAAAATGTACGTCGCAATGAAAACAGAAACGTTCGCAAAATTATTCTTCGTAATAAGTTTTACTGGTTTGTTGATGTACGCGATTCTGGCATTCTACACCTTTCATACGGCCTACACAACAGTCGTCGATCTCGAAAGGTATAACCAAAATTTCCCTCTATTCGAGACATTGCCAAAAGTGGACAGATTCTACACGGATTTAAAGTACATTCTAGTTTGGACGACATCGGACTACTTTCAGAATCCTTTAGGAGAAGGACAAGCACCATTCGTTAAATATGACTGCCCGTTCTACAACTGTTATTTGACGACGAAAAAAGATCTCCTCAATGGAGATTACAAGAATTATGACGCTGTGTTCATGGACATAGGATTGCTGAGAAAATGGAAGAAAATGGCGCTTCCGAGAGTTAGATCTCCTGCTCAGAAATACATTTTCCACGGAATGAGGTCTTCGGACGAGACTCCAATTTGCACCATCAACGCTGACAACTATTTCAATTGGACTTGGTCTTACAAACTCTCTTCAGATATAGTCACCCCGTTTATTGAGGTTAGAGATTTAGAAGGGAACATGATAGCTCCAAGAGCTACCGTTCAGTGGAAGAGCGATATGTCCAAGCTTTCAGATAACGATAAAGAGAAAATGAAGACGAAGAAGAAGGCTGTGGCTTGGGTAATGGGTAATTGTAGAACTAGAGTTAACAGGATGGTGTTTGTTAAACAGCTGCGTGATGCATTGCGGGAACATTCTTTGGAGCTGGACATATACGGGTGTAAGATGTTGAAATGTCCTAATGGTGATTGTTTGAAGGTTGTCGAAAGAGATTACTATTACGCGTTGGCGTATGAAGACAGTAAGGCTGAAGACTACGTGACGGAGGAAGTGTTGAAGGCTTACCATCATAATGCTGTGCCAATCGTGAAGGGTGGAGCTGATTACCGACGGTGAGTACTTAGAACATATTTTGATTTTTGAATTGTTAGCATTATGCATGTTTATGACTTAAACGTAAATAACTGACAGTATATTGTACAAAAACAGCAGTAGTTGAATAAAATAGGTGACATGCACTTAGTGCAGTATTAGTGCCCAAAGGTAGTGATGATTATGGTCTTATCGCAAAATCTAACCTTCTCCAGACAACCTTTGCGATTTGCAAAATGCAACGACTGCAACCCACGCTACAGTTGTAAGTGGATGAGCGACCATTCTGACCATGTTTAGTAATATTTATTACAATAATCTCCGTTCTTCGAAAGGTATGTTAAAAGTTGGTACTGGCTAATATCACTTGATACCAGCCGTAATGCCTAGTTCTGACTAGGCTTAAGGCGGCTTGATTACATCTGACATTAAGGTTTAGTCAGTGGCCTTACAACACCCCTCCGCCAATCCTCATTGAGCCGGCATGATGGAGTCTATGGCTTAAACCACCTCATGGTTGAAGTGAATCCTGTACCCACTGGGACATATGTATAAAGGCATATGTTTTACTTTTAAAATATTGTTTCAGGTTCCTCCCAGAGGGCTCTTACCTCAACGCCGAGCACACAACTGTCCAAAAATTGGCAGCTGCTATAGACTACAGTATCAAAAATATCGACGTCTACTACGACTATCACCGTTGGCGGAATCATTACACTATAAACAAATCCGAACACTGGAAAGGGCTATGTCATCTTTGCGAGTTTCTGCATTCTAGGTCCAATTTAGAAACTTATAGCAACTACGAGGAGTTTCGGAGTTGGTGGTATACTGATCCGCTGAAAGATAGGTGTTACCCTAAAGGAGCTGAGGAAATGGTTGATGTTCTATCGTATATGAATAAAACTAAAAAAGGGAATAAAACATATTAATGCTTAGATTTAAAAATTACACTTTCTGGAAAAGAGTCGGTTGCCAGGTCTATAAGCTTTATCATGTATTTTTAAATAGCTATAATTCAAGGTACACTCCTGGAGTTAAAAGAGAAAATATTGTTTATGAAATAGGTGTTCTAAAATACGTGCTAACAGATAGTGATTTTCTTAAATAAATCTTAACATATTTTGCACTACTTTACTCGCAAACGTTGTCAGTTCGCTCGCTATTTTATTATGCGATGTTGCCACGTTTGACGGAAAGAGTGTAAAGACTATTATTATTATGAATAATTGGCAGTCTCATTTAATGAGTATTTTGTAGGAAAAACTTTACAAATTATAAAAAAAACTTACTGTATTCAATTGCTATTAGTGGTCATAATAATATAAAACAAAAGTTACGTCCATGAAAAAAATATACGTTGTATTATATTTCTTTTGTGTTTACTCATCGACAGGTAAAAAATATTAGGTAGTGATTTTTTAATAGTAATGACTTTTACAAAAAAAAAGTTATTGTGAGTATGAAGTAATTGTTTGACTAAGGGCTGATTTTTCAACAGCCAGATAACTTTTATTTGAAGAATAAGTTTAACATGTTGACAGTTTTCGTATAGAAAATGTGTCAAAGCGTCACTTTTATTCATCGGATAAAAGTTATCTAGCGATAGAAAAATCGGCCCTAAAGAAAATATGTTCAATAGTGTAATAAGTATTTGAAACTGATATCTTACATAGTAAAAAAGAATATCATTATATTGGTTATGATGTCTACTTTGGCAAGAAAGTAGCCAGAACTTACTAATAACACAAACTTATTATTTAACAAATATAAAGAATGAATGTAACTTTAATATCTTTTAGGTATATTTAAGAATAAAAGTGCGAACAGATTTGTCTATCCTTGATATTTCTTTGTCAAAGAAAGTCTCAACACTTTGTATCAATGTCTTGAAGGGTTTTTGTTCTTAGACTTGAACTTTCTCAACTCTGTGACATTCTTTTACAACTTTCCACAAAAGATTGGCATTTACTTAAGTAATAGCGACCTTTTAAATTTTTCCAGACATTATATTGCCTACAGTGATCTATTGTAAAGAGAAAATATTGTAAGCAATGAAATTGAAAAAGTTTCTAAATTACGTTTGAAATTACTTGCAAGTTAGGAGATTTCTTTAAGCACTATTAAATAGACTTTTATAAGTAAGGAATTTAAGACATATTTTCAGAGGAAAATTAAAGACGTTCCGATTTTAATTTATACTATTTGTTGGGTTGAGCACGAATAGCTGAATCAGCGATCTTTTGTATTGACTATCATTGTTTAGTTTTTTTTTGTAATGTATTTGCTATTGTTGTCAAGAGTAATGTTTTTTGTACGTGCATTTTTTTCGAAAATATCCATCTCTTCATAGGTCGTCCCCTACCTCTCCAATAATAATAATACATATTATTATTTTAATAGCGAGCGAAGCCACGGGCACAGCAAGTTTACAATAAGCCGTAGTAACTTTTGTTAAAAAATCGCGATGCTGCGACTTAAGGATATTAATTTAAATTAATTTTATATTCAATTCTGGTGTTTCAGAAAATATTTTAAACCTCATTCATAGCGTAAAGAAAAACCAAGAAGGTTTTTAAGGACAGTACCAAGTGTCCCTTTTGTATTCACTCATAACATTAAACAACGCTGCACTGGATAGAGTATACCAGTTTATGTATCTTGAGCACTACCGATGACCAAATCACCGATGTCAATTTGTTGAGGGGAGAGCAAAACGATGTCGACAAGAGCAAATATGCTAGCTCGGAGATTTGCTGAGAGAACGAGTGCAGTATAAATTACGCTATTTAAAGCATACTGCACGTCTCTCTACTCTGGCAGTATGTGGGTTAGATACACTCAGAAATCATAGAACGCTGCAAGTCCAGTGTAATAATGCATTCAGGATATTGTTGAGGCTGCCTCACTACCGTAGCGCGACTGCGATGTTTTTGGGGGCAGGTAAAGACAGCTTCGCGGCCATTTTACAAAAAAAAACATGCATCCCTGATGTTCAGGGTGCAGGGTAGCACCACCAGTATCCTTAAAGTCATTGCATTTATGTATCTAAGGGATGTGTTTATCTATATAAGTAGGGAGTCATTTCCAACATCTGATTAGGTACTTACTGGGAGGACTCCTCCACAAACTTTGTAAATGTAATTATTTATTGAATATGATAGACCATTAACATATCATTTTACGTACATAAACAATTTGTGAATAAAAACAAGTTTAAAAGTTATGCTGCTGCATGTGCATACAACACTTTTACTTATGTAATAAAAAAAACTTATATTTATCTTTAAAACAATACAAATTATTTTAACAATCTATGGCTCCATATTAAGCAATGCCACACATTTTGCTCGGAATCACAGAAGTTATCGATGCTACAGTAACGAGTATTTATGTCACTGTAAGTAAGTACGCATACACCGGTATAGTTGGGCGCATCTACCTAGGTTAGTTCTACACCGAGGTATTTGGAAGTTAATCTTAAAATAAAGCAATTTTTATTTATTTATTGCAGGCAGACAACATGTTTGCTTTATAATATAGCATATAAGCCAAACTACTGTCTAAACTAGTTATAAGGTACAATAGCTTGTATGATTTTGTGTAATAATTCATTGGGATCTTGGTTGTCTGATCAAATAAATATAATATTCCATAATTCATAGGTCATAATAATTTCTCTGGTTAAAGATTTTCGTCGAACATGTAATCAGAAATGGTCAATAATATTAATTAATGAATAACACGTGTTTTATTATGAAGTCAGAAGTAAAGGCGCTACTGAACTTTTACCAGGCAATAAACAGGCAGCAGTTCAGTAGCGCAGAAGAACTTGTTTGAATGTTATTTATCAGGTCATTAACCTACATAATTTCCGTTTTAAATTGTCGAAAAATCACGTGATTCTATATGATTTAGCATTAGTGTCACGTGATTTATCGGCTGTCAATTCGTTAACGAAGGGTTTTGAATCGAGAGCCTAAAGAAGTGTTCGATTATTAAAATTTTTACTCAAGTTCAAATTCCGTATTCCCTTTCACAGCATTCGTCAACCTTTTAAGACTATCAATCATTATAGGGAAAACGCTAGGCCGTTCAAAAATTCACCCCGGTACGGTCGGCAACTCGAGTGAAGTCGCCTGGTTAGCATATTGTCGAGATAGCTGTTCGAATATTCATTAGCGCTTTGTTTCTGACCCTACTTACTCCTTCACTATGCTAATCTGTGACGTCATTGTTTGTACTCCCTCGATTTTGGAGGCAAAGATTTCGGATTTTGAGTTTAATTAATATGTGCCAAAGGAGCATATTTAAATCAACTTCATAATTGGCCACAGCTTGTGAGATGATTGTTGCAATGTTTCTAGTTACTACACTATTTATATACAAGGTGTAATTGAAATAACTCAAAATCTTTTTGGGTGCGATTCTACTGCTCAAATACAGCAACTTTTTCTATGGCACCAAGATCGAAATCGCATAAAAAACTAATCCGAAGTCAGCTGACAAAAGGGTCTAGCAGGCTAAGCAAACAAGAGTGGCCCCCAACAACAGATTTGGTATTTTTTTCAGGTGGTGTACTGGTAGGGCCTAGGAACACTCTATGCTTAATATCAGTCTTCGATCTTCTTTTGTTTTTGAGCTATCCATGATAATGTAAAATACATATGCCTAGCATGACTACTAAAACACGATATGATATGATATGATATAGCGATATATCGACACCAACTGTAAAAATATGATGAATATAGCCGCCATTTTGATTTTTTATCGAAACAGCGATCATAATATGTACTGTAACCGGCACGGTGATTCTATACGGCGGCTTTAACTATCATATTTTTACAGTTTGATGTCAATATATCGCTATATCATATCGTGTTTTAGTAGTCATGCTAGGCAAGCTGATTATGTTACATTATCAGCACGCAGGCTATCACATAATATATCATATTTTGTAAACTGTTTAAGATAGATTAAACCAAACAAAATCAAATTTTTGTCAAATTGTTTTTCACCTTTGCAAAAAGTTGCCTACACCTACAAAAAAGATATACATAAGGAGCCACTAATGCCCATTACATACACATATAAAAATATTTGCATAATTGTAACAGGCTAGTTTCGTAGGTCAAAAAAAGGTTATTCTATTTAGTCCGTCAGTTAGATTATCAAAAAATATTGGACCCATATTTTGTCTTTTGTCATTCAAGCGAAAAATACGAAGATAATGCGCATCAAAGTGAGCACGTGACGTCACGCCTTGCTAAAAGTGTCGCAAGGCGTGACGTTACGCGGAACTTTAACGGGCTATATCTTCATAATTTTTTTGTTTGATTGAGAAAAGAAAAAATACGTATCCAATATTTTCTGTTAATCCAACTGACGGACTAATTAGATTTTTTTAGGAAAGTTATTATCTTCCCATTATCTTCTTGTGTCATGTAAAAAAAAACAATCCTCGAACAATTTGATACTACCATATAAATAGTGTGTAGATAAGTAGGTATACAATCGATAAGTGGACTATTCAACACAAAAAGATTTTTCAATTCGAATCAGCAGTCCCTGAGATTAGCGCGTTCAACCATACACACACACACACACACACACACACACACACACACACACACACACACACACACGCACGCACGCACGCATGCACGCACGCACGCACGCACCCACACACACACTCACACACATAATATGCACATTGTTGATTGTATGGTGTAAGTTCACGTTCCCCTCTTTAACACGTATTGTATAAATGAAAATCCAATACTGGCTGTCTGTTTTGTCACCAAGAAAATGTATTCTGTACTTATGAGCTGTGGATTTTGTAAAAAATAAAATAAATAAATAAATAAACCAAACAAATGAATTCATCAGCTTGACGGAAACGGAAGCGGTTTAAAGAGACGGCGCTAGATGGCGCTAGTGAAACGTGCACCGGACGTAATCGGATCGCCCCACTACTCCCACCACTGCAGCCAAGCCGGGCGTGCGGCTTTATAAGCGACTGTCGCCTCAGTTCGGCACGCAAGAGTCCGACTCACCCCCAGATCGGGCCCGCTAGAAAGGAGCCCGGCAGCGGTCCGGCCTGCTTCGGCAGTTCCGGTCCCGTCGGCGCCACCACTAGCGGGTTCGCCGCTTGGTAGGGTGCCTTTTGCACTCCACATTGGCCCGATCACGCCTGCTAGTATGGGGCTCGACACGTACGAGTCTGAGGCTTCGCTGCGCGAAGCCTCACACTCGGCCGGGTCGGGCGACCGCTAGCGGGGCGGACCTAGGCCGTGCGCCTTCAGCGCACGCCACAACTGCCCGGGTTAAGCTGGCGAATGTCTTCCTCAAAGGCACTCAGCGATAGGTCCGTCCATAAAAAAAAAAAAAAAAAAAAAAATTCGGCACGCATTCACTTCGGTTGCGTCTCGGTGCACGGATCACTGTCTCGGTGAACTAGCACTGCCCCCTCTCTGCCACTCTGCCAGATACCTATGCTATATAGGTTATTTGATTGTCGGCATAATTATAATTCAAATAATTAATAATGAATACTGTAACGTCATTTAATTAATAAAACTCTAGAATTGGAATCCTGGCTTTGGTTTACTTCTGATGTCTAACCCCTCTCCGACAAGCTTAATAATATTATTATAGATTGTGCTGTGATGCTGCATTTTCGTTTGTAAGTATAAAATATAGGTTTAAGTTTTAGTTATTAAGAAATTATTGTATGCCTATCAGGCGGAACATAGTGATACTATTATTAATTTTATACCTGCAATAACCTATGATTCACAATAGATATTTCTGATTCTTAATCTAAGAATAAAAACTCTGTGAACATATTATTATGCTTGCAGTTAGTTATTAGGCCATATTAGCAGGCTGTGAACATTTTGTTCAAAGATTTTCCCGACACGTCATTCTTGATTCACGCATATTTAATGCCCTAGATGCCTGAGCAGGCATAATGCGCCGAGAGGCCTCAGTGGCCGTCCTCTCTTGAGCCTCCTCGAATATTCAGCAGCTGACTTGATTAGTCCTAGCCTAGGATATTTATATGCTTATAAAGTTGGATAGGATAGTATTCTTTTGCATAGATGTAAATAAATAAAAATGCACTTGACAAACCAATTTCATGTGTCGAAGCTTCTTGTATTAGGACTTTAGATGACATAAGATTTAATAAGATAAGTGTTCCCAATCTGGAGATGCAAGATACAGTAGGTTTTTTGGCTGTAACAATACATGGTGCTTTAACTGTGGGCCCCACACTAGGAGAATCCTGTGTCGTGGGCACCCAATGGAATTTAAACAGGAATACGACAGGTATAGAATTAAATGCGAAGGTACCAGGTGATGTCGAAGATAACGATGCTAAGGACGACGAGTTACATAATAAAGGCAGAACGATTTATTTTTACACCCAATTGTAGCTCCAAAAGTATAAATCGCAGAGTAAAAGTGAATGGAACTTTATTTAAGTAGGAATATAAATTTCCTACTTTAGAAGGAAATTTTATGTTGAATCTTTTGTCAGAATAATAATGAAACTACAAGAGTGCATGGACTTAACCTGCTTACTGTGTGTAACTGTATTTCCTGTAAAAAAGGCTAAAAAGGTGACTGAGTTAGTTGCGTCGTTTCTGCTCATCAGCAGCCAATATGTAGTCTCAAAGCGGTGGTAGGGTAAAGCTATATTTTGGGACGTGTGTAAGTGCCTGGAAGTGGGCCTATATTACTGATTAAATGAGTATTATTGAGTAATGCTGTTTATAATATTTGATATGAGCGAAAACCTTTAGGCCAGTAGAATCAACATCACAGGAATATATTCCTAATATTGTTATTATGTTAGAGACAGTGAATACGGCACCAAGTTGGAATATTCGTGTAATGTACTGGAACCCCGTCAAACTATACGCTTTATTTAACCCAGTAAGTAGAAATCGCCTACATTTGCATATGCATCGGGCTCAGTGCGGAAGGAGCGATGCTAAACAGTGGTGTAATTGGATTTGAATGCGTTCGGCGATATATCGAAGGCGATTGGTGTTAACACACCACGCGCACCTGCTGCCGTTGCATTGTGCGAAGCCCCTACCATAGTCCTCGAGTGCTTAAATCGTGACAAATGTAAGGTAATTTAACTTTCATGTGCACAAAACTTATTCGGCAATAGTTAATAATAAATTTATCCAAATTATTGGAAAAGTAATTTTTCTAACTGGTAGTTTTCAAGACACTTGTTTGAGAGAAGTTACTACTACTTCACAGATAGTGCTGCTGACCCCTGGTGGTGTCACTAGCTGTTTCCACTGTACTCAGTTTTCGGAATTCATACTCAATATTAACAACAATTTATTTAGTATGTAAGTAGACACTCTTCCGGGCACTTATATTGATCTCAAAAGACCCTAAGCACTACTTTAGGGACTAAAATACTACATATATACCTATACCTATACCAAAAGTCAGATTTAGAAAGGTGTCTGTCTGCCTTTGTTACCAGAAATACGGAAAAAAATGTAGCAAATAAGGACTAGGCAGGTTATGAGCTCCTGTGGTTTTAAATATTTGTCTACTTTATTTTTAATAAAAAACGGGAATAGACAGAAGTAACAAATGTTAATCTAATTAGTCCGTCAGTTGGGTTAACGGAAAATACTGAACACGTATTTTTTCTTTTCTGAATCAAACAAAAAATGATGAAGATATAGCCCGTTAAAATTCCGCGTAACGTCACGCCTTGCGACATTTTTTAGCAAGTCGTGACGTCACGGACTCACTTTGATGCGCTGTATCTTCGTCATTGTTTGTTTGATTGACTAAAGACACAATATGGGTCCAATATTTTTTTATAATCTAACTGACGGACTAAATAGAATGACATTTTAGGAAGAAGTCGGTTCAGAAAAATTTCATGATCATTGGGCTAGTTTCCTAAAAAAATCGAATTAGTCCGTTAGTTGAATTAACAGAAAATATTGGACACGTATTTTTTCTTTTCTAAATCAAACAAAAAATGATGAAGATATAGCCCGTTAAAGTTCCGCGTAACGTCACGCCTTGCGACACTTATTAGCAAGACGTAACGTCACGTGCTCACTTTGATGCGCTTTATCTCGCCATTTTTTGGTTGATTGACAAAAGACAAAATATGGGTCCAATATTTTTTGATAATCTAACTGACGGACTAAATAGAATAATCATTTTTTGACCCAGGAAACTAGCCCATTTCAGCCATAGGACGTCCACTGCTGAACATTGGCCTTCCCCAGTGAGTTCCAGGTTGGCCGGTTGGAAGCGGCCCGCATCCAGCGGCTTCCTGCAACCTTTACCAGGTCGTCTGTCCACCTTGTAGGTGGACGTCCTACGCTGCGCTTGCCGGTACGTGGCCTCCATTCAAGAACCTTTCTGCCCCATCGGCCGTCAGTTCTACGTGCTATGTGATCAGATAATTTAACTATGGGTTATGCAAACAAACCCACGGTAGGGGTTGCAGGCCTGTCCTATTAACCACGTGTCGCCATACGCACCTGGGCCCGGCCGAGCATTCAAGCCGTCTTGTCCAGCTACTCCGGTGCAGACATAATATGCCTTTGAATATTTGAGATAGTCCGAGCAAACTATTGTATGCCGTTCCACCTTCACGGGTTACTAAGTGATTCTAAGGCTCTCTTGGATAACGTCCAACATAATATCTAGTTTTTGTTAGAAATTATATATTTTAAATCTTATCTAACTCCGTAAATACAATAGGTTTATTTATCATAATTGTACTATATAGTGTTTTCTAATATTAACTATAAATTTCAGCGCCCCCTTCATTTCACAAGGTTGGTGCTTACCAACCTTGCGTAATGAAGGGAGCCTACATAGCTCTTATGTAGGCTCATTTGACATGGACTAGTCCATATAAGTATGTTTATACTATGCGGTGATCCAAACTACTAACCCCTAAGACAGACAAGTCCGGCTTTAGGCCTAGATGAGTCTTACGTCAAGAAACTTTATTTATTATTATTATTAAAACAATACATTTACGAATAAGCTAGTGACATGCTGACTGATAAACTGATATGCATATTTCAATATTAGTTCTAAGAAACTAAATAATATTTATCAGAATAAAAATACAATGTGATTTGGCATCTATAACCATCTGTAGTCGAATTTTTTCTCCCCTTTAGTATATATATTTATTTATTCAAACTTTATTACACAAATAAAAAATCGTACAAACGGTGGACTTAATGCCATGTGGCATTCTCTGCCAGTCGACCATTTGGCTAAACAGGGATGTTTTGTGGGTGGTGCGACATAACGTTTTTTTTAAACAAAATTAACAAAAAGTCATTGCAGAAACTACACAGTATTAATATAATATATGGACTACATAGACAAAATACATACATAAATAAGATGACGATTACTGGAAGCAAGAACTTACTTTTGCAAGAACCATTACGCTTGCCTTTCTACTTCTAAAAAACCTAATACAATCAATAAAAGATAGATAAATCAAAGAAGAGAAATAAGATATCTTTAAAAACAACATTAGGGTGGGAAGATGGATGGTTGATTGTCGCCGTGAATGAAGTGGGTGCGGAAAAAAAGAGACAAGTCGAAGTTATTATTATTTTTCTAGTGTTCCGTAGATGTAGTTTATTGCAAACTTTTTAAAGCTCATAACTGCCTTAACTAGTCGTAAACCACAGCTCTTCAGGTTTTTATAAGTGGGTTATTCTCTTTAAAGTCGTGACACAAGATGCCTAGGGATGTCTGGAAACGTCCCGGATTCTTGTCACATCATCATCATCATCATTTCAGCCATAGGACGACCACTGCTGAACATAGGCCTCCCCCATTGAGTTCCAGATTGGCCAGTTGGAAGCGGCCTGCATCCAGCGTCTTCCTGCGACCCTTACCAGGTCGTCTGACCATCTTGTGAGTGGACGTCCTACGCTGCGCTTGCCGGTACGCGGCCTCCATTCTAAAACCTTTCTGCCCCATCGGCCGTCAGTTCTACGTGCTATGTGCCCCGCCCACTGACACTTGTCACATGCTACTCATTAATTGTTCCCTAATTAAAACTGAGTTTACAGCATGCTTGTGGGGCCAGTGTGCGTGAGCACTTACTACCCGTCTCGTATGCGTCATAATGTCTAATAACCGGTTTGCGCAGGTTCGGTTAGTGCCCAAACTGAGGGTGCATGCGCACGTATTTGTTTTCGATTGACATTTATGATTTTTAAAAAAAATGAAGCAAAAAACAAAATATTTTATTGCAATCTTTTATTTCACTTGCAATGTTGGTATGTTAAGGTTTTCCGTTGAAAATTTGCAATCTATGTATCAAGTGTTTGCTGGCGTCCAATCGAACTAAGGTATTATGTGTATTATGTTAATTATTTCATCATCCTCATCAATTCGGCCATAAAACGTCCACTGTTGAACACAGGCCTCCCCCAAAGATAAAAGAAAAGAAAAATAGAAGCTTACCCTTGAAATATTTTTTAGAAATAATTAAGTTTTTCTAGAGTACATAAGTAACTTGTAAAAAACATTGACTTTAAATGTCTTTGACAAAACACTGATAAAAATATGTAGGTTAATCTACCTTTTATGACAATCGTATCAAAATAGGTATCAATCTTGAATGCTCTTTAGAAGGTTTGCCTCAGTTCCTTTATTAATCATGTGGTTGCACTGTACCGGTTGCATATCACGCGGTCATTATATCCAAAACACGTAAACTTTCAAGCGTATCAGTCTATCGTTTTTCAACATCCCTGCGTAACCCTAAAAAGTATTCAATAACAAATCTGAATTGCGGCTGTCTATCACAGATGCGCGCGAGTGATATCGGCAGGTTTTTAATGCAAAAATGGGAAAAGGAATACAACGGATAATTTTGATAGCATTTATTCCAGTTTGAGCTTGCCTTCTCTATGCCTTGACTGTAATTATTTACTTGGTAATATTGTTAAGTACTCCATTAAAATTATTGCTAGTTATATCGTCGTAAAGGTAGACTTCCGTGAAATATTCTCAGTACAAAATTACTTGTACCGCCGCGCCGCGCGTCACGCAGTGCAGCGCAAATGCGTTTGGACCCTTACGACAGACGCGCGCGGCTGACGTCAGCGCCATACATTTTGCCGCGATGCTCGGAAGTCATATTTAAGTGTGAAACTTGACTATTTACTGTACTGTATTGAAACACAATTATTATATTATCATAATCATTAAAAGAACGCTTTACTCGGTGTTCAGCATTATTTTACTGTGTGTGTGTATTTTTTACATTTGTGGTTTTAGATTGTATCTACTAACTATCAGTACTACTCGTATTACTACGTATTGACTGACACTTTTAATTTCGGCGATTCTTGCTTTAAATGGTGATTGGTTACGAACCTCGAATACTAGGAAAGGAATATTCTACATGTCGGATTTAAAGTTGAAAATTGGTTCAATGACCTTTAACTTAGGTAGGTTGACCTGCCGTTGTCTGTACTCAAACATTTAGCATGGGTCAAAATTTCGATGTAGCTCTTACACGTTTTTGTAAAATGAATAGTTAGGTGCTAGAATATTAGAAGTTGGTACCCAATTACCGAGGAGCATTATAACATAAACACACTGTTTCTATTCTTGAGAATGAAAAATGTCTAGCAGATGCATCCTTTGACAAACATCTTTATAATCTGGGTTCCACCATTTTCGAAAATTAGAATAAGTGTTTGACATCTCTGTTTTAGTGTTCAACTTATCGCAGAGACTGCAAACATTTGACTTATGGTTCACTGTGTAAAAGTAGTGGTTCTTCCAATCGAAGAAATACTCGTACATTACGATGTTCTTGATAAGATAGTCAACCAGAGCACCAAGTTTCTTCATGTCAAAGGCCTGGGCATTGATGTATGTCCCTGGTGCTAGGAATCTGGAAGGTAAAATATGAACTTTATCAACTGTATACTGTTGAAATGACTGCACAGTATTGATCATAGCTTAGGTGTAGTTAAGTACATTGTAGGAGCAGAATTTACTTAAATAAATAAATTCTTTCAACGATCAGGCCAATAATTTAATCCAAACTAAGCTATATACTAGTGCTATGAAAAAAGATATTGTTGGCGTTTTTCTGCGAGATTTGATCCAAAATAAGGAGATCCGTCATAGCTTTTTGAACTGTAAAGCTGAAATGGCAATGGGCAGGGAACATCACTTGTAGAAATGACAACCGTTGGGAGAGAAAGGTTCTCGAGTGGTGAACATGAAGTGAAAGATGCAGTGTGGGCAGGCCTTTCACCCGGTAGACTGACGACCTAGTCAAGGTTGTGGGTAGCTGCAGACTGAAAACGACCCAGAGCCGCTCGTTGTGGCGTTCTTTAGGGGAGACCTATATCTGGACTACCAAAGGATGATGATAAAACCAAAGCTTCTACTATGACGACAAGATAACGAATGGACATAATGACAAGCGGTTTGATTACATGTGATAGTGAGGCTACCAAATCTCACTGAACCTGCGTAGTGGAGTGTGGTCCAAACCACCTCATAGCTAAGCCGATGACTGTGTCCTACAGTGGAACGTATAAAAAGAGACTACTATACATACCTCGTATAATCAGCACCACCAAGAACAATAGGGACAGTGAAATAGCTCAACGCTTTCACTAGTTTTTCACCCACATCGTCTTCTGCGTTTGATTCCTCCAGAACCAGTTGAAAGAAATAACGCTTTTCAACCATTTTATAGCATTTACTCATAATGCCCCCTGGGCACCTCTTATCACCACATGGTCCATATACATCTAAAGTGTAATTGTAACCTTTTAGTTCATATCTGAAGTCATTTATGAAACCTTGATGCTGAGTTTTCAATTTACATTTGCTAACGATCCAAGCGACAGCTTTATTTTTATTTTCTACTTTATTTCTAACAGCGTCAGTGTGGTTCATAACTTGAATCCAGTTCATAGGTTTGCTGGGTCCAACTAGCTGGTTAGTGACATTGTATATGCTGACAAAGGGGTGTGGAATATCTGAATCTAGTTTATAAGTCCAAGTCCACGTGAAAAAATCATCAAACATAGGATTGCAAACGGGCTGTTTTTCGGCTGATTCGTGAGACCAGAAGATGTATTCCTGATATGGAGGTCTTGTGAAGTTGTAATCAGTAATCTTGAATTTACTAATATGATGCACGTTGAAGACTACAGCATCAAAGTTGTTTTGAGAATTAAGAAAAGTTCGATTGTACGTTATGTAGCAGTTCATGTATGGGCACTTTTGGTCAACAAAATGTTTTTGTCCAGTCTGAAATTGGAATCCATAGTCTTTCTGGAACAGCTTCCTGGGCTTCGGTTTGTTCCAGAATAAAATGTATTTCAAATCCGTTGGATATCTCACATGTTTCTGTTGCAATTGATTTCTTTTGCTTAGAATGTATGGTAGGAGTGATATCAGTACAGCAAACAGGAATAGTGCCATGTAGAGACATAATCTAACTACGTTTTTCTTGAAACCGCTCACGAACATCATCTCTTTTATATGGTATGTATACATGTTCTTCGGATTGATTATTTTCTTTGGCTTCATAATAATAATCTTCGTTTTCGATTATGAAGACATGCGTTCAGAATAGAATTCTACTTTAAACTGTGAGTGTTCGTTGGGTATGCTATTGTGTTCATTGCTATGTCCTGTTTACGTGTATCAAGTAAGGCGGACGTTTTTAATTTTTAATCTTCAAGAATTTTGTTTTGTTTTAGAGTAATGTGTGTACTTTAAGCTATAGTAGTACTTGAACATTTTTAACTGTTCAAGTAGCTTTTTTATTAACTTTATAGAACATATGTATTATATTTAATATTTAAGTTTTTTTATAGACAAGTGCTTGTAGCTTAGTAGCGGCAGCGTTTTGGTAGTGATTACAAAATTTAAGCCACATACGCCGCGGTTGTGAGTGGATGGGGGACCATTCCAACCAAATTTAGTAACATTTATCACAAGCATCTCCATGCTTCGGAAGGCACGTTAAAAGTTGATCCCGGCTTATATCGGTTGATACTAGTGGTGAAGCCTTAGGGCGGCTTAATAACATCTGACAATAAAGTTAAGTCACTGGTCTTACAACACCACCCCCCCACCAACTTGCACTGGTCCCGCGAGGTGGAGTATGGCCCAAACCACCCATAGTTGAGGCGAGGCCTTTGCCCTGCAGTGGGATGTATATAGGCAAACTTTAAACAGGATCTTGGTTTATGAAATTTTATCGAATTTTGGATGTATTTTTTTTATTTATTAAAACTAGACAGTCTAACTATTTAGTTTAGCTAAAAGAGACGAGTACATTTATATTACGTACGTATAATTTTTTTTAACTATGGTGTCCCACTGTTGTAATGTAATGCGGCGAGCATACCGGACTAGTGTCGCTATCTCTGAGGTCCCGAGTTCGATGCCCGTGGTCATTGTAGCAAATAACTTTTCTATATCGTCTCAGGTGAAGGTGTTGTGGTACCGTCGTTGTTTCTGATTTCTATAACACAAGTGCTTTGGCTACCTACCATAGGATTAGAGCAATGTATGCCTTATTGTCAATTTGTTTTTAATTTAGTTGATTTATTATTATTATTTACTGCTGGGCAAAGGTCTCTCCCAAGTCCCCCTATGCTTCTATGTTGGGGGCCAAAGTCTGCCTACCCATACTCTTTAAATCGTCACGACATTGTATTTTTGGACGTCCTTTTTGGCAATAACCATTTTCATTAATCCATTGATGGAAATCTGGGTATATTTATATGGACCACAGAACAGGTATGCTACGCTCTACTACCTTACACAACATACAAATAATATGAGTATATTTCACATATTGTCAGTTAAAAGAATATAATGGTAGAATAAAAAAATCGGTGGAGAGCAAATAATTTTCAATTTAGTATTAACAGCATTGAGCTCCAAAAGTACTAACGAAATGCGATACAAAATAGGCCAAAGTTTTGAGGCCAGCGTTCTGTAATTTATGCGTTTAATTTCGCAATATAAAGTGGCGAATTTAACCGACTGCCGTATGAAAAACTCGTTTTCGTATCCCCTTAATTTATGGGTAAAAAATATTTTCCCCGAACGAGTAATAATGTTGCATATGTCGCTATTCCTAATGCAGGGAGCGCCTTAACGTTCAGAAATGATTTATTTTATGAATTCCCAGGGAAAACTGTTTCGGATTTGTTTTAACCAGCAAATAGTGTCTGGGTTTGTTTCTCAGTGTCGATAGAAAATCATTTTTTGTTTACGAAATTCCTTTTCTTATGGGTTAACTTTAGTGTTCAAATAATAATTTAAACTCTTACTTCTTCAGATAAGTACCCTTTATAGTTTTATTGTTATAATTATATGTTTTGATATTTTCTTTTATGTGTGTTAAACAAACGTTTTCTATTTCTTACAATGGGCAAATAACAAATAGGTTTCAAATTATGCTCTTAATATACTTGGTACATCAGAAGGTATTCTGCCTGCAAGTAGACGCGCAAATATTGAAGTACATTGTTAACGTTTAATTAGTTGCGTCAAAAAATTACGCTATTGGTCGCGTGGTACTCTGGACCCCATGTTTAATTTGCAAAAAAAAAATCGAATAAGCAAAATTCTTATTTTATTTTAACTTGATAAAGGGAGTTAACTTGAAGAAAAAAAAACATGTACAAGAATTGCAGACTGTGCTACGGTGCTTATTGCACATTTAGCGCATTTAGTATGGGTTTTTCTGTCTATAGATCTCAGACATATGTAACAATGTAAACTTTGGAAGCTTTTAGGTGAGATTCAAAAGCCGAAGGCTTGGGGTTGTCTAACAGTCCCATGGAGTCCACTAGACCACAAGCACCTCCGTATGATATAATTATATAGGTATGATTGAAGCCGTGGCTAGCGAAGCACTGGGAAGATCGGCTAAGTTAAGAAGTCGCCTACGCTAAGTATTTGTCGAAATGTCATGACGAAAATAATGTTGCTTCGGGTTCAATGGACCCCACGCGACTAGTTAAATAAATAAAATATGTAAAATTTTAAATAATTAGTTAATCATAATATTTATTATAATGTTGCTGGATGCAGGTCGCTTCCAACCAGCCAATCTGGAAGTCAATGGCCTATTTTCAGCAGTGGACGTCCTATGGCTGAAATGATGATGATAATGATGATTAAAATGTTATTACTCTTGTACAAAAATGTCTTTATAGAGTGACCCCAGTAAACTGAAAAACCTTTTGATTTCTTCCGTCTTTACTAGTTACATATTGTTTTATAATAATAATATCTTTTTGGGCATTCATAATTATACAAGAATAAACATCAATATACGAAAACCATGAAATGATTTCATAATGTGCACTTAAATGAAAGTAAAACATTACCATCGAACTTAAATTTTATTCAGTGATTATTGCTTGTTGAAAGCATTCGTGAACATCCATTACAATTCTCTACGGCTGCGTTAAACCGTTTAATAACATTATTAAAAGTTGTTAGTAAAATTATTTGTTTCCAATATACAGCTTATTTCTAAGTATTATTTTTAGGAAATAACTTTGCTATTATTGTAGAATACATATAATTAAAAGCTAACTCGCCAATGCCGAAAAAAAAGGCAGGGACTCTGAATACCTATTAATTGTTTTTGATTACTGGTTCGTGACATGTGTAGTAAAAAAAAGCAGAAAAGAAACAAACTAAGTATTCGCCTAAAGCACAGGTTCTACCTAGTTCAGGCAAAGATGACTCCTGCACTGTATAGTTTTAAGTTGTACTAATTAGAATGTATCGGTTTTTCTTGTATTTTATTACTACGATTATTATTATTTTTTATACAGAAGAAAGTGGCGTGAAAACACAGAAATAATGGATGGAGTCATGGGTCATGTCAGCCTATTGCTGTCCACTGTTGGACGTTATCTTCCAAAGAGTACGAACTCCTGCTTTTTTCATCCAGCCACTGTCAGCCATCTTTCTAAAGTCGTTGGTCCAACAACGAGCTGGGGGAAGGAGTATTTAATTTTGTTTAATCATCATAAGTTCAGGCATAGGATGTCCACCGCTGAACATAGGCTTCTCCTAGTTATTTTCAGATTATTTCATATTTGATTAAAAATCTTAAATTTTACTTTATCGACAACTGTCCTGGCGTACTTCGTACTGCTTCTTCATTTTTTTTGTAATGTTTCAGTGGTTTTTTGCAATTATTCTGCTTTTCGAGATCATAAAAATCGGTTCAGCCGTCTTATAAATGGTGTAACGAACCCGACTTTGTTTTATATAAATAGATAGATTATTGTAAACAATACATTAGTATATTCGTATCCGATACATAATAGCGGATCATTACTGTGAGCTCGTAAAGTATATTTGCAGCCTTAAGCGGGGCTGAGTCTTGCTTATTTTCTGTTGTTTCGCCTCAAATTGTCGACACTCGAGCACAGATTAGCTTCGTTACCCCGCGGCGGGCGCGCACCTGCCATAGTGCTGTGCCGAAGAGGCTCTCGATATATCACTTTATTTTAAAACTGTTACATAAACGTTTCAGCGAAACGAACAATTATTGTTATAGTAACTAGATTTTCTTCTTAGCATACGTAAAATCCATAAACGACCTTAACCTGTCAAGCATGTGTGAACGAGACACAATAGAAACTACATTGTTATGCGACCGCCGGCGTTCTTATAATCCTCAACGGGTTAAACCTTACGTTTTTCCGTAATTAGTTACTATTATCTCTGTAATTACGGAAAAACTTTAAGCAAAAAATTATGCTAAAAATAATTCAGCAGTGGACGTCCTATGGCTGAAATGGTGATGATGAAGATATGGTAAAAACATTTTTAAACATGAAAGCTCTCGCTATATGTCAAGTGTTAACGTGGAATTTAACATGGAAGTTCAACATAGATAATCTCGGGTTTTCGAGTAAATGAGGTTAAAATGTGTTTTGTTAATAAAATATACTTTAAGTATAAAAGTTTTTACAGGTTAATAAAACTAACGAGATGTCAGAGCTAAGCTACATACGAGTAGTATTATAACCAATGTAGCAAAAAATAGTCGCAGTACATGAGGGCCCTACACTTACTTTCTTGATGTAACTTGTATATTTTATAAATTATCGACTTTTTATTCACTTTAACTTTTTATTCATCACATTTCAAATCCAACCCAAAGAAACTAGACGAAAAGAAAATCTGTGGAACAAAATATAAAACCCCGTATTTGAGGTGTTAATAAAGCAACACTTTGAACGTTACGAACTGTCGATAGTTCGCCATCCAGTCCCATCCCTATGTTTCCAAGTGGTCGCGCGAGGAAGCTCGCGGAATAATGATTTCTTTGAATCCCTCACTGTTTGAAGTGCTCGCCATTACTGCCTCTAGATACGTTTGTGCTGTGCTTAATAGCGGTCTCAATGCTATAATTGTTTTCCTTAGCTTTGTATGGGAATGTCATGTCATGACGTTTAGACAGCTTTTGAAAAAAAAGATTTATCTGGCTTCAAGAGAATCTAAACGCAATGTTTGGGATTTATGTTTTCTCAACCACTAGCAAAAGGCAAAATGGAGATAAAATAGTAAAAATAATAAGAGCATTATCCATCTAACCTCCTTTATAGATATAACAATAATAAATGGAATATTGTCTTTTTTTAAAGTATATAGTAGGGTAGAAGGAAACCCTTAAGCAAAATTAGTTTTAATTACATATGAAATTTTTATACATGCACGTACCAAAAAAAATTGCCCTTCGGGAAATATTTTATGATATTACTGTAAAACTTAGATAAACACATACGACGTCTATATGTTTGGCTCATATTTATTAGAAAAAAAATATTCTTTAAACTAAATGGCTGGTCCGCAATTTAGGTAAGTACAATAAAAGTATAAATGAAAATATATAAATACACCGGATTTCCCATTGAGTAGTCCACTCAAAATGGATATATTGGTTTCGTAATCACTAAGTTTCAACTAAAGTTTTGTTTGCATATTTGCTGAACTGTGGCCACGGCAAAAGTACAACTAAATATTGACTGGCTAAAATGATCTTTAAGATTAGATCCGATAATTTATTTTCCAATAACATAAAGTACTATGCCGTAAAAAGGTAAAAGTCAAATATAAAAACCTTTCAGCCCTTTCATTCCAACGCAAGGCATTCCCTAAACTGGACCACTGGGTCAGGTCGTTTCTTAGAGTTATTCAATTCCCCTTGCTATTTTAAAAGATAATGAACGAAAAACTAAAGACGGTATTTCTTTTTAAACTTCCTACTTAGGTCATAAAGGAGAGTTTGACGACCGACTAGTGTAGAGATGAGTGACTACGAAGCGATGTTTAGTGGTGGTTGCGAGTTCGAACCCCAGAAGGGGCAAATGTTAGTGTGATGAGCACCTATAGTATTTAATTATGTCTATCCGTTATCTAGTTGACGTAATAAATCTCTGCTTAATTTAGTGATACATATATTGTTGGAAAAAATATTCTATTAAAATGACTGTGTATAATTTTTACTTCCTAAAAGTCAAACTTCCCATTTAAATCCGAGATCCCTTCATTAAAAAAGAAGAAGGACCGCAGATAAACTGTCTTTATATTTTAAAAATCTACGTTCGAATCGCTCTGTCCAAATGGAAACTACATTTGCCGCAGACAGACAAACACACAGATAAGCGTCAAACTTATCATTATGTATTCACCCCTCTTTTAAGTATGTGCCTACAAAAGCCAGCGATCAAACCATTCGCTCTTACACCAGTATTACTTCAACAATGTTGTGTTTTTCTTTAAAGAGTTCGACGTGAAAAACTATACTGCTTTACGTAAGCTCGCTAAAGTTTTAAATTAGGCACAATAAATATAAATAAATATACAAGTCCCAAAAATGGCACACCAATTAACTGACACTGGGAATAGCTCAGCTACAGACCTCTTCTACTTCATCTATACGGTCAATCCTGGTTGCGTCCAAAGCCGTTGCTTTGGAGCCCAAAGTCCGCTTTCCTTGATTTACTCCTCCACTTCACGCGGTCTTGATCGTCTCTAGTTGTGAGATCATTGGCACGCATGTCAGCTTAGCTACAAACCTATCAGATACATTTATTGAGGCTGGCCTATGGTAAAAGGTGACCCAGAAGACTCAGTTCCATTGATACAAACTTTACTGTACTTCAGAGTTCACCAAATCTATGGCATCATTTAAAAAACCATAGTGCCTTAGTTTTATTCAGTAAAGTTTGATGGCCCACACAATCAAAAGATGTAGAAACATTCCAAAAAACATCCAAAGCATCCTGCCTATACTCTCCCAAGCATCGAACACGTGATTTTAGAGAGCAAATTCAGCATTCGTAGTACTTCCACCTTTCGTGAAACCATATTGTCTCGGGTCTGGGTGTTGTGGTACTGTCGTTGTTTCTGATTTCTGTAACACAAGTGCTTTGGCTACTTACCACAGCATCAGAGCAATGTATGTGATGTTGTCAAATATTTATTATTTATATTGATTGATTGATTGATATGCAGCAATTTTTTTGAGGACAATGTGAGATACAGGTTGAGTAAAAGAGAGAAAGTTTTTCAAAGACTTGACTGAGTACTGGTATTATTGAAAGGAATTAACATCCTTGCGTTACAAGACTACCAGACTACTACACAGACTCGAGCCAATTTAGAAAAGATCCTAAATTGACACGTATCGGTAATCGAACCCGGGACCCTACGCTTGCAATGCGAATTACCCCGCCACTGCACCATTCGGGTCGCACAATAACATCGTGATGTCCTGATCCCTGACATTATTCCTTTGTTTCGTTTGTAAGTTATTGAGTTCTTTGACGCGGCCGTCAGCACTAAAGTGTGGATGGACTCAATCAAATCGGACCGTGTTCAGAAGAAAAAGTGCGCTCACAAACTGGATTGTCACGGTTTCAATTCCATTTGGGACGAGGCGACCACGACCGGCGCGGTGCTATTAATAAGGGTGCGGGCACTTTACATGAGCAGAGCGATCTTAGGTCTATAACTAAGTTCACTTGTTTAATTATTATTTTTTATATTCTTTTTTTTACTGCACCGCCTGCTTGTATTTTTTTGTCTCTACCGTATTTCATTGGTAGAAATTGGTTCTTGGAATTAAGTCCGCCATTTATAAAATTATTTTTAATATGAAATGAAGTATGAATAAAAATAATAAAATAAAAATAGACATTAAAATGTCTAAGAATGTAAAGAACTGCATAATTTTAAATGATTTATTTGAGATTTTTAGTGAAACAGTATTTAACATGGGAGAAGAAATATTTAAAAGCTGTTTTGTTCATGCATTCAGACTACAAGTATTTTGAGCGCCGACGCTCAGTAACTATATTATTATCGCAGCGAAGAGTAGGGGGCAGACGATAAGATACGTCGTACATTGAGAAAAGAGTCTTTCAAAACCTACGATTATACACTTGTACACTATGCATTACGAGTACGCTGGCGAGGTAGGCACGCATAAGTCACGAATTCGTGAATTGCATGAGCTTGAACATCATCATCATCATCATTTCAGCCATAGGACGTCCACTGCTGAGCCTATGTTCAACCTTTGCCTTCCCCAATGATTCCAGATTGGCCGGTTGGAAGCGGCCTGTATCCAGCGTAGAACTAACGGCCAGGGACAGAAAGGTTCTAGAATGGACGCCACGTACCGGCAAGTGCAGCGTAGAACGTCGACCCGAAGGTGGACCGACGACCTTATAAAGGTTGCAGGAGCTTAAGTAGCAGTTAATAAATCCCCAATCAAAATGATAAGTTAATTTGGTACCTGCCCGCTGGTCTCTCTAACATAGCCGCACCGCAACAGAGTGTTAGAGTATTCGCTAGTGTAAATCACTGTAAACAGTGCGCCCTCGGCTTCGGGCTCAGTCGTTTTAGTGATTTAACACCTAATTAGTGGTCACATGTGAGCGGCTTGATTAGTTAAGATGCACTGAGCCTTTGTTTGGAATTCGGAAGGAACTAAGGTGTACTTCATTAAGTTTCGTAGAGTTGGATTGAAGAAGGAAGAATGTTAGGACCTAACATTTTTCCTACCTGTCTTTTAAAGAGGGTGTTAGGATTTTTTGTACCTTTAATAGTATACTTTTATTATTGATTTCGGAAACTTTTAGTGTGCCCCTCACAGATTATATATATCGAATAGACTAGGACCGCGACATTATATGAACCTCGTGATCAACCGGACTTGGTGTCACTATCTCTGAGGTCCTAGGTTCAATTTCATATAGATACATGTTAAATAAGTTATATGACTTAAAAACACTAGGCCCTTACGAGAATTGAATCCCCAACTGGTTAAATTACAACTTTGTCAGTAACTGTTTTGCTGACCGTGTTCGTTGGAAGCAACACCGATGCACAATGAAATTACTGCGAGGACTATTTTGAGGGCCATGCCGAATAGCCGAGCCATTATTTATGGACAGCACATATTAACCTGAAATTCGGTTTCAGTAATGACACGGGAAATACTCTCAAAGTCAAGAACGCCGTCCTTATGTGTAAAACTGTTAGAAATTGAACTAACATTTTATCATTCATTAGGGTTCCGTACCTCAAAAGGAAAAAGCGGAACCCTTATAATAATGTAATTACTTTGTTGTCCGTCTGTCTGTCCATCCGCCTGCCTGTTCATCTGTCTGTATTGCAGCCAATGGAGACAAAATCGAATATGTTTTTTATATTATGTATCAAACTAACACACTGTAAAAGTGATAAATGTTATTTGCAATAGAATCTTTTTTTCTCTTTGTTTCAGTGTTTATGGCAAGACTTGGTATACTGCGAGGCTCGATTCCAGAACTATGTATAATATTTAAGTACTTACCTATATAATTATGTTACCTACAAATTTGTACGGAATCCTCGGTGGGTGAGTCCGACTCGCAGTTGTCCAGTTTTTCACAAAACAAATTTCTTTCGTACTGACAAAAACTTGTCTTCGATTGTAAACAGGGTGGTCCCAAGAAGGGTGTACCAGCGGGCGCTGGTTAGACGACACTATTGTCTATTGATTTGACCCCCATGTATACAGCGAAATTGAAAAATTTACCAGATTGCGAATTAATCCAGAAAAACATGTGTAACAACTCAACGATTAGTGCTGGATTTTTTTTGCTTAAGTAGTTGAAGAAAGTATCTACCTTTCTTAATAAATGTCATTTAAACGTTAGTCATTTAAACTTTAGCACAAGAAAATAAAACGTCACAAAAACAAAACAATTCAATTTATTTTTGAAGTCGGTTGTAACTTCTGTAAGGTTCTATTTATTTATTTATTTAAACTTTTCGCACAATTTAAAATCGTACATGTAAAAGATGGGCTTAATGCCATGTAGCATTCTCTGCCAGTTGACCATTAGAAAAAACAGAGATGTTTTGTGGGCGGTGCGACATAACGTTTAAAAAATTTACATTTAAAATCACACACCGTATCAATGACAATATATTTTATACTAAATAATATAACACATAGACAAATTAAATATTATTCTTTATTGCAATGCGACAAAGAAGTAGCTTATGGTTAAAGGAAGCTTTCAAATAAAATATGCCACTTAAATATAAACCCGGAAGACTTTTAGAAGGTTCTTAGAATAAACTCAACTAAAAATGCGAATCAGCCGACCCGGCACGCTTAAAAACGTGTTAAAGCGGTGCAAGTTTCGAAGACGGCAGTTGCACCGGAAGTCGGGCCGCAGACAACATGGCCGCCGTCTCTTCCGGCGCGGAGTTAGCGCCCTCTAGTGGACATTAATAACTTTGAATATGCGTAGTGTCGCTGTTTCCTCTATGCTCGGCTTAGTTTGCAAACTGCGGTTAGTGCAGTTTCGTATTTGTTGTTCAATAAGCTGTTATATTAACTCGTGTGATGTTATATTGGTGTAATATACGAGGACCTGTACGCTGCGCGTGCTTCAAAAACTGTTGTAGATAGTAAAGATGTTCAATAATCAGTATTGACTTATGTTTCTTGTAACATAAATTGTAGGAAATTTCTAATAGTTTATTACTCTTCCATATCCGAGAGGCGAGCAAGCCGGACTTAATGTCGCGATCTCATATTCAAATATTTGACGACCTCCGTAGCCGAGAGGCGAGCATACCGGACTTGGTGTCGCTATCTCTGAGGTTCCGGATTCGATTCCCGGTCGGTCAATGTAGGAAAATAACTTTTCTATATTGTCTCGGGTCTGGGTGTTGTGGTACCGTCGTTGTTTCTGATTTCTGTAACACAAGTGCTCAAGCTACTTATCATAGGTTCAGAGCAATGTATGTGATGTTGTCCAATATTTATTATTATTATTTATTTATTATTATATTCAGTTCTTGCGTCATAAATGTACATTAAGGTGTTATTACATTGTGTAAGACCATACTCATGGACCCTGTAAGTGTATTACATTCATGTTATAAAATAATATTAATATGTAATCAATATTATGTAAAACGTCATATTAATAAATTCAAAAAATAAAAGTATGTCAAGTCAATAATACATAAAATTCTTTTTAAATAAAATTAAATCAAATAAAATTTACGGTCGGGTCAATAAAATAAAATAAAAACTCTTCTATATTGTTTTAGGACTGGCTGGGTGTTGTGGTATCGTCGTTGTTTTTTTTTTAGTCATGTTGTCCGACATAAACAAGTACATTATTACAATATGCCGTCAGTAGGTTAACAAGTAAGTAAGTATTTAAAAAAACAAATCAACAAACAAACTTAACTGCTTTTAAACAATGAAAATTTAAGTAGCTAATGTTACTCTTGAAATAAAACAATTATGATAGTAAGAACATGACAAACCAGCTACCGGTAATACATACAACAGTAAAAAAATAAACTACATACAACAGTAAAACATTAAGTACTATTTTTTGAAATTATTAAGTAGATAAAAAATATTTCATAGAAGACTTTACAAATTCAAATTCTTTATTTGCCATAAACAGGGTTGTTATAATGTTGTTTTAATGCTGGTAATGTAGCTTTAGACCTATTTAGACAACTCAAGACATGACTGTAACGTAACTCTCATTGCGATTATAATGGAGCCTCCATTCTCCTGCCAATCAACTTCCTACATATTATAATAACACTCATAGGTGCTTGAATACCATGAAAAGTCATAATAAAACTTATCTCATTATACGTGTAGTTATTTAAGTTAAGTGAAGGCCACGACTTGGCAAATGCAGCGTAGGACGTCCTCCATCAAGGTAAAGTGATGCTAAGCTACTGAAATCAGATGGAAAAAAAAATGGCAGTTGGCTCAGTGGTATTACTTTGCAGTGCATATGTCTTTGTTTAGCAGTGGACTGACATGGGCTGTCTATAATCATCATCATTCATCATTTCAGCCATAGGACGTCTACTGCTGAACATAACCTTCCCCAATGAAAGTCATAGGGGGATTGCCAATACTCGCCACGCTTGCCGGGCGGGTTGGCGAGCGCAGTTATTTAAAAGATTTCGCACGCAGACGCTGCTGCCCGTTTCATGCTACAGGAATTAATCGCCTCTTACGAAACGCCTCCTATTGGCAGTAGGGAAGTGTATTCTTTACGGCTGTCCCCATACGGCACGGCTGACTATAAAGGCCAATAAAATTTAATTGGACCACTCTTTAATGAATTCGAACTACATCATTAACGATAATTACTTACTTGCAGTCTCGTCGTAACGCTTGAATAATAAAAGTAAGCGAATAATAATTTATTTTCAAATAAATTACTACAGAATTAATATTCTTTGTGCACTGAATACAATTTCAAATTGAATGAAATTATTGGAACCGTTGAACGTCAGTAAAGCTCTTGGACACTTTATTTTGTCGCCTGTGTCGATAAATTAATGAAACGAGGCGTAAATATCTGCAGCAGATGACATTGCTGTACTGTATTAATCGTTGTAACTTAATAAAATCAATGCAAAGTGATTTTTATTTGTTTGGTGAAACAATAAGTTAGTAAGACCTCACTAAGTTTATCCTTGGACCCTACATTAGAAAGAAGACCCTACATTAGAAGAATTACAGAAATATTTATCATTCTTTCGGCGAACCGAGCTGTCATGTCGGTAAAAACAATATATTTGTATCGATGAACGATGAACAGTGATTTCTATGTACAATTATATCGTTCAAGGGTTATTCTGTAAATCATTCGGAGCCCTTATCCTTGAGGCCCGAGCTGTTTGATGCCTCATTGAGTGCCAGCATTTTCGCTTCGGCTTCGCTTGCCGCAGTGTGGCCGGTTCTGAATTTGTTCGTACGTTTGTTTTCTCTTGGCTTCAAACTTAGATGGCTTAACCTTAACTTAATTCTAGAGGTACTATTATAATATTTTACATGAGAAAGAAACTGTTTTTCTGTCTGTTACGCTTTCACGCCCAAACTACTGAACAGATTTTGATGAAATTTAGTACTGAGATAGTCTAAAGCTTGGGAAAGGACATAGACTATTTGTAGTGAAAGCTGAACCGATTTTGATAAAATTTTATATGGAAAAAACTTGAACCCTAGAACATAAGCTACCATTTTTTTAAATCTTCTAAGTTTGTAGGATAATAGGGTCTGACAAATCACATCAAATTCCACGCGAGCGAAGCCGCAAGCATAGCTAGTAGTATAAACCTCAAGATTGTTAAGAAAACATTGTTAAGAATACATAGAATAATCCTACAACTATACCAACAATTTAGCGTTTGCTACGTATTTCGTAGCCCATAGCAGTGCTATAATGATCCACACCGTAGTAGTAGTAGTAGTAGTTCATGAATTAATTCTTATACCTTTAATCGAAGGCACACAACATTTTAAATTTAAAACAATGATAAATCCTTCACATACGTATCTTTCTTAAATACTTTTAAACTAATCATTCACACACGAAACCTCGTAGCTCGTAGCCGTGCTACGAGATGTACGTAGCAGAAGCCGTAGTTCCTGCGGAAGCCGGGGTCGCAGACAACATGGCCGCCGGACGTTTCCGCCTCCGGAGCGCGTATCGGACGCGCCTGCTGTTTTATGGCTTAAGCGGTTTCATATCTTTGCTTATGAGAATAGTTGTGTGGGATTGAGTAGATCGTTTTGTAAACTAAGTTGGCTCGAGTCGTTGAATGTAATACAGTGTGGCTTACTGTACTTTTTTAAGTAATTGACGACCTGACCAGTATATTTACCCGAGGTGATGCTCATTATTTCATCATCATTACAGCCATAAAACGTCCACTGCTGAACAAAGGCCTCCCCGACGACGTCAACCATTGGGGGAATTGCCAATACTCGCCACGCTTGGCAGGCGGGTTGAGTTTTTTTAAGATTTCGCACGCAGACGCTGCTGCCCGTCTCATGCTACAGGAATTAGTCGCCTCCTGTTGGCAGTAGGGAAGTGTATTCTTTACGGCTGTCCCCACACGGCACTGTGATGCTATTTGAGTGCAAATGTCCCGGATTCGAATTCAATTTAGGACATGAACTTTCTAAATTGTCCTAATTTAATTTAATAATTTTATTAATTTAATTAATTGTCTAATTTGCACCTGGGTGTGTTAGGACACGCCTTCGGCCACTGCCGAAAGAAATTACATACCTAGGTATTTTTATTAGTACTTGCACTTGTGTCTGGGCTAGTTAACTGCTGATTTAAAAAGCATGGGTTCGGCTATGACTGTTTTTGGTAGCGATTACCATAGCTAATAATTGGATGGGTGACCATTCTAACAAAATTTTGTGACGTTTACTCGTATCGCAAGCATTTTTGTACTTCGGAAGGCTCGTTAAAAGTTAGTCCCGGTTAATATCGCTTGATACTAGTCGTGAAGCCCAGTTAGAAGCCATAAGGCCGCTTAATAACATCTGACAGTAAGGTTAAGTCACTGGCCTTACAAGACCCCTCCACCAATCCGCACTGGGCCTGCGTGGTGGATTATGGCCTAAACCACCTTATAGTAGACATGAGGCCTGTGCCCTGCAGTGGGGCGTATATTTATACTTTACTATACTTTTTTGAAAAAAGGTCCTAAACTGAATAAATTGAAATGCGTCAAACAGCACACAAAATGAAATGGAGGCCACGTACCGGCAAGCGCAACGTAGGACGTCCACCTACAAGGTGGACAGACGACCTGGTAAAGGTTGCAGGAAGCCGCTGGATGCGGGCCGCTTTTAACCAGCCAATCTGGAAGTCACTGGGGGAGGCCTATGTTCAGCAGTGGACGTCCTATGGCTAAAATGATGATGATAAAACAGCACACCAATTATATGTATTGCTTTTTGCTATTATGTGATTGGACCCACATAATAAATATTCGGTCTCAAAAGATAATCTTCATGCAGTGCGCGCCAGAGCAACGCACACAGACATCGCTCACTGATACGAAATCTTGGAAAACTAATAAATAAATATTGGACAACATCACACACTCGATAGATCACATACTAGATCCTATGATAAGTAGCTTTAGCACTTGTGTTACAGAAATAAAAAACAACGACGGTACCACAACACCCAGACCCGAAACAATATAGAAACGTTATCTTTCTAAATTGACCGACCGGGAATCGAACCCGGGACATCAGAGATAGCGACACCAAGTCCGGTATGCTTGCGTTTTGGCTACGGAGGTCGTCATAGAGTCTGTAGTTTAAGCTCCAGTGTTCCAACATTTCGTGTCCGTGAGCCATGTCTATGTGTGCGTTCCTATAACGCACATTTTAGGAAGCTTAACTTCTGATACCCATAAAAACTATTTTTTATGTGCTGGAAACCTAAAACGGCTTATTTATTTAACTATACACACAGTGCTCGTGTAGTTTGTCACTACTATACATTTGATTTGTATTTAAAGAGTGATTCTGAGAAAAAAGTGTCTAAATCCATAATGAGAGATGCAAACTAGCTACACAAAAATTTACTGCCACAAAGTGAATTGAAAAAACTGGTACAGTGCGCATATATTTTATTACATTTACATTCAACTTACAACTTAATATAACAACACAGGCCCTACTTGCTACGACATTGAATTCCGTAGATACATTACAGTTTACTTACAAATAGCATTTAATTCAGAAATTTAACTACAACAAAAAACTCCGGAGTTTTGATATAAACAGTATGCATATTAATAATTTAACAATTATTGGGGTAACTCCTTGATAATAACTGTTCTAGCAGTTATTTGATTAGACTGTTTGTTATAAGTGCCTAATCATGATTACCAGATATTTGATGCTAACAATGACTTTGCTATTTAAATTTTAATTGAACGAACTACCTTTTATTTACTACCATTGCCATGATATTGACAGTTTTTAAGGTCAAATCTGGTGTTAAATGAAAAAAAGTTTTCTGGTAAATGTAACTACAGACAAGAACTAAGAACTAGTTTAAGCTTTTTAGTGGTGATCACTTGGTCTTTAAATTGTGTCTTTTTTTAAATTAATTTTTTGGTGATAATCACAAAGTACCCCAATTAATTCTAAAGCGCGATTTGTGCATAGCATTATATTATTTGAACGTTAATGACAATATTTTCTAGTTAATATAAGTTATACAATTCTAATCATAAGCCCCCGTTTAGCAGTTGGATGTCACACGGTATATCGCAGAAAATAATTGTATTATAGATAAGTATTTAAAGCCATGTATACTTTACATTCAATTGTATATTTTACTGTATAATTTCTAGGTTATGTAATAAGATTCGACGCCTTAGCTAGCCGTAAGTTAGGCTAGGTACTCTACTTTAATTATATGTATACAAGCTAGGTATACAAAGTTAATATAGTGTACACTTAACTTTATAATCTGAAACTTTACAGATACTAAATGTAGCATTTTAGAACTCTTAACATCGTGAGCTATATTATATTTAATTTTAACATTTTAAAATATTTTTGCAGTAGATAAATACACTTTACAGTGTGGACGAATTATGATACTTCATTTATTTACTCTAAAAAAGTATATACACATTTATATACATAAGTTTCTACATAAACTTAAGTAAAGGTATATTAGCTAAGTATCCACAGAAATACGATTAACAAAATAATAAATGTAAAGTCTTAAACTAAAACGAGTCTCTAAACGGCTAAAATAATGTTATTTTTACACACACACAAAGTATTTGTAAAAAAACAAGTAACCATTTGTAAGGAAGTTACCTGATTAAAAAATGATCGTGTATATTTTATATCTTCGTCGTGGTGACGTGTAAATAAGACTTTTGAGTATTGTGTCGTTTTGTATTTTTGTCATTTAAGTACTTTAATACAAAATAGTTAAAGTTCACTGCTTTTTTTTGAGATTGTTAATTGTATCGCTGTGGCTGTATTTTTAATATAAAAAAGAAAAAAAAGCTTTGTAGCATATACATTTATTTATATTGCTTAGGTACAGTTTCCTAGGAAGATATTGTCTACCCAATTGACAATTCATAATTGCTATTTTACTAATCTCTATAAACTATTGTAAATGTACACATTTTTATACAGTTCAAGCATTATATTTAGTAATTGTGCATTATGTATAATTACGGAAATCCATTTTTTATTGAACGGAAGAGGAGAATCAAAAACTTTTATGATTTTAATGAAACAGACAATTTTTTTTTTCTGTATAATTAGACAAAAGTAAAATTGACTTTTAGAAAGAAACTAAACTTATTTAATTCAATTTTTAAAACACCAAATTAAACAGTAATGGCAATAGTTGGTTACTTCATAAAAATAAGTTTATATTGTAGCGATCTCATATTTAGTTTGGAGATAGCATCGACAAATCTTCTGCACTTCGGTATCGTATGCTGTGATCCCTAGGCCACTGCGTCGCTGTGAACATAAAACAATGTAGGTATATGAAATCAAAATCATTTAATTTTGCAAATAGGCTATCAAAAGCACTTTTACACGTCTCAATGTTTTTTTTTGCCCTACCACTGCTTCGGGACAATTTGTGGGCTAGTGCCGAGAAGAAGCAGCGCAAGAAACTCGGTCACTGTTGTCAGTCAAAACAGTTGGTAAACAAATACTCAAAAACATGATGAAGCAGTGTACTCGTAATATATTCATTATATGTATACAGGACGTGCTTCACGCACTTAAGGGGGATTGATCAAGCCAGCTATTCAAAATTTCTAACGTTTTTTATAAATAGCTACTCTTGTACACATTGTACATTGTTTACATTGTTTACATTGTATTGGTACTGATAAAAATGTTAATCGCGACCGTATTAATGATATGATTACTGAGTAACTATCAACTACACAATCAATTCACCTCATTCAGTAAAATGTAGTCGAAAATGTAATATTAATAATATAATTGTTTATTTCTTTCCACAAACCAAAATTACAGGTAAACATTTGTAAAAATAGGTATCTAAAGTTAAACATAATTACAATATAATCAAGGCAGACGCGTCAAAATGTGATGTAATATGGTTGTGGATGGCTGGTGCCTGTGTTAGGTAAGAAACCTGTATTACGGGTACAATAATATCAATCACTCTTAATGACCAAATAATAAGTCAGTGAGTTAAATTGATTACTAAAGTCATTGTTTTTTAGTTAACTGTTATTATTGCAGCCGCGAATTACACTTTTATAAGTTTATTTATTAACCCAATCGCTATTAAAAAAAAATTAAGAAAAGCGAACCTAATTGGAATACCTGAAGTTCAATTACCTAAAATTACGTTACTTTATTGTACACCTATGAAACATACGTTAATCGAAAGAGAAGATAATTACAAACAGCAAATACTTTATAAAAAAATGTCGTAAATGCTATACTTTGTTCAGAATTTCAGTTTGAATATGTGTTATTTATTTTTATTTGAGTTATGCCAGGCTCCATACGAGTACAAAAAAATTCTAAGTCTTTTTGAATATTGCCTTCAACGATCCCCTTTAAGGCGCTTTAATGACAAAATAAGAGGTATTATTACATTACATTCTGGTAGCTGTAAGAAATATTTCTACTGCTAAAATGAAAAAAAAAAATTTTTTTTTGTGTTGAGTTAGTTTAGTCAATGTTAACTGTCTACTACAGGCTAGTAGTAAGCTAATATGGCTTGATTTTCACAAATCGGTTTTAGTCACTCGCTGCATGAAAGCTAGCCAAGTTTTTCAAGCTTTGTCTTTTATTCACCACTAGCTTTTGCCCGCGACTTCGTTCGCGTTATCTTCAGTTTATTTATAAATAATTTTCTGCACAACTTTTTTTTTTTTAAAGAACCATCGCCCGACAATAAAGAACACAACAAAAAAAGAATAAGCGAAATTGTTCCACCCGTTCACGCGTGATGCGATGACCAAGGGAAATAGAGATTCATTTTTATATATATAGATTTAATAAGCCACGGTTAATTCTAGTGATGCGTCTAAGTATAAGCTTGAGGCGGGTAACTAAAATGGCCTTGAGTAATTTGGTCGAAAATAGTAAAAAAAAATTGCTACAGGCTGTTGTTTTAGTCACTACAAATTAGTTTTTATGATTTTGAGGTTGGGGCCTTAATAAATAATTAATTAATTAATAAAAAAATACCAATAGTCATCGCCTCGATGCAAGGAATTAACACCCTTGTGATACTAGGGAACAGACAATGTTATTTTCGCCATGGGCATCTCCCAGTACACCCAGACCCGAGCTAATAAGGCTGAATCCGTTTTCGAAATAGTCCCGAAACGGAAATCGAACCCGGGACCCGTTGCGTACAAGGCAAATCTCGTGCTACTACGCCTGATCCCGATCGGGTAGTGGAAGATTTTTATGTTATAAACAATTATTGTTTTCCTTGTTTATTGTGGCTTTTGACTAAAATAACAACCTGTAGAAAATATATCAATGTATTTTTTGTGTGACAAACCTATTTCTTGTGTCATTTCTGTGGGGTACGTGACATTTCTGTGGGGATCTCTTTCGTTTGCATGCAACACTTTTTTTTGAGCGTCTGTGAGAGTATCGTGCTGGAAGTAAACAGATTACGTGCAGAAATAAACACATACAGGGTTAGAAAAATGCAAAAACGTGTCAGGCATTGTAAACTGTGCTATGTATGAGTAGGTACAGTCAACGTCAAAAGTAGCTAATCAAAAAATATCTTCCAAAAGTTCTGACTTCTAAAAGACTTCGAACATTTTTATATGGAGCCTGGCATACCTAAAGTTGTAAGTACCTATTAGTGTAAACCTATCAAACATACGTTAATCGATAGAGAAAATAATTACAAACAACAAATACTAAATAAGAATAAATATTACACATTCAAACTGAAATTTAAAAAAAACTATATCATTTACGACATTTTCTCAAATAGTATTAGTTGTTTGTAATTATTTTTTCTATCGAATGGCGTATGTTTCATAGATGTACACCAAAATAACGTAATTTTAGGTACTTTCAACTTTTGGTATGCTAGGCTTTATACAAAAAAAACTCGAAGTCTTTTCACAATAATCTGACTTCCATTAATACCCTTTTGCGTAGTGATTTGTCAGACTATTTTTGTGATATGTTTTGCAATGTGGTTCTTGGGAAAAATTCAGATACTAAGCTACTATTGATGTTGAATGTACTGGGGTTCATTCAGGACCAGTAATAATAACTAGAAACAAATATAAAAGAGGCTTGGTTTTAATTCCATCCAGTATAAACAGACCTATACAAACTTTAACAAGCATAAATTCTCTTTATTCCAAATAGTTGTCTATGTTTTTTCTAGGACTAAAGAATAGACACAATTTTACATGCGTAACACATTATTTATGTCTGTTGTGACATAAATTTTTCAATTGGTTGGCCATTTCTAAGTCATGGTTTATTTATCCTGATTTTTACAGTCCCGTAATTCAAGGATAACCATGTAACCATACAGGGTTATATTGCAAAGGGGTGCCAAATCTTTAGGAATGGCTCAGAATCAGTAACTTAATCGAACTATGCGAAGAAAACATTTTTTTTTCACATTTAATTATTTCTATCTTCTGTTAAAAATCGTAGGCGTAGATAATTTAACTCATTTATATAAAAAAATGCACCGTATGTGCACTGCGTATGGTCCTTGTAGGCTTGCCGTACCTACGCCTCTGACGAATGACCGCGCGGCTTTCGTAATCTCTCTATTGACTTTATTTTCGGATCATCATCATCATCATCATTTCAGATTGGCCGGTTGGAAGCGGCTCGCATTCCGTGGCTTCCTGCAACCTTTACCAGGTCCTCTGTCCATTTTGTAGGTGGACGTCCTACGCTGCGCTTGCTGGTACATGGCCTCCATTCCAGAACCTTTCTGCTCCATCGGCATCTTTTTATTTTCGAATATCTTAAATTAATTTCTTTTCGTAACATACGATTATTAAAAATAATAACGATTAAGACGCTTCTTTACATTGTTCGCTAGATCTTATTTTTAAAAATTTGGCACCCCTTTGCAACGTAACCCTGTATATACATCACAGCAAACAACTTTAATTTTATGACTTTTAAAAATATGCTTTTTTTTGTCTTTGTATACAAATTTTATCGACTGTTTTGTAATTTTGTGTGGGAATATGTTATGGTTACAAGGTTATTCTTGAGTTATAGGGATACACTGTATATTAAGGAAAGTCGGGTTAGTTACACCATTTATATGTCAAGAACAGCTGGAGCCATTTTTATGAACTTTGATTTATTGGATTTGTATCTGGCCCGAATAGTAGAACACTATTAAAATATATAAAAAAATCACAAAAAAAATATGAAGAGGCGGTATGAAGTTCGCCAGCACAGTTAGTTAGTAATAATTTTGAGTTTTATTACATGCATTCATGCTTATTAATATTGAGATATAAAATTATAATGATTTAATTTTCCTTGTAAACATCCATTTTTATCATGCTTCAGGGTGCGATCATGCCAAAATTAATAATTCAGAATAATAAAAATAAAACCAAAGATTTCTCATGTTACCTGTATAGTGCATGTTGCGGTACATGTCTGGACAATTGCTGGAGACCTGTAAAATTAGAATTATGTATTTAAATACTTACTACTCGTTTCCTTCGACTTTTTGTCTTGGGGTCTAACCATAATTTTTAAATAATAGGGGAGACCGAGGATACATGACTATATGAGTAGGTTGAATTCTTGGTCAACCTAGCCTATTTCTTATTCGTCAAGTAGCTCTCATTTGATGTTTTTAAAATATAATGCGATTGATTGTAAAATAATATTCATTATAAATGTTAGGCAAATAGATGATGGCGTTCTTGATTATAGTGTATTATACTTTTTAATTATTTTTCTTTATCGCACAAAACAAATTGGCGAACTTAATGCCTAAAGGCATTCTCTTCCAGTCTACTTTAATCGTCGTAAGTCTTAGAACTGGACACGGGACAAGATGTATCATTCCAGGACATTTCCGAATAACCCGGCCATCTGGCAACCCTAAAGAAGCAAATTACCATGTTATGTGAATTAAATAAGTTAAGATGTATATTTTTTAAATCTACTAACATAGTTGTGAGAATATTGTTACTAACTTAATGGCCTTTTGATGTCTGAATAAATAAAATAAAAAAATATAGCATAAGGCTTAGTATAAAAGATAGATAAGGCTAATTTTGTGAAATTTACATAGCATTGGTCGACCCAATTACATTTTTCATTTGTGCTCTCTGTGCCCAACATTGCATCTGTTACAGCGTTTCTCTAGTCTTACTAGTCGCAAAAAAACACAGTCAGTTTTAAGAGCTGATAGTTGGGTTGAATTAAAACTATATCTTTACTATTTGTGCCTTGTCATATGGATCATAGCTGCTCAGCGAGTACTAGAAAAGTCCTGGGGAAAGTACGGCTTTATACAGGCAGTCACCACGCTGCCCGCCCAGACTACATTAAACTTATCTATAAAACCGCACGCAGTGACGGCACCGCATCTACAGCTCAGCGACAACAGACAGACGCCTGCGACAAACAGGTAGGTACACAATTTATTTAGGAATCAGATATTTTTTACATCTTTATATGCATACAAAATTAAAGATACCATTTTTATTTTTAGTGAACTTCATTATTAAAAAATACAATTTAATAAAACCTGAAAGCTTCTTCCTTTTAGCGCTTTGCCTCTCTCTCTCGTTCCTAGTCAAGATATGTCTCTGATCCTAGATGCGCTAAGTATCTAGTATTACACTTAGAGCAATAATTGCCATCAGTCCCCCATAACCCACAGACGTGATTATTTTGGCAAAATTTTGAATACACATTTATTGGTCCATGGCTTCCGCTACACAAACAAGGTGTCGTAAAAATATTAAAAAACTAGAAGTGCTAACTTAAATTTCTATAGAATTTGTATATTTATTGACTTGATAAAAAATAAACCTTTTTCAAATCAAATTAAATTATTTATCTTTGATACACAGGTAAATAGTTATTAGATAGAAATAGGCTAGTATGAGAGCGGTGTGATCAGCCTTAGTGGCATACAAATGTATTTTTTTTAAATAATAACAAAACATCTAGATAAAAATGAGAATCTATATATATAAAACAAAATCGGGTTAGTTACACCATTTATAAGTCAAAAACGGCTGGGCAGATTTTTATGATTTATGCTTTTTTGGATTCGTCTCCGTCCCGTTCCCGTGCCGCGTCGTGCCCTAGCTTGGGCCAAACCCGTGCCACCGCATTTGTCATACACTGGAAGTGTGCGCCCCCTGGTATTCCAGCTATAGTGGCACATAGAACACCATATAGTTTTAGATTCTTCAAGATATCTTCTATTTTATGGCCAATTTAAAAAAAAAAATTTTTTTAAACAGCAAAATTATGAACATGTAAAGTCAGGATCGACGACCTTATCACTATTTTATTAAAGTTCTAACAAAAATTACGTTTCAAACACCTCATAATGTTTATAAATTAAGTTACTACAAACATATCCATTGTTTGATAGCGAAATCTAAACAATTATTAACTTATATCACAAACACAACGATTTTAAAGACGGCCGACTGATGAGTCATCGCAGCGTCTTTGTTTACAAATGCTCGAAACCTGATGCCTGACGCGTTCTTTGTTCAAATTTTTGTGTAGTAAGTCTGTCTTAACCTTCCTTCTACCTAATTTAACGCAGCAAGCAAAGATAGGTATAGAAATTGGCTGGTGCAACCCCATTGAAAAAAAAGGGCTCTGAATGATTTACAGAATTACCCTTGAACGATATAATTGTACATAGAAATCATTGTTCATCGTTCATCGATACAAATATATTTTTTTTACCGACAGCTGTAATTCTGTAAATCATTGAGGGCTCATTGAAAAAACACTTAAGTGCAATTTAAGTGCATGCCCGTAGCGGGTACTTGGCGGTTGTGTTGGCACGGGAAGGGACCAGTATAACTATTAAAACATCGAGAAAATCACAAAAAAAAGGCGGTACGAAGTTCGCCGGGACAGCTAGTATTATAATAAAACTCAATGTCAGTGATAATTAAATTACAATCCATCTTAATAATATTAAATATCAAATTAATAATTAACAAATTAATGTCAATGTCAATTAAGCTTCAATTAGCTTCATTTAGTTTAATTTCCAGTTTATTTATTAAAAGTGTAAAAATTTAATTAAATGTCAAACGTCATTCATTCCGTGGATCTCGATAACATTAAGAATCTTCGAAAATGAGTAACTATTATAGGTAGATTGATAATTGATATTATAATTAAGTACATCTACTAGGTATGCAGTTTCAGTTCTTATAACTCAATCAATTGTCTCTTTATGAGATGTTCTGGCTGTTCTGTCTGCGCCATACCAGTGGCTAGCTCACAACTACGCTTATATCTTGTTTATTGCTCCGTCCGTCTGTAAACTTGCAGTGCTTTTGATAACTATTGCAGTTTTATCGCCATTGTTACTAAGTTTTGTGGCAATAAGGTTCCTTAACTACTGATAAGCGTTATGAATGAAGCCAGTACTTGCCGTGTGAATTCAGTTGGTATATTCTGGATGCTTTAGATTAAAGATACTCTAACAAATAAATTGTTAAAAGTTGAAATATTGGGCTTTAGTAGTTAATTTTTATATTCTTATAGTTATTAGTAACTACAAGACAAATGTTCGTGCGTACGTATAAACCTAATGAATTAGAAACATTATTTACTATAAATTATGACCAACTAACACTAGCCGTGTAAAAGCACGACAGATTTTAAGTTTATAAATTGTTTAAAGTTCTATACAAAATAAAGTATTTACGTTTTTTTTCGACTTATCCGTGATATATTTTATATAGTCCTTTTAAAAAAGAACGAAATATATTTTATAGTCCCTTTACAAAACTGTCCCTCAATGCGACCTGCATCCAATTGCCAACGATCTTGATCATGTCTCCATCGTCAGTCTGTTCGTCATATTATGCTGGATTTCACGAGAACGTTCTGAAACCTTCTTCAAGAAATGTACCTTGTCAATTACTATTTCAACTTACTGATTTGCTCAGTCAACTACCTTCATTCTTTTTTAATTATCTTATTTGATTTATAAATCAATTTGTCTACAGCATCATTATCGTCAGCTCATGTTGCTCCTTTGGTTACAAGCATCATCGGTCTTGATCCATTAATCTCTGTTTTGCGCCTATCTCTTTAATTCCATTTTCTTCTTCTTCACCTATACGGTCAATCCCGGTTGCGTCTAAAGCCATTGCTTTGGAGCCCAGGGTCCGCTTTCCTTGATTTACTCCTCCACTTCACACGGTCTTGAGCGTCTTTAGTTGTGATCATTGGCATATATGTCAGCCCTCACGACGTCAAGCCAGCATTTCTTGGGTATATCTCTTTTGCCAGGATCTGGCAATGGCGGCATGGCCAGACATTTATTTCCTACGTAGCTTGCCGGTTTCCGCAAAACATGGCCGTACCAGCGTAGGCGACACTTCTGCAGTTTTTCTGCAATATCACAGACTTATCTGATCTCTTTAATGTAATCGTCCCATCGAAATGTTGATCTTCCATCGGACGTTCTTTCGCTCAACATTCTAGTTTAACTTGATTAGCTTAGAGTTTACTACTGATAAGTAAAGTCCCTATTGCGCTATCTACAGTTTGTATCCTAAACCACAGTGCACCGTCGGATCGGGACTATAAATCGTCAACAAATCCCGCCTAAGACGCGCCCGTTCTTCAGCGCGTAAAATATAATCGTGTCTGCCACCGTCTTGCTAATTAATTTGATACGGGTGCACTGTGGTTTAGAGAATGTCTCAGATGTAGAATACTTAGGAAATAGACAGTGCTATTTGAGTATTGCACTGACAAAGGAATAAAAGAAACAACATTTCCCGGTTTCCTCGTACTATCGCCAGGAACGTAAGGAATCGTAAGGAACATTGCAAATTTTATGAACTCTTCAGTTTTTTAGATAGATATTTCTAGATATTTTTTATTTGAATATTACTACAGCGTCCATTAAAAACTGGTTTGAAAACCGAGATTTTGTACCCTATGTAGACTTCATAGATTCCATACCATCGAAAGACTGATAAATTGTCACCCTAACAGGCCATGTGTATGTGTCCTTGTCACGTGCGCGCCGGGTACGAGACGCTCTATGTGTGAAGAGACGAGCCGCGCGATATACGCTTTAGAAACGACCCGTTCCGCACACGCCTTCTGTGTGTCATACTCATAGATTAGCAACTCCTATATAGTATCAGAAAAACAATGAGATTAATCACAAACCTGAGTTCCTTGCTTGTTGAAGTTGATGTTGGTTCTAACGGTGCGGTGGTGAAGAGGCTGCACTGGCCTCGCATTGTTCCCCAGGGGAGCCTTAGGAGTCAGCTGGGACCCCTGCATGAGTTGGCGCAGTGCGTACATCTGGTAAAAAAGAGAATTCCAAATAATACCTTGGACACGTTTGTAACTTGGATTTTTGTATTCTAACAATTTAAAAGAAGCAGAAGAAGATTAGGCAGAAGAAGTAGAGTACTAGTAAATTATTTTTAAACGATGCAATGCTGAGTTTTGAAAAGAACTCACGATACAGTTGAATATTTTTATGAAACCTCAAAGAAGAAGATGTAGCTAATGTCAAAATCACAAGCTGCTTAGGCTACACGAAGTAAAACGGACGGACATACGTCATCATTATTATCAGGATTTGGAAGTCCACTGCTGAACATAAGTCTCCCCCGTAGAACGCTACACCGAGCGGCTCTTGCCCAATTGCATCCAGCGGCTTCCCTCAACTTTGACTAGGTCGTCAGTCCACTGGGTCCCACGCTGCGTCTTCCAGTTCATGGTCATCACTCGAGACCCTTTCGTGCCCAATGTATGGACATAATATACTCCAGAAAAAAACTTCTTTCTGCTGTCAGGAAAAAGGACACTTACACGCAGCTGGATTGTGGGTTACGACGCCGCAAGGATCAAACAAATAACATATTATATGAAATGGCTGGTTCTAACCTCTTGCTTAGATATATAAATAGGCTTGTTGAATATGATCCACACAGCCGTCTCCCAGCAACCAGGGTGCGTTGTGGAGCCCTCGTACGTCAGGTACTGCTGTGTGTTCGGCAGAAGAGAACTTAAGGGCAAATGCTTGATTGGGAACGAACTGCCTGTGGAGGAATAACACTTGATAAAGAATACCTGTGTTGGCTCAACTACTAGACAGTTTGAAAAAAAAAACAACGGATAAGGTTACTTGGTTAAATAATTTGATTTTAATAAGTAATGTCTTTTGTTAGTCGAATTTTTTAAATGATATTCTAAAATACATTTGTATATGGTTAGTTTTAGAACTACTTTTATCGTGGGACCAAAATCTAAATTATGAAAAAAAAAATGCTCCATACTAACGCGTTAGTATGGAGCATTTTTTTTCATAATTTACCAATGACAATGTATGGAGCAACTAAGTTTCTTTTTCACGATTTCTATGTTGCTCCCATACTAAAAGTTGTGGTATAATAGCAGCTAAACACGTGGCTTTTAAGGAATGCCCAATTCTATTGTAAGTATATATTATGTCTTTTCAAGGTCAGATTCTGCTCAAAAATCAAAACTTTCCCTATAAGATCAAAATTGATTTTTTCGCCTACAAATCATGATCGTGTTGTTGCATTTAACAAGTAGAATCAGCACCTAAAATGGCCTAAATCGACTAAATATCTAAGTATTAATAATTTGATACGTACCACGATACATAACTTTGTTGAAAGCACTTGTGATTAGCCTCAACTCCTTATTCGTTGGTTCTCCAATCTACACACCAAAATATCAAGTTTATAAGTTAAAATGCTACTCAAAAAATATAATATAATATCTCCATGGGCTGAGAATTTACAATGCATTTTCGCATGCGCAGTTTCGAAATCTCAAATTAAATTTATTTAAAATCATAACTCGAAAGCGGCGCCATACATTTTTATACTGCAAGTCGTAAGTCAGTCTTTGATCCACATTTTTAAAAAACCTTATGAAATAAGGATATTATAAAGTAGACGATTATTTACATGGACTTAACTTGCTTAGATCGCACTTACTGCATGTCTTGTAACTGTATTTCCTGTAAAAAAGGCTGACTAAGTTTGTTGCGCTGTTTCTACTCATAAACAGCTAATATGTGTCCCGAAGCGGTGGTAGGGTAAAGCTATATTTTGGGACGTGTATAAGTGCCCGGAAGAGGGCCTATATACTGAATGAATGAGTATTATTGACTCTACTTGTGCTACGCAATCATGCGATAATTAAAACTCTGAGGTACTCCCACTGTCAGACGTTATTGTTATTTCATGATACCGTTAAATGAGTTGATTAGTTAACTTTAAACAAATAAAAACTACACTTACTTGGACCATTAGTGAAATCCCAACGACCCCTTGCGATTTGTGCTGGGCCTCTGACATGTTGTGGTACAGTTCCTTGTTGAAGCCATACAGCTGGATCTAGTGAGAAAGGTCATCATTATTTAAACACACTGTTAAATTGATAACCAATTGGAGTAGTGGTGCGGCGATTCAGGTTGGACGCAAACGGCCCCGGCGTCGACTACCGGTTCAGAACAATTTAGTTTACAAAGTTATCCAAATTGGATCGGTACTGCGTATGCTGGAAGACGCTCATGGCAAAATTCATAGTGTGGTTCGTCGCTATAGAAAAATGTTAATAAGCCGAAGTGGAGTTACCGAGGACGCCATGTGGAGTCGAAGTTCTGGTATGCATTTTTTACATTATAGTGTTGGGACTGTTGGGTATTAAGTAACAATTGCATTTTCTTGGCGTTTTTTCACTTTGCATAAATTATGTATTACTGGATTTTGATTCGATATCAGCGCCATGCGAAACGCGACATGTTACGCAGTGCAGCACAAGGTCCGGCCGGTCCGACCTTTAGTCTTTTTAGATACAACCTAGCACATGTGTTACAATTTACCTACGATTAAATAATTATATTACCTTGTAGGTAATAGAAATCGTTGATAGAAATTAAAATGAAACTTGCATATAGTGTAATACATTTTTCTCATTTAATTGAATTAGGCATTAATCAGACTTTTCTATCTATTTTGATTGTGAAAACGAGTTGATACACAATGAAACCAAGGAAACCTACACCTTGAATAAAATTAACTTGTCGACTTCGAATGTAACCTGAATGGTCCAACGACCCCACCGAGCGGTAAACCGCAAGTTAAAATAATCAAGTGATTGGACCTTTCGGTTCGAGCTCGTTAGTAAGAGCTCAAACGGTTTGCGTAATGGCCCCATGCCAGGGACGGGCTAAGGACCGCAAAAGAGACCTTTTCTAGAAAAACCAATGTACGTTTGGTTGATTTTGAATTAGGAAATATATTTGACGATGGTGTAATGGTTCGCGCTCTGGACTACCAAGTCAGCGGTTGCGGATTCGAATCCCGTAAGGGGTGAATGTTTGTGTAATGAGCACGAGCATTTGTACCTAAGTCATGGATGTTTATAAAGGTATTTATGTATGTTTTTCTGTTATCTAGTCGCCATTATATAAGCCTCGCTTAGTTTGGGCTAGATAATTGGTGTAATTGTGAAATATAAATGCAGAGATAATTATTATTATGCCGATAAAGTTACAATTTGATCTCTTTTACCAAAGGCACAATGTCAAATGTTAAGACATTAGGCGAACGAAAACGAAGAAGTCCTTATGATGGACTACTAGTCAAAATTAATAATATCGTAAAGATCAGTAAGTAAATAATAAATAAATATTAGACAATATCATATACATTTGCTCCGATCCTATGGTAAGTAGCTAAAGCACTTGTGTTACAGAAATAAATATAAAAACGAACCCGTGACCTCAGAGATAGCGACACCAAGTTCGGTATGCTTGCCTCTCAGCTACGGAGGTCGTCTATAAATATAATAAAGAAATTCCTACGATAATCACAGGCTTTGTAGTCCGGAGTGCAAACCACTACACCAGACGGTCGTCAGAGTTTGTGTCCTTTATTTCCTGATACATTTCAAAGATTTGTAACATTTTAATTCTCAATGTTATAAATGTAGTAACACGCGTTTGAGATGTAGATCTGCAATACAGAACATAAAATGTATTCACCCGGAATACAAATCAATGTTGACAAATCGAATTCAGCGTTTTTCCCGTCACCCTTGGTTCGACCCTGTGCTAAAGAACAGATATTTAATGCCACTCCGTTAATTGGCATATTTATCGGACTTTTGTCGTTCCTATCTATGTCTGAGCGAATTTTCCTAATTGAAATCGATTGAAAAAGATCCGTAGCAAGGTTTTCTAAAGGTCAGGACAAAAACTGGCATATAATAGTGCTTAACGATTGAAATCGATTTAATGTATTAAAAACGTTTCGATTTACTTTGTTAATTTGTATAAACCGAAGAAAGATTCGGCGTTAAACTAATTTTTTGTAAATAAATTGATTCAAACTTCCCAATGAAATTCAGTTATTTAATTCTTAATAGAAGTATCTACCGATAAAATAGAGCAACGTAGCGTTATTTTGTACTCATTTTACACCAATTCTTTAAAAATATTTTTATAATCATGAAACTTATGAAATTGAAATTGTCAATTATTAAATACTATATCCCAGAAGCAAAGGTATAATTTAGTTTTTTTTACTATCTAAGTCTTCCATTCCTATGAACGAACAGGTGACAAACAAAAAACTACGAATATTACACACAAATTAGTAACACTAATTAAAATATCTGAGTTCATTAATTAACTTAATTCAAATAGAGGAACATCGCAAGCAAAAATGTTTTGAGCTTGGGGTGACAAAGTTGGTGCACGGGGAACAATACAGCCTTCGGTAATGACGCTAAGTTGCGGCGTTAATTTGTAATCGCGTTTTCAACTTCGGGGTGTTTATTACACACATTTTGTTTTAACTGTATCCTCGGTTTTCAGATACACGAATATTTTGTATCAATTTATTTGTATTATTGTTTATATTAATCATGTCACGAATTAGGTTGGTGCAGTGACATAGGGCTAGATTCGTTATGTAGTGACTGCCTACTGATCCGTCAGTTGCTGATCGTCCGATAGGTATACCTCGAAAACGATGGCCTGATGACTTTATAATTTTTTTGAAAGATCCTACAATCGACAGGAAGAAGTGGAGGCCTTCTCCAAACAGCGACCGTGGACAACAACGGCTAATAAAAAAAGACTAGATGAGAAATACTATTTTATTGTTAGTAGTGCGATAATAAAGTACAAGTTGACACGATTGGCGTGCTGGACGGGAGATTCGCCTTTAACGCAAATGGTCATAAGCTCGATTCCCGGTTAGGGCAAATTCAGGGAACCCTTTCTAAATTAGGGACTAAGTATGCTTGGTCAGCAGTTTAAAAACTATGGGATTGAATTCCTTTGACTGGAAGTGGGATAGCGTATTAAAGAATAATAAAATACTTAAATAGAAATGGATAATTAATTTCCTCAATCGAGATTCCGTGGCTATTGCCAGTAATGGCAGGCGGTCGAGCATAGTTCTGGAATCGCGGTTAGGCCCGCCGCATACCTGCGATTGTCTGAGTTCATTAGAGAGGCACATCTGTCGACTGTATTATATATATATATTTCTTTGGTAATGACTTCGGGGAGTTTAAATGAGTTTGATGCTGAGATGGTGAAATTTGTGCATTAAAGAGACGATCAGGTGATAATTAGTTTCTTTTATTCGAAAATCTAGAGAATTTCTGATATACGTGCTTCCAAGTTTTAGGAGTCTGTCGCAGGGTCATTTGTCGTCGGTGATTATGTGGAAGCGGTTGAGATAGGATTTGTGGTCAGGAAATTGGGTAACCGTGAAAGTAGGTTTACCATTGCCAGTTATTGTTGGAGAAGGTCGAATGTTCGCAAGCGAGCGGGTATGGTGCACGCGTGTTGGGGTTGTTGTACAGAGCCACGGAGGCCTCTATATATTTTTCTCTGAGGTGGTTTCTGCAGCAAAGGCCCTGCTTCGAAAAAACCTAGACTATTGGGCCATACCAGTGGGCTACATCACATTAAGTTGCTCAACAGCAACTAACTGTCTTCAACTAATAAAATAACTTAACAACTACTAAATATTTTGATAACAAAAAAAAAATTTGGTTGTGCGTATTTGTAGTATTGCAATAGTCATATTTTGTTTGACATTTGTTCCATTTCAAAACATGTAATGAAAAAATATATGTTCGGTTCATGTCACAAATAATAACTTACAATAAATGAATAAACAACAATAATTTAACGACTGATTTAGTCTAAGTCGCAGGTGTTCCGCCGCCCTCGTTGGAGACAACTCAGTTGTTAGCAGACTTTGAACTATCTCAACTATGCAACGCCTGACCGCGAGCTCACAGCAATGCGGGGTTCCAGTAGGTACTTAAGATTCCAATCCAACTGAACTTGAAAGATAATTAGAATAAGTAGATTATTATTAAGGTTTAGGCTTTCAGACATCTGTCTGTATGCAAAAAAAAATCTCTATTTTAGATACAATTTTCTAGGAATTCAGATACGATTGCGCTATTGCGCTTTCGTATTCGAAATTGAATTCAAATACCTCTTGTTCGTCGGGGGTTACAAATACGCCTTATGGTTCGCGTTAGCTACGACGCTGGTTTCCAGTGGCCTTGCCAATTAGAGCCACGGATAGCCAAAAACCTTTAACATATTATCCTAACATACATTATAATGGCGAAGGAGCGATTAATTTAAATTTAATTAGCCGTTTTACTTAACCATTAACTAATTTAAAATTAATCAGTTATTTATTTGTTGACATAATTTAATTTGTTGATTGGTATAAGTATTGTAGTTTCACATCATGAATCGTGATTGTAACATTGAATGGAGTTAAATATGACTGCCATGGCGGCGAATCGTCATTGGTTGGATGACTACTACTTCAATCCTAATTTATTTCAGTAATCCTACTTTATTTTAATTGTAAAAGTACAGAATTAATTAGAGTAGTGCCTTAACTATATTTAAGAATTGTTATTTTATCTCAAGCAACAATTTTTTTTTACAATATGGATGAAGGAAACAAGGACACCATGACGACGCTCTGACCGCTAGACATTCCGTCAAATACAAAATCATCTTACCTCTCCAGGAAATGTATGATGGTCGATCTGGTGTTCCGATCCTCGGTTGTCCCCCATGCCATAGTGGAAGTAGATCTCTTCAAACTGGTATCTATAGGAAAGTGGTCCTCCACTGATGTTAACTTGGTGTTTCGAGTCCTTCTCTACCCTGAAGACGAGAGACTGGCCAGTGTTTTGAAGGACTCCGCTGACCTGTGAGTGAAAATGTCTTATCATTCTCTTTACCATCAGCTAGAAGACGCAAGGCCTCCTACTCGGTAGACTGACAACGGTAGTTAAGGCTGCAGGAAGCCGCTGAATGCAAACTGCCTAAAGCTGCTCGCTGTAGTCTTCTACGAAAAGCATATGCCACCACACCAGCCTTTAAAGGTTCAGCAGGATATGTCCAGCAGTTGACCTAACAATTATGGTAATTTAAACTTGCATCACACTTGGCGTAATTCTAGTGCAGACTGAGTAAGTAAAATAGTAAATAATAAATATCCTTTCAGTGTGAGTCGTGTTTGGCATAATGATCACGAACTTAATGACATTGACTAACACTTGGCCGGTTTTTTTTTAACCTTTTTTGTACTTTTATATCTTTTTAGGCACTTTAAAATTTAGAATACGTAAAATTTCAAATGCCTCAAAAATATTAAACTTTAAACTGGCCTTTAAATCTAAGTCCATGGTAAAATATACTTGGGTGTGTTGGCAAGCTAAACGTTATTTATGCCACCCTGTATGTCATTAGGCACTGTCTCTTTAATGGCTTTGGAATGGAATAGATATGCTAATGATATATAGGGCTGAAAGTTACGGATATTTACGTAAGTTTTGATGTAATTTGATTATATTCTATTAATAAAACTGCATGAGGTTGTTTAAAAAGGCAAGAAATTAAAGCTATAAGATTTTGACTCAACATCTACGATAACTGAAGACAACAAAGTCTTCAGTAAACGTTTGTATGTTATGATTAAACAGGGTAAATACTACTTTACTACTTTAAACATAACTTTTAACGGACCAACATTGAAATCGCTAAAACAACCCACTTTTCCATACTAAACTGCCTAACTTGTTACGGTTTATATAAAAAAATTGAGTTTTTTGTTGCGATTAGTTTATTTGTATTCATAGCGAGAGTTTAGTATATTCTCTTATATCTATTTTAAATTGATCTTATATAGAATTATAGCTTTATCAAACTTATTTCATTTTATTTCAATAATTTTGTTGCTAAGTAACACGCCCTCCTTCTGACGCTCCTCTAAACTCAAAATGAATACCCAGACGCTTGTAATGGGAATGAATCAAACATAACGACGGGGGGCAGATCCTATCAATCAATGGTCACGCCTTGATTAAAGCCTAGAAACTCACTAAGCTGTGAGCACAGATGACATATTGGCCGCTGACACGCGAGCTATGCGGTCGGGAGGTGTATATTACTGGAAGCGATAAGCGTGTCATATTTTAAAATATTTATTGGATAATATTGAGATTGTTGTAGGTCAGTGAAGGCATTGCTTTGTAGTCATTGATAATGTTAGGCCACCCACGCCGCGGCTATGATTGGATGGGTGACCATACCAACCATATTTTGTGATATTTATCAAAAGCATCTCAGTGTTTCGGAACGCACGTTAAAAGTTGGTCCCGGCTTATCACTTGGTAGATATTAGTTTTGAAGCCTAGTCAAGATAAGCCTAGGAGGCTCGTTTATAGCTGACAGTAAGTCTAGGCACTGGCATTATAACATCTCACCATCAATCCACACTAGGCTCGCGTGGTGGAGTACGGCCCAAATCACCTCGTAATTGAGGGAAGAGCCTGTCTAGACTTACTATATTGAATAATATTAGTGGTCTTTCTCTGAAGGATAAAATAAGAAATGAAGTCATTAGACCTTAAGTCGTTGATATTGCTCAAACAATAAGCTAATTGAAGTGGCAGTGGGCTGGTCTCATTTGCCGGTAGCCGATGGGGTAGACGTGTTCTTGAGTGGAAACCGCGATTTAGCAAAATGAGCGTAAGGTACCTTGCGATAATGCAAAGCGATGAATATACGCAAAGTTTCTGGCATCGGATGGAAAAGAATAGCCGAGGATTGGGTTCAGTTGAGTGCATTGTATGATGCCTATGTCCAGCAGTAGCCTGAATTGAGCTGATCATAATGATAAGTGGTCATAGTTTCTCTGTGAAATGATAAACGAGCATTAATTTTAGGGTTAGGAGTTGCTCAGTGCTCGGAGTCTCGCTTTGCATTCGTGAGTTGTGTAATTGCTTTTACGCGCGGAAGTATCTCTGGATTCCAGATTCCATGGACGGATATTCATCTTGTATTGGCGAGGAAGGTCAAAAATAGTCTATTCTTCTGTCTAAGGGTTACAGAGGTCTGATAGCAATTACTCTTATAAGTAATACTTAACTAGACTTTTTGCATTTCAGATCATGATTTACCGTGTCCCGATTCCGAATGGAACCAAAGCAGTATAAAAAATACTTAGAGTTAAGAGACTACAGACTATTTTCAGCTATAGGCTATATTTGAATCCCCAAGAGCTGTCCATGGTCTGCCCAATGAGCAACGCCCAGCTGTACATACTTAGAAGACTTAGGTCACCGCACTTTGCAGTCGTGTAAGTTGTGTTAATACGTAAAGAATCAAACTAATGGCAAAAAATGAACCAGATTTAAAAAGGAACACTACTAGTTAGCTATTGTTTATTTCTGCAATACAATTCATAATTTAGAACCATTTTTAAATTGACCATTTTTATGTTTGAAGCCACATAAATCAAATTATTGTCTCAATCCATATTCTCTCTTATTATATGGCATTGAGCAGGGCACTTGGTTAGACGTGTTGATGGCATTTTAACGAAGTCCTTGACTAATTGGTGACCACGAATGGGGCAAACAGGTCAGTTTCGTCTAAACACACATATCATAAAACGACGGGAATCGATTGGACGTAATTAGCAAAAGGAATAGTAAGTACATGGTACTCCAAGGAGAAGGCTTTTAGCCTGCAGGGTCCATTAACTCTGTAGCTGAAATGATATTGATTATATATGTGAAATACAAGTTATAGTTGTCAGTTCTAGTCATGTACTATATTTGTGGTGCAAAATAGATAAAGTGTGTAGGTGTGGCTCTGCCCTTGGGAAATTCTAAAACTGTTTATTATGTAAGTGATAGCGCTGAATATTTTGAAGAGATCGTTGAGATTAAAGTTTTCCACTTTAACGGTGTTCCAACTAAACAAATGGTATAATGTTTTAGTAGTGATTATGGATAACACCATTATAATTTTGGGCCAATTTTTGAAAAATTTAGTTTTATAGTTACTTTACTCTTAGGGAATGATTCTACTGTTCTTAAACTTACTGATACAAAATATAGATGTATTTTTCTGTTAATATTATCATAACAAAAAAAACTATGTGCAAAATTTAGGTTAGGTTAAAGATCTTTATTCTCATACGAAATTACATTTCATTTACAATGAGATATATAATTTATCATAGTTTAAAAAACAATTTAAAAAACAATTAGCCGGTACTCGACTCTAAATACAGTTTTAGCTTATTTTTAAATACATTTATGCTTTCACACTCTTTAATGGCGTTTGGTAGCTTAATGAATTGTTAGCATTTACTATGTAAAGAAAAAACACTAAAATGCTAAAAATAATCCTAACACTTAAGTACCTAATCAGTTACTTTTGGAGTCGGTGCCAGCCGATGAGAGATTCAATGTTTTTGTTTTTTGCATTTTAGTGTTTTGAAGTCGGTTTTATTTTTTTTAAATAAAATTTACTTATTTCATCTATTTTTAGTGATAAATCCTAATCTAACTGCTGAACACCGATTTCATCCCCTATTTTCCTACCCTTAGGGGTGATTTTTATTTTGCAAACTTTTATCATAGCATCTTTGAAGTACATATAAGCTATTCAATAAAACAAAAATCATCAAAATCGGCTCATATTTGTCGAAGATAGGTAACAAGAACCACAACCAAAATATTATATATTCAGTCACAGCAAGTTACAACTTAGCGAAAACATAAAACGCTAGCCGGGGCGTGTTGCAAAAACGGGCGATAGCCGCCGATAGGCGCGCATACATTACCATGCCGTTACCGGGTACAGAATGAGAAGGAAAAGTAGGTTTGCTACAATCTAGACACAATGTATACTGACCAGTAAAAGTTATACTTTGCCTTGCTTCAATAAAGCATCATTTGTCGTGTTTAGAGAACTTGCGATTGATCGGCTAGCTTTGGTTATAAAAAGCGTTGTCTTGCAATAAGCTTATATTCAAGTACAACATCTTTGAATGGTGTTCATTATAGAGTATTTATTTTATTTATTAGGGATAACAACATCCTATATACAGTTATGTCCTTGGAATAGATCAATGTAATAATATTGACAGATATAAATCTCTACGTATACAATCTCTGTCGGTCGAATACTGTGATGATACTCAGAGTTAAGGTTTACATTGTTGTTTTTTTTGTCATTCTTTAATTAAAAATATATTTTCAATCACCATTAATTACAGAAAAGTAAAACTAAAACTAAACATCATACTAAACATTTATTTATTTATTAATGTATGAATACGTCTATGCCATAAATTTATGCAATCCTATTTGTATCAGGTAATAATTTTAAGAACTCTGCAACACCTTTCCCTTTCTCTAATGGTTGTCCTCTACCTAAAGGTTGTCTGGAACAGATCGCTATTAGCGATAAGACCGCCTAAATTGTACATCTTTCTGTAACAATCATGTGTATTTTACTTGTATGGTGTGCAATAAAGAGTATTTATCTATCTATTAAAGAAAAAATATTTATAAAATTTTAAAATTTTCATCTGTCATTATTTTTCATGCAATCCTAATTTTTGAGTCTCAGTAGCAGTTGATACTTTGTCATTTTAGTCCGAAATGAGTAAGTACTCGTAGTAGTACACTTTATTACTTTACACAGTAAGTACCTACACTTTATTGCACAAAAAAAGGTTTTTGCAAATCAGACACAGTTGTTATTTATGCTTTGGCATAAAATCAGCTATTATAGAACTTTGCTTTGCCCGTGCAATAAAGTATAAAATAATTATATGAAAATAAATCATATACAATGGGCTAGTTTCCTAAAAAAATCTAATTAGTCCGTCAGTTGGATTAACAGAAAATATTGGACACGTATTTTTTCTTTGCTCAATTAAAGAAAACATGATGAAGATATAACCCGTTAAAGTTCCGCGTAACGTCACGCCTTGCGACACTTTTTAGCAGGCGTGACGTCACGTGCTCACTTTGATGCGCTTTATCTTCGTCATTTTTTGTTTGATTCACAAAAGACAAAATATGGGTCCAATAACTTTTGATAATCTAACTGACGGACTAAATAGAATAATCTTTTTTTGACCCAGGAAACTAGCCTATTATGGTGGTCTTATCCAATGTGGTGGTGGTGGTGGCTGGCAGTGGATGGATGAAGAAAGCGGGAGATCAGGTTCTTTGGCGCTCTTTGGGAGGCTTACGTCCAACAGTGGACTGGCCTGCAATAGGCTGACATGATGAAGGTGGCCTTATCGCTTATAAAAGCAATGGACCTACTGGATCTTTTTAGCCAGATTTTAGTTGAATGAATAACTCTACATAGGCTGCGCTCACAATATTTATGACTAGGTAGGTAAGGTTGAACTAGAATTCGATGGTAAAGTGATATAGTTTGTTTAAAAACAACAAGTTTAAGTGATAATAAATATTTGTTACTTGTATAAATTTTCCCGGATCTGGGTGTGCCTGGAGATGGTCCTATCTAGCAGAATACCTACCGAAATGGTTCACATTTTGTATAATAAACATGTCTACATGGGGTCGCTAATGTGATAGTAGCTGGTACTGGTGTCACTGTTTACCAGTGACTGGCATGTCAGTGAGTTTAGTGTGAATGGATATTTATAACGCCAGCGTTTTTGTGTCTAAAAATGGCTACATAAGGTAAAAACGCCGACTAAAACCTAAATACAGAATGAAAAGCTATGGATAGATATTCGAAATTCTCAAAGATACTTTTTGAGGTCGACGCGTTTCTAGTTTTTTAATAATTAGTCTGATTTAGAGGTAGTAAAAAAAAAACAATTGGTAGTGCTAGATAGCGCGCTGCACCCTCTTTACTAAAGATCGTAAAACATTTAAGTCCTGACATATAATAGGCACAATTTAGGCGAGACTGAAGCATCTTATAAGTAGGTATACGTTCTGGAATTTTATAATTTTTTTCAAACTTAATATCGAAAAAGTTTGACAACCGTTGTTCTAGTGTATGTACACCCTAAGGACTGCCATAGAGCAAAAAAGCAGTGTGATTTTGGCACAGTTATATCTCTTCCAGCTGAGCTTAGGATTACTAAATTTGTTGCCATGTAAATGGATCCATTTCGGACTCTGTCTGTGATTTTAGTGAGTAACTGATGCCTGTGAGTTCGAGTGGTCTTCGATTAAATTCAGAAACCTGTACTGGCGTGTGCACAGAACGCATTACGGACAAACATAAATTTCTTCCTATATAGGTATTTCTATACAATGTGTAGTTTTTAGGACCCGACAAACTTTAAGGGTGGATTCTACGAGTAATTTCATCAAGAAAACACCCCCATATGTGGGGTCAAATCTCAATATTTTAGGAATGGCGGCCATTTTAAAATTTTAAAATGTTAAATTCGTGTTTTTTTATTGCTGGAAGCAGTTTCTTTTAATCTTTACCAGGTCGTCTGTCACATTGTGGGTGGAAGTCCTACGCTGCACTTTCCAATATCTGGCCTCCATTTTAGAACTTTTCTGCCCCATCTGCCGTCAGTTCTACGTGCTATGAATATAATGCCTTAATAAATACTAGGGTTTCATAATATTTTAGATGAATCAATACATACCTTATGTTTATCAAACTGGATGTCCCTGAGCCAGGGATCGAACAGCAACTTATCTGGCTCGATGTTGACGGGGCTCTGGCGCCGGCCCTTGTTGCACATGCTCCACTGAGGGTTGATCAGGCCCCAGAAGCCTGGCCCTATAAAAATATACAAAACATTAATTTTTGGGGATTGACATGACGCAAATCATAAATTGTAGGGTCCACTGCAATAACTATAAATGTCATTTTTTATTTGTTTTTAGGTAATTGGGTTTTCATTTTGGTAAAAAAGATTAGATGCGACGACCACCGTCCGTAGCTGAGAAGCGAGCATAACGGACTTGGTGTCGCTCTCTCTAAAAGTCCGGGGTTCGATTCCCGGTCGGTTACCGTAGAAAACAAACTTTTCTATATTGTTTCGGGTCTGGGTGTTGTGGTACCGTCGTTGTTTCTGTTTTCTGTAACACAAGTGCTTTGGCTACTCACCATAAGATCAGGGCAATGTATGTGATGTTGTTCAATATAATATAATAATAATATATGGATCTAAAGATATGATAATACTTTTTGTTTCAGTTAGGGAAGGCATTGCGCCGGACAATTGATCAATCAACATTGCCTTGGACCCATCCCACCCATCAATTTCGGTGCTATAAAATCCTGATCTTCATCAATGTCATCTTCAGTTCATTGTCATTGCCATCTTCATCAATATCATCACTGTCAATTTGGAATAGTTCATGTTTCAAAAACAAAATCAAAGATTGGACGAGCCTCTCTTACAGCGAAATCAAAGTCCTAGCCAGCAACCGGCCGCGATTTCACATACTGTTCTCCAAACTTCGTTAGAAGATGGCGCTTAACGATCATGATGTTCCAAATTGACACGCCTGAGAAATGTACCTATGCTCATCAGTTTTCAAGCCATTAAATAGAACTAATACCTTTTAATAATTACTTTGAATAAACAATTATATACAAATTTCCTTCTATCGTTCCTACCAATCAAATACGAAATGTAATTTTGTTTGATCAATAATTGCAACAAATTTTGGCCAGATTTGTTAGCCTCAGGACAGAACATTGGAATGGATTGAATTACAACAATAACACTTAATGCATTGTGACGTAGCCATTGTTGTAAGTGTAACTAATGATAAACCTGAACATGACATGGGCTTTTTGATTACAACTAGTAAAACTTATTTTGGTAATTTGTACAAAAACCTAAGCAACAATGGATAAGCGGCTATAGTCATCTTCCTTATATAAAGTTTGTGTTACTTATTATTTCCATAGCGTATTTTATGCCATAATAAAAATAAAAACAACTGGTTGAAATAATATTCAGCTAGTTAAAAAAAAATCTTGACGTCACTAGTTTATCGAAGGAATTACATATTTTACTCGTTTGTGAATTGTAAATCTTTACCTTTTTCTGTAACCCTCGATCACCTCATATTTCGCCTTGCATCTGTATTGAGGTATTTTTTAATTTTAAGCTGTCTTGGTGTTAAACGTTTAGTGGTTAAGCTCGTGAGCTCACTCTACGTAATGCGCATTGCATTTGCAAGAGCTGTGCGTACAGGGTAGGGTACCCTTAGACATCCAAATTAATGTATTTTCTAATTAACAGCTATGTACAGCATTCAAAATGTTATCTACTAATTACCGTACCCTAATCTCATAAATGACTAATCAAAATACAGCATTAAGCCCATTCGGGTTAGTGTGATACCACGTTCAATGTGAATGCCCGCAAAGTTCCATTCAGTGTTCTAATGTGTCACTGGGGTGTATAGCACCATATCAGTCGTCATTACCGGGACAAAGTCCTACAAAAGTGACCACACAATTTCAAAATGGAAGATTTTGGTTTTATATTTGTTAATTTTTTTATTTCTCTTACAGTTTGTAAACTACAATGTATTAAAAAATAAATTGGTTTAAGATTAAAGAAGCTCTATGCCACACTGTAAGAGATATAGTTGTAGCTGGACCGGTTGAAGCATGTCATGTTTTAATAGCCTCACTAATAACTAAGTCTTTTAGAAGTCGATATTAACTTACTTGTACTAGTGTCGAATTGATTTAAAATTGTATATGCTGATTAAAAGATGAAGTCTCTCAGTGGATAGCGAAACTCTTCAATGGTTACTAGCAAGACATGTATTACAAAAAAATATTTTAAATAATTATTAAATGTAATTCAAATAATATAACACCAAATTACAATTTAAAAAAGTATACTATGCATTTACAGGTTAATTTACCATGAGACATCTTAAAAAATCTCCTAAAACTACTCGTATTATCACCAAAATGACTTCACGGAAAGATACTTCACAATCGGGTAGCCCCAGCAAATTCGACCCGGGGGCAACGAATGCCCAATATAATGACGCGGTTGACCGCACTGTCATTAAGATTCTATCTTCTATCATTACCCTGCTATCATTACCAGGGTACGGGCATTATACCCTTATTTTTCAAGAATGATAGTGTTTTGGATTCTTTCTGATAATGAAATGCGTTTAACGTTTCTTTTAGGCTGAAAATTTGTGTTTATTTATTTTTTATTGTCTCTTACCTGAAATGCCATCGTATGTCCACCATTCTTCCCAGCTACCTGAGATATCTGTAAGAAATAAATAGCACTGAAATTATTTAAGCCAGAAATTGAAAATTGCAGAAAGAGAACTTTTTAATTTCTTGCATTCACAATAATGCTAGTTTATTATCGCCCGGATAGCGAAAGGTCGTGGGTTCGAATCCCACCACCTTGGCAGGTGGAAACCAGTGGAGGCAGTTGAAAACATACAATAACAACTCTTTAAAATAAAACACGTAAATTTATCAAGACGTGTGTCGCCGAAAAACCGCAAACAGCAAATTTGATGACTGCGATGGAAAATATGACAACTATCTTAAAGTGAAGTATGTCTTTATACGTCCCACTGCAGGGCACAGGCCTCGCCTCCATTGTGAGTTGCTGGTTTGTGCCGTACTTCATTATGCGGATCCAGTGCCATTTGGTGGAAGGGTGTAAGGCCGAGACTAAACCTTACTGTCTTTTAAACTTAGTGTGCTGTCCTGAAAGCGCACAACTCACGTTCTGCTAAAATGTTTCATTTGAAAGAGCCCTTAGATTAGCCACAATGTTCATGTTCTAAACATCCTAGGTTCGATTTTTGCAAAGATCCTGGCTGATAATAGCACGTAGGAAAGTGGAAATCATTTCACGACTGTCTACAAAGCCGAGCGGTTGCGCGTTCCAATCCCGTAAGGGGCAAATGTTTGTTTGATTCGCTTGAGCATTTGTACCTGAGTCATTGAGGTTTATAAACGTATTTAAGTATGATTATCCGTTATCTATTCGCCATAGTACAAGCTTTGCTTAGTTTAGGGCTAGCTAATTGATGTGTTTGTAGAAACAATTTACTTATTTATTCTTAAAATCAAACTATTCAAACCTTTGCAATCGTTCTAAGAATTTCGCAAAGATTCGATTTATCTAATTATACTACGATACACTTAAAGCATTAAAAATAGTGTTTTTTCTTCGTTAGCTGGTATCTTACCTTTGACTGAGGCGCATAGGAGGGTAAGTATAAAAAGCGAGCATTGGTGCATCGTGTCGATGCGCCCGCTCACGCTTGCCACCGCATCGGGGAGCCGATTCTGTAACAACATGAAATCAATTGTTAAATCAGATAAATGAATAGAAACATAAATATCACTTAAGTAAAGTCCATAATTTTATAAAATAGTCCAAAACTGTATTAATAGACTTTTACATCTCAATTGGCACAGTGGTTTGGTGATTTGCTTTAGCGCAGAAGGTTCGGTGACCGGTCGAGTTCTCTAAGGAAACGTAGTTTTCTAATTGGCTCGCTTATGAGTCTGATGGTCGACAGCCCCGTCTAGAAAAAAATATCTGGTACCTCATAATACAAGCACTTTGAGACCATAACAAGTAGTGTGTTATATTTAAAAAAAAACTGTTTTATCTCCGAGTCTATGACAAAAAACAAAAACTATTAAATAATTTGTTTATTTTTCATGGTCGAAAGTTTCAATTATGCATAAATATGAATGGAACCTTATAATAAACATAAAGTGCACCATTTCATGTCGCTGAAAGGTTCAATTTAACGGTAATTAGTAAATAAATTAGTGGAGTGCAATTACCTTAGCAAGCATACAGCTAAACTATAACAAACTGCAAACTAAACATATGAAAAAACTCTTTTTTAAAATTCTTTAATTAGTGTTGTTTTATCATTATTTTTGCTATTTACTATCACATATTTCAACACCTGCTGCCATTCAATTTTATCCTTTGCAGTTTTGCCTAGGTATATTGTCTCTCCACTTTGTACCCCTTATGGAATTTAATTACTTGCACTATTTCTAGCAAAATTCTTCTAGCAAAACTGACGGCCGATGGGGCAGAAAGGTTTTGGAATAGAAGCCACGTACCGGCAAGCGCAGCGTAATACGTCCACCTTGAAGGTGGACAGATGACCTGGTAAAGGTTGCAGGAAGCCGCTAGATGCAGGTCGCTTCCAACTGGCCAATCTGGAAATCACTAGGGGAGGCCTATGGTCAGCAGTGGACATCCTGTGGCTGAAATAATGATGACGAGGAACTATAGATAGGCATAAAAAATTATAGAGGCGGTTCTAAATTTGAAAATGTTATTTTTTTATTATTACATACATTTTCGAGTCGATACATTTTTTTAATGGGCTGGCTGTTGCATGTTAGCTGTGGTAAAGACAAATATGTGGTAGCTACTTAATTACCCTACAACATGCGAGCTAGTTGCTGCAATGAGCTTTGTCTTTGTGCAGATATCGCGACTGCACTAATTTATAATGTTGTTCTTAATATTCATTATAGAAAGTGTTTTATCAATATGAGGACATAAAAATACTCAGTGATAATAAATACTATTTTTTTACACCAAACAAAGTAAATAAGGTACAGGAAACACATTTTTCAATTAATATGCTGATAAGTCCACCCAATAGCTAAATTGGTATGTAAACATCTTGTTATTATCGCTATCAGAACCATTTACTTTTATTTCTCCCATTTCTTTCATTTTTCCATAAAAATACAATCACTGAACTCCAACTACGGAGACTTTCGAATCATGTAATTAGATACTTCGTTAACTCTATCTACAATCGTTATCTTCAATCTTTAGTTCAATGTAACGAACAAGGCGGCGTGTAATTCTGTAGACATTAGTGTTATCTTAACCCTGATTGCGCCGCTGTAGATAAAGAGGTAATTTCCTCCGTGCTGGGGATTTTTTACCCCAGTTCTGTAAGGGTTGTTTTGAGATAAATTTTATCTCGGTAAGGAGATTTGCGTTGTGCTTTTAGAGTTGCACGGAGATTGGATGTTAAAGTAGTTGTTCAGTTGGGTAAGGATTATTAACATAAAGTGCACTTATTGTGTGTTTGCACCCAAATGTTTTGGGTCCATATTCATGTTATGAATGCAAATGTTTACTCTGTCCGTCTGTCTGTCTATAATCTGTTACGATATAATCATTATAATTAGCCGGTGTCAGCCCATTACTGGACGAATCGATTTTTAATTTGGCAAAACTGTGACAAACGATTTTTAGAACCATTCAAAAAGAGAAAGTAAGACGTCCTTATCTTAAAGTAATAACTTATGATTTTGCTTGTATTAGACCAAATTTTAAGTACTTATTAGACTACTAAGGCTAGTTTGTAATATGTTATAGGCTTTAGTAACAAAAAGATGGAGTATAGTAAAGAAGAGATACTGTAAGTATTCTATTAATATTTCTAAATAAGAAAATACATTTAATGAATGTCTTAAATAACATATTGTTATGGTTTTCATTGCACAATATAAGTAAATGATTGTATCTTATTTAGATTTGATTATATCTTAAGATAGAAGAAACCAAACACCAAAGCGTGCATTCATAGGTGTGAATTACAATAGCATGCTCCATCTAGATAAAAATCTCGTATTTTTCCACAACCCTCAATTATTTCAACGATCATGTTGAAACAACACTTCGTTAATGAATTCAAACGATGGTTCACCCCGTTAAAGGGTAACCGAGGAGGAAGTGGGGTAATCGGGGTAAACCGCCAGTGGGAGGGTTAACGAGTGAAGATTGCACCGTTCAAGATATTGTGTGGAATTCTGATTTTATATAATCATTGATTTATTGTTCTGCTAATTCACTGTTATGGTATTTCTGTGGTATTACGTGAGAACTATACTTAGTTGTTTTCTTTTGAACAAAAATTTTGCGTATATTTGTTCTTTTTTTTGTCTTATTTTAAACACGCATGATGAATAATGAAGAACATTTACAGCACTTGAAAAATAGCGGTTCGGAGATAAACGCGGAAAATATATATTTGAAAATTTAAGCATATTTTTAGAAATTGATATAAACTTAAAAATGAAAAATAAACAGACTTTCTAAGGACATTTAAGGTTATATACACATTTTCCCATTCGAATTTAAAGCGTATTACGGCATTTAGCACAAGCATTTGATATGATGAGCATCAGTGGTTACTAAAATATTTTTAATTTACCATAAATGTTAAAAATTTGTTTGGTTCTGAGTATAATTTGATGATGACATAAAATACGTGATAGAATTTTTTTAATTTTAGCTGGTTCGATCCCCTGGTTTGGCAAGTGTATTTACAAAAAAAAATTATACATTTTTGTAAATGTTTACTTTCTTTTTAAAAATAAGTGAATGATCCCTTTGAGTTAAATTTGCTAATAATGGAGTCTTTCTTTGTAGTAGCAAAGTGCTCTTTTCCTCTAGGTGGCATTAAAAAGTTCCATCCTGTATTGCGCCAGACTACACACCAACTGTCATGGTCTCGAAGTAAAGACGACCTCCGTTACCAAGAGACGAGCATACCGGACTTGGACTCGCTATCTCTGAGGTACCGGGTTCGATTCTATACTGTCTCGGGTCTTTGTGGTACCGTCGTAGTTACTGATTTCTGTATCACAAGTGCTTAAGCATAGTTATCATAGAATCAGAGCAATGTATGTGATGTTGTCCTTTTTTATCTAATAATAAAAAAAGAGTTAATATTATATCCTTGCTTCTACTAATCACAAGGTACAAGGTTTTTGCTAAAACCGTCTCCTAGCACACCACAACTGGGTTTTCATGGGGTAAAAGCCTAAATAATGGGCTAGTTTCCTGGTTCAAAAAAATATTATTCTATTTAGTCCGTCAGTTAGATTATCAAAAAATATTGAACCCATATTTTGTCTTTTGTCAATCAAACAATAATGACGAAGATAAAGCGCATCAAAGTGAGCACGTGACGTCACGCCTTCCTAAAAAGTGTCGCAAGGCGTGACGTTACTCGGAACTTTAACGGGTTATATCTTCATCATTTTTTGTTTGATTGAGAAAAGAAAAAATACGTGTCCAATATTTTCTGTTAATCCAACTGACGGACTAATCAGATTTTTTTAGGAAACTAGCCTATTAATTTTATCATCATCATCATTTCAGACATAGGACGTCCACTGCTGGACATTGATGACTTTCAGATTGGCCGGTTGGAAGCGGCTAGATAATTTGTGTGTGAAAGAATTACTATGTAGTATCATATTTTACTAAATTTAATAAATACTGTTTTTTAAAAATAGTCTTGACAAAAATAAACACGCAATGGGCGTTGATTGATTGGCTCCAAACAGTCACACTTGTCCCCCGGTTTAACAATAAACGGTAGTGGGAGGGCAGAGGGTAGAGGGTACAGAACTGAGACTGAATGGCGCGACAGTGTGGCGCCGGCGGGGCGTTGAACTTGAAGGGATGATTTGAGATGTCGTTTATTTAACTTGAGAAAGACTTTTGTACGTTACAGTACAGGTATAGATAAACTCAAACCTACAACACTATCAATTTAAATTAACTTAGTTTCTTAAATACTGTCAAAATAGCCACATTTTTTTTTAAAGTGTCTAGACCACGTTAAAGTATTTTTTCTAAAATATTTTCTAATATCATGTTCTAAAATACCGCCTTTTGTACGGCTTTGCGTAATTATTGGTTAGAAAATAGTTATTTTTACAAACTATTAATTTATCTACAAACTTTTTGTAAAATTACCAATTTGGCAAACGAATTACTTAGTCATGTGAACATTATTAAAATAATATTTTAACAGTTGAAATATTTCCTAAGTAAAACATTTGCGAAACCTGTATTATGACAAAAGATCATTTTACAAACAATGTTTGAAAAGCTAATTATTTGACAAACTTTCATTTCGCAAACATATTACTTTAAAAACAATCATTTGACATAATACAGGTTTCGCAAATGTTTTACTTAGGAAATATTTCAACTGTTAAAATATTATTTTAATAATGTTCACATGACTAAGTAATTCGTTTGCCAAATTGGTAATTTTACAAAAAGTTTGTAGATAAATTAATAGTTTGTAAAAATAACTATTTTCTAACCAATAATAACGCGAAGCCGTACAAAAGGCGGTATTTTAGAACATGATATTAGACAATATTTTAGAAAAATGACTTTACAAGAGTGACCTTGACAAATGACGGTTTTTAAGTTTTTAAGTTTGTTGTAAAGGGGGCTGTAAAGGGAAGTTATCAAATCTACATTTCCATTATAAAATAAGAATTGAGCGCTTGCCGGCCGCTGCCGCGGCACGCTTTCACTGTTCTGACCTAACCTAACCTAGATGAGTGTCACAACCTAGTAATTAAAAACATCTCTCATGTCTTTAAAAGAGTTTTAAATAAATGATTATTAAACTTCTTTTTATTATTAGATTTCCATGCATGAACCTAAAGTAATAATATACACGTACCTACTTAATAGCTAACTACCTTCTTCTGTGTAAGAAAGATAGTTGTATTATTAACGTAGATTTTGGTAAATAAATGTCAAATGTTATATTTATGCTTTACGTTGTTTTGCCAACTAACATGTTTAAAAAATAATCAATTTGTGAAATAATGTTTTAGCATAATGTTTTTTTTTTTTGTAAATATATTGTCTAATGAGTAGTTTATTAAACAATAGTTTGTAAAATGATAAATTTCTCAAGTATAATTTTGTCAAATGTTATTTTTCAAATTAATATTTGTTATTTGTTTTTTGTCAAATGATTGGACACCGTTATTTAGACATAGTTTGAGCAAAGTTGTCAAAAGTTTAAAGAAAGGGATGGATGCAATGCAAATGCAAAATTGGATGACTTTGAATTGATGAATTGAAAAATTATCGATATCCCATACAAAATTACCTAACAATTTGACTTAAAATAGAAAACAATAAAATGCATTTTTTTAAAAGTCATAGAAGAAAAGTCGTTTAATAAGATATATTGAATACGTGGTTACAAGGTTATCCTTTCGTTATGGGACAACAATTTTAACGACCGTCTGGTGTAGTTGTTCGCACTCCGGACTACAAAGCCAGCGGTTACGGGTCCGAATCCCGCAAGGGGCAAATGTTTGTGTGATGAGAACGAGCATTTGTACCTAAGTCATGGATGTTTAAAAAAGTATTTAAGTATATTTATCCGTTATCTAGTCGCCATAGTACAAGCTTTGCTTAGTTTGGGGCTAGCTAACTGATGTGATTGTGGGAACAATTTATTTATTTACCTAATTTATTATTAACAATTATGCCCGAACGCAATCTGCAGATCTCACAAATTCTCTCAATTGTCTTTATACTTTTAATCAAAGGTATCTTTTTATAACATGACCTGGTCTTAGCATTTCTTATGGTTTCCATCCTCGCTGAGAAAGAAACTGGTATGAATAAAAAAAGTCTAGTCACGTACTGGGATTCTAATTGCGAAAATACGAATGACGGACTACTACTTATCGAACACCGCGTTTAAAATCTGTTTGATAAATAAGTGATTTACTTATTCCAATGTAACTCTCATACTTTCATTCCAATTTAACGATTTTTACCAATAGTTACCCTGTATTGTTAATCGCATACATTGACCCACTTCTACTAATGCCATTGCCCTCGATTGGACCTATCATCATAATTTACGCTTTAGAATATTGTCATCTATTTACATGCTAAGTGTGATTGGTTAATACACAGTAGAACCTATTAGTATGACTGCATATATACTTACAAATACCATACTGTATAGGTAATACCACAGAATAGAATAATAATTAAGAACTACATAGGTTATGTTTACCACAAAAAAATCTTTAAAAAATAAGATGCAAGTCTTACAGTACATTTAATTATTACTGTGGTCAGATTATAAAAATAAAAACAAAAAGCTATATACAAACAAAGTTTGATTAATGGCTAATTGTAAATATAAATAGTTGCTACTAAAAACTTGAAGATTAATACAGAATTTAATTTTGATTTTGAATAATAATCAAATTAATAATAAAAATGATACAAACGCTACAAAATGTACGTACCCATTAAAAGTTTACAAAACGCCACCTTTTTATGTGTATAATTTCATCGTTTTGTAACAAAAAGGTTATCAAAACTCAAATTAATTTAATATTTATGGCTGAAAGCACAAAGTAAAACAGTCTACCGTTGCCTGCGGTAGTCACATAAAATAAAACAAGTCTGTATTCCTAGAAAAGCATTAAGTACTCACTAGGCCTGTAACTGGAAACTCAAAGATACACCCATATCCTGTTCTCACAGACAACGTCACACAAAAGAAGTCTCTTTTTATATGTCCTAAAATATTACACCAGGCGAAATATACAGGATGTCCTTGAAAGTATGGTTCAAATGGAACAGGCGCATGGGATCATTTCCAAACTTTTTGACTCTTAAATGTAGGGTCTACCTTTAACAAATAAAAGGTTGTGATTATTTTTTTAAAAATTCGTAATATATCATACTGATAAAAAAATTTATAAACTATTTAAAAGAAAACAGTTTTTTTTTATTAAGTTGTAGTAAGGTTCGATAAAAAAAAAAAAAAAATTAAGTAAAACTGTATAAAAGAAAACTAATTTTTTATTTTTTTACGTTGCAGATAGGTTTGATTTTATGTATTTTTATTTGTTAGAGTACACAAATACCTATGTGGTATTGAAAAAGAAAACAACTTTTTATCCATTGAAAACAGAACCTACATTCGTTGAGCCAAAAAGATTGGGAATGACTATGCGCCTGTTCGATTTGATCCATACTTTCAGGGACACCTGTATAATAAATTCTAAAAGTTCTATCTTGGCTAAACTTGATAAGTAATACAGTATTATCCCTTGCGCGCTTTGGCCTTTGCGGTTTGTTAATAGACGAAGTACGCTTGAACATGTTCCTAGATTAAAAGTGTAGTTATACATTTGAAGCGATTACCGTCAGACCTTCAGATCTTTCTATGATCTGTGGTCAGACCTATGTAACCTTAGATTACATATCAGACTACATAATATTCTTAAACCATGGCTACACACCCGTTGGACAAGGAAGGTTCTCGAGTGGTGTCCTCGAATTAGAAGACGTGTGCAAGCCTCTGGTGGCCTGACGACCTAGTCAAGGTTTAAACTTTTTTGTTTTTTGCATTCACAATAATGCTAGTTTATTATTTCAAGGAAAATAATTTTACTTGAAAATTTTTTTTAACTGCCTCTGGTGGGATTCGAACCCACGACATACAAAACATAATTATGTCCTCCGTAGCTTAGTTGGAAGAGCAGTCGCTCGGATAACGAAAGGTCGTGGGTTCGAATCCCACCAGAGGCAGTTGAAATTTTTTTTCAAGTAAAAGTATTATTCCTAGTCAAGGTTGTAGATATCTGCTGGATTTAAATGACCCAGAGCTTCCTCGCTGTGGTATTCTATAGGGAGGCCTATGTCCATCAGTGGACTTTCAAAGGCTGATGATGATGACACACCCACAGTAACTCTACCTGTTTTGCTAAAGTCAAGTTGACGAGCAATGTGTACACCGCAGAGGCAAGTTAATTTCTACGAGTTAGTATCTCTACAAGAAACATACTGTGGAATTATACATTAAAATTATTAGACAAAGGGAGTTAAATATGATAATGGAAGGAAACATTATTTTAAAAACTCCACTGCACTGGATATTTTTTTCTTTGTTTAAATCTTATGTAGATATGTAAGTAAACGCAGCTAGCAAAGACTTGAATGGCAAAATAGCTTGCTTTTTGCGGTGTTTAAAGGGCTAAGTTGTCTATGCCTCCAAGCAACGAACATTGTCTACCCGTCTACCAACCACTGCTCACTTCCTGCTAACAGTTTTAACGATGTCTTTCAACACAGACTAAAATAAACTCTAATATATTAACATAAGATTGGCTTTTTAAACACAACGTGATGGCAAAGTTGAGATTTATTATTTTAGCAAATGTATTTTTCACAATGCGTTCTGTTGCAAATAAACTTTCCTTTTGATGAGTCATTTGTTATTGTCACGTTTTTCTTGAAAGGTTGGCTTTTTGAGTTGTTCTGGACAGCTAAGTCTGAAAAGTTTTCGATTCCAAACAATTTTAAAAATTAATATTCAACTCAAAATATGGGTGTTATAAATTTGTACCCATTGTCTGTGTGACTGTCTGTCTGGACCGATTCTGACCCGGTTTAAATAAAAAGCTAGTTTATTTGGGATGGTTCTTAGCTATGTATGATGAAGGTCAGGTCGATCGATACCAAGATTTATCATGTTTTCTTTTCGTAAAGGATCCCTGTAAAATGGTAATTAAAGACTGTTGTCTTATTGTTTGATCGACTTCAAATTCATATACTATATTAACCTATATACTAAATACCCACCGTAGGTGTAAGAAAACTCATAAAAACACGTAAAAATTGTTTCCGTTTTTTTTTACTTCGTTAAAAATACTTAAAATCATTCAATGTTAGATACTAGCAGCTATATTGATATATCTAGTCTTGCCATAAATACTAAAAGAAAGAAAAATAAAATTTTGTATTGCAAATTACATTTAATACTTTTACAGTGTGTTAGTTTAATACATAAATATAAAACAATTTAAAATATAAAAAGCTTATTTGAAGTGGTCTCCATTGGTTGCAATACAGTCCTTTACACGTTGAGGCCAGTTATCAATAGAAGCACGGATTTTTTCCATAGGAAAATTCTTTACTACCAATCGTACGGATTCATTTAGGGACTCAAAATTATCATAGCCGTTTAGACCAACCAAGCCGTACTCTCTAAAATTGACCATAAATCATAATCCAGCGGATTAAGATCGGGACTAGAAGACGGCCAGTTTTCAGCTCTGATGAAGTCCGAAACGTTCGTTTCCAACCAAGACTGCGTAGACCGAGCTTTATGACCTGACGCCGAGTCTTGCTGGAAGGACCATTGGTTATTTAACATGGTGTTGTTAAGGGGCTTCACTACCTTCTTAAGAATGGTATCTTGATACACTTGTGCCGATGTTTTGATACATTTTTTACAAAAGTATGGCTCAGTCACTCCTTCATAGCTAATACCCCACCAAACCATCACTGAAGTCGGATAGTGCCCACGTTGCACTCTGTCGACTAATTGGGAAGCTTCATTAGAGCTTTGAGCATAAATACGGTCATTTTGTTTGTTAAAATGTTGCTCAATTGTATAAATTTTATCATCCGTAAACAAAAATTTTCTGTGACCTCCCTTTGCGTACCGCTTCAGGAGTTGTTTCAATTTTACCACCCTATTCTTTTTAAATTATCAGTTAAGAAATGACCAGTACGTCTCTTATAGGCTGCAAGTCCTAAGTCATCTTTTAACATACGCGACATGGTTCTAGGTGCTATCTTCATCTCCCGAGATATAATCTTTTGCTTTCGGACAGGATTTCTTCGAATTCTTTCCCTTACTGCTTTGACCACCTTTTTCGTACGAACACCACGTGGACGGCCAGATCTTTTTCTGTCACAAACAGAGGAGGTCTCATTGTACCTATTAATAGCCCGGTACACAAACATTTTACTAATACCAAGCGTATGGAGGAGTTTTAAAAATTGCATTTGGCTCCATACCTACTTTGTGTAATGCGATGCAATGCAATCACAGCGATTCGGTTCTCTTTATCACTCCACTTCATTTTAATATCGCAAAATATTGTACAATTTATTTGCGCCAAAATGAAAACACCCAATAAACAATCATATAAAATGAGAAAAATGTAATACTTTGTTTATTTTTAATTGTAACAGTATTTATGGCCAGACTAAGTATAAATAAATACATCCTTCGTCTGCATGTATAAAGCAAAATTTTAAATTAAATATCACACACGCTAGTAATATTAGTTCAATGTATCACACTACAGGCTTGGGCTATAGTATTTGTTCCGAATTTAATTCTGTACTCCATCTATAAACTGTACCCTAATTTTCTGGCTCCAACTTCCTCCCTATGTCGCCAGACTGTCTGGCGCCAATGTCGGCAGACGTTGCAGCCAACTTGTCTGTGAATTCCTGTTTTGTCAGCAAAAATGTTTTATAGATTGTAAAAACGAAAAACTTCGAAGACTTCCAAAAATTAAGAGTCAAAACTTGTAGGTGTTTAAGGCTAAGTGCGCCTAAAACACGCGATCAGAGCCATTGTTAATGGCAACTTAGAACTATGTTGTAGTTTGTTGTATCAATGTAAGATTTTTAGCACGTCAAAAAATAAAAACAATGTGCTACACTACCTTTATTTAAAAAAAAAATATCAACACACCCTTTGATGTAATAATTAACTTTAGTTCTTGAAACTTACTGCACAATGACACAGAAAATAATTATCAGAATTAACCAGTCATCAAAAGGTGCTGAGAATATAAAAGGTTATTACAGAATGACGTCGAGTAGGTGATGTTAAAAATAAATCGTAATTTTATTTTTATGTATACAGGTTGGCCAGAAAAGTGACGTCCAAAATTTTTTTATCTCGATAGTTAGACTTTAAATAGTTTTTGGAGTTAAGAATCATACCTATGTATGATTCTTAACTCCGAAAACTATTTAAAGTCGTAGAACATACATAGTAGGGGTAGATTCAGAAACCTCTCAACACGAGACCCTTAAAAAAAAATCAGGACGTCACTTTTCTGGCCACGTACAATATAAACAGAGTGTAAAAAATATTTCCCGATCAGAAATATTACAAGAAAATATATTAATTGCGACAAGAAATATCTTCTTACACAAACACACAAGTAAAAATGAGATTTAATTCAACGTTTTTATTTAATAAAAAAATATTTTATCACCAGAACCTACCAAATAAATGTATCCAGACATAAAACCTTGGCCTACTTTGGAAATAGACCACAGAATGTTAGATTTGTCACAAGTTTGCTAATCAGCTCGTCTAATTAGTAGTTATAGTGCCTCGGGGGCACGGGCACAATGTACGGGACATTGCAACATGGTCACATTGCGTGCTATTTTAGACCTTACTCCATTGCAATAAGAAATACGATCCACATTGTGTAATGACGCAAGTGTGCTACCGTGATTTGTGAGAAGAATGTTTGATCGTTTATTATTATAGTATTTAGGGGCTAATTACAATGAATTATGCAAGTAGGTTATGTATGTAGAGTCGCACTTAGGTTATAACAAGCTGCGAACTCATGCCAGCTGCTGTAATAATAACTTTGGAAAGAGGGCCTATACTAATAAATAGCACTAATGAAAAATGCAATGCTTTAACTTAAACAATGGGCCTTTTTCAGCCATCATTCATGTCCCGTGTGTACGGACAAATGCACTAGCTAAGACCTGTTACGCGCTAACGATAGTGCGATTCGTGTGTGTGGCGGAATACTAGTCATCAAAAACTTGACATTGTTGCCGTCGCACGAAATGAAGCAGAAACGGGTATGTGCTTCATAACGTTGATCTTAATATCTCCATCTAGATTGATTCCTGCGTGTTTTCATATATTATACACATATTTCATATCGCAAATAATGAAAGTCATAGAATGTAGATGGATCCTCGTCCTATAAGGTCACATCTCAAATTGAAAAGACACACCACCTAGTACGCATCGACGTAAAACAATGTTATAGCTATGACCGCGGCTTCGCTCGTGTAGAATTTAGTTTATTTAGTTTTCCGGGTCTGAGGGGTTATAGCTTACCTATATTTGGGTTGTATGCTTTTCACATTAGATTTTTAGGGTTGCGATTTCAAGGAAATAACGAAACCCATATAAGATTTATTTGGTGTCCAGCGGTGCGTCTGTCAACAAAGATTAATTTCCTCAGTAACGGATAGAAGAAATAATATTAAATAGTAAAATCTCCTTTTTTTAAATCAGCAGCAAGGCGCTTTGTTCCACAGAATGAAGAAGACGACGCAAATGCTTTAAACTGTATGAAAACCGAGCGTGTCATATTTTTTATACCTAATATTAGGTATATATATATATAGACGACCTCCGTAGCCGAGAGGCGAGCATACCGGACTTGGTGTCGCTATCTCTGAGGTCCCGGGTTCGATTCCCGGTCGGGTCAATGTAGAAAAATAACTTTTCTATATTGTCTCGGGTCTGGGTGTTGTGGTACCGTCGTTGTTTCTGATTTCTGTAACACAAGTGCTTCAGCAACTTATCATAGGATCAGAGCAATGTATGTGATGTTGTCTAATATTTATTATTATTATTATATCATATAATTGTTGGTATTTTTAAATCTAAGTATTGCATTGTACAAACAAAACCGTGTTCGTGTCCCACTGACACGTTTTGCCGCAGCAACCAATCAATGGAAGATAGACTTTAGTCATACTCAACTCCGACAAAATATCGGAGTTGGGACTTGCAAAGTAGATCGACACCTGTGCTATGGACCATACTTTGAGGTATCAAATCATAACGGACCAAGGTTCTACGTAGTACTTATAAATTCCTTGTTACGGACAAAAAGAGTGACACATAGATAGACGAACAACGATATGGTCCAATGATCTTAGTAACCCATCAGTACAGCGAAACGAGAGACATTTTTTTTATAGTTACGAAGCTTCATACGATTAGCAGCCGTTAATTAAAGGTTACTTCGTCCATTAAGGGGTTCAAAAACTTTGAAATCTGCCTACTTTTTTATTTTTACCAGTGGAGTGATCACATTGATAAAAACAGTTTTAAAAATAATAAGCATCCCAATTCCAACTCTCCAAAATATTTTAATATCCAATACTATATATTACCCGATTTCCTAAATGACATAGTTTCCAGTAAATTTGCGACAATAGATCGTATTTCATTGTCATAGTTACATTGTCGCTTTTTAGCGGAACGCTAAGCGTTGACAAAAGATTCTTGGGTCGATTTCCCGACCGATCCAATACCATTCACACAAGAGGCGCGTATCGGATTCCCCCATATGAAATACAAATAAAACGTGGACGACAGTTACACCGATACGAATTTGATTAAACGAATACAATAACGAAGTTTATTTATTTCTGCTGACGTCATGGACGCCATTTTTAGGGTTCCGTACCTCAAAAGGAAAAAACTGAACCCTTTAACACTTTGTTGTCCGTCTGTCTGTCTGTCTGGCCGTATATCTGTCAAGACCGTTTATCTCGGAAACGCGTAAAGGTATCTAGTTGAAATTAAAACCTTAAACTCAAGTCTACGGTCCCTGGAGCTGTGAAAACATCAAACTTCTAAGTTAGCGTAAAAAAAAGATACAACCGTTTACGCCACAAAAAACGTATACTTCGAAACTCTCAAAGGAATCGAAAATTTATAGGGTACTTTCCGTTGACCTAGAACTATGAATTCAATATATAGGTACATTAAAACTTAGCATTCAATATTGTCTTAAATTGGTACTACAAATACAGGGAAAAATCTAAAAACTATACATATTTATTTAAAAAAAAAAAAACTATGAGGCTGGATTCCTGAATGTATCTACAAATTGGTACTGAATCCTCGGTGTCGAGTCCAACGGCCACTTTTTGTGTTGTTTCTTCCCTATTTCTTTCTCTCTTTCTTTTGAGATACTGTGACGGTTTTAAGAGATGAGGACCAGACTCCAACATTCCATACCTTTGTCAAAAAATCTGTGCTAAATTATTAGAAATGATTTCTTAGCGTTGTATCTCTTCAGTTGTCTTTCAAAGCGATAACAGATAGTCAAGCGCATCGGCTTACTGCAGCAATTTTTAGGTGTGCCATTCTGTGCGATCGATGCTGTTATCATTTAGGTAGGTACTATGTATCCTTAAATTTCATGAAATTTCTAAATATGTATAATACGTAATATAATATATACGCGAATTTATAAAAAAACGCAATGATAATAATCATATTCCTAATGAGTGAATTCCCCCCAGCTCAATGGACCGACGACCTTAAGAAAATGCTCTTTGGCGCTCTTTGGGGCTTACATTCAGCAGTAGACTGCAATAGGTTGACAGGATGATGATTAGGAAAATTTACTATCCCACCATTTATTTTCAACTTTAATTTAGAACTAAATAAATGTATACCTGTATTTATTCTTAGTTACAAAAATCAGCATTTTAAAATAAATGTAACATTATCAATTCAAATTAGGTACCAAACTTTAAACTAACAAATTTTTCTAGAACGACATTCACGAGCTGAAAACATTAAGTGACGCACTTACTGAAAGTAGGTATCCACTGTTCGCCAAAAATGATGCTTTTCAAGTTTATAAAAAAATGCTTAACACTAAAATTACACATAAAATCCCACATTTTCACATTTTCCTAAATAATTTTCCTCGAAAAATAAACTTAGGTATTCTAACAATTACGTGACATTGTAATTGCGTTCTAATGCAGTAACAAGTAGGTATGGGTTAATTTAGTTGAGTGGATCCGCCCGTGCATTGTCATCGCTTGTTTATCGGAGTTAATGGTATTAAACTTGAGATATAACTGTGGCTTTGGGCGACAGATTTTTTAACAATTTTCTGGCACATTTACGGTGTAATGTGATTGGTTTTAAAGCAGTTTATTCGAAAGAGTCTATAGTCTTCTGTTTCGATTACATCAACCGACCTCGAAAGTACAAAAATAAAGGTTCTTTTTCCATTGTAGTTTTTATTTTACAAGTGGCAAATGCTATTCACCTGCACGTATTAGTGCAAGCCAATTAAGCACTTGGTAAAGGTCGCAGGAAGACGCTGGATGAAGGCCGCTTCCAACCGGCCGTTTCAGCAGTGAATGATGGCTGAAATGATAATGATGAACTAAGCACTTGCCACTTGCGTTTATGCGTAAATCGCCCTAATATGTAGGTAGATTTTACCTCGATTACTAACGGCTCAGTTGAAAATAGCATGTGCAAGTCAGTTTGCACGTATTACTGCCGGCCCACACTAACCACATGCCACTTGCACTTGCTCCTAACACTTGTCACTAATGAAAATGTAAATCAGTCATAAACGAGGTAGATTTTAGCTCCATTACTGACGGTTCTGTTTATCGCTTCACACGATACAATCTCGGCCTCGGCCACACTCCTGTATCAGCTAAATAATAAATATGGCGGCTCCCTAGAGGAGGAGTGGAGCAATCGTATCCCGCCTGACCCGTAACAGTGAATATGGGGATGTGGGGAAATGCATCTTCAAATTGGATGAATTGGTAAGCGAGTCAATTTTGTTAACGCTTCTGCTGAGAAATGCAACGAATGTTATGATATGATAATGAGTTTGATTATAGAGAATGCCTTTAAATAGTAAATAAATATATAAAATAAAATAAGTTTATTTCATTAGGTCTTAGGTCCGACAATTTCAGATTTCTATCGTGTTATAAAAACATGCCTAGTGACATGAATAGAAATGGAACTTGATTATAAGATACATATATATTTTTTGTCAAATTTTAATAATCGTAAAAAAAAGATTTTTAGTCTTATAATTGAGAGACAACTTTTAATATGGAAATAACTTCGAAATTTCCTATCCTTGAGGTAGCCATGTAGGAAATTAATCATCATCATCATTTCAGCCATAGGACGTCCAGCTGAACATAGGCCTCTACCAGTGACTTCCAGATTGTACGGTTGGAAGCAGCCTGTATCCAGCGACTTCCTGCAACCTTTACCAGGTCGTCTGTCCACCTTGTGAAGACGACAATATGACATTTAACCTACTACATTCGACAAAGGATATTTAAATTTCTCTTTACATGGCATGGAAATACGAACCTTTTTCGCCCAATTTCGATATTGGTGCCACAATAAATGTCGATTTTAATGGATTGAATAAAATGACGACCGTCTGGTGTAGTAGTTCACGCTTCGGACTACAAATTCAGCGGTTGCGGGTTCATATCATACAAGGGGCAAATGTTTGTGTGATGAGCACGAGCATTTGTACATAGTCATGGATGTTTATAAAAGTATATAAGTATGTTTATCCGTTATCTAGTCACCATAGCACAAGCTTTGCTTAGTTTGGGGCTAGATAATTGGTGTGATTGTGAAAACCATGTATTTATTATTTTTTTATAATTGTTTTCTTCTTCATCTAAACGATCAATCCCCGTTGCGTCCACAGCCATTGCTTTGGAGCCTAGGGTCCGCTTTCCTTGATTAATCCTCCACTTCGCGCGGTCTTGAGCGTCTCTACTTGTGAGATCATTGGCACGCGTGTCAGCCCTCACGACGTCAAGCCAGCATTTCTTAGGTCTACCCCTTTTGCCAGGACCTGGCGGTGGCGACATGGCCAGACATTTGTTTAATTACTACGATTTTAATACTAATTTACTTAATACGATTAATTAGTCTGAGTACTTAACTTTTTATAATTTCCTTTGTTAGAATACAACTCAATAATAAGGTAAAGTCGTGCAACAAAGGCATAGACACAGGAAATTAAACGACCGCCGCAGGACCGACAGCGTTATGAACGAGACATTACGCAAAAACATTGTTTTCCCCTCGTGGTATAGTCGGATACACAAATACGTGTATGGCGCAGACATTTGGTTAACTTATTGGATGCCAAAGAGTGTGCGCGCACGGGAGACTTTTGTCGCTGCGACTTTTTTGTCACTCATTTAAATCTTTGGATATCGAGATATCCAAGACATATCTAAGGATTTCATATGAGTGACAAAAAAGTCGCAGCGACAAAAGTCACCCGTGCGCGCAGGCTCAAACAGTCGCATGAGACCGCGTAACAATAAACGGGCCAAGTGTGAGTCGGCGCACCGAGAGAGAGAGGTAGTAGGTACATATGTAAATAGTCTGTCCATAGTTTGTTAAAAAAAAAAGTGATGTAAAAACAAATTTACAGTTTTTGGACTTTTTTTTTTTGCTTGTGCTATAAGACATTGCTTTTTGCCACGTTTCATGGCAGGTCGATACCAAATACCAAAAATATTATCAACAGCTCAATACCGAAAAAATATATGCTAAAAAAACTTCTTCCTAGCTTATATCCCGTCTTGTGACAAGGTTCGCTTTTGTGTTCTTTGTCCTCCACTTCGTTTTTCTCGCATGCACGGTTCAACCATTGATTGAAAAAAATACAGTACATACTGACTATCGTCGCGTCACTTTAAACACACTAAACATGGCTGACCTATTGCAAAATATTTGATTTGGCTCTTCACACGTTTAAAATTATGGTCACATTATTTCGAGGGTTCGAGCAACATCTTTACCTAAAATATTATCACATTTCCCCAACGAGGATTAGAAGGATTTTTCCCTAAGGACTTCTTTAGTTAATGAACTGTTACGTTAATAGTAATACATTATTACATTAGGCTTTGTCTATTTGTATTATACTCTTGCATAATACCCCGAAATAAATACCCATAGATTACTTGCAAGTCATGCTATCTCATTTACTCGCCCTTTGTGGAAGCTAATTAGTATTAATTAAAGGACTTAATTAATGGCTTTATAGCGATTTTTGTTACAAAATATGTCAGGATATGCTTGATCATGGCTGCAACATTAATTTTAACAGTTTGTAACGTTTATTCGCGGTAAAATTTGTTTTTAACTGGAATTTAACACTTCGGGGAACATGCAGGCCATAGGCAGTCAATACTAATAAAAAATAAACAGTGGAATAAGGTGAACAGAAGACCTGGTAAAGGTTGCAGGAGCTCCTAGGTGGCCGCGTCCAACGATGATGTTCAGTAGTGGACGTCCTATGGCTAAAATGATGATAATGATAATGAAACAGTGAAACTAAATGGGCTGACTTTGCTGCTAAAATACTAAAACTTTCGTTGTGGTAATAAACATCATAAACATTTTTAGTATATAATCGATGCCGTTAAAAAAGAGTATGTAAACTTTTCCCTAAAAACATAAATTTTATAATAGGTTACAAATCCATTATAAGCACTATTTTGTATTTTATTTGTATTATGGTGCCAAAACTTTATGCAAATTAATAATCAATATAAATCTAATAACCAGCTACAGTACTATTATGGGCCTCATCAGAATGCTCAAGCTTGTACAGCGTTATAAGGGCTATGCCCGGCGTGATTTTGTGAGATCGAATCAGAAATGAGGAGCTCCGTAAACGAACAAAAGTCGCAAACATGGCCCAACGGATTAGCAAGCTAAGGGCAGAAAGGTTCTAGAATGGAGGTCACGTACCGGCAAGCGCAGTGTAGGACGCCAACCCACAAGGTGGACTGACGACCTGGTAAAGGTCGTATGTTTAGCAGTGAACATTCTATGTCTGAAATGATGATGATGATGATAACACATGACTTTATTTATCTCGTTTTTTGTGATAAAGAAATATTTTTTCTTTCTTCTTTGGCTTGATTCTGAAGTCTACGCAGATAAGTGGTAAGCAGAAGCTAGTTAGAAAATAAATGAAGAATTGAATAAAGGTACAGTTACATCTTCCTTTGTAGTGGGTAAGTAGCAATGAATACTAGAGGCGGCATACAAGCAGCTGAATAATGCAGCGCTCAATTAGATTGTGATGATCACACCTGTCTGTCTTGCAGATTGGCGGAAAATCCGCCGTAAGTAGCGGAGACATTTGATGCGCAGAGCCTTTTACATTTTGTATTACCTTAACCCTTATTAAAACGATGGGAAATATAATTTGCCCAGTGGTACAGAACGACTGACTGTGCCGGAAATGCCGTATAAGATTATACCGATGTGCAACAGTTTTGTTGTGCAACAACTTTGTTATAGAAACAACATCAATATATATACGCCATATACTCCAAGCTCTTAAAAAGACTTTCTCTCCAAGCTTTATAAAAATAACAAAATTAGCTCTAATTTTATTTTATTAAAGAATATTAGCCTAATATTTTTTTTGTATGTATTTGCAAAAAGTGGTGCAAAATATTTTTTTTCTATTTATTTCCACACTGAACCTACCCGTATCACTACACACATAAAGAACAGTCTAACATGATTAGAAAATAAATGAAGACATAAAAAAATATGGTACGGTTACATCTTCCTTTGTACTACCTTCTTAAGAAGCAATGAATACTAGAGGCGGCATACAAGCCGCTAAATATTGCAGCGCTCAATTAGCCGGCTCGCGGATGGTGATCACACCTGTCCGTCTTGCGGATTGCGCTGAGATTGGCGGATAATCCGCTATGAGTAATAGCGGAGACATTCGATTCTAGTGTGCAGGGCCCTTTATATTTTGCATCGTCTTATAGGTCATACTATTTTCTTGTGAACTTACTTATTTTAAAAGAGGCTGAAGATAGTTTCCGAGTTTCTTACTGGGCTTTCTTTTTGGCGGCCTGAAGCAGTTAGTAGTAGGGTAACAAAAAGGTTGATTAGGGCATATTTGCACAAATATATTGTTTATTATTTGTATTGCATTAACCCTTTATACAACCATGGCAAAATATAATAAACTGGTGGAATAAAACGACTAATTTTGCCAGAAATTCCATACTATTTTATTTGTGATTCCAAGTCAACGGAATGTACAAACAACAGCTCGTCAACCGTCATTAGTTGCACATTTTTGGAATTAAATTGTTAGTAGCATAGTGTTTACTTAAGTTGGTCATGCTGTGTGTACATGTTTTTAGGTTACAATCTAGATCTAAGTTCTTAAATAGTTTGCCTAATACCCTGAAGATTGTTACCTGTTGTGTACACCAATAAAAAAAAATTAAAAAAAAACCTACCGGTTAAAAATCGGTTCTAGGACCTTTAACTTTTTGGGTAGATTGACCTGCCGTTGACTGTACCTAATAGGTTTTGATTCTCTGGAGAGTATCAAAAATTCGGCATAAACAGCTGTATCTTTTTGTTGCATTGATTTAGAAGTTCACTTTTCAAGCAATATCAGACCTAAGTGTTTAATATTAATTTAAACTATATACCTCCACGCATTCTTGGTAAAAAGGGTCTTGACAGACAGACAGACGGACAGACAGACAAAGACAACAAAGTGATAAGGGTTCCTTTTTACCTTTTTACCTCTAAGCTATATCAAATTAATCATTTCTCACACTGTTAACGGACCTACCTGGATGAACTTATTTGTCAGTTAAAGTGTAAGACTTTGACTATCTGTAATTAGTCCTTGAAAACGACAAAAAGTGTTGCCATAGTTCCTTAAACAATTTTAGAACAAAGGCAGAATAATTTTTAGGGGTAGTCGGTCGTTGTCTACAACACGATACATTTTTTTTGTATTTTAGTTGTCGACTTGCTTGGTGGTGCAGGAAAAGAAAGTAAGGTGGTAACCTTCTCACACAGACGTAGAGAAAGAAAGAAAATACATGAAACGAGAAATTTTGTTACACATTTTGTAGTAGCTCATATAATATCATAAAACAACTAATCGTTTCTTCCGTAGGACATAAGTAGTCACCCATTAGGTAAAGAAATACCGTTACCAGACATAGTGTGCATGTATTTTAACGTATATTATTATTTAATGGGCTAGTTTCCTAAAAAAATCTAATTAGTCCGTCAGTTGGATTAACAGAAAATATTGGACACGTATTTTTTCTTTTCTCAATCAAACAAAAAATGTAGATATAGCCCGTTTAACGTCACGGCTTACGCCTTTTTTTAACAAGGCGTGACGTCACGTGTAAACTTTGATGCGCTTTATCTTCGTAATTTTTTGTTTGATTGACAAAAAACAAAATATGGGTCCAATATTTTTTGATAATCTAACTGACGGACTAAACAAAATAATCTTTTTTTGACCCAGGAAACTAGCCTAATATAACATAATCGAAATATTCATATTCATTTATTGCGTCATTATGAAACACTAAGGGCCACTTTCACCACTTGCTGATAAGTTCCGGATAACCTATCTGGCACTTGTTTTGTCAGATAACCCATACAATTCCCTGTCGAAAAAGTGATACATAGGTTATCTGGAACCTATCAGCAAGTGGTGAAAGAGGCCCTAAGATGTTTACAATAATCATCATCATACATCTATACGGTCAATCCCGGTTGCGTCCAAAGTCATTGCTTTGGAGCCCAGGGTCCGCTTTCCTTGATTTGCTCCTCCACTTCGCGCGGTCTTGAGCGTCACTAGTTGTGAGATCATTGGCACGCATGTCAGCCCTCACAACGTCAAGCCAGCATTTCTTGGGTCTACCCCTTTTGCCAGGACCTGGCGGTGGCGGCATGGCCAGACATTTGTTTCCTACGTAGCTTGCCGGTTTCCGCAAAACATGGCCGTACCAGCGTAGGCGTCTCTCCTGCAGTTTGTCTGCAATATCACGGACACGAAGGCTACCGCGGATGCGCGAGTTCCTCACGCGGTCCTTATGCGTGACTGCGCACATCCACAGCAGCATATTCATCTCCGTAACACGCAGCTCCTGCTTGTGTCGCTCAAGTAGCGGCCATGCTTCGTTGCCATATAAAAGGACAGGCCTAATGATGGACTTATAGATCTGTCCTTTAAGCTTAACCGGCATTCTGGGGTCACAAATGACACCAGTCACCTCTCGCCATTTGGCCCACGCAGCAGCAATGCGTGCTTTGACGTCGCAATCGATGTCTCCGGACGCGTGAAGTACAGATCCAAGGTATTTAAACTGGTCCTTGCGCTCGACCTTGTCTCCGCCTATGCGAATGGGTGTTGGATCTGTAGAGTTACAGGCCAGGTACTCGGTCTTCGCTACATTGAGTTTCAGACCACCGCTCTCAAGCGACTACTTCCACTCGTTCACCCGTCTTACCAGCCTGCCCCTGTCCGCGTCCACCAGTGCGATATCGTCAGCATACATCAGCAGCCATGGTGGCTGCTCATGTGAGTCTCTTATGCTGTCTGACACAACGTCTAATATCACACTGAATAGAAACGGACTGAGGACGGAACCCTGGTGTACTCCGACGGTGATGGGGAACGGTTTGGTGTCGCCAACAGCGGTCCGAACCATAGAATCGGAGCTGCGGTACATGTCTCGAATAATGTCAATATATGCCTCGGGGACCCCTTTGGATCTCAGTGCCCACCAGATCACCACTCGAGGGACACAGTCGAAGGCCTTCTGAAAGATGTTTACAATAAATAGGTCTAATCTATGGACCCTGTTGCAAGTTCAGTATTTAAAATAAGTATAAATTATGCTTATTATAAATATTATTTATGATAGAATTTTTATCAAAAAATATAAATCATTTTTTTTTGTTGTTTTAATAATAAAGAGTCTTTTTATCATCGGATATAAGGCACATTTTATTATTTTTAAAACACAAAGACTTAGATCAAGGTAGGTACTGCATTGGAAACTCAACCAATTTACTATAGGTAAACGAATTCACTACGCCACTTCCCCTGGGAGGAATGCATTCAACTCGGGTGCAGAATTACGCTGGCGGAATAGTAATGATCTTTCTACTTACATTACATATAATACGGACTTCGAACACTAGTAGGAATAGTATTTGGGATTTCAATTATATTTTTAGGGTTCTGTGTATCAAGATTCCATTGTTTGAAACCCATATAAACCCATAATAATCGTGTCCAAATGTCTTCCTTTTTTGTCTGTCAAGATCCTTATTCTCAAGAACGGGAATACGTATCGATTTAAATTAATATCAAATATCTTTTACTACAGTGCATAAGAAGTGTCAAAAATTCATGACTACTGGTTTGTCTGACTAGTATGACTGACTGGTTTGTCCTAGGCCGAACCGGTTTATCGTAAACGTTTCAGGATATACTAGTCTAGATTGTTCTGGGCTAAAATATCCTGACAAGCTTAGGATGAACCGGTTTGGCCTAGAATAATCTAGTTTGGCCTAAATAATTTAGGCTTAACTAGTTTGAATTGATTGATTGAATCATTGCAAGTAACAAAATAAACACGTTGGACTCTTAGTGCAAGAATTCCCTTCCCGAACTAAATTTTTTCGTTATCTATTCACTAGTACATATTGTAAAAATAAGTAAAAAAATAAATATGTGCACCAAGTCGTACATACAAAATTCATTTTAAAATTTAGTTTGGCAAAATGTATTTAACAATAAAGGCCAAAGAATTGAAACTGCGAAGTAGTGATTTAATTTTTAGTTTTATACAAGTGTTGTGTCTTTTGGTCAATTATGTTTTCTTTATCCACTTGCTAGGTAGCCTATGTCTAAATAAATTATGGCCTTTAAATTTTAAGCATTATTTTCTAGAATAATAGTTCGAAAGTAGTTCAACCTAGGCCAAACTAATAAAGCCTAAAGTATTTAGGCTGAGCTAGATTGTTCTGGGCTACAAAAGTTTATCCAGTGCTTAGGATGAACCGGTTTGGCCTAGGATTAACTAGTTTGGCCTGAAATCGGGTTTGGCAGGTAATATTATACACATTTTTTGCGTTTATGAGATCAATGGGATCTGTTTTATATAAATTTGCGCCACACAACACATAATTTGTCAGTCTTGAAGTAAAGAATTAATATCCTTCCTTGTGTTAAGGTTATGAGGTACCAGATTATGAATTTTGCTAAAGCGTCACTTAGATTTTCTGAATTGTCTCGGAACTATGAATGGGGAATCGAACTAACCTAACCCGCGGTATCCATTGTGTTGAAGGCAAACAATCATCGTCTGTAGGAAAACAAAGAAATAACCATTGCATTAAGCATAACGGCAAGTACCTATATTTAGTAGACAAATATTCTAGCTACCGGGGCCATAATTATCAAGCAGAAATGTTATGGATATGAATTTAGGATCTGGATACGGATACGGATATAGAAATAATACTATACCGGTGTCGTATTACCGTTGCGGATATGAAATTATTTTAGAGTATCCGTTGGTTTTGGATCCTGAACTAATTGTACGCCTCATGAGGTAGAACACGGCAGTTCTCGTCTAGGATTACCTTTTGTAAGACCTTTACTCGTACCTGTGTTTCACAATAAAGATATGATTATGATAATATTATATTATATTATATGAGTTTTGGTTACGGATATTAGATTTTATAAGAAATTATAAAAGTCAGTAAATTACTAGTTATGGCTAAGCAATAGAAATTGTAAACAAACGTACAAGTAACGCAGTGCAGACCGATCTAATAATGAAATTGTATTTATTGTTTAAATTATTTTCGTAGCATTAAATGATATTTTATGCCCATGTGGCGTGACACAGCTGATCTGTATACATTTTTACTTTATTTTATAACCTTTAAACCTGTGATTATCAATAAAGATATTATCCCAATTTTTTAAACCGGATTCGGATACGGTTACACATTGTTTTTTCGGATATCCGAGTTTCGGTTATGGTTACGGAGCTCCTTAACATCCCCGTTATCATAAGTGTCTTCGTAGGCTAGTCAGCACGCACCCTTACAAAGGGTCCTTCCCAGACACCGAGTAGATTTACGTGCGAGGTAATCTCGCAAGACGTGTGATGGGCTCCACTAATCCAGGGTAATTGAACTATACAATATTAAGCTGCACCTCTGGCACTGCCCTGTATTATTCAATCGACGGCGCCCGCTCTACTGAATCTTTGAAGGCATGAGTTGGGAGATTGCGTTTTGTTCGTAAGTGATGAAAATTGACTTTCGGAGGGGAAAGACAGTACTCACTTCGAAAATAGAAACGTGGTTTGTAAGGTATACTTTTAACTTGAAATATTTTAATAATAATATTTATTGAGACTATTGAGAGATAGAAAAAGTAATTTTGTTACTTTAAAACTACAGTACAATCCGTTTATTATGACGCCGCTTATATTGACCAACCGCCTATTATGACGTAATTACACTACGAAGTTTGGTTTTCATATAAAATTCTTTATAAAAAAGTCGGATATAATGACTTCGCTTATAGTGACATGTCGCTTATTATGACCCCTTTTTAATAAATTATGTCCGGTTATAATGACCGACAGTGCAAAGAATCATGTTTACACCTTCGGTAATATTCGTTGATTCCCGACGAAGTTCGGCACGTGGCTCGTTTTTGCTTTGAATCTCAGTGAAGAATTGACGCTTACTGACTGACGCACTTGTACCTATGTGTATAATGTGTCCGTAATAAACGTGCAATTTTGATTTCATTAGTTACTATGTTTCCCTTATTAATTAAATACATACATAAAAATTTTTTTTTTTTTCACAAACCGCTTTGTATGACGTCCGGCTATTATGACGTGTTTGTCGATTCCCTTCGATGTCATTATAAACGGATTCTACTGTACTTTGTTGGTTTTTAAGTCAGTGCAAATGCAATTGATTATTATAAATCTTATATTTTTAAATTATAAACTACATACAACCTTGCTCTAATTGAACGGACTTTTAAACCAAAATCGGATTTAAATTCCGCAAGAGGCAGTTCCTGTTATTATAATGAATCAATGTCATTTCATTTGTATATGTATTTATTTATTTGCACAGACAAAGAAGTGGAATAAATGGCGGACTTAATGCCACAAGCTTTCTCTACTAGTCGACTATGGGCCAGACAGAGGTGTTACAGGTAGTGCAACAGAATAGAATAAGTATGTGTATCCGTTATTTAGTCACCTTAATACAAGCTCTGCTTTGGTGTAATTGTTGGAAGAATTAATTTGTTTTTATAATTATTAATCCACTTAGATAGAATAACGTCAACCTACGAGAATAATATTGAATTTATTTCAACGACTCCTTAAATTCGATTGAGTCAAATCACTGTAATGAGCGCAGTGTAAGGTGAACCGATGACATACGCAAAGCATCTGGTTGAGTAGCGTGCATTGGAAGGTGCCTATGCCCAGCAGTGGACTGATGTGGGCTGATTATGATGATTATATAGCAACTGTAAGGGTAAAGGAACTATTATATGTAATTTTTTGACAAATAATCTCAAGAGGTCTTTTGATAGACGTTTCGCTAAAATGGCAAAAAATATGAAACAATGATGTTTTGTTTGTTTAGGTGGAGGATATCTCTAGGATCCACAGACGAAAGATAGTAGAAAGTAGTTGACATTTTAGAGCACAACATTTCTTTAGTACTAAGTTTTACTTTCTTTGTTTTTCATATACTGGGTGTACCGAAAAGGTGAAATAAAACTTTAAGGGGTTATTCTACGGCTAAATTACATCAACTTTTTCTATGGGACCAACATCGAAATCGCAAAAAGAAAAAACACTTTCCCATACTAAAACGCGACCAGCTGGCATCAGTTTGTATGAAACGTCAAATTTTTTTTTGAGATTTCGATGTTGGTCCCATAGAAAAAGTTGATGTAATTTAGCCGTAGAATAACCCCTTAAAGTTTTATTTCACCTTTTCGTTACACACTGTATATAATTCGACGACCTCCGAAGCCTAGAGGCGAGCATACCCTTGGTGTCGCTATCTCTGAGGTCCCGGGTTCGATTCCCGGTCGGTCAATGTAAAAAAATAACTTTTCTATATTGTCTCGGGTCTGGGTGTTGTGGTACCGTCGTTGTTTCTGATTTCTGTATAACAAGTGCTTAAGCTACTTATCATAGTATCAGAGCAATGTATGTGATGTTGTCCAATACTTATCATATACTTACTTATCAATCATGAGCTTAGTTTTAATAATAACGCAGAACTACGAAAAAGTTTTGAGACTGGTTTGAGGTCCAAATCCCTACGAGTCAATGTAAGTCTTTTTAAATTTTATTTAAACACACACGCACACAGAAGTACTTATAGAATATATTTCTTATTATTTCAAATTTAATTTACTCATATGTATTCTTACACATATTTATAAATAAATTAATAAATTAATTGTTTCCACAATTACACCAAACTAAGCAAAGCTTGTATTATGGCGACTAGATAACGGATAAACATACTTAAATACTTTCATAAACATCCATGTAAGTATTCCTTTCTTTTATAGAAAACTAAAACTAAACTTAAAACTAAACCTTGACAAATAAATATTTATATATAGAATAAATTGTTTTTGGACATTACGGAAAAATTCTAAAGGTTAGGACCCTAATTAAAATGACAAAACAGTTTTTAGTTTTTTTTTTTTAACTAAAAAAACTGTACATCAACCTTTTTGAGAACTTCTTACATCTACGAAAAAAAATATAGCACAATCAAAGTTTGCCTTTAAAATATTAGGAAGCAAACAACTTTGCCTGTCTCAGGTAGGAATCAAAACCACGTGTCTTCGTGTCTTTTCGTCTTCGCTTCTAACCATTCTAAAATCAACGAACTAAAGTTCGCATTTCAATCAACACAAAATATTAATGAATACTGTCCAACTTGTTATCTGACGAAACGCGCCGTATCTAGAAAACGTATTGTGACGTCACTTTTCGAATGCAACGCTGGTATTCGCCCGCATTGAACAGGACTCGTTAGCTCAGTAGGTTAGAGCACCGATATAAGCCTATACTTGACCATCGGAGGGCGGAGGTTCAAATCCTTCACGAGTCAATGTTAAAATTGTCTCTTTTTGTCTTTTTTGTTTTATTTAACCACTTTTTGAAGGATATAGTATAGAATAAATTGTATTAAAATATATAAAGCTGTATCGGCGAACTTCGTACCGCCTCTTCATTTTTTTTGAAATTTTTTCCGATATTTTAATAGTTATACAGCTATTCGTGGCGGAGACAAATCTAACAAATCAAAGATCATAAAAATCGGTCCAGCCGTTCTCGACTTATATGTAACTAACCCGACTTAACTAAAGGTTAAAAAAAAAACTAGCCTGAATATTTTAAAAAATGCTAGGGCCATATTTGTTTAATATAACAAGATTATCTGTTAAAATATTTGCACTTACTTAAATGTGACCTTATTTAAACAAATAAAAGTTAGATAGAAAAATTGGAAATTCTAAACTTTTAACTACAAACTCAGTAATCAAAATCATCGATAAATTTAACAGATATAGGTAAAATATGTTGGTTCAAATTGAGACTGGCTGTAGCTCGGTAAACACATCGGCGAAGTGAAGAAAAGGGAAATTTAATCCATAAGACATAACTTTTAAAAGAACACTCCACAAAAGCCGCGGCATGACGGCGTCAAAAAGTTGCTCTTACCTCACACGGAGCTTCATTCGCATAACTGTGGATATGGCAATTTTAGAAGCAGATAATTAAAAAAAAATCGGTTTGGTCTATACTCCAACACTCGGGCCCAGTGCGGATTGGTCGAGGGGGGTATGGCCAGTGACTTACTTAACCTTACTTTCAGATGTTATTAAGTCGCCCTAAGGCCTCTGCCTCCCTAGCATAAGCACTAAAACACGATATGATAATATGAAATAGCGATACATCGACACTGACTGTAAAAATATGATAGACTAGCTGACCCAGCGAACTTCGTTCCGCCAATTCGTTTGTATACAGTTTGTATAGGAAAATAAAATAGTTGGTTTTACTACCTTGCATTTTTTCTATATTTTCTGACCTTTTAAACCTTCCCTGAACTTCCACAAATATTTCAAGATCAAAATAAGCCAAATCGGTCCAGCCATTCTCAAGTTTTAACGAGACAAACGAACAGCAATTCATTTTTATATAGCCGCCATGTTGAATCGCCGTGCTGATGTTTCATATTATGATCGCTGTTTCGATAAAAATGGCGGCTATATCTATCATAATTTTAGAGTTGAGGCTGACTTGGCTTCACGACTAGTAATAATAATACTCATTTATTCTTCCAGGCACTTAAACACGTCCCAAAATGTAGCTTAGCCCTACCACCGCTTCGGGACTACATAGTATTAAGCGATATTAGCCGGCACCAACTTTTAACGTGCCTTTCAAAGCAATTCAATTCAATATATTTATTTCATTCTATATTGATACACAGGTGTTATAAGTACATAAAACAGATCATTATAGACCCTGTAGGGCATAACAATAAGATAGGTATTGTGGGCAGAGAGGATGACGCCATGCATAATTAGATCAGTTTGTTTATTTTAAGAAGTTGTAAAGAATTAAAATACATTAAGAAATCATATGATAATTATTGAATAATATAATCAAATAAATAGTATTTTTAGGCATTTAAATATTTATTTAGCACGGAGATGCTTGAATTTCACTAAATATGGTTGGAATGGTCACCCATCCAATCACAACCGCGGCATAGGTTATACTTTGGTAATCACTACCAAAGCGCAGCCGCCACTGAGATACAAGCACCTTATTAACAACTGAATATAACATAATCCAAAAAAGCGGCCAAGTGCGAGTTGGACTCGCCCATGGTTCCGTAGCAGCAAGTAACATAATATAAAAGTTAAAAAGCAAATTTTTATATTTGAGTTGATTGAATGAAAGGTAAACTGCGGTTTACGGTTTACGACGTATTAAAAAAAACTGCTTACTAGATCTCGTTCAAATTTTTGGAAGACGCCACACTCGTTTTGCGTTCACGATTAAACAATTGATAACGTAAAGTCGGTTGAAGCCGAATACCGTGGCCTTATTATTCGTGTTTGTTCACGCATTATCACAAAATAGGAGAACAAATACTCATCCAGGGTGTGGTTGTAATTTTGCAAAACCTCTTAATTTGTACCTAACATGTAAATATAGGGTAACCTGAAATAAGACGTACTTCTATCTAGACGTAATGACCTATCATCGGGGGGGGATTACCAATATTTGCCACGCTTGGCAGGCGGGTGAGAGCGCAGTTTTTTATAATATTTTGCACGCAAATGCTGCTGCCCGTCTTGGGCTGCAGGAATTAGTCGCCTCTTACGATAAGCCTTCTGTTGGCGGTGAGGAGGTGTATTCATTACGGCCGTCCCCACACGGCAAGATGAACGATTAACAAAACTTAATACCCGCTGAATTTTAAAACGTACAAAAAATATGGCCAAGAAAACCAGCACGCGTAGAATAATAATACTAAGCGTAATCACTGTTTCGATTTTCGTATTGTAGTCTATAGACAATTTTTAAAGTGTGAATACCCACAAAAATAATTTCTTTATAGGTTTATTGATCGAAAAAATTATTACACAGCGTATTTTTGTAAAAGTAAGGCTAAGTCGCGAAATTTTTCAACAAGGCAATTTGATTATCGAGCGATTTAATTTACACTTCATTATGTATGTGAAAATAAAACTATCTATTTTCAAGGCAAACTAGCGAACAATGTATACTTTTGAATTAACTGATCATTTACGACACATAAACATAAGAAAATTGTTTTTATTTAATTGTTAAAGACAGTATCCAGGCCGCTACTAACTGGTCAGTCTGAATGTCACTGGGGGAGGCTATGTTCAGCAGTGGGCGTCCAATGGCTGAAATTATGATGATAATATACGCATCGGTCTTATTATTTTGTTTAACCCATTTGAGGGGGTGATATGACTGCTTAAATAAATCCTCTACTTTTGGACCAACAATGAAACCGCAAAAAGAATACTGCCCCATACTAAATCAGTAAAAAAAGACCAGCAGTTTCCTTTACAAGCCTGTGATAATAACATAATAGGCTAGTTTTCTGGGTCAAAAAAAGATTATTCTATTTAGTCCGTCAGTTAGATTATCAAAAAATATTGGACCCATATTTTGTCTTTTGTCAATCAAACAAACAATGACGAAGATAAAGCTCATTACCTAAAGTGAGCACGTGACGTCACGCCTTGCTAAAAAGTGTCGCAAGGCGTGACGTTACGCGGAACTTTAACGGGATATATCTTCATCATTTTTTAGGGTTCCGTACCTCAAAAGGAAAAAACGGAACCCTTATAGGATCACTTTGTTGTCCGTCTGTCCGTCCGTCCGTCCGTCTGTCAAGACCCTTTTTCTCAGGAACGCGTGGAGGTATGAAGCTGAAATTTATATCAATTACTCAGGTCTACTGTCCCTTGAAGCTGTGAAAAAATCAAACTTCTAAGCCAACGCAATCAAAAGATACAGCCGTTTATGCCGCAAATTTTCGACACTTGCAAGGGAATCAAAACCTACAGGGTGCTTCCCGTGAACTCAGAATCTTGAAATTTGGTACGAAGCAACGTCTTATAGCATAGATAAAGGAAAAATTACGAAAACCATAAATTTTTAGTTACATCACATAATATATTTTTTTTTAATAATTTTAACCTTACTACTCATTTCCTCATAAACGCGTAGAGGTATTAAATTGAAATTCATACCAAATACTCAGGTCTATAATACCTTTAAGCTGTAACAAAATCAAACTTCTATGTCAACGCAATCAAAAGAAACAGCAATTTAAGCTGCATATTTTGAAACTCGCAAGTACTCGCAAGGGAATCAAAACCTAAAGGGTACTTCCAGTCGACCTAGAATCTTGAAATTTGGCATGAAGCAACGTTTTATAGCACACATAAAGGAAAAATTCCGAAAATCTTAAATTTTTAGTTACATTACAAAATATATATTTTTTAATAAATATAAACTTATTACTTTTTTCCTCATGAACGCGTAGAGCTATCAAGTTGAAATTCATATCAAATACTTAGATCTAATTGCCTTTAACCCGTGAAAAAAAAAAAAATTCTAAGTCAACGCAAAAACGCAAAACGCAAAAGTACAACCATTGATACCGCATATTTTGAAACTCGCAACTACACGCAAGGGAATTAAAACCTAAAGACCACTTCCCGTTGACATAGAATCTCGAAATTTGGTAAGAAGCAATAGCTTACAGCACAGGTAACAGAAAAATTCCGAAAAGCTTAAAATTTTAAGTAGTTATACCACCAAAAAAATTGTGATTGTAAACATAATTGTAGTTACAGCAATGACCGCGAGTTATTATACTATGTATGGGGAGGGCAACATTTTTCAAACGGCAAATTTCATCCATATTATCCATATTATTTTTCATCCATAAACATGTTTCCGTTAATAAACAGTAGCACTACACGAAGTTGTACAACTATTGATAACGTTTTTTCGAACTTCAATGTTCAATCTGGTACTATTCATAACTTTTTCAGTCACCATTTACAGGTCTGGTTCAAATTTAATACTTAATTAATATTTTTGAACCAGATTTCTAAATAGTGACTAAAAAACTTAGTAAATAAATAACTTTAATAAAAGAACTTTCGCAAGTCTGCTGCAAGGCTAGTATAAGTGTTTCAGTTATATTATAGATAAATGATATGTGTTAATATAAAATAAAGGATTACTTAAACGATAAAGAGATCTTTGTCTTAAATTTATGCTCCTCCATCTTTCCCCATTGTAATGTTATGAATTTCATTTTGCAATAAAAATACCATAGTTATGACTCGATTGTCGTAATGAACGAACTTTGTAAACCTTGCAGGTTTGTACGGAACCCTCGGTGCGCGAGTCCGACTCGCACTTGGCCGGTTTTTTTGTTTGATTGTAAAAAGAAAAAATACGTGTCCAAATTTTCTGTTAAATCAACGGACGGATAATTAGATTTTTTTTAGGAAACTAGCCCATTGTTATGCCGGCCCCATGTTTGTTTCATTGTAAAAATGGATGTAGATACCATAGGCCTCATTCAGCCACTTCTAGATTGGTTGAAAGCGGCCTGCACCCAGCGGCTTCCTGCAACCGTTACTAGGTCGTGGCCTCCATTCCAGAACCTTTCTGCGTCATCGGCCGTCAGTTCTAGGTGCTATGTGCTCTGCCCACTGCTACTTTAGCTTCCTAATGCATAGACTTAGAATACGCTACGAGTACTTTTAACATTTAATAGGAATAGGAATTATTGGTAACTTTTTTTCTTAGGGGTTGATTCTAAAGGCGCATTTTCATTGGTCTTTAGCACGAATGGAGGCCACGTACCGGCAAACGCAGCGTAGGACGTCCACCCACAAGGTGGACAGAAGACCTGGTAAAGGTTGCAGGGAGTCGCTAGATGCAGGCCGCTTCCAACCGGCCAATCTGGTCAAATAATGTTTTTTTTATCGCGTACTAAATTAGGTGAGCAAGTCCACTTTTACTTCTTGATCTTAGATACTAACCCATTTTTGACAATGATGACTCGTTAATTACCTGCAACAAAAGTCACGAGGAAATTAATTATAAATTATAATTTAGTACACTTGTATAAATAATTTAGGTATATCTCTACAATAGGCTAGTTTCCAAGGTCAAAAAAAGATTATTCTATTTAGTCCGCCAGTTAGATTATCAAAAAATATTGGACCCATGTTTAGTCTTTTGTCAATGAAACAAACAATTACGAAGTTAAAGCGCATCAAAGTGAGCACGTGACGATACGTCTTGCTAAAAAGTGTCACAAGGCGTGACGTTACGCGGAACTTCAACGTGATATATCTTCATAATTTCTTGTTTGATTGAGAAAAGAAAAAATACGTGTCCAATATTTTCTGTTAATCCAACTGACGGACTAATTAGTTTTTTTTAAGGAAACTAGCCCATTATGCACATACAAATAATAACAATAGATTCCCTTCTTTTATTCGAGATATGTATAATAAAAGTATGAATAGTTTTTAATGAGTAACTAAAACTGGTAAATCCGCAAAGCAATAAATACTAAAAAGGAGTTAGTCACCTCTGCTCCCCTAGCTTGATCACCAAAACACGATATAATATCATATGATATAGCGATATATCGACACCAACTGTTAAAATATGACAGATATAGCCGCCATTTTGATTTTTTGTCGAAACAGCGGTCATAATTAATGTACCGGCACTGCGATTCAACATGGCGGCTATATCTATCATATTTTTACAGTTGGCGTCGATATATCGCTATATCATATCATATCATATCGTGTTTTGGTGCTCATGCTAGGAAGGCAGATGTTTTACCTCTCGATATCGCACGTAGGTACGTGTTATGCGTATATCGTGAAAAAATGACGTCAATTCGTTCCAATTATTTAAAAATACATTAATTACTACTTACTACAAAAAGTACAGTGTTCCCGCAGCTATGTTAATGTATGCAACTGCGGATACAACTAGCAACAGTATGTTTTATTCGTGTATTTCTAATCTACGCAAAAGACATGTCCCATTTCCTTATTCAAATATCTGTTGTTTAAACTACTATATTACCACAATTTTCTGACGATTTAAAAAGTAGATTCTAGACCTTTGACTGCACGCAAAACATGGATACTTTAAATCGCTCTGTGAAAACACGGAAACTTTATATCGCTGTTAACAAGTTATTTCAGGGAATCTCACTACCATAAACCTTGGCACAGAGTATTTTTTGCGTCCACACCTACGTAATCAGTTAATTACAGATCATTATGAAGTATCGATCACTTAAACGTGCAAATTGGGCTGCCCTTATTTACTACATAGTATTATTCAGTGCTTAAATCATCGATTATGCAATTATCACAGACATCACGCATTATAACCATATAAATACCAATGTTAGGTTAATTTTGATGGATTGATACTTGTCCAAAATGCAGTTCGAAATAGTAGTTCTGTTGTTATTCGTTAGGGTATATTGTGTTTATGCTGACGATAATCAACGGGAAGGATGGAAAGGTAAATAGAAAATAGTTTTTAGACACTTACACATAGTTAACCTTAAAGATAATTTTAAAATTTAGCGTACATAATTTTTTTTTATTAAAATTACACAAGAAAATTATTTTGTTGTTAAAATAAGTCGTATTTGCAATTTAAAAACTGATGGCTTTGTTTTTTTTTTAAATATTTATGTCACTAAAAATATTTGAACGTTACTGTTTGGACCGACCTGTATACCTAAATTGATAGTATAGAAAAGAATAAGAAGCGAGAACGAGATGGGTACATTTTGTCAATTTTTCGCTGAAAATCTAAGCTAAAAATTACAGATGCCATTATTTTTTTTATTATGCCGGATGAATAAGTTGTTGTTGTAATTATATTTAAACTAATAAAGCAAAAACATGAACAGAAAGCATTTTATTTATTTATTTAGACTTTATTGCACAGATTAAAAATCATACAAAAGGTGGACTTAATGCCATGAAGCATTATCTACCAGTCGACCATTTTGACACTCATTTGGGTGTTATTACTTTTTAGATAACAAGGAACGCGATGATATAGAACGAGACTACGATAAATGGCGTGATAATGACAAACGTGATGATAAAAACCGTGATGAAGGCGATCGCCGCGATGACTTATACTACCCTTGCGACTTCGAGGATGACATAGACTGCATACGTCACTATTTTGCAAGCAGTGGACAGTGCAAGGAGGTTCACAATTATGGCAGTAAACCGGTCTATCGAGACCAATTAGTGGCATATCTACCTGGTTTTAATCTTACTATTATGATAACTAGATCTCGCATAAAGTATATACGTGACAGGATCACCACGTTTTAGTAAGTTATATTTTAATTATATCATAACTATGCTAGTGTTGCCCTGTGTGACAGTCAGCAGTGATCAGTTTGCTATCCTTAGTTGACAATAAAAATAAATATATATAAATGAATCTCTGTTTCCCTTGGTCATCGCATCACGCGTGAACGGATGGAACAATTTCGCGATTTTTTTTTGTTGAGTTATTTATTGTCAGGAGAAGGTTCTTTTAAAAGGAAAAATTAAGAAAGTTGCGCAGAAAATTATTTATGAATAAACAGAAGACCACGCGAACCCAGTCGCGGGCAACAGCTAGTAAATAAATAAATATTGGACAACGTCACATAGTCGTACACTGCTCTGATCCTATGATAAGTAGTTTTAGCACTTGTGTTACATGAATCAGAAACTACGACGATACCACAACACCCAGACCCGACACAATATAAAAAAGTTATTTTTCTACATTCCGACCGGGAATCGAACCCGGGACCTCAGAGATAGCGACAACAACTCCGGTGTGCTCGGCTCTCGGCTACGAAGGTCGTCTTAGAGATAGAAAACCGATGGTTATTAATAGCGACCGATAGTATGGTTATCGAGAGTTAACTCGTATAGTGATAGTATCGATAGCTAGGAATAAAAAAGTACTTATCGATAGTTTAAAGAAATTGATAGTATCGCTCACTGTTTTCTGTTATGAATTAAACTCAATAACAGCACAGATCACTAATTACAAACAATTGTTTTTGTCTAATAAAATTGCCTTAAAATCATATACTACAGAGTCATCAGAGTTTGAATGTTTTCGTTGCACTGACTCCAAAAGTGAATGATTGTATGAATGAGGTACTGTGTTAATATTATTTTTAGCTTTTTAGTGTTTTGAAGTCAGTTATATTTTTTAAATAAAACTTACTTATTTATTTTTAGTGATAAATCCTAACAAAAACTAAATCATAAAAGTGCAGATAAAAGTTAACTGCTTCACTCCGATTTCAATCTCCATTTTTCCACCCTTAGGGGTGTTATTTTCTCAAAAACCGCTAAAACAATTTCTATAAAATTTATTTGGAATTACCTCTAAAGTGTAATCTGCCAAACAAAAAAGGATCATAGTCAGATCAAGGAAATCGATTCACAATTTGCGAAGTAATCCATATAGTAAAACATACAGTCGAATTGAGAACCTCCTCATTTTTTGAAGTCGGTTGAAAAAATAATAATAAACGTAATGTAAAAAAGGCTGACAAAGGTGACTGAGTATGTTGTGCCGTTTCTTCTCATCACCAGCCGATATGTAGTCCCGAAGCGGTGGTAGGGTAAAGCTATATTTTGGGACGTGTTTATGTGCCCGGAAGAGGGCCTATATACTGAATAAATGAGTATTAAAGAGTATTAATATCTTTATTGTGTTTAGCCATTCTATTATTAAGGCAATTCAGTTTTTGCGGATAATTATCTGCAGTAAAATTAAGGCTATCGTGTCATTAAAACAAAGTAATACAAACTCAAAATTAAACAGAGACAAGAAAAAAAATATAAAAGTTTTTTTTATTAGCAAATAAAACGGAACGCGCCCATACCCACATAAATCCTGAATGCCATGTTTGATCTATTGGTGATAATCTAATTAAGTTAAATATTTGGTTACGTTTAACACTTTCGCCGCAAACCGTAATTGGGTACATGTTTGGAGCTAACTATTTACAACCACAGCACAGACTGTGGGCTTATCATCCGATGACAAATTAAATTAGAATTTAGTAACCTATACTCATATTGTGTTACTGAACGCGTCCATCAGAAACTACCTTATAATTTTTATAAGGAAGTATTTTTTTTTAGATTTTCATGTTCGCCACCTAGAAATTGATGTACTTTTCAACCGACTTCAAAAAAGGAGGAGGTTCTCAATTCGACTGTTTTTTTTTTTGTATGTATGTTAAGCGATTACTCCGCCAATTATGAATCGATTTTAATGATTCTTTTTTTGTTTGGTAGATCATACTTCAGAGGTGGTCCCATATAAATTTTATCGAAATTGGTTTAGAACTTTTTGAGAAAATCAACAAATATATACCCAGATAATATTTTGGTTGTGGTTCTTGTTACCTATCTTCGACAAATATGAGCCGATTTTGATGATTTTTGTTTTATTGAATAGCTTATACTTCAAAGATAATATGATAAAAGTTTGCATAATAAAAATCACCCCTAAGGATAGGAAAATATGGGATAAAATCGGTGTTCAGCAGTTAGATTAGGATTTATCACTAAAAATAGATGAAATAAGTAAATTTTATAAAAAAAATAAAACCAAACAAAAACATTGAATCTCTCATCGGCTGGCACCGACTCCAAAAGTAACTGATTAGGTACTTAAGTGTTCGGATTATTTTTAGCATTTTAGTGTTTTGAAGTCGTTTTTTGTTTTTTTTATAAAATTTACTTATGGTATCTTGACGTCCTACGTCGCCGAGAGGCGAGTACCCTGGATTTGGAATCGCCATCTCTGAAGTCCCGAGTTCTTGGTCGGGTCAATGTAGAAAATTAACTTTTCTATGCTGGGTCGGGTCTGGGTGTGGTGGTACCGTCGTTTTTTCTGATATCTATAATACAAGAGGTGTTTTAGCTGCTCTTATAAGTTTATACTGCTACATGCATGTAAGTAGGTACATGTTACTGCCGCATCATAGTCACAGTCACGCGACTAACAGTGCCTGTGGCTTGGCCCTCGTAAAATATGACTTGCTACAATAATTTTATCTTTCATAGGTAAGGATTTAAAAATGTTGCATATTATATTATTTCCCAGCCTGCCTAGCATGAGCACCAAAACACGATATAGTATGATATGATATAGCGAAATATCGACACTACGAGTAATTGGAAAAATATGATAGATATAGCCGCCATTTTAAATTTTTATCGAAACAGTGATCATAATATGTGATGTCACCGGCACGGCGATTCAATATGGCGGCTATATCTATTATATTTTTACAGTTGGTGTTGATATATTGCTATATCATATCATATCATATCGTGTTTTGGTGCTCATGCTAGGCAGGCAGGGGGTCCCAATACCTGACATCGATATCGGTTTAGTAGTCATAGGCAACACTATCGATTATTGGTGCAATAACACTTGGTAGCAATATTTTTGTAAAATTCCAAGTATGTTTTCAGGGTTATTCCACGGAACTCCAAAAATCGTTCTACGTTAATGTCAGGCAAATAAAAAGTGAAAATCTATACTATTAATTATGGCGTTTTAATATGTATTATAATCATGCAAAGAAAAATTTAAAGTAATAATTAATCTTTTTTTTTTTTAAAGTCGATTAAAAATATTTAGCAAACACGTGCGAGGAGAGAAAACGTGTCGGTCTCAGTATTCAGTAAACCAAAGTGGTTGGTTAAGCTATCATAATTATAACAATAAGTTTTGAATACATTTTAATCCATTACATTAAAAAATACACCTGTCAAATAAGTAAGATCGTCTTAATTCTGCTAAACGTTTTTGGAGTTCAAGTGGAAACTTAGTATGGACGGTAAAGTTTCGAGAAAAATGAAATAACCCATTGTTCTAAAATGTATCTAATTATCACTTTTTAATTATAAAGATACCTACCCTACCTACACCTACAGGGTGGACAGACGACCTGGTAAAGGTTGCAGGAAGCCGCTGGATGCGGGCCGCTTTCAACCGGCCAATCTAGAAGTCATTGGGGGAGGCCTATGTTCAGCAGTAGACGTCCTATGGCTGAAATGATGATGAATTATAAAGATCGATCCACTCGTCTGAAGTTTTCTCATTACGGATTTGACCTTCCACTCACATATCAATGACAGCCTCTATTCATCAAAAATACCAATTATGTTTTTATTTTGCAGTTTGAACAAAAAAACTGGAAACCTTGTAATGGCTGTGGACTTCGAAGGCATTAACATTGAGTCCAGATACTCTTATTTCATTTACCAGCGAAGAGGGCAAGAGCCTATAGTACGAGCTGATTACACTAACGGAACTTTCCGTAGGTTGCTCCAGAATATTTTTAAATAATTTTATTTAATAATTTTAAATAATAAATACACAGCTTGACTGGGAATTGCATTAACAGAATGTTCTACTCAATTGGCACCTATATCGAAATCAGGAGGAAAAAGTTCATCTTTCCACACAAGATTACCATTTACCTTCACGATTATGCGTCATTTTTTTTATGCAACTTGATCCTATAATAAAAGTTGTTCACATGAATGGGCAGAACATGTTGCTAAAGTAATTCCATTACCAGTAACCCTGTATAATTTTATTAAAGTATACTACGTACATAGATTTCATCGGAAAAAATATAAAAATCATAAAATATTGGTAAATGTTGTCATGTAAATATTTAAAAGTGTTCTACTCGAGTCTTTTAGTGTGAGTTCAAACAATCAATCAGCTGTTCTATTTTGGTTGAGTCACTAGTCTTAATAGCTATTTTTGTTGGTCGAACGAATAGTTGTATTTTACTTTCATTTTTTCCCTGAGGAAAACTTTAAAAAAAAAACTATCGTCTATTTCCTCAGGAAACAAATAAAATTACAAAATAAAAAATTTTTTTTTTCTTAAGTAAAATTATTGCATTTGTAAGGAAATGTACTAAGGAATATTTTACTATCATTATTTTGTTCCCTGAGGAGAGCTAAAGATAGTAACAAAAAAATGGATAAGAATAAAATTATTGCATTCTTAAGAAAATGTACCAAGCATGCACTAATTGTATACTGTAAACAGCAATATTGGTCGATCTAGGTATTTTAAAGTCAGATCTAGAGAAAAAATGCAACTTGCGCACCGCTGTTCGCATGTTAATTTGTTTTGCAAGCACATCGGGTATATTTTTCCAAGAAAATATTAACAAACATGAAGTAACAATAATAAATCAATTTTGTTTTTAGCCGTAACACTGACTGCTGTGATTCCGTTGAAAAAAGGCATAAACTTCAAAGAATCTAGAGTGACAGCCTACCTGTCATCCGTACCGGAGAATGTTATCATCGGTCCAAAAATTGTGAACAGCACAGGTAAGTTATATAGTCATAGACAGTCTCAGTAGTGTACCAAGATTGGTGCAGCTTAGTTTTATTTGGTATAACTCAAATTTTTGTCACAAATATCCAATATGCATTTAACCGTCGCCTCAATTCTCATTTTTTGCAATTCGCTACTATGCCCTGTTGTATCAAAACTTACAAGTCTACATGTTCACAAGTTCCACTACAAATTCGTGTAAATTACGTTTATTAAAAAAATCATTCATCATCATAATTTATAAAACTGAACGGTTGTAGATTCTACTTGGTAGTTCTTCATGTTAATCTGAGGCATCAATTTCAATCAATGTACTATCTAGACAGCCACATATTAATGGCATTTCTTTCGGTATATTAAATTTCTGTGCTCTTACATAAGACATATTATTCGGCTATTTCTTGTCATTTTGCTTTTGGTGTAAGTCGAATTATATACAACTCGCATTAGGTCCAATTCACATTTAGCCAAGTCCAATTAGAATTTGATGCAATTCTATAAACCTATTTCTACTTATTCAGGTTATTAAGCAAGTGGTCTTGCGACGCTGCGCTTACTTGTGCTACACTTGTATCTTTAATTACTGTATTTTTTATTATTTACAGAACCGATCGTATTACAAGTCAACGCAGCCATATTTGCCAATCTTCCTCAGGCAGCGCTAGAAATTTTCCTGACTGAAGCTCCTAGCTTATACTTTGGCTATCTGCAAAAGTATATATGTGATTTTGGCATTCCTATTTCTTCGTAAACGAGAAAATGTGTCAATATAAAAAATAAATTAATTAACAATTACATGTAAACTCATTTAACATATTCCATATCATGCTATACTATATTTCATTCCAGCTTCATTTATATAAGTACTAGCTGACCCAGCGAACTTCGTTCCGCCAATTCGTTTGACAGGTACGAACAGTTTGTGTAGGAAATTAAAATAGTTGTTTTACTACCTTGCATGTTTTTATATTTTCTGACCTTTTAATTTTTTCCTGAACTTCCACAAATATTTCAAGATCAAAATAAGCCAAATCGGTCCAGCCATTCTCGAGTTTTAGCGAGACAAACGAACAACAATTCATTTTTATATATATATAGAAGATATAAGATTATATATATAGAAGATAAAAAAATTCTTAGATTTTACCTAACTACTTTAATGTCTAGGTACATTAAAGTAGTTAGTAAAATGATTGACTGATACAAATTCGAGAATTAAGTTATCATCATCATCATCATTTCAGCCATAGGACGTCCACTGCTGAACTGAGGCCTCCCCCATTGACTTCCAGATTGGCCGGTTGGAAGCGGCCTGCATTCAGCGGCTTCCTGCTACCTTTACCTTTAACTGTCCACCTTGTGGGTGGACATCCTACGCTAAGCTTGCCAGCACATAGCCTTCATTCTACCTCTAGAATCTTTCTGTCCCATTATCGGCCTAATTAAGCAAATAAAGATTTAAATTTAAAAAAATACTTTATTTGCGTCAGTAAATTTCGGTTCTCGTTTCAAACTAGTAAGAAAAATAATTGATAACAATGACATTCAATATGATGTGATATGAGTTTGCCACCAAGAAGCATAATTCATCTGTAGCTTGAAATAATTTTATGAAATCGAGAATTTTGGTATGACGACTCAAACTCAAACTTTGCATTGTCACGTCATCCGCTCTGGCCACACTATCATAATGTTATGCCTAACATAGACTAGAAAATCAGGTGATTCGTCTAGGTAGGTTCAACTTCGACGAAGAGGTAACACGATGAATCCAGCTCGGTTGGCAGCCTTAGCGAAACTACGTGATATTTTCTCGTCCAATACCCAGAGCTAAGAAAGAACAGGTAGCACGCACAACGGCCCAGTAAAGAGACGTTGTGCGGAAACAGGCCAGATAAACAAACAAACAATTCCCCTAGAGCCTATAGACTAAAATCTTTGAGCAGAGCGTGTGTGACTGAGACATGGTTCTTGACTGTTGGCCTCTTAAACCTACTACTATTACCACCAAAGTCACCAACATGCTATGGAGATATGCTTGGCGTTTCTCTGCGAGATACAATCCGAAATGAAAAGATCCGTAGAAAAACCAGTCACCGACATATAAGGTCTAACCGAAATAGTGCACAATATTTCTAGAGGTCATGGAGCACATGATAAGGATCTTAATTATAAAAAAATAAAATATGCTTATACTATCAACACATTAATTAATATTTATTTATTGTTGTAATGTTTTTTACGTATAAAGCCATTCGTCTATGAATGAAAATCGTAGTGAAATCAGTGACAGAATAGAGTGAATTTCATCTTGTAACCAACAGAATTGAAGGATGAGTAAAAAACAATAATACAAATGTGATTAAGAAAAAATGCGTTGTAAGTTTTATTTATTTCTTTATTTTTATTTTTATAAACAAGATCCTTATCGTGTACTAGTTGACCTCTAGAAATATTGAGGCCTATTTCGGTTAGACCATATAAATAGCTTTTCAAATTGTAATGTTTAAGTTGACAACCAAACTAATAACTATTGGGGTAGAAAGGTTCTTGAGTAGCCACCACAAACTTGAAGACGTCGCGTGACTGAGGACCTAGTCAAGGTTGCAAACAGCCGCTTGACGCAAACTGCCCATAGCCACTCGCTGTGGCGTTCCATGGCCTATGCAGTGGACTTCCAAAGGCTGATGATGATGTCTTAGATGATGATGTCCTGTCCATGATGATGTCCAAGTCTTAGACATACTCTATAACCCTCGCCGCATACGGGCCACACGCAACAGCCACAAACGCCGCCAATTGTGGCTAGACGCGGCTACCAGTTTGTGGCTTGTGGCAAAGCAAGATTTTAACCTTGAATTTAGTTTTTACCGACCCAATTCCACTTAATAACTCTTAGTCTTCATTATTTAGAAGTAATTAACAGTTTTAATTGGACTGCCCTTTATAATTGAAATAATATAAAATAATAGTTAATTATTATTTGTAAAATATTACTTCGGTGCCTTGACCATTTATTATCCAATTATCACAATCACGCATGTAATCCTATAAATACCAACTTTATTTTTGGTGAAATCAATTGTAATCCAAAATGCGTTTTGAATTGTTCCTGTTGATATTATTGGTTGGGCTAAGCTGGGCTTACACAGACCAGGATCGAGGAGATGCCATTCATTTTATCCGTAAAGGTAAATAATCCAAGTCTTATAGATCTCAATTATCTGTAATAATTGTGAATAGTTGATTTCATTTCAGTTTACTAATTTATAGCAATTTTAAGGCTTTTCCGAAGCTGTATTAGATTTTAAGATAAAATAAGTCTATCACATTTGCTGATCTCGTGGGTTACATCAGCCACTTCTATTGTTTGATGATAACCTCATTTCTGGTATAATCTTTTAGAAAAATCCTAACATAGTCCGTTCTTGTTATTGATTACTGAGTAACTTTTTAGATGATAGAAGAGAAAATGAACACAAGGGTGAAAACAGCGAACGCGGTGGTATTAAGAAACGGCAAGTCAGCAGCCTGGCTACACCTCGCGATTATGGAGACATCTACAACCTTTGCGACTATGAGGATGACATAGACTGCATCAGAAACCACTTCGTGAGCACTGGACAATGTATCGGAGTCCAGAATCATGAAAGCAAGATAATCTATAGAGACCGCTTGACTGTCTATGTACCCACCATCAACCTGACTGCTGTCTTCACTAAGACTCGCGTTCAGTTTACAGGTGATAGGATCAGCCGTTTTTAGTAAGTTTCTTTTAATATATAACCTGTTTCCACAATCACACCAATTAGCTAGCCCCAATCTAAGCAAAGCTTGTACTATGCGACTAGATGACGGATAAACATACCTACATACGTTTAAAACATCCATGACTTAGGTACAAATGCTCTTGCTCATCACAAAAACATTTGTGGTATTTGTAGTCCGGAGCGCGAACCAGAATATAATACCTGACGGTCGTTTTAGCATCATATAAACGGCGTTCAATTAAAATTCACAATGATATTACGACTTTGTATTTAATTGTATTCAAGGATTTTCTTAGTTTATGTAGGTAAGCCTACTTTAAATTTCGTCTCTTTGAATTGAGGTTGGAATTCACATCTATCTACTTCCCTCTTTCCTGGCCTCTTCTCTGTCTTGCGCAGACAAAGTTACCGCTTTGATACTCAATTCGGGGTTTTATTTTATTTTATTTAGAGCGATTGCAGATAGCTTGTGACGTGATTCAGATCAAAATGACACACTAAAATTAGCGAATTTTGTTCCGAACTATCAAATAATAAACATCATTCTGTGGCTATCAGGTTGTATGGTGTTGACAGAGACAGATAGATGTCTTAAGTCTTAAAGTAATTTGGTGGTGCGCAAGTGGACCCCAGTCACAGTATATAAAACGGTGCCCCAGTGTTCTAAAATTAAATGTGTAGGTTTCTAAACAGTGTTTTCTTCCGCCAAGCACGTGCTATAAATCCGAACATACATAGTTACTGCCGCACTCAGCAGGTCTACTACGAAAAACGAAATCCGACAATACGATAATCGTTTTTCGGATTGCTTACTACGAAACGCTTCGGATTTTTTAAAATAATACTATAAATAACATTTTATTCATTCATTCATGAAGTCGTTCCGAAAATATGTCGCATCCGATTAAAACATCGACATCCAAAAGTCTTACGTAGTTAGTAAGCCTATCGTTTGCGTATAGTTTGTCTTTCGTTTCGTCCGAAACATCGTATTTCGTTTTTTATAGTAGGCTTCCAGAGACGTCACATAACTTTAATGGTTACTTAAGGAAAACTGTGATTCTATGATCGATACGAATAAAGACAACAATTGAATGAACAAAAATCTTAATCAACTGTACTGTTAATTGACGTCCCTAAGTGCGGCAGTTACAGTTTCAAAACTAAGTTAACTGTCTAATTCTAATGTTAGTGTGATAACAATAAAAATGGGTTTTAATTGACAGTATAAACAAGACAAGTGGAAACCTCGTGATGGCCGTGGACTTTACTAATGTCACCATAGACCACAGAATGACGACCTTTTATTACCACCGTTTAAGACAAGAGCCGCTGAAACTAGCTGATTATTCTTACGGAAATTTTGGTAAGAACATTTGATTTTATCAACGGATTAAAATGACCTCCGTAGCCGAGAGGCGAGTATACCGGACTTGGTGTCGCTATCTCTGAGATTCCCGATCGGTCAATGTAGAGAAATAACTTTTCTATATTGTCTCGGGTCTGGGTGTTGTGGTACCGTCGTTGTTTCTGATTTCTGTAACACAAGTGCTTAAGCTACTTATCATAGGAACAGAGAAATGTATGTGATGTTGTCTATATATATATTTTTTGTATAATGAGTATTTTACGCGATAAGTATCTTCGCCAAAAATGAACCGATTTTTTTGTTGAATACGATTTTTGTAGGGGTTTAACTTGAAGAAAAATAATGGCGGAAAAATATGATTTTCATTTGTATTAAATTTAACAAAACAAAAACACCTTTTATGCTGAAAAGCTAAGGAATGAAATCAGTATACAGAAAATACTTTCCGATTTCAACTCACATTATCTTCCTTGATGAAGGCAAATCATTTAAAATTGGCAAATAAAGATTTTTATTTTATTTGATTACAACAACATATTCAAAGAGAGCAACGTCAATTTGTCAGATGTATTTCGATTTCTTATGACAGAGATACCATTCATCAAATGCTTCAAAATCTGACACCACTATTGTTTTTAACACACATAAATTAACTTCACTTGTACTGTAACTAACTATGAATCAAATCTTGGAGGTAGTTTTTAACCTACTTCTAACAGATGTATCGATTTGAAACTTCGTCAGTATTTGACATTTGGATGACGATACAATAATTTGATACCATCGTGCTGAACTAAAGATGGAGTCACGAGGTAGGTAGTAGAACACTTAAATCACTTCTAGTAAAACCTTCGTGTTAGGGCTCATTCGATTCGTTTTGACGAGTCCAGTCTATACTCGTATTAGTGTAAGTGCTTTTTATAGTTTTTTAAACCATGATATAAATTATCGTTTTAGTTGTAACACTGACTGCTGTGATTCCGATAAATAGGCTGATGCCGATAGGCATAGACATCGAAGAAGCTATGATAACATCTTACGTGGCATCCCAATCATTTGTGCTTGGACCGAAGATTGCGAACAGTAGAGGTAAGTTGTTAAGCTAACGAAAGCCTATTATTAAATAGTTGTTTCCACAAAATGATAATATATTACAGTATACATAAATACAGGTGTTACAAAAATACCTCTTAAGCTGAAAGGGGGTTAAAAGGTCTCTCATAATTGTAGACTTAAAAATAATATTGATAAAACATGAAATAATCATTACATATTAATTTAAACTTTATTTCACAAATTAAAATCGTACAAAAGGTACACTTAATGGTGGCATTCTCTACCAGTCGATCATTAGGCTAAACAGAGATGTTTTGTAAGCGGTGCGAGATGATGTTAAAAAAATGAACTAAAGACTATTCTTTGTTGTTTTTGATACTGATTGTAGGATTCTATAAATAAAAATACACAGTATCAATAACAATCTTATATCTATATATATAAAACAAAGTCTGGTTAGTTACACCATTTATAAGTAAAGAATGGCTGGACCGGTTTTTATGATCTTTGATTTGTTGGATACGTCTCCGTCCCGAATAGCAGAATAAATCACAAAATATCTCAAAATTTTAAAAAAATTGAGGCGGTACGAAGTTCGCCGGGACAGCTAGTATATTATAAATTAAATAATATAATACATACTCTACATATATAAAATTCATACATACATAAATATGATGACGATTACTGGAAAGTAGAGACTCAAGGGTTCAAGGTGACGATTTTATTATACCTAGAAAATGAGTGCGTTCAAGTATCTTAGAAGACTATTTATTAGGATCATCATTGAAACTCAACCCTGAAAACATATAAAGAAAATACTACCCAGAAACTTAGTAAAGTACCTAATTATCTTCAGTCCGTCATCAAAAACAAATATCCTTGATATAAAAAAGCAGTTCTTCAGCAGTAACAGTTTCGTGTCAAATATATTAATGTAATTTTGACGACCTCCGTAGCCGAGAGGCGAGCATACCAGACTTGGTGTCGCTATCTCTGAGGTCCCGGGTTCGATTCCCGGTCTTGCTGTTGTAGTACCGTCGTTTTTTTATTATTTTTGTAACACAAATGAAATGATCGCTAGGTACCATAGTATACCATAGTATCAGAGTAATGTATGTGGTGTTGTCTTGTATTTACATTTATTTATTCCAAACGGCAAAAAAGGAGGCAACGAGCACGTCTTTGACATTTTGGTATTGCGATTGGCGCCATATCTCACTCACACTCGAACTCGATGGGTTATTTATACAGGGTGTTCGACCTATTTAAATTTACTATTTTTACCCAGTTTTACTATAGTAACAATATCGAAAATAAATGAAAAAAGTTCATATTTCCTTACAAAGTAGTCATTTATCTCGACGTTAATGTATGGAGCATCAGTAATTTTTTCGTGTTGCTACTTTGGCCCCATAATAAAAGCTGTTTTAACCTGTCCTTAACCTCTTAAGCGCTTGGTTTGATATCAATTGCCGTGCCCCTAGCGCCCGACTAGAAATCGTTAAAATAACACCTTCAAAAAAGAAAGGTTTTTCTAAGCTAATAGAACTAAAAAAACGCCGCAAATATTTGATGACAGAAGCGGTTATAGGTTAATGGACAGAATGTCCCGTTAAAGCGATTACCTCTTCTTACCAGTTACCTTGTAATGGGAGCTGATTCTGGTGCTCAAATACAACAATTTTCTATGGGACCAACATAGTATCTAATAAAAAAAAAAATCACTGTTTGCAAAACATGTTTGTGTTTTTTTTTTGAGATTTTGATGATGATCCCAAAGAAAAAGTTGTTGTATAGGTTATATGTAAGCCCCTAATGAGTTGTTGATGTTTTTAAAATAACCCTGTATATCTTTATGGTTTTCAGAACCACTCGCCGTGAGAGTCAACACTGCATTAATTGCTAACGTCAATGAAGTAATTCTGGAATATTACCAAGCCGAAGCCCCCAGCCAGTTTCTTGGCTACTTACAAAAGTACATCTGTGACTTCGGTCTTCCTATTTCCTCTACTTTCCACCATTGAATTCATGAAGAAATCATTATAATTATGTATCTAATTAAAGAAAGAATAAACGGTTTATTTAATAATTCAACGTGTTTAATTTCTAACCACTAATAAATATTTTGGTTATTTGGGGACCATCTGTGAACGCTAATGCAATTTTTTTTCACTTAAAACTCTATATGATTAGCTAGCTAGTGTTGTGCAACAAGACAATGAACTTTGCTAGGGTCATAATCTCGTAGCTCACCCAGATTTGACACAATTTTGTGTAGTTCCTTTTCTGAATCGACTCAAACCGGAAATTGAACCCGAGACTTTGCGTTCAAGGCGGATTACCGCGCCACTAGGTACACTATCCGGGTCGTCAAACGATATTATAAAATAGATACACTATTATGTGCTGTTGTTCGATTGCCCAATCACTATATGAATTGTAGAAAATATTTGACTAGCGAAGTAAAATACCTGGGGACGTATTTTTGAATCATGCGAATTCCAATCCGAATACGAAATCGCAAGATTCGCATACGAATTCCTAAAATCACTATTTTTGAAAATTCATTACGTAAATTCTGCAACGACCACTCGTTTTTGTTTTCTACTAGTAGAAAGTACGGAAGAATTACATTGACAAGTAAACGTGTGTTTGACAGAAATTTGACATAATAACTTTTTATTTACGGTCGGTAATGAGTTTTTGCTTTAAGGTTTATAATATTTTCTGCGTGAAACACAAATAGTTACAAGATTTCAATTTAATAGTAACACCTATTTCGAGTGATTCAAAAATGCGTAAAGTCGTGAGCAATAGAAATGAATTTCATACACGAATTGTTTTCGTGTTCGAAATTGCGATTCATTTCTAATGCTTCAAAAATACGTCTCCTGACTTGATTACAATGAGATCTCATAACTCACAACTTTTTATGCATTGCGTTCTGAGACCAGGAGACGTATTTTTGAAGCATTAGAAATGAATTTCGAATTCGAACACGAAAACAATTCGTGTATGAAATTCATTTCTATTGCTCACGCTTTTATGCATTTTTGAATCACTCGAAATAGGTGTCGCTATTAGATTGAAATCTTGTAACTATTTTAGTTTCACGCAGAAAATATCATAAACCATAAAGCAAAAACTCACTAACGAACGTAAATAAAAAGTTATTATGTCAAATTTCTGTCAAACATACGTTTACTTGTCAATGTAATTCTTCCGTACTTTCTACTAGTAGAAAACAAAAACGAGTGGTCGTTGCACAATTCACGGGATGAATTTTCAAAAATAGTGATTTTAGGAATTCGCATTCGAATCTTGCGATTTCGTATTCGGATTGGAATTCGCATGATTCAAAAATACGTCTCCTGGAGACGTATTTTTGAAGCATTAGAAATGAATTTCGAATTCGAACACGAAAACAATTCGTGTATGAAATTCATTTCTATTGCTCACGCTTTTACGCATTTTTGAATCACTCGAAATAGGTGTCGCTATTAGATTGAAATCTTGTAACTATTTTAGTTTCACGCAGAAAATATCATAAACCATAAAGCAAAAACTCACTAACGAACGTAAATAAAAAGTTATTATGTCAAATTTCTGTCAAACATACGTTTACTTGTCAATGTAATTCTTCCGTACTTTCTACTAGTAGAAAACAAAAACGAGTGGTCGTTGCAGAATTCACGGAATGAATTTTCAAAAATAGTGATTTTAGGAATTCGCATTCGAATCTTGCAATTTCGTATTCGGATTGGAATTCGCATGATTCAAAAATAATTTGACATAATAACTTTTTATTTACGTTCGTTAATGAGTTTTTGCTTTATGTTTATTATATTTAAACAAAATTAGTTACAAGATTTCAATTTAATAGTAACACCTATTTCGAGTGATTCAAAAATGCGTAAAATCGTGAGCAATAGAAATGAATTTCATACACGAATTGTTTTCGTGTTCGAATTTGAGATTCATTTCTAATGCTTCAAAAATACGTCTCCAGAAGACGTAGTTTTGAATCATGCGAATTCCAATCCGAATACGAAATCGCAAGATTCGCATGCGAATTCCTAAAATCACTATTTTTGAAAATTCATTCCGTGAATTCTGCAACGACCACTCGTTTTTGATTTCTACTAGTAGAAAGTACGGAAGAATTACGTTGACAAGTAAACGTATGTTTGACAGAAACTTAACATAATTACTTTTTATTTACGTTCGTTAATGACTTTTTGCTTTATGGTTTATAATATTTCTGCGTGAAATAAAAATAGTTACAAGATTTCAATTTAATAGTAACACCTATTTCGAGTGATTCAAAAATGCGTAAAATCGTGAGTAATAGAAATGAATTTCATATACGAATTGTTTTCGTGTTCGAATTTGCGATTCATTTCTAATGCTTCAAAAATACGTCTTCTTACGTTTTATGTTTCTGATAAGATTTGTAATTTTGTTAGTAACAGTTTTTACTAGACAATAAATCTTCCGTTGTTAATGATGTCTTAATTCAGATTCTTTGAATTGCTTTTGATTTCTCTTTTTATTTGTGTAAATCTAAAAATGGAAACCTTCGTTTCAAATCACTCTCACTAATCAAAGTAATTATGTACAAAAAATCATTTAATTCTTAATTGGATTACCTTTATGAAATAAGTGAAACGATTTATATAAATAATTAGTAAACTATTAAGTATTTCAGTGGTTAAATCATCAATTTCCAATTAAAGTACGCATGTAGGCGTGCAAATACAAATGTTAGTTGAATATTTGTGTGTGAAAGTGTAATGTATGAAACTAAACTAATAAGATTACTCGTTATTTCTATTTCTAATTGGGATAATTATGGGACCCCTGATGAGGTATTTTAAACGATATTTAATTATTAAGTGTTATAAATGTTTACCGTCATTTTGAAGTACCTAACTAAAAGACGTATTTTTTAAATTTACTATTTAATGCACAAGAAAATGTACAAATTGCGGAATAAACGCTGTAAGCATTTTTTACTACCTACTGGGGCATACGCAAGTTCTTATTGTTTTCCAAGTCTTTACGTGTTTATGTGATTACATAAAAGTTTTTTACGAAACTGCCTAAGACGTTCTTTAGGATGAACACATTATTTTAATAAAATAATATGTGAATTACCTACTTCGTTAAAATGGTACAAGTGTCGATTAACTAATTCTGACTTATTAAGAAAACATCTACATGAATTACGTAATGCTACGGTTTAGTATGCGACTGCGATAAGTTTTTAGAGTTAGTTCATTTTCCATTGGAAAAATCGATTTAATAAACTTAACTACATAATTTGTCGATGAGTAGACAAAATTTTTGTTTATGTCGGTTGATAATACAAATACATTAGTTTTAAATGTACCGCGGGCTGTACTAATTAAGTACGTTCTGAAGGACCAGAATATTCTTGTTCTTGTAATATGAATGTTGGGGAGTCCACAAGGCCAGGGACGAAATCAGGATCGACTTTTTAATTTAGAATGACTTAATGATATGAATAGACTGACAGTACAAGAGAAAAGCCGTACATATTTTGTTGTTATATTTTTGTAAAGTACATATTTTAAGTACGTAGGTAATGTATTTCTCCACTTCAAGTCACAGACAAAAGAGAAACCCCTTTGTATGTTCTGTGTATAAAGTTTATAGTCAAATTAAAGTCCTTTACTTTCCAATTTAATAGTTTAAATAAATAAATGTGATAGATAGATAGATAGATAGATACTCTTTATTGCACACCATACAAGTAAAATACACATGATTTTTACAGAAAGATGTAAAATTTAGGCGGTCTTATCGCTAATAGCGATCTCTTCCAGACAACCTTTAGGTAGAGGACAACCATTAAAGAAAGGGGAAGGTGTTGCAGAGTTCTTAAAATTCTTACCTGATACAAATAGGATGTGTGCCGTGTGGGGACGGCCGTAAAGAATACACATCCCCACCGCCAACAGGAGGCGTATCGTAAGAGGGGACTAATTCCTGTAGCACTAGACGGGCAGCAGCGTCTTAATGCGAAATATTATAAAAAAACTGCGCTCGCCAACCCGCCTGCCGAGTATTGGCAATCACCCCGTATGATAATGTCATTAGGGGAGGCCTTTGTTCAGCAGTGGACGTCCTATGGCTGAAATGATGATGATGATGATGAAATAAATAAATTGTTTCCACAATCACACCACTCAGCTAGCTCCAAACTAAGCTTATAGCTTGTACTATAGCGACTAGATAACGGATAAACATACTTAAATACATTTATAAACATAGACTTAGGTACAAATGCTCGTGCTCATCACACAGACATTTGCCCCTTGCGGGATTGGAACCCGCAACCGCTGGCTTTGTAGTCCAGAGCGCGAACCACTATACCAGACGATCGTCAAATGTAAAACAACTTTTTTTTAAACTTTTTTTTAAAAGACGAGTCAAGTGGCCCGCGATCCATTAATTGGCCCTTTCAGACAAGATACCCAAATGCTAGCAGTTTATTGACCAGTGGCTAGCTATTCAATGGAATGGCTGATACAAACAGTTCGCTGCAACGGATACATAGTTTGTATGTTCAAATGCCGTGTCCTTGAGTTAGTAATGACTAATGAGCAATGTAAACACTATCTTCAGTCGACAGGTTGCGGCAAGGTATACCAGACGAACCCCTTATGTAAGAAATAATATCAGGAAGGCAATAACGAATGCCGTAAATAGTTGTAATACAGTTTTAATAATGTTATTGTTAGTGTAGGCCATTTTTCGATATCACAATTTTTTTTCAGGACAATACGTCCGGAGAGATGTTATTGCCCTGGACATGTGTGGGTTTTTTAACAAGTTAGGCGCGTCCCACGTTCGATCGTGCTCATAATAGCCCGTACCACCATCTCCACAACCACGCTTGGAGGCGGGATGGCGAACGCAGTTTTTTATAATAGTTCACACGCAGACGCTGTTGCCCGTCTCGTGCTACAGGAATTAGTCGCCTCTTACGAAACGCCTTCTGTTGGTGTGTTCTTTACAGCCATCTCGGCTTACTTTTACTTGATCTTTTCTTTTTTTATTTAATTGATTTTTATATTACCTTTTTTAACTGCGTTTTGGCAAATGAACGTTTGAATTTGAATTTGATCTTAATTAATAAATTACTAAATTTTTTAAGAAAATTTGTATCTCGTATGTATGCCGTGTGGGGACGGCCGTAAAGAATACTCTTCCCCACCGCCAACAGGAGACGTGTCGTAAGAGGCGACTAATTCCTGTAGAATGAGACGGGCAGCAGCGTCTGCCTGCGAAATGTTATAAAAAACTGCGCTCGCCAACCCGCCTGCCAAGCGTGGCGAGTATTGGCAATCCCCCCCAATAAAACCATTTGGGGAGGCCTGTGTTCAGCAGTGGACGTCCATGGCTGAAATGATGTATCTCGTGTTTAATATAGTACGATAGTACGAAGGATGCGAGTCCGACTTGCACTTGGTCGACTTTATAACGTTACTAACTTACTACCTTATGTCTAAATGTACATAATTAACTTGAGATTTTACCAAATATGTAAAGAGCGTACTTTATAGGTACAAGTAAGTAAAGTAAAATGCAGTAAGATAAAGTGGCAGTGGGCTAGCCATATCTATCGCAGAACCGATGAAAGGTGGACTAAATTGAGTGGAGACCACGCCACGGTAAACGTAGTGTTGGACGTCCCCCAGCTCGATGGAACGATGAGCTTAGGTTAGGAAGATGGCTGGAAGTGGCTGGAGATCGTGCTCTTTGGGGGAGGCTTACGTCTAGCTGTGGACTGCAATAGGCTAACATGATGGTGATGATGGTGACTTTTTAGGTCAATAGCTTACCTATTTTTAAAATATTATATTTCCTACTGCCTGCAACTTTGTCTCAGTAGACTTATATTAGTCGAATAATCGTCCCACGGTAACACAAAAAACCTTATGTGTTGGGCTAGATCAATACCCATGCATGTGTGCCTTTCAGCTAATTAAGTTTAGCCGTTAAAGCGTGATTGAGAAACTAAAGTATTAACTGTTATATTTATAATAATAATTAGTAAAGGTATGATTTGGATCTTGGCAGTCGCTGCCCATCATTACGAATGCACCGCTCTGTGTCTGATACCGGCGGCTGTGTCGCGCTGGCGGGGAGCGTGGTCTTCTCGCCTGCCGCACAAGAAATCCAACAATTGACAACAAATTAAACGCAAATCTAAATGATGTTTTTTGTCAGTTATTCAATGCACAAACAGGGTTTAATGTTTTAGGTTTACATAAAACTTTTTACGTTTACGTTTAGTTAACCCGTCCTCGATTCAGAACCGTTCGGTAACTAATAGTCCACCAGACGATCACGTGACACTTATGATTCAACAGGATTTAACATTAGTGTCACGTGGTTTATCGGTTGACAATTAACTCTCGAAGGGTTCTGTATCGGGGGGTCACAGAAACCAGACAATGGAAATTTTATTGTTGGCCACATGTAGGTGGTTTGAGCTTAGAAAATGTAGTTTACAAAAGACCTATACTCAGTGCCTACAATAGAATCTGATGGAATATTAAGAACATAAACATATTTGTTTACCTATGTCCCTCTAATTACTTGCTTGACTTTTAAAGTACTTAGTGGCGTTTGATACGTTTATTATTTTCATTTCTTTTTATTATGATAGTAAGTAAACTTGTGTGTTTCAAAATAACAGGAAAGCAATTAAAATATCCCCTAACAGCAAGACTTTAAATAACATAAGTAAAGACTCTACAACTAAATGTAACAGTAAGAACAACCTGGGGTCACGTATCTATGGTTTAAGATTTGATAAGCACTTCAGGCGCACTTTCGTACTTGTAAGTTTGCTCTGCAGCAGGCCCCTAATTGAGCAGTTTTAGATTAAGCGCCACTTATTACGTAATTAAAATGTATTAATACCTGTAAAAATAAAATGTTTAGCTAATGCTCGCAGATCCGTATTCATTGGTTTGAAACAAATAAGAAGTAGGTTGGCATGATAGCTTCTCCCTTGGGAACCTTATTGTATATTCTCAAAATAAAAGTCGTATACTAGGTCTAGGTCGTGATGTATTTTATGCGCCAAATTGAATGTAGATCAGTTTTAAGACAAAAATCTCGTTTTTGCTCCTGCTGTTCTTATCCAGGGTCTAGGATCTCATTTTAATAAAATAATAATCACTTTCTCTGGAGAAATTAAACACTACGATACCACTCGCAAAAGTCGTGAAATGCGTGCCTGATTTTGCAGAATACAATTTTAATGTCAAGACATTTGCTCCAAGGTGCAATTACTACGATTTAGACAACGTAATTTCATTATCTTTTTCTTCTTCCTCTTCAGCATATGTTTTGTCCCCTGTTGGACGTATGCCTCCTGAAGCTCTCTCCAGCTAGTTCTTAGTGCGGCGATTCTTGTCCAGGCCGGTCCTGCCGTCTTTGCAATATCGTCCGACCATCTTGCTGGTGGTCTGCCCACACTTCGTTTTCTTGTGCGGGGTCTCCAGAGCAAGACCTTGTGGTTCCATCTTTCGTCGTCTCTACGGCATACGTGGCCTGCCCATTGCCCTTTCAGTCGTGCCACTTTTTTGCCACGTCGGTAACTTTGGTGCGCTGGCGGATTTCATAAAAACGAATAAATATTTTTATGGTTTTTATCAGTTTTTGATTTTAAAATTTCCGCGTGTCACTCCTTTGACAACTGTCATACTATTAGCATTGATCAACTAAACTATTAGAAGCTGACCTAAGTCAAACCTATCAATCGGTTCCGAAACTGAGTCTCAACATTAGTCAAAATTTATAGCTCAAATAGATCATTCTTTGGAAACAGTTTTGAGCCATGTAAAAAAGTCTAGCAATTGACAAACAATCTCAATTTTAAAAAGCCGTATAGCCACCGCTTAATTACATTACCTCTCGCCTTTACTATTTTTATAAAAGAGTAGATTATTTCGTTCTCCTTTCCAAAATTTCATGTTTCGGACAACTGTCTCATGCTTTTAATAGCAACAAAGAATTTATAAGTAAGTGTTCGTAGTACTTATACATTCCCTGGATGGCAATGACATTAGGCCATAGACTTCGGAGATAAAAAATTGAAAGAGACGAAGTTATCTGTTGTCAGTGGTTTTAAATATTGCGTCTCTTTTCTTCTCAAAGCAATTAATAGACAAAACATCCAAAACATTCGTTCTTTTACATCCCTAAACAAAACCTAATTATGTAGTTCATGGTACAAATTCAAAACAAGCTCAAATCAAAATCTCGAAGCAGCATAATTGCTTTTACAATTTTGTAGCAGCCAAGCAAAGTATCATTATTAAAATTAGAGATCTATACATATAATTCATTTATTTCTTAGATTTTGTTACTGTTTTTACAGTTTTCATTCAGAAATTAAGAAATCAATGAAATGTCTGCTATGACCATTTTCCATACCAATAATTTTGACATAAGAAATCAATTTGTAACTGTCATTAGTGTCAAAATAAACGTCATTTGTATTGAATTGAGTGAATGATAAACAAAATTGTATGTTGTCAAAATCGATGAAACAAGATTGTTTTTACGACCTCATGGTACCAAATTGACGGATGGGCGTAATTTGAGATTGTTTTAAGAGTTTATGGTTACCCCCCTGAACACCGATTTCATTTCCTATTTTTCCACCCTTAGGGGTGAAATTTTATCCGAAAATGTTTTATTATATTATTTTTGAAGTATAAGCTATTCATTAAAAAAATAATCATCAAAATCGGTTCACATTTGGCAAAGATATTAGGTAAGATTGATAACAAAATCAGTTGGCCTGGTACGGAGTTCATTCAATGTTTGATGATTTTCTTATGGATCTATAATCATACGAATTTAACAAAATTTATATGGGACCATTCTGAAAGTATTACCTTTCGAACAAAAAAATAATGATTGAAATCGGTCAACGCAGTAACGAATGATCGCTGCACATACATAAAAATAAAAAAATGATTCCGACGAATTGAGAACCTCCTCCTTTTTTGAAGTCGGTTAAAAAGCAGCCCAGACAAAGTTTCCGACCTGAGCCAAAGTTATCCTAAGGCTAAAGCAACCCAACTTACTCAATTATTTATTGCGTTCCATAATGTACAGATAGTAAATGATATATAATGATAAAGAAAGAACTATGGACCCTGACGGGCAAAGCATAGTTACTTTAACTAATGTCTCGGATAATTATTCATTGATTAGTTTAAAAAAAAAAACAGACTTTATCTAGTAACTGTAGTAAGGACTGCAAGATCGCATCTTACCTCTATGGTTATGGTATTCTTGTACACCTTTCCTCTATCCAGCACATGCTCTTTTGTAATTAAAAATGGTCCTATTATTCGTCTTACTTATTCATGTATCTGTCTATACCTTCTAAACTATAATTATGTTTATAATTACATCATTGTTTAATATGCATCAAATTCAACGCTATAAAAGCCGCTTGGAAATTTAAGTGCGGTCAATGATATTATAAAAATCTCATAGAATCAACAAAATATTTTTTTTATTAAGAACATTGTAAAAATGCAACGTAAAATAGTTTCGATCACTTTGTTCATTGGTTTGTGTTGCGGACAAGGTAATTGAATGTATTTGAGTCAATTAATTAGTATTTAAATTGTTTTTTGGGAGGCCTTTACAGTCCACGCGCGAGTTGAGTGCAGCCGTAAGAAATAGGAATAGTGTTGCGATTATCATTTTTTAACCCCCGACGAAAAAGAAGGGTGTTATAAGTTTAACGTGTGTATCAGTCTGTGGCATCGTAGCTAAAAGAATGGACCTATTTTGATGTAGTTTGTTTTTGTTTTAAAGCTGATATTACAGAGATGGATCTTAGCTATATTTTATGAAGATCTGTTCAGTCGTTTAAAGGTTATCACCTCATATTCTACTTGACAAAAGGATTTTTAGCTTATTGCAAACTTTCACAGGTCCGATTGATTTGCACTGTTACCTTAGTAGTATTTCCAAGACATGACAACCTTGAACTGATGCTGCTACATCAAGGGATCTGCAGGATTCCCAACTCCTAAGCAAATTACTGCAGATACAGCGTGTTTGTTTGAGCTCATAATAATGGTATCAATGAGCAGGTGTTAGCTAGCTTAATAAATATTGATTAAGCTAGCTTTACAGCCGATTTAGCGTGTTTGGGCTCACAAGCATGGTTTATATGAGTAGATGTTAAATAGATGATGGTTGAGGCCTTGATCTGATGATGCACATTAAAGAGACTGCTCGATTCCCAAGTCTTCAGTAACTCACAGCAGATATATCGTGTTTGGACTCATAAGAATGGATTTAATGAGTCGGTGTTAGATAAATGGTGATCGCGGCATTGAGCTAATGCTGCACCTTTGTGTAGGGTTTTTTTGAAATTTGAAATTTTATATTTTTATTTACAAATATTGTTCTTGATAAATTACACAAAAAAGTGATAAAATTAATTACGGGGGTCACACTAAAAGTTAGAAAATAAATAAAAGACGGAATAATCTAGTAACCTGCTAATATTTTGCTTTTTGAAGTGGTCTCCGTTCTTTTCAAAGCACCTTAGATATTAATTTGAGTCAAAATAGTAAACGATTTCTACTTTTTGACTACTTTTAGAAAGAACATAATAAGCCCTTAATTTTTATGCATTAAATAACATTACTCTGGAAACTTAGTAGAAAAAATAAATCTCCATTTCGGTTTATTTTGGGATAAGGTATGATAAAATGAAATTAGTTGAAACTATATCTCCTTAACGGGAATACATATAATAGCATATTCACTTATATTTTACAGTCACAAGCATCACTGAAGAAAACTTCTCGTACCCATGTGAATCTCTGGACAAGTTGGATTGCATTCGGGACTATTTCAAAGTTACCGGCCTATGTACTGGGACCACACATCAAGATGGACAGCCCATACACAAGGACAAACAAGTGTCTTATGTGCCTAGAATCAACGTCACTATCGTCTCGTTTGAAGATGTTCTTACCTACTATGGTTCGGCTGTCAAGGCGTTTTAGTAAGTGTTCGGAACGGTAATAAGAGATGGCGCTGTCAATATATTGAATCGCAGTCGATATTGTGCATCTCAACTGTGTATGTAAACTCAAGTATATAGGTGGTCCAAATGTGTCAAGCAGGAGTCCACGGCCAAGTAGATGTTTCGCATTTTATAGTTTTCAAGTTTATGTTTTTTTTTGTCAAACCTTGACTCACGAGACATATTTGGTCAATGTTTTTTTAAGATTCAAGCGTGTTTTTTTTCGAAATAGGTGAACAGTCTGCCTTATAGTCACAAAAACAATTGTGGGTCGATCTGATACCATTATTCAATTTTTTAAAAAAGTTAAAAATCGGTTCAATAGACTTTTTTTTGGGTAGGTTGACTTCCCGTAGTCTGTCATTGGGATTGACCCTAGGGGTTTTTTTTTCAGTGTTAATAAAGACTCAAAAAACTTAGTGATGGCTGTAAACTTTGACGGAATCAACCTTTACTCTTCGCGCACCAACTACTACATTGACCAACAAGGCAGCGAGCCTTTGCTTGTTAAAGACTACGTCAACAATACTTATTGTGAGTACCTACTGTAAGGCGCAACACACACAGAAGGCGTGAGCGGAACGGCGACGGGTTGGGTCGGGAGTACGGCGGGTATAACCTCGGCCATGTGACTGTGTCGCCTGTGCCGGCACGGCGTGCCCAGACAGCGGGAAGCAGTGTTCTGTGTGTGTTACGCTAAACTAGCTGTTAGAATACCTTGTAACTCGTATGTAAGTGTAATCATATTAAGTGAAGTCAGCAGATCAGTGACCACTTTTAACTTTAACTAATGTCTATTAAAGTTTTACAATTTATTAACCCAGATTAAACTTTATAAAAATATCAGTAATTCACGATTGGTTAAAAGCTGTGAACGCATCAAAAAGAAATCTATACCGTACATGACTCGTTTTTTTTTACAAGACATAAAATAAGTAAATCCTTTATGTGGCCACAAGGTGGACAGACGGAAGTCACTGGATGCAGGCCGCTACCAACCGGCCAATTTGGAAGTCACTGGCGGAGGCCTATTCAGCAGTGGACGTTCTATGGTTGAAATGGTGATGATGATGGGATATTTTGTTTAAAATTCGAGATAATATTAAACCAACATTACAAACCAATCAACTGTTACGATTTGTATAAAAGATTTTTCTTTTTGAGATTTTAATTTAAGTTGCAGAATCACCAATCGTTTTTTCAGATTCTTTGCTGACCGCAGTAATACCCTCAGCTGGCAAAGAGGGGATCAGTGGGGCAAAAGTGAGCGCCTACAACACAAAACCTATACCCATTCTCAACCTTGGACCTGCAATCACTAATAGTTCAAGTAAATCAAGTTTTTTTACCCTTCTACTGGACCTACTTTATGTCAATTTCAGTGAACCTATGACCATCTCTCTCAGCCAACCCAAAATAGTATTATAAGTAACTCGTTCTTACTGTATAGAGTTTGACATTTATACAGCACTGTGGTACTGTTTTGAGTTCATGGTTAGGCCCGTCTCGCTTAAATAATTATTGAAATTTGGTATTTACTAGCCAACAATTTGTTATACATCTATGTATGTATATTTAATAACTGGTTTCGTTTGAATAGTAAACAGACGTTAGGTTTTTCACGCATGTCTGAGTTGTATATGTATGTGGGATTTTTTATACCCCTCAAAGCATCCTAACTGCTGAATGAAATTTTATCAATAAAGGGCCCCCCTTAGTTGTTCTAAACCGTGCAATGGTTAAAAATAAAAATAAAATAAAACATTGGACATCAAATACATTGCTCTGATCCTATGATATGTAGCTTAAGCACTTGTGTTACAGAAATCAGAAACAACGACGGTACCACAACACTCAGACCCGAGACAATATAGAAAAGTTATTTTCGTACATTGACCGACCGGGAATCGAACAAGGCACCTCAGAGATAGCGACACCAAGTCCGGTATGCTCGCCTCTCGGCTACGGAGGTCGTCAGGTTATATTATATTATAGGCTAGGTTATGTTTTTATAAAATCAAAGTGAGTCGCAAAAAATATTTTCTTACGGCATATCACTGAATAGATCTTTCAGAACCAAAATGATGTTGCGATCGATGATGATCGAAGCCAAAACCAATATAATCGTTCAAGGGTGCATTAAGATCCATCGAGTACATACCCTCTCTCTAGAGCAGCAATACAAACCTTTTCTCCGTAACTATTAAGTGATTTTTCACTTACATTTAGTATGAAATGACAACGCTCGCCCATACAAAAACGGCACAGATACAGATTAAACTATGGCGGAAAATTTTGTCAAACAAATCATATGATTTTTCTACTCTTTAAATGTGCTCCAAGATTAAGATCTCACGCACTGGCCGCGAATGCGCGGCACTCGCGAACAGCTTACGCGCTATCTGTACACACCCTAATAAAGTTACACTTTCTGTAGATACTATTTATAGCATACCATACAAAAGTACTTAATTACACTTGATTTTATAGAAAGACGTACAAATTAGGCAATTATTGTGTTAACTTTTCAGTTCCAGCAGTCCAGGAGGTTTATCAAGCCTTCCTGGATGACATTCCCGCATCAGTTGAGGAGCTACTTCTCACCAAAGCTCCGTACTTCTTCTTCAACTACTTGCAAAACTACATTTGTGACTTCGGCCACGCATTCGTTGGAGAGATTACGCAATAAAAAAATGAATAGCAAGATCACTTAACTGCTGGAAAAGTGATGTTACTGTTGCAAGTGTTTTTTGTTACATACCCTTTATTTATCGTTTGATGATACAGGATATCTGTTTATTAAATGATATTGTTATTCAGTGAGTCAATTGGTTTAATTTTTATTTTGTATACTTTACCATAGTAACTAATAGATACTTATTTAAAAACTCCGTCACTGGGCTTTGCTGTTTTTTAAAATATTACAAAAAATATTTACAAGAAACAACTTAATTCAACCAATTCAACCGACCAATCTGGAAGTCAATGGGGGAGGCCTATGTTCAGCAGTGGACGTCCTATGGCTGAAATGATGATGATGATGATAACTTAATTCTCGAATTTGTATCAGTCAATCATTTTATGGACTGATTCTGGTACAAGTATTTGGAGATATTTGGTCTGAGGTGGTAGTGTGTAAATAATAACTCCATTAATTGCTGAGTATCGAATGAATATTTACAGGAACAGGCTTTATTTATATGAAATTATTTACAAAGAAAAGAGTGTTTGACCAATTAAAAAATACAGATATTAGCCAATAGGGCGCAGTTATTGTTCTCTCTTTCCTCCACGTCTTCTCGTTTGTTTGCCGCGTCTCCCACCACGCACAGGTGTCTGCGGGGGTCGGACGTGCGGGGCAGGGAGCGCTCGCGCGCGCCGCGCAGTGGAAACTGGAGATCGCCTCGGCCATTTCATCGGCGGCGGCGGCGCAGCGTGTACGCGCACAACGAGGAGTGCTCGTGCCGCGGCGTGGGTGCCGCGTTCACACAAAACAGCTCTTCTCAGAGCTACCATCCTGTTTCGACTTGACGTAGTTCTTTTCAGAACTGTTCGCTTCTGTTTCTGTCGATGAGACGGCGCGTGCTCGGTGGCTTGTGTGTTGTGCGAGTAGCTACAGTACTCCCCTTCAAGTGAAACGTACAGGCTTCTTGATGATACGTCCATGACTTGTTTGCTTCACTGCTGATGGTATGGTATCTTGGTTTTGTTGTGAAGGTAAAGGTACGGTAACTTGGCTTGAGGTAACTTGGTTATGTTGAGATGGTAAGGTGACTGCGTCTGTGGCTGGTAACAGGTAAGCTGGCTTCAATCTGTCTATTGATACGTTGGTTTCGCGATCCGGTAATTGTACTGTATACACTTTGTCGGTTCGCTTGATCACGCGATATGGGCCTTCATATGGTTGTTGAAGTGGTTTCTTGACGGCGTCTATTCTTATAAACACATGACTGCAGGTATGTAGGTCGTTATGCACGAATATGTGTTGCTTGTTGTTATGAGTTGTAATACACTGTGGCTTATTTTCTTCTATGCTTGCACGTAGTCTTTCGACGTAGTTGTTATCCAATGCAGACGTCGACGTGGGTAACGTAGTTGCAGAAAAAAAATCACCGGGTAGGCGTAGTGTGTAGCCATAGACGAGTTCGGCGGCGCTTACCCCACTGTTAGTGTGTAGGGCGGCGCGTAGTCCAAACAACACTGTAGGTAATTCGGTGAGCCACGATTTTGAGGTAGTTAACTTCGCGCGTAGTGCAGTTTTTAGGGATCGGTGCCATCGCTCGACTATTCCGTTGCTTTGTGGGTGGTAAGGCGTAGTCCGTGTTTTCTTTATTCCCATTATCTTCATTAGTTTTTGGAATAGCTGACTCTCGAACTGACGACCTTGATCACTTGTGAGCGTTGATGGGCATCCGAATCGAGTAATCCAGTGTTGATAGATAACGTCCGCGACCGTTTCGGCGGTAATGTCATCTGTAGGTATTGCTTCGGGCCACTTTGTTAGTCGGTCAATCATAGTGATGAGGTAGCGATGTCCTTGACTTGTTGTAGGTAGAGGTCCAACAATGTCGATGTGTACATGTTGAAAGCGTTCTGTTGGCGGGAACTTTGATGTAGCGGAGATAGTGTGACGTTGAATCTTGCTTTTCTGACAGTCGATACAGCTTTTCGTCCATTTTCCAATGTCGGCGTTCATCGACGGCCAGAAGTACTTCATTGATATTAGTTTTCTTGTAGTACGAGTTCCGGGGTGACTGATATTGTGTATGGTTCGGAATGCTTCGTAACGATGATTTTCAGGTATGTAAGGTCGAACGTGGGTTCCGGAGGTTTCACAATGTAACCCGATGTCACTGTTTGGAATAGGTATTTTCTTGATACATAGGTTGTCTTGCTGTTTTAGTTGTGATAGGGTCGAGTCGTGTTCTTGTGATTTGGCTATTTCTTCATAGTTGATTGTAGTAGGGGCTGTTATTGTTTCTATGCGGCTGAGTGCGTCGGCTACGACGTTTTGTTTTCCGCTTACGTGGCGAATATCGGTTGTGAATTCGCTGATGAACAAAAGTTGTCGTGTTCTTCGCGGCGTTTCTGTGGCTGATTGAGATTTGTTGATGGCGAAGGTGAGGGGTTTATGATCGGTGAATACTATTAAAGGTCTTCCTTCAAACATTTTTCTGAAATGTTTCACAGCCATGTAGATTGCAAGTAATTCACGATCGTAAGTAGAGTATCTTGTTTGTGCATCGGTGAATTTCTTCGAGAAATATGCGAGAGGTTGCCATTTGTTATCGACATTCTGTTGTAACACTGCGCCGGCGGACTTATCGCTTGCGTCGCACGAGATAGCGTACGTAGCGGTGTGCGATGGGTGAGCGAGAAGGGTAGCTTCGGAGATGCTTTTCTTGCAGTCTTCAAAAGCTTGCGAGGCGACTTCGTTCCATATTATTTCAGTCTTGTCTCGTTTTTTTACATTGTGCAAGTAGGCGTTTAGAGGTGCTTGAGTCGATGCGGCGTGTGGAATGTGATCGCGATAAAAGTTGATCATTCCGATGAATCGGCGTAATTCGTGAATTGTCTTAGGTTTCGGGTACTCGTTGATAGCTTGTACTCGTTCGACTGGTGGTTTTATTCCGTCCTTAGATACAATGTATCCTAGAAACTTTACTTCAGTTTGGCCTAGGACACATTTCGCTGGGTTGATGGTGATGCCGTAATCTTCTAGTCGTTGTAAAACGGTGCGTAGGTGGTTTCTATGACTTTCTTCGTTATCCGAAGCTAGGAGCAAATCGTCGACGAATGGATAGACGAAGTCAAGGTCACGCAGTACTTCGTGTATGAAACGTTGAAACGTTTGACCTGCGTTCTTGAGACCTGGGCACATTCTCGGAAATTCGAACAGTCCGAATGGCGTAATGATGGCGGTTTTTTCTATATCTTTTTCGTGCACCGGAAGTTGCTGATAGGCACGGTTGAGATCCAAGGTCAAGAACACTTGCTTGTTGTGAAGTTGGTAGGTGAAGTCTTTCATTCTTGGTACGGGGTAGCGGTCGGGCTTCGTGATATTGTTGAGTCGTCGGTAGTCGCCACACACGCGTAGATCGCCATTTTTCTTCGGCACAATGTGTAAGGGGCTTGACCACGGACTCTTGCTTGGTCTGCAGAGACCTTGTTGAAGCATATTTTCGAATTCTTTCTTTACTTGATTGTAGCGGTGTGGTGGGATTGGGCGGGCACGACAGTGAAGAGGCGGGCCGGTCGTTTCGATGAAGTGTTCGACGTCGTGTTTAGCGTTGAGTCTCATTGAAGTAAGTCGAGTTGTTCCGGGGTACTCTGCTAGTATGTCATGGTAGAACTGCCTTTCATCGATGCTTCTTATTGTAGGTGTGTCGGTGAAACGTCCCGTGGCATTAGTGACAAGTTTGGTCACGTCGTCGATGAGGCGCTGATTTTTCAAATCAACAAGTAAATTGTGATGTTTGAGGAAGTCAGCTCCGATGATAGGTTTGGTGACGGCAGCTACGATGAACTTCCACTTGTAAGGTCTTCGAAGGTTCAGGTTGAGGTCAAGTGTCTTCTCGCCGAATGTAGGTATTATAGTGTTGTTGGCTGCGTAGAGGTTAAACGGAAGCGGTTTCTCAAACGTCCCCTTTCTTTTCGGTATAACTGAGATGTTGGCGCCGGTGTCGACTAGAAATGTCATGTTCGAGTTTTTGTCTGTGACGAATAGGCGGTATGATTTGTTTCCTGCGCTGGGTTCCGCCTCGGCCAACGCTTGATTTAGTTTTCCGGATTTTGGTCTTGCACGAAACTGCACGGTGTTGTGCATCGTTTCGCATTCTTGCCAAATCTTCGATGATAGTAGCAGTGAGGCGACGGAGTAGCGGAGCGGTCACGGCGAGAGTTGTTGTCGTGTGAGCGAGATGGAGATGTCTGCCTTCTCTGTTGGTTTCGTGAATTATTTCGGTAGCGATTCGGCGATGAGTTGCGATACGTTCGAAGTTCAGAGATTTCAGTTTGCAGTTTTCTTATTTCTTCAACGAGAAACTGCATACTGTACTGACTGTCTTGTTGGTGGTGTGTTGCGACGGTTGACACGGCGGAGACTTGATGGTGTTGCTCGAGCATCTTGTCGGCGAGTTTGGCAAGTTCGTCTAGTGCCGTGGTTTGACTTATGGTGTCGCTGACAACGAGAACGGAACGAACGTGTGGTGGCAGCAGGTTCATCCACATCAGTCTGAGCGTGTTGTCCGGTACCTTGTTGAGAGCGAGGGTTTTCATGCGGCGGAGTAGCTGGCTGGGCTTCTGGTCGCCTAACTCCATGTCGGAAAGTAGCTTCTGTAGTTGCCTGCCGTCGGACTCCTCGTAAACAGAGATCAGCCGTTCCTTCAGAGCGGTGTAGTGGTGGTCAGCAGGTGGGTTGTACAGTAGATCGCAGACTTGTTCGATGTCTTCCTTATGAAGCTGTGCGATAACCATTTGAGCACGCTGAGCTTCGCTTCTTTTAAGGTCGTTCGTGGCGGCTTCAAATGCGATGAACCATAGGCGCGGTTTGTCACGCCAAAACGGTGGGACGCGCATTGATAGCGCGATGCCGGCGACTTCGTGTGGGAGCGGGATGGTTTCCAGCGGTCCTGAAGCTGGTGGTTGAGGCAGCGGGAGCGGGTGGTTTTCTTCAGTCATTGTGTTCACTGGTCGGTGGTCACCACTTTGGAGATATTTGGTCTGAGGTGGTAGTGTGTAAATAATAACTCCATTAATTGCTGAGTATCGAATGAATATTTACAGGAACAGGCTTTATTTATATGAAATTATTTACAAAGAAAAGAGTGTTTGACCAATTAAAAAATACAGATATTAGCCAATAGGGCGCAGTTATTGTTCTCTCTTTCCTCCACGTCTTCTCGTTTGTTTGCCGCGTCTCCCACCACGCACAGGTGTCTGCGGGGGTCGGACGTGCGGGGCAGGGAGCGCTCGCGCGCGCCGCGCAGTGGAAACTGGAGATCGCCTCGGCCATTTCATCGGCGGCGGCGGCGCAGCGTGTACGCGCACAACGAGGAGTGCTCGTGCCGCGGCGTGGGTGCCGCGTTCACACAAAACAGCTCTTCTCAGAGCTACCATCCTGTTTCGACTTGACGTAGTTCTTTTCAGAACTGTTCGCTTCTGTTTCTGTCGATGAGACGGCGCGTGCTCGGTGGCTTGTGTGTTGTGCGAGTAGCTACAAGTACAACAAACTTTTAAATGGGACAATATTTTAATCTAAAAAATGATATATTTAGTAATATAACAAAAAAAAAAAAAAAAATTTGCCAATTAAGTTTTTCTTTGCGTGAATTAAAAGTTCAAATGAGATACAAATATTGTTTAATAACAAATAGCTAAGGTGATTAATAGTCGCCAGGCTTCTTAAAAGTCGAATCATGTGCGGCAGCATAAAATTTCGCGAAAGTAACGAACAGTTGTGTAAAGTCTAACTTTAATTTTTCGGAAAGTAAGCAGTTGTTTAAATAAATTATTTATATATTTTATTAACCATGAAATGGGACACTATAAAACTAGCTAACATAGTCGTAATTGGTTCAATCGATCCAGAAAGAGTAATTAATGTCCAAAATGCAAAGCAAAACAATTTTATTCACTCTGTTTGTCGGGTTGAGTAGTGGAACTTACTGACAAGGTATGGAAGGTTTTTTTAAACATTTTGTACGATTCTTGTAATCACAAACTGCGCAAACTTTACTTGTGATTTGGCGTACACATTTTCGTATTAATTTTCTCCTGACGTGTAAATAATTTCACCATCAAATCATTATTGACAGACTCAGAAAATTCTATAGCATTTTGTGTTGCTCACTATGCATATTGCATCCTATGTGCAAGGATTGATCCTTGCACATGGGAGGATACTGGGCGATACACACACACACACACACACACACACACAATGGTATGTGATATATACTTTGTGGATGCACCACAGTCACATCCACTCTGCCTTTTCATCAATCTCTATTTTACTCAATTTCTTTACAAAGGCTTAGCGCCCTTCAGGTTGTTTGTACTTAGTTGATATGTGATATGAAATTGAAAGCGCACAACCGCGGTGTTCTAAAGACTATATCTGATTTCGAACATATGTAAGCTGCTAAGAGTAATATGATCTCATTTGATTAGTTAACAACCTTTCAGAGGTTGACGTTACTGTTGAAATACCCTTTTTAAATATTTAATCAGTCAGCAGCAGTTGCGATGGTGACAGCGGTTACACCTATCCATGTGAATCTCTCGACTTGAACTGCATTCGGGACTACTTTGCTAACACTGGCCTATGTACGAGGGTTAGTCACAGCGATGGAGACCAAATACAGAAGGGCAATCTTGTATGCTACCTGCCTTCATTCAATTCTATTGTGTACACGTATGATGACGTCGTCTCTTTATTCGGGTCAGCTATTGAAAAATTCTAGTAAGTAATTATTTTTATCTATCTTTTTAACTTTTATTAGCTTTTCTCTTAAATCTTGGAAGTAGTTTTTTACCTATTTTTGACTGACGTATCGATTTGAAACTTTGTAAGTTTTTGACATTCTGATGTTTATACAATGATTTGACACCATCATGCTGATCTTATGATGGAGTCAGGATGTGGATAGTGGAACTCTTTAACGGCTACTAGTAATTGTTCTCAGCTGATCGGCGGTTTAGTATGAAGAAGTGTTTTTTTTTTGGCATTTAAATGATGGTCCTATACAAAATATGTCATATACAACAACGTTTTGTACAGGACAAATTGAAGTTTAAGGCTCCAAAATCAATTAAAATTAGCAGTGACAATAAAGTGCCGTTTATGTGTTACTTACAGCGCAAATAATTTTAAGAGTCGATATAAATATTGTTCAGATTTATTGGCCTTCACCTTGCATCAAGAATACTTTAAAAAAATTGATATCAAAGTTTTAAAAACTATAAACACACTTAAATATGCGCTGAACTCGTCAAAACAAATCGAATTAGCCGAAACACGAAGGCTTTATTAGTATCTAGTCATTAAAAAGTTCTGCTACCTACCTCTTGATTCCATCATCAGATCAGCACGATGGTGTTAAATTATTGTATTATTATCCGAATGTCAAATACTTACAAAGTTTTAAATCGATACGTCAGTTAGAAGTAGTTTTTAAACTACTTCCAATGTTTAATTATATAGATAGTTAGTTATAAGTGAAGCTAATATAAAGACGTCAAAAATAATAAGACACAAACCATTAAGCATAATGATCTTCTTCCTACAATCGTTAACCTAAAACTGGGGGTCGTGATCTTTCACAGAATAACTTTCTCGCGGATGATTTTTATTTTGTATGACGATCATAAAATAAGTTTGACAAAACTTTTCTATACCGTCCGGTAGATGTTCCAAAATAACAAATAGTGATTTTCAATTATTTTTTTAAAGTTTAAAATTATTAATCCTGTTTTAGTGTAACCCCGGACAATTTTTTGGTGATGTCTGTGAAATTCGATGGGTTAAACGTTCAGACACCACGTGGTAGCTTGAGCATTAACCAGAGGGGTGAACTGCCAGTTGTAATAGAAGATTATCTCAACGCTACTTACTGTAAGTATCATTTCTGTAGCTGTCATTATAACCTCGACCCAATAAGCGTAGTAGTTCACCTAGAACGCATTGAGTCAGGACTTTGATTTCTAAATAACCGTTTTCCAAATTAATCTAAAAGGTTTATAATATTTGATTATTTTGACCTGCTGAAGTGACATTGGGTTGTGGATAAATACTTTAGTGACAGATCGAAAACACTTCCCCCCCGCCAATAGGATGTGTCATAATAGGTGACTAGTTCCTGTAGCACGAGACGGGCAGCCGCGTCTGCGTGCGAAATCTTATAAAAAAAACAGCGCTCACCAACCCGCTTGCAAAGCTTGGCGACTATTGACAATCCCCTATATTCCCAGGGAGGCCTATGTTCACCAGTAGACATCCTATGGCTAAATTGATGATGATGATGATGATAAAATTTTTTTTTTTTTGTTTCCCTAAATGTGCCGGTGTTTGTATTTGTATCATAATCAATTGTTTAAAGTTTTTTTTTGTTTATAAACAAAACTACTCTACTTGATTATCTTTTGATCATTTAGACAGCCAACGCTTGATTATCTTTTGATCATCTAGAATTCTAGACGATGTTTTGCAAGACTTGTTACCTATATATTTTTGCATTAAATTGTAAAATAAATGACAGTAGGTACAATATTTTATTTTATTGTATGTTACAGCCGCTGTTCTAACTGCGATCATCCCCTCTGCTGGACTGCAAGGAATAAAGGGCACTACAGTGACCTTCTACAATACCAACTCAAATCCTCCATTTGTGATCGGGTCAAAAATATCACAAAGCTCTAGTTAGGAAACCAATAAATAGTATATGTAAAATATATAATAATAAATGCAGACCGCTTCCAACCGGCCAATCTGAATGTCACTGGGGAAGACCTATGTTCAGCAGTGGTCGTCTTAAAATTATAGCTGAAATGATGACGATGATTCAAAATCCAAAAAATATATATTTGAAACGTCCTCTTAAAAATATAAATTCCATCGGCAGTACTAAAATCATCACTGCCTAATTAAAAGCCTAGACAAACAAATTCCGAATTAAATCTTTTTGCACCTGACTATTTTAGAAACAAAATTCGATAATAATGGATTTTCAAAGGAAATGTCTGGTGGCTAAAACTTACCATCAATAAAATTCCATACAACTTTGCTGGCACCTATTTAAGTAGCGCCAAAAGGTCGACTTTACTCTAAGAAGATTATTATAATAATGACCACATCTTAGTTTTTTTTTTAATGATATGACAGCCGATGGTGCCGTAAAGCACTAGAATGGAGGCTACATACCGGCAAGCGCAACGTAAGACAACCCACAAAGTGAACAGACGACGGTAAAGGTTGCAAAAAGCCGCCAGATGCAGGCCGCTTCCAATCAGCCAATTTGTAAGTCACTGGGGGAGGCCTATGTTCAGCAGTGGACGTTCTATGGCTGAAATGATGATGATGATGATGATGATCGGCCTTAGTAAAAGGCCGTATCACGCGATGTGTTAAGGAATCGGAATGTTATTCAACATCATCATGACTACCGTCAGCTACTATCCTACTAACTGTAGTAAAACACTTTGTTTCAGATCCCGTTGTGTCGGAGACGTATAAAGCACTCTTAGCTGACTTGCCAACAGCAGTTCCAGAGTTGCTTCTGACTAAAGCCCCCTTTTTCTACTTTGTGTATTTGCAAAATTATATCTGTAACTATGGGTACGAATTTACTGGAGAATTTTTCTGTTGAAAGTTGACTTTTGGGTCTTTAAAATAAATGAATTGGTTCATTATGTTTGTAGTTTATTATTTTATAACACACTTATGTTAGCTTTACTTGTAAGTGCTGATCTGATGATGGAGTCAGGTAAAATAGAGTAGTAAAACTCTTCAACGACTAGGTACTAGAAAAATCTTCATGTTTTGGCTCATTCAATTCATTTTGACGAGCCCACCCCCCCTAGCATGACCACCAAACCACAGTTTTATTTAGCTTAGGTACCGTGTTTGTCTTGTATCGAATCTAGTAATTAAAACCCCCTTCCTGTTGATCAAATGATTTGAAACTTGTTACACCTCATTAATTTTAGTGCCAGTACAATTATCTATAATGAATATTGTTGTAAATTCAAGATGGCCACCGCCACAAAATGTCGGATTGCAAATTTTCTTTCAACCCCTTCAATATGGGTATCGAATGAAAGAACTTGACTAGTAAAATACAGTTCACTCTGAAAATATCCAAACCAAACATGGCCGCCATCACAAATGACAGATTACATATTTTTTCAATCCCCTTAATGTTGGTAGCAAATGAAAAGGCTCAACTATTAGAATACAGTTATCTACCGTAAAAAATCCAAACATAAAATGACCGCCATCACAATATGACGGATCAATTTTTTTAACCCCCTCAATATTGGTATCTAATGAAAGAGCTTGACTAGTACCTATACGGTATGGTACGGTACGGTATAATACGGTACCTATACTATGAAAAAATCTAAATCATATATGGCCACCACCAAAAAATGGTGGATAGCATGTTTCTGTAACCCCCACAATATGGATATCAATCAAATGAAAGGACTCGACTCGTGGAATACATTTCACTAATAAAATATCCAAATTTAATACGGCCGCCACCACAAAATGGCGGATTGCAAACTTTTGAACCCCCTTAATATCAGTATCTAATGAAAGAGCTCAACTAGTAGAATACAATACTTACACTATGAAAAAATCCAAAAACAAGATGGCGGCCACAGTAAATGGTTGATGACATATTGCTGTAACCCCCTCAATATCGGTATTAAATGAATGGACTTGACTAGTGGAATACAGTTCATTAATTATAAAAATATCCAAATTTAATACGACCGCCACCACAAAATGGCGGATTGCATATATATAATATTTAACTTAAAAGATAATGTTAAAGTTTAATACATTATAATATTCTTTGGATACATCTCCTCAATTAATAAAATCTGTGTAAAAGAAACCCATTACTATCGTCGTGCAGAATCAAAGATGTAACCCAAAGACGTTACGCCCCACAATTTTATTTTAGTCTGATCAATGCTCTAACTAGATTGCTGAGGAGAGTGGTGTGATTGGTACCTGGTAGCTAGCTAATTATTTTTTATCTTTTAGTACTTTATTTGCATTAAATATGTTTCTTTAAAATAAAACCGTTTAACTTAAAAATGTTTTTTACTTATTTTATTAAAACTAAAACATCATTATTTAACACACTCTTGCGTCACTTGTAATTAACTATACATCTAATCAAATCTTAGTAGTCGATACGTCATGTCAGTTGGAAGTAAGTTAAAACTATAACCTACTTCTAACTAACGTATCGATTTAATACTTTCAATGTATTAGATTTTCAATAATTAACTTATATTAATTCCAGATCAAGTTTAAATATACAGTATGTAAAATAACAGAGGTCGTTGCCTTTAGCTAGTTTATCTACATCAGGATAGATAAAAATAGATAAAAATTATCTTTTTTTAAATAAACATTTAAAAAAATTTAAAAAAAACGATTCGCCTCTTTAGAACCAAAATCGTAACGCGAAATATTAACTATCGTAATCTGCTGCTGCTTCCTTTAAACGTCATGTTAGGAAATTCCTGTTCGACGAGCAAGTCTCCGTCAAATAAGCAATCGTACCGTAACGTACAATTTATTCATACATACCCTTAACACCCACACCACACATACACACACCACGCAAACACTCGCATGCACACTGCACACATACCCGCACACATACAGAAATGTCATTGTTCAGCTGTTGTAAAATTGTAATTGTAAATAGTAAGTATTAATGAGTAGTACATAAGTACATAATGTATTTTGAATTTCCCTTGTTTATTTTGTAGTTTTTGTTTTTCGTCGCCGGTAACAACATCTTCCTAAATATACGGTTTCCACTGAAAACCAGCGCAATGGCTAAGGCCCTTCACGTACGCCATCACACATGCTGAGTGGATACCATTTGGTTCCTTAACACTAATTCCAAAATGTATAATAAGTCACGTATTTCCTTTACCTGTTGTCTCTTTTAGTTTAGTTTACTTGTAACAAAATTATTATGTGTGTATTTATGGACCAACAAAAAAATTATAATATTCTATTCTATGATATTTTATTCTAATTTCAATGCACAAACTGACAACGTCGCTTTTCTATCTTGCTCGCACAGTGAAAAAAGGATGAGATGTTCATAATTTTTTATGACACGTACAAATTGACAGCGTCGCTTTTCTATCTTGCTCGCACGGTGAAAAAAGGGTGAGACGTTCATATTTTTTTATGACACGTTCATAAAAATTTTTGCTTTCAATAGAAATATTTTTTAATTAAGTATGGACTTTACAGTATTGCCGGTCAACGAGGACGCCTTTTGTTAGTTAACATACTGTATAATTGAATATTAAGACTAAATTACATTTTGTTTACACAGCAGTACTTATGTTACATAACCCACCACATTTACATTTTAAATTTAAACATTGAATAAGGTAATTTATCATTTATAAACAAAAAACATAATGCTAATATTTCAATTAGTTCCGTTTTCAGAATATTAATTAACTGACTCAGTCTTTGGATACATATAAAAACCCATACAAAGAGAATAAAGTCACTAAGTTGACAAAAGTAAAGCAAAACACAGCAACCAAAATGCTACGTAAAATAGTTTTTCTATTTTTGTTAGTCAGTGTCTATGGAGAAGGTAAATAAAACTTTAATTCGTAGGTCTTGCTTTATGTAAAATATTGTATGTGTGAACTTCAAGTGGAAATATTTTAAATAATAGGTTTAATTAGATGTTTAGTAAGGCTTTTACTCACCAGTAAGATTTTGAATAATTATAATTTAGGGTTATTTCAAACTGAACAACCCGACGCCGGATCGGCATCGCTTGATTTACGAAAATGGTTACCGTTATCTTTTTATTAATAAGGTGTCCTTATATTATTTCTATGACATATAAACCCAAGTTATTAAAATCTAAGCCCAGTCCAGTCAGTCAGCTCAATCTTGTTACACTTTATCTGTTCTTAAAATCGAAGCGAGGTTATTAAATACACCATATTATATACCATTTTAGACTTTCTCATACTAAGACGCCAACCAGCTGACATTAGTTTATATGAAGCAGTTTTTTTTAGATTAAGATGTTAGTCTCATAGAGAAAGTTGTTGAATTTGAGCACTAAAGCCAGTCCCTAGGGGGTTGTTGATGATTTAAAAATAACCCTGTATAGTACAACTCATATTACCTACAGCTGATGGAGTAGTTAGTAGTGAAAAGTGTATATTATATATAGTATATGTTTTTGTAACCACCCACCCATATTAAAAAGCAAATAAAGAATTAGAATTTGAGTTTGAATTGAATTATATTTTTCGTTTTTTTTTTTAATGTAGCAAACATTTTTTTGTTTGAGTAGTAGAATTGATCCGTAAAAGAAAATTAACAAAAAATATTATAACTTAATATTATAATTATATATTATAACTTAATCGAAAGGCATAATAAATGTACTTGTAGCGTTCTCTTGCTACAACGTGTGATGTGAGTACAAGAGACAAGGGTAGGTGCGAAGGCGCTGCGCCCTTCAGTTGCAAATTTCATATGTGCAGCCACCCTTAACTGACTATTAACGTTTCAACGCGTAATTTTTCTATATTCTAGATACCAGTAGCAGCAGTGACGACAATAATTTCTCCTATCCATGCGACTCTGTTGAAGATTTAGAATGCATTCGGGATTATTTCGCAAACACTGGCCATTGTAACAAGGTCAGCCATGAAGATGGGGAACTGATTAAAAAGGATAGAAATGTCGCTTATATGCCATTGTTAAATGCCACTCTTTACTCTTCTCAAGTCGGCTGTATTTTTTACGGCTCATCAATCAGATCTTTTTAGTAAGTTTTGGACAGTTTATTCATGATCTACTAATTCATATTAGCAGTATAAAATAAATAAATATTGGACATCACGTACATTGCTCTGATCCTATGATAAGTAGCTTAAGCACTTGTGTTACAGAAATCAGAAACAACGACGGTACCACAACACCCAGACCCGAGACAATATAGAAAAGTTATTTTTCTACATTGACCGACCGGGAATCGAACCTGGAACCTCAGAGATAGCGACACCAAATCCGGTGTGCTCGCCTCTCGGCTACGGAGGGAGTATAACTTTAAACTTTTTTTCCGCAAAGCAACTGACATTACTAAGTTTATTTATGTCAATTTCAGTATGTAAATGTAAGGAACTGATAACAGGTATTCACCTTTTAGACGTTTAGAGGTGACATATAAAGGTCACATAAAAAATAGTTTCATGAATTATTTTATCAATCGTCAACTGTGTTAAAAAAGTAATGATTAGATATTTTATTGTTTCGGTCTGTCACATTTAAGTCTTTATCAACGACCAAATAAATATTGCATTATTTGGTAGTTGCTTAACCAAAGAAACAAACTTTATAGCTTTATAATATTAGTTCTATGTCTACTCTATGACAACTTTGTCCCGTTTTTAAAATTTGGATTTAGAAAACATTAAAGTTGATTTCTTTTTGTATTTTCTTTTCTACTTAGAGGTGAAAACTATAGGCTTATTGAATATCTGAAGTCGTAATTTTTTATTGTTAAATTTACAAGCTGTTTGTTTTCCATTTAAAATATATATATATGTATATTTACAATCGCTTAAAAAAATAAAAACAAAATGTAATTCAACAAGTATACTATCGTTTGGAGCACCATTTTAAATAAATAGAGATAAATTATCATTTTTAAGTCGGGATAAAGCGAGTACCTTTAAAGTACAGTCAACATGGCAGCTTATCAATCTATGTATATTTATTTCTATGTAACAGAAATAATAATAGTAGGTATCAGAAGTCATGTACGCAATGCACGCTCGAGCAACGCACACATAGACATCGCTTACGGACACAAACTAAAGACCAAGCGTTCCGAGATTTTGTGTCCGTGAGCAATAGACATGTGTGCGTGGCTCTAGCACGCATTGTATGAAACCTTACTTCTGATACACTATTGTAATAACTATTATTATATATATATACTTTCTTTTCGGTCGACAAAATTTTACATTTTGTTGTAGGTCGATATTATAGGTAAGCCGACAAAAACAAGTACATGTTTTGAAGCCAACACTAAAACGAATATATTTACTTTTGTTGAAGTCGATTTTATTTTTCTGATATTTTAAACAAAAAATCAATATAATGATTAATTTTTTATTATTTCTATCTGCTGTTAAATATTAACTCAGGGTTAATTTAGGATTGGTTAATTAAATTGCACCGTATATTGTAATGCATAAGGTCCTTGTATGTTCGACGTAGGCGTACGCCTGTGATCTCTGATGAATGAATGGGCAGCGCGCGTTTCCTTTTTTTTCGAGGTAGCCCTGTATTTTTTACAATTGTCTTATAAAATTTGTATTTTTCTAGCGTAAACGAAGAAACCAATAACCTTGTGTTTGCTATTAATTTCGAGGGTATGAATATCTTTTCGTCGCATGGCAATTTGAAAATCGACCAGAGAGGCAAAGAACCGCTGTATGTTAAAGACAAAGTTAACGCCACGTACTGTGAGTATGTTTTGTTTAAAGGTACTTCCATACGCACTACGCAGTTAGCCGTGTTAGCGTGTTTACAGATCCATAGTTCTTAAAAGATTAGAAGAGACTTAAGACACATCACGTGACTTCACTGTTGACAGTTAAAGTGATGTGCCCTAACGAAATCCAATCGATTCTTTTTGAAAATCAGGAAAATTTATACATAATGGGTAAATATCAAATAAAATACATTTCTAAACATTGTGGTCTATGTAGCGATGACGCGCAGGGTACTTACTTAGTTTTATTTCGGAAAATGGGTACCTAGTAATCAAGTTTTGAATTATTGGGTAAATACCCTCCTTCGCGTATTGCTACTCGGACGCATTCGTCAAATATGTACGCACCCTTCGGGCTGCTACGCAGTTGACCTGAAGCTGAATAGATATGAAAAACTGTCTCTTATTTCCATACGCACTAAGATGCGCCAGCCAGTATAAGTTTTAGTGACATTTTGTTGTGTCTGTTCCTTAGCATACTCACCACTGAACTTATTTATTTTATAAATGCCCAAATATACAACAATAATGCTATTCTGCCGTCATAAGGAACAAAGACGTAACTGTCACTTTTTTTACGAATTGAGTTACATTCGTATTGGGAATCAGTGAAAAAAGACGCATCTCAATCAGTATTTTTATAACTTTATTTTTGTAATGTCAGATACATCTTTTCTCCCTATGACGACAATATTATACTTACGAAGTTAAAGCTATACTTTGTTGGGTTTGCACACTAGGAAGAAGTTTCGCCCACCTTTTCATTAGAAGAACTAAATTAGCTTTACTATTTATAAATCATGTTTCATAGTTAGGTAATAAAAAATCTCTGATTCAATTATTTTTAGCCGGTGAACTGACAGCAATCATGCCTTCAGCTGGACTTGAAGGCATAAAAGCGGCAAGCGTGAGTTCCTTCAACACAAACCCCTACCCTCCAATCGATGTTGGGCCCAAAATTTCACAGAGTTCAGGTAATCTAATAGAATTAAAGAAACCAATACAAAAACGGTTCATTTTGCAGATGAAAATTAGTTTATCCGTTTCGATGTCCTAAATAGGTAGTTAAACGTTAAGTAACTAATTTAAATTGGACGATGGTGAAGTAGTCCATAATACTGTATAAGATTTAATCCCGAATATCTTGAAATCATACATAAAAAAACGTTGTGTCATATAAAATGTTACGAACATCACAAATGTATGAAAATAACAATATTATGATAAGTGTCTCTATTTGTCTTCTTAGAAGTCATGTTTGTGTGCCTGTTTTTTCAACGGTCTTATTTTCCATTTCAGATCCAGTCGTCTCGGAGACCTTCAACGCCTTGCTAGCTGACGTACCCACGGTGGTCCAGGAGCTGATGCTATCGAAAGCCCCCTTCTTCTTTTATGTGTATCTCCAGAACTACATTTGTGATTTTGGCTATGAATTCACTGGAGAGATTTTTCAATAAAATCTTTTTTGATTTGTTGTGATTTGAGAACATTAAAATTATGTATTTCATAACCGTTTATTAGTTGAATATTTTTTACTATACCTACACTATAGATTTATGTTCATGAGTAGAAAGAATTAAGCCAAAATAACTATACAGGGTTATTTTGGCTTTTTTAATAAATTGGACTACATTACATACCTATATATTGCTCTGATCCTATGACAAGTAGCCAAAGCACTTGTGTTACAGAAATCAGAAACTACGGCGGTACTACAACACCCAGACCCAAAACAATATTTAACAGTCATGCCATATGCAATGTTTTTAGTAGAAAATTGCATAATTATTTGTTTCATGTATAGGCATGGCAATGGTGAAATTTGCAGCCTCTTAAATAAGGGTTAGAGGTGCTTGTAGCTTTGGTAGTGTTTACCAAAGTTAAGCCATCTACGTCGCATTGTAATTGGATGGGTGACCACCCATATTTACTGACATTTATTACAAGCATCTCCGTGCTTCGAAAGGCGCGTAAAATGTTGGTCCGAGCAAATATCGCTATGGCGTTGTATGGAATTATGCCCAGAAGTAAACTTCTGAGAGCAGATGATAGTGATGATGTCATCCGACCTTTGTAACTCTTCTAGAGAGGAACTAGGCCTTGGCTATACTTACATCCAGTATTATGTAAATGGGCACTTCACGGTGTTTTCTTTCACCGTTTAGCAAGTGGTTTATGTATTAGTTTGTACATAGATACATGCATGGATTCTAAGATAAATATAAAGCGCTACTCAGAACACTGAGATGCCTCCGCTCATTATTCATCAAATATGTTAGGTTAGGGGGTTAACCTGCCCCCCTAGCATGAGCTACAAAACACGATATGATATAGCGATATACCGACGCGATATGATAGAAAAAGCCACCGCGGTGCCGGTGAAGTCACATGTTATGATCCCTGTTTTGAAAAAATGGCGGCTATATCTATCATATTTTTAGAGTTTGTGTAGATATATCGCTATATCATATCGTGACTTGGTACTCATGCTAGGGCGGCTGGTAAAGGTTGCGGGAAGCCGTTGGATGCAGGCCGCTTCCAACCGGCCAATCTGGAAATCACTGGGGTGGCCTATGTTCAGCAGTGGACGTCCTGTGGCTGAAGTGATGATGATGGAGGTCTAAGAAGTTAATTTATACAGTTACATTGTAAAGGGATGCCAAATCTTTAGGAGTGGCTCGGAATCAGTAAATCAATCGAACTATGCAAAGAACAAATCAATTTGTTTTTTACATTTAATTATTCCTATCCGCTGTTATAAATCGTAACCGTGGATAATTTACTCATTCATGAAAAACTTGCACTGTATGTACACTGCGTAAGGTCCTTTTTTGCTCGCCGTATCTACGCCCCTGATGAATGACCGCGCGGCTTTCGTAGTTTCTCTATTAACTTTATTTTCGGATATTTTAACGTATTTTTTTCGTAACACACGATTAGGTATTTAAAATAATAACGATTAAGTTGCTTCTTTATATTGTTCCCTAGATCTTATTTTTTAAATTTGGCACCCCTTTGCAATGTAACCCTGTATTATCAAATACAAAAATGCCGATATTTATTAACGTTTTGTAATAACGTTATTGTTGTTGAGTGTGTAACTTTTTAAATTTGGATACATCAACACACTGAGACTGGCTCGGTGGGCTGAAGCTGGCTGAGAGACATTCTTTGTTACGGAAAACGGACGAGCGGTTTAGACTCACAACTTGTAAGCAAGAGTAAGAAAAAAAAGTATTTCTGTGACAATTTTTTGTCTTTTACAAAAAAATACAAAAAAAAAAAAAGTTATTGTCTAGAAATGTAACACCAGAAAAACGTCGATAAAATAAATATGAACGTCAGAAGTATGTATAAGTATATGGGAAACTTAGTGTCTTTATTGACATGTATGAATTAAGTTTATTATTCTCACCGCACACGCAGCTAATTTTTGCCACTACTACTATTTTTGTATTACTCGTTTGTGTAGTACCTGAAAGCAAAACAATATATTGTTAGTTTTTGGGAAAAAAAAGTAAGCTGTGCATTCACAGAAAAGTAACTACAGTATGATGTCACAGCTCACAGTCAAAACCGCAGTATGTTTGAATGGTATCCTTAAGAAAGATTTTGTTTGTTAAAAAAGCCACATCATTCATTTGAGCCGGAGCAAGTAAAATGAGCGATGCCTTAGCAGAGGTTGGCAAATTTAATTTAACCTCGTATCATTTAGTAAATGTTTTTTTTAATCTTAAGAATCTCTTTTTTTGGCGTTGAGACTTTTGGACCCTGCGGGCCAAGTGCAAAATTACTTTTTAAAAATTTTTGGAAAAAAAAAGTAAGCTGTGCATTCACAGAAAAATAACTCCATGATTTTGTGATGTCACAGCTCACAGTCAAAACCACAGTATGTTTGAATGATATCCTTATGAATGATTTTGTTTGTTAAAAAAGCCACATCATTATTTTGAGCCGGAGCGAGTGAAATGAGCGACGCCTTAGCAGCGGTTGGCAAATTTAATTCGATCTCGTATCATTTAGTAAATGTTTTTTTTTAAACTTAAGAATCTCCTTTTTTTGGCGTTGAGACTTTTAGAACCTGCGGACCAAGTGCAAAATTACTTTAAAAAAATTGCAGAAAAAAAACTCCAAAATTAATTTCAATTTCAGAAAATAAAAATGCTGGCTCGTTCCTCGCTCAAAGGCTTAGTTTAGCCATTCAGCGTGGGAACGCTGCTAGCATTCTCGCCTCTTTGCCTCATGAACACACTTTTATTATTGAGTAGGTAGTTTTTAGTTTTAGATTTGTTTATTTTTTTACTATTAGAATTTTAATTGGTATTATATTTAATTTTGAATAAAATACATTTTCTTAGTGCAAATGTAAAAAAAAAACTTAATATAATAATTAAATACAAGGTATTGTTTGGGTTCGATTTTTTTAACAGAGCAGTCACTATTTTATATTTTATGCTATTTTTTTTATCTTAAAATACAATGACACCTATTTCTTGCAAATACAGTTATTATAAATTTTAATAAAATCTTCTGTCGGTCTTTTCACACAACCTATCTATCTAAGACTATTATTTTGAAATAACACAAACTGTACATGTCCACGATTACGTAACTATCTACTCGTACCTACCTACTATACCTTATCAAATTGGTACTAAATTGTTAATTTAAACAAATTAGTTAGCCGAGTATCACCTACTTTTCGTTCATACTAAAGTAATTTTGTTCGCTGTTGAATCCATTTAAGTCAAAAACTATGGGTATTTGTACAATTCTTGTATTTTGGTTTATTAACATACGACAGGAACAAACAGCAAACGAGAATATATTTCGCATCTTATGATACTGTTAACCCCGACATTATATAATATCCTGGCAGCATATTACCAAACTATACGTCACCCTTAATCTGTATTGGATAAATTATATTGCCAAAATAACCAGTCTGCTGAAACCAATGTCATTTTTGTACATATTAATATATTATATTACACCAGTTCACTCAGAATGTTTTTTTGAAACAGACGGTATTGTTTAATGAAACATGCTTTATTTGACAATTATCTGATGGTCTAGTGGCTTAAGCTCCGAACTTTAAAGCCAGTGGTAGCAGGTTCTAATGGGGAATATGCATGTGTTTTTATTTGATCTTAAAATAAATAGTACTTAATTATACTTAATAAAACATAAAGAAATTTCCAAAAACATTGATAAATACCTGACTTACAGCCCATTAATGTCGCGTGTTAGACAAGGAGATCCGATATGTACCGTGATGCCACATTACACGTCCGCCATACATTTTTCATAGTAAAAGTTGTTTTAGAAAGAGATAGGTATACCTTGATTTCTAATTACTGTATTTCGGTAATTTTTTTAACTAAATCAATTTTGTTTTCACTATTAGCACTATAATTTCTTATATTTTCCTATCATCATCATCATTTCAGCCATAGGACGTCCACTGCTGAACATAGGCCTTTATTTTCCTATAAATATAGTAAAAACAATATATATTTTTCATGCATATTCCCTATTCTTACTTAATTGTGTGATGAGCACAAACATTTACCTAACCATATCAATATCAAAATACAGAGCACATTCCGATTGATTTTGGATCTTAAAAAATCACATTTTCCTACCCAAATACAACAATAATTTCTATAGAATCAACCTTGAATGCAAAGAACAAAAGTTCACTTTGAAATTAACATTTTTTATGCACAATGCGAGTGTCAATCTATCTATAAGTATACTAATATTATAGAGCTGCAGAAGAGTTTGTTCTCAGGAACTACTGTTTTGATTTAAAACATATTTTTGAGTTAAATAGTTCATTTATCGAGGAAGGTTTTAAGCTATATTACATTACGGTGCGACAAATAGAAACGGAGTATCAATGAAAAATGTTTCAAAAACGGGAAATAAATATTATTATATTTCTTATGATAAATTTTATATGAAAGAAAGAAAATTATTTATTTGGTTCATATCACAAATACTTAATTACTTACAGTTTATTAACAAAGGCAAAAATATACTGTGATATAATACCAATATGGTTGTCACTCAGTTATTTATGACGTATTAAAAAAAACTACTTATTAGATCTCGTTCAAACCAACTTTCGGTGGAAGTTTGTACATCATATTTTTTTAGTTTTATCATTCTCTTATTTTAGAAGTTACAGGGGGGGGGGGGGAGGCACACATTATACCACTTTGGAAGTGTCTCTCGCGCAAACTATCCAGTTAAGAAAAAAATTATATTAGAAACCTCAATATCATTTTGATATTGATCACGGGTTTGATGAAAAAAAAAAAATGTTTTGACTTTCATACCTAAGTATACCACCACCTAAGTATAGTACCACCAAAAATTATTGTTTTCTATTTTTGTGTAAATTTTAATGCGGTTCACAGAATACATCTACTTACCAAGTTTCAACACTATAGTTCTTATAGTTTCGGCAAAAAGTGGCTGTGACATACGGACGGACAGACAGACAGACAGACATGACGAATCCGTAAGGGTTTTCGTTTCCGATCCATAAGGGTCCGTTTTTTGTCATTTGGCTATGGAACCCTAGAAATCATGTCAGACGGAATTGTTCCCATTTAATATTTCTAACAAAATAGTATATCTTTTAAGGATGACTTACTTTAACCTTTTTTATGGTACCTAATCAAATTTGTTCTAAAATAATTCATCCGCGATAGCGGCGCTTTTTTACTACTAAAGCGAGACATTGATGTGATTTATTGTATTATTTGATTATTTTGAGCACTGGTCGAACTCCATACGGGCGAAGCCGAGGGCGGAAGCTAGTAACCAGTAAGTTGCTATGATTACCATCTACAAAGGGTATAGAATACCTGCATCCGATTAACCCGTAGCTGTCATAAGGTAAAACCTCGGCGTAAAGTACGCCATCTTCTTGGTATTATAAGGTCGCGTTTTATAAACGGGTGAAATTTAAAGAGCAATTACAAAAACATAAATGAATCATTTTTGTTAAAAAAAAAAGAATTTTTTATACGAAGTTTTCGAGAAAAACGCCAAAACTATTTTGATTTCAACGGTGCGTGCACCCCGAGGGAAGAGTTGAGCACTATTGTAATGAGAGAGGGACAGAGGCGATGATGTAGGGACGTTTCAGACTAGACAGGATGCTCTTAATTTTTTTTTTTAAGGAATAATAAAAATGAAAACTAGCCCGTTTTTAAGAACGAAAATAATAGGGCCCGGTTTCTCTAATATAATTAGAAGTTCTGTTAAAGTTTCACCCGTTTATAAAAGGCGACCTTGTACTTTTTGGCTTACGTTGGTTAAATTAATAGTTTGGTAATACGCATTCATGGCTTATGAGGAAAAACGCTTAGGTAGTAACTAACTACTTTTACATTGAAAAGATAGTTAATTACGCACGAAACTAAAAAAAGAGTGTTGATATTTAAATGCTAGATGTTTCCAATTTCAATTGAATAGATAAACAAAATTGCTTCCTTAATCTTTAAATATTTAAATTAATGTTCATTTCAGTTCGTATAAAATGATGAACACCAATCGAACTAGCGTAGTCTAAGAAAGTTTTCGAAGAATTCAAAATGGAGAGCAAATTAGTGTTCCTACTTCTGTTGATCTGTGTGTCCTACACAGTTGGGCAAGGTAAATATAAAAAAATATATTATGTTTTGCTTTGGTAGTGATTATCAAAGTTAGGCAACCCTCGCCGCAGTTGGGAGTGGATAGGTGACCATTTCAACCATATTTGGACACATGTATCACCAGCATATCCGTAGGACTTCAGAAGTCACGTTAAAAGTTGGCCCCGGCTAATATCGCTAGATACTAGTCGGGAAGCCTAGTCAGAGTCCTTATGGCGGCTTAATTATAGACAGTAATGTTTAGTCACTGGCAATACAACATCCCTCCTTAAGAGGCCGTGCACCAAATTTCAGTGAAAAATTTAAATACAGTTCTATGTTTGTATGCGTCTATGATGCGGGATAAAGCGTCAACAATGTTGATAATTTATTAGGTAGTGGACATCCTACCTAGGTTTACAAAACGATCGGTTTTGCGCGCTTGATTTTATAGTTAATTTTGACTTAGGTTTAATATTTAATTTTTCTTTTCATAATATAAAAATTATATTATTTTTCATGTATACCTGAATATTATTGTGTAGTGTTAAAATCCTATAATAGGTGTTCATAACGACAGTTTTTAAAAATATATTTGAAGGAAAATTCCAAAAATTTAATGTTATTTCAGATTTTTTTCTGCTATATTTTGTAGGAAAGTAAAAAAAGGATTCAACCCATGTGCTAATAGACCATATCTTCAATTAAATGTTAAAATCAAATTGAAAGGATAACTTGTAGTCTCTTGTAAAACGATGATCAAATGTAACTTTGTTGGAGTTTGGCCCAAACCATCTCATAGTATAGTTGAGGCCTGTGCCCTCAAGTGAGACGTACACAGGTTTTTTTATTATTTTAGATTATCATCTAAAAATACCTTTTTTACCTATAGGACACTTTTACTAGTAGCAATTAAACCACACCTTTTGTATTACAAGGTAAAAACCAATAAATTTCTCCAGTATTCTAAAACAATTGTCAAATAAAAACGTTAATTTTTTTCTTTATAATTGAATTTAATTATTTCCTCATAACCTCATTATAAGGAAAAATACTAAACCTTCTGTCGATGTGTCTTGTTCTTTTCCTCAAAGTACAAATTAATTTATTATTTCCAGCAATTTACTTTGCAAGCATTGTGGAATTCATATGTTATTCAATTAAAAAGCAACTTGCCCATGTCGGGACTTGAACTCTGAACTCCTGCATAGCGTGCAGGTGCCTTACTAATTACAAGGGGCTTACCACGGCCTGCGAAATTAATTTTAACTGATTTTACCACCAATCATACCAATTTATCGCCACCTAGGAAATGCCTTAATTTATTCCTTTTATATTTTCGAGTATTCTAATAAAAGTTCTTCTCAAAATCAACCAATAATAAAACTCTGGTAGGGCAGAGCTATATTTGGGTCGAGTATAAATGCTTGGAAGAAGCCCTAGAATAATTGAGTATTGCTGAGTATTATTAACAAATTTTTCAGACAGCAGCGATAGTAGCGGAAGCAGCGGTGACAGTAGCGGCAGCAGCGGTGACAGTGACAGCGGCAGCGGTGAAGGCAGTGGAAGGACCGAGCCATGCTCAGTCGATGACTTAGAGTGTATCCGGGACTACTTCGCAAGCTCGAATCAATGCACGAAAACCAGCCATGAAGATGGGGACCCGATAGCAAGGGACTTGCTAGTAGCATACGTACCCAAATTTAACTGCACTATTATCTGCATTCAAGACACAATCACCATGTTAGGTTCATCAGTGGAAACGTTTTTGTAAGTTTTGTATATTTGCTTCAATTCCTAAACTTTGTGAAGTTCTTTCTTTCTTTTCGAATAAAGAAAAGAGACTGAAAGAGTCAAGAAACTAAAATGCTGTAAACCTAGCAACTCTAAACGATTTTAGAAAAAATATTAAATCAAGACTAATTCTATGATCACCAGAGTTGAAACCAAATAGCATCTAATCAAAAATTAATAAAAGAACATTACTTTTGAATGCTTGCTTGCTGGTGTTGGAAAACATAGTGTGGCAACCTGCTTATTCAAAAAATTTCCTGGATCCCCTGGCTGAAGCCTATGGAGGTCGAAATGATCTAATTAATTCATTTAGTTGGAAGTATTATAAATATACGACTTCCTGCATCTAGAATCATGATAAAGTTAAGCAAATCGCTATAAGAAGACTAGATTTCCCATTGAATTATTGTACACCACACAAAATAAACAAATCACAGGAAAAACAATCATATAGTACTGCTAGGCAAAGAAAGATTTTATTACGGCTTCTAGCTGCGCCTGCTCTAGGGCAAAATTGTAAACCTGTGTTATTTTAATACAGTGCTTATTTGAAATTCTAGCGTAAACGAAGAAACCCAAAACCTCGTGATGACTGTTAACTTCGAGGGCATCAACATTCACACTTCACGTGCCAATTTCGTCGTACACTTAAGAGGCGAGGAGCCGATAGTTGCTGAAGATTTTGTAAACGTCACTTATGGTAAATATTTTGGTTTCCTTGTTAAGATTGTTGGCTTCAGCAGTTACACCATGTGTATGTTTTTTATTTGTCCACATTTCAGAAAAGCCGCAATAGTAAATAACTGAATGCCAGGACGCTTAAGGCCTCAAGCGTCCTTAACATCCAAACAATGAAATTTCTATTGTGTCTCGTTAACGTATACTTGATGAGTTAAAGGTTAATACAGACAAGTAATATATTTTTACAAAATGTTGCTTATCACAAAACTCGCCTACAATACTCGTCGCGGCAAGATCAAATTTTAGCATTCGATATAGCTTCATTCCGTATTTATAATTATCAAAAGAATTTACCATGTCGTGGTCACCGTTATTGGTGTCGACTTAGGTTGAGCGTCTTCAACTGTAGACTTCAATTGTGTCAAACTGTGTAGCCCGAAGTAGCTAAAGAGATTCTTATTCAAGGGCCATCAGATTCTAATACGTTATTTCTTTCGATTTTTACCAAAGGATTGGGTTTAATGTCTTATTCAACTTATTACAGCTGGTGCAATAACCGCAATCATTCCCCACAAAGGACTTAGAGGAATTGCCGGTGCCGCTGTATCCGCCTTCAATACCGACGCGATGCCACCATTTGAAATTGGACCTAACGTCTCAGACAGTTCAGGTAATTATTAATGTATACTTTGCTAGAAATGTACGGTTCTGTAATTGTTACGTTGTTGTACATACACGTGTAACTTTCCCGATCACCATTTAAATGTTGGTGGGCATGGTCTATGCCCCAAAATGCTTTTATTAAGACAATTCAATGCTTCCAACTCGCCACCACTAAGTAAAGTTATGTTTTATAAACGAATATACTAAATTTTCTTAGGTTATCCATAAAAGAGAAGTGTCTGGTCGTCAAAGACGCAAAAAGTTCGACGACATCAGAGATGGGACGAACTTCTTCTACCGTGAAATCAAAGAGCTAGCCAGTGACCTTTTTGATTTTGCATACTGTTTTCCAAACATACTTAAAAAATGATACTCTATGGTGATCTACGGAACTTACTGTGCGTGTTCCGACACGTACTTCGCACTTGTTTTATTTTTAACGGTTTTAATTTAATTTAATTTCTGTTTCAGATGAAGTAGTTAGCAACTTCTTCGACGCTTTGGTCAGCGACATTCCCACGGCAGTCCAGGAACTTCTTCTGACTAAAGCCCCCTACTTCTTCTACGTTTACTTGCAAGAATACATTTGTAACTACGGTATCGAATTCACCGGAGAGATTATCCACTAAAATCTTTCGAACAAGTTCTATACATAAGTGATCAGATAAATCAGGTGCATTTAACTTTGAAAGTAGTTCATTCATAGTTTAAGGTCATTTATTTTACAATAAATACAGTTATTGTAAAACCATTCGATTCATATTAATAAGTCAGGTCAGACCACTATGCCGATTTTAAAGTGCGATCTTTTTCCGCATTCTTAAAAGCCAACATTTGAACTTTAGGTACCTCAGTACCTACCTAAATATGCACCTGACTTTTCGATCAGTAATCACCGAGTTGTAGATAACTTAGGTTTAACAAGGGTATTATTTTTAACTATTCATTAATGAATCATGCCATTTGACATTGTTATTTTCTTAATTAGTCAGTAGAAAAAATGTTGTAAAGTCATAACTGAGTTTCTTGCGGCGTTTCTTCTCAGTTAGCCTTTGTTCTATGGAAGCGCTGGTAAATAATAAAGTAACAATAAAATTAGTGAAACATAACTAAATCTTATGTACTACTTACTGTAACTATTTTATAGGCTGTTAATTCGCCTTAAAATATTTTTCCACAAAAATTTGCAATGTAATTATTAATATTTTTCACAAATAAAGAAAACTTAAGCAGAATAGTCTGATTATTTTATATTTGATGACTTCACAGAATCGAACCATTTATTTGATACCAATGCAAGCCTGTATAGTAGCTTTAATATACAGTGTGAAATAAATAAACTTTACCTGTATGCACTATAGAAAGTTGAGTGTGCAAAATATGAGGACTGCGTTCTGTAAATTGTATTAGGCTCAGAAAAGCTTGCAGATTATGAATCTGGATAAAAAGTATTTTGGTTCATAATTTTTGTACCTCACTCCTTATGAATCAAGAATATTGAAAAATAGCTTTGGAGTCATTTTAAGGCTTATTTTAGTGTCAATCTCCAAATTATGATTATCTAATTGAACGAATACTAGAAAACTTAAATCGGTATCATAAAATACTGGCTGGACTAAGACATGAATTTTTCAATTTTTTAGTGCAGAAAGAAACTAAGAAAGATTTTTTTTTAAATTTTATTTCTAAACGGGTTAAAAATGAGATAAAAGTTTGTATTAATGTCCCTTAGGTTTAAGGTTATAGTTAAATCTTAAAATTTTGTGTTTCGGCTGACGATTTAAATTAATTAAAACGTTTCTCGGCGTTTTTAAATAAGATTGAAATTAATTAAATAATTAAATGCCACCCTCGAAGGTGTAGTAAGTGGGAATGAAGCTATATGTGGAAAAACAATTTTATGTAGGTAGGCAATCCTGAAATGGAAAACAACATAATATGGCGCTTTAGCAGTAACTCGACTTGATAGAAACCCAGGGTTGACATACTCACACAAACGTTACGTGTCTATGTTATGGACCAAGTGATTAAATGGACATTGTTCATGATATGAGAGCAAAAGATATATAAAAGACAGCAAGATTATAAACTTGTCTGGGTTTTGTAAATATATGTATGGATAATACAAACATATGTTTTATTACGATTATAAAATATATATTTAAAGCGCTACATCCTAGCGCTTCACCGGCCACTGCCGCAGTATTGCTTCCTTCACTGCCCAACCATCATCTAGCAATACGTAGGGTATTCATAATGACCAGACACTATAATAAGTTAAGGAAATCATTATTCACTGGACTGATTTAACCTGACATTGACCATAATGCCCAGGCATTGTAATTAATTTCCTCATTGATTACTTGGTCCATAAAATCTACAAAATCTCAGTTTCAAGAACCAGTCAGTAAAACATAAGTAAAATTGGGTTTGATACAATAACACATAATTATTAATAGGCTTAATTGAGCTACTGAGAACGATGTTAACTGTAGTTTTGGTGAGCAAATGCCCATTAATTTAATCACTCCTGTTAAATGCTTTTGAGTCAAATACCATACTATTTGCTCCTATTTTATATTTAGGAATTCTAGTGGAAAGCTTCAATTCACCCAAAACGCAGTGGGCATTAGAAATACTTGGTTCATTGAAAAATTAGAAATACGACATGAAGGAAGAGACAATGGTAATAAATTATTTATCATATACAGGGTTACATTGCAAAGTAGTGCCAAATTTTAATGACAAGATCGAGAGAACAATATATGTAGTATGCGACAGCTCTATCTTAAAGTTTTGCTATGTCTGTCCGTCTGTATACAATCATAAAAACATTAATGTATTTAATAAGAGCAACCAACCAATTATACACCAATAATACAATTAACAAGTAATAACTATTTAAAATATGAGCTAAGTGTAGATTCGGTTCTCTATTTTGTTTCCTAACTTTTTTATCCATAATCTAAAGTGCAATATATTTTTTGTCCTAATCATCATTTGTCCGAATGATAACTTGCCCGAACTTAATGTCACATAATATTACATGCAATAAAATAAAAACCCTAAATATAATATGCCCTAAATTTATTTGTCATAAATATTACAATCAATAATATATAATACATAGACATAAAACCGTTTTCTATAAAAGTTGTAAGTCCTACATTCAAATTATATAATGTTTATTTATCCTAATAATAATAAATGCGTAGTGCAAGCTAGCAGCAATTATTATGCATGCAGGCAATCAGCATGCACCATGCATGCATGCAAACATCATACAAACATCATGCAAACATCATGCATACAAACATCATGGATGCAAGCAATCAGCATGCACCATGCATGCACGCAAGCAGCATGCACCATGCATGCAAGCAAGGAGCATGCACTGTACATGCAAGCAAGCAGCACGCACCATGCATGCAAGCAAGCATCATGCAGCATGCATGCAAACAAACCTGAAAGCAAACAGCATGCACCATTCATGCAAGCAAGCAGCATGCAAGGCTTCTGTCACGGCTCCGGCGCTGCGTGTCCCCGGCGGCCCAACGCGTGCTTATCGTCGCAGACGGCTTTTGCTCACCACCGTAGCGGCTCCGCGCACCGCGGCGGCTCGCTACCAACCTCCTGCTCCTCAGCCCGCGGGCGGCCTTGCCCCTCCGCGCCTACTCGATTTTGAATTACACTCTAGAGTGTAACCCTAGGGGTAGGGCAGACAAGACTGCGTGGAGTAGGGTTTACGGCGATTCGTTTCTATCACTAAAAACCTAATTTTTTGCTATCGTTTTAGGACTAACAATAATATTGTAAATGAACATTCGGAATAAGATACAGTATGTAAACAATACTTAGGACATGTGACTTTATTTCATGTAAAATTAGTAGATCCAACTATTATAGTAATCAAAAGTATGACAGAATAGTTTTAGGACTAGAGATAATTATATAACACAAAATTTCGAATTTTTTAACATTATGATTACTGAAGTTTATAGCAAACGTGTTATGGATAATGATTTTTGGAACAAACAATGTTAGGAGAAAAAATGGAGTACCGTAGTTTCACTTACAGGCTACACAACTTGCAAATGTAAGTTATAGTTTACTTTTAAAACACCTTTTTAGGAGTTAATTTTTAGACAATCAATAGCCAAGATTTACAGATAAGAGTTATATGCTAAGCACTTCTGAAGCCACGTTTTAAAAATGTGGGTAGTGTGTTGAAATATATATATACTTGATTTCTTCTGTACATATTTTGAGGTACCTACCACACCTACACTTAGAGTTGGGACGTTTTTAACTTTCGTCTATCTCATTGTGTCAGGTGTGGTTAGATAAGTCGTTTAAAAATATTGTAGGTGTGTAAACATCACTTTTAGATTTAGAAATCTGTTTGCGTTAAGCTTTAAAGTTCATTTATTGTTAGCCTTATACATCCTTAAATAGTTGCTTTAAGAAGTGTGAAAAAATTTACGACAGTAGTACGATACTGTAACGAAGTGAATAGAAAAACTTTCATAGCTAGTTAGGCTTTACAAGTTACTGAGTTTACATAAAAAATGTACTTGGAGAAAAAAAATACTTAGATTAAAATGTTAGTTTGTAAAACGCAAACATGTACTGTGCAAAAATATTCACCATTTTACTAAAAGTAAGCGTGCTTTGCCTGCTTCCACTTCAATTAGATTTTTTGTGACTATATCAGCAATAACAGTTTTGAAATGGCAAACCAGAGTGGACTTTTCACTTTCGGTAAGGTACCCGTCTGAGTCTGAGTCTTTGTCCCTCATGTCATGATGTCCATCATCCTGTTGATTCTCACCTAAAAAAATAGACTAGTCTCCGTTTTAGCGAAATGGGGAGGTCTCCATTCATGTACATTTCCATTGACTAGTGGCTTTTCTTATTCTTTATTAAAACGTTACACAGAAGGCGTCAGCGGACCCGCCATACTCCCGACTCGACCCGTCGTCGTCCCGTCCCGACTAAAAAGATTTTACTAGTATGATTTCTGCATTGACATTGAATAGCAAAGTATATCATATGTCAACAAATTATCTTTCTGCATAAGAGCGTACTGTGTAGTACGCTCTTATGCAGAAAGAGAATTTGTACATCAACGACAGCAAACTGCGATCTATTTTAGAGCAGCTTGGGCTTTGGTAGTATCAGAGAATAATCATCATCATCAGCAGCAGCATTTGGAAGTCCACTACTGGACAAAGGCCTTCCCTATAAAAGGCCACAGCAAACGACTCTGGGCAGTTTGCATCCAGCGGCTGCCAGGAACCTTCATCACAGTGCGTATCCTGTTAAAAAAAACATGTAATTCTTTTTAATTTAAATAAGATTGTCAACTCACCTACCTATTAAGTATTTTTTACTCAATGGATAAACACGTTAAATGTTAGACGTGTCCAATTTGAATAGATTAAAATAATTGGCTATCTTAATCTTAAAAATATTTAAATTGGCATGCAATTCAGAATATATAAACTAAAGAACACAACTTAAACAATCATATTCGAAGTTAGTTTTCTCAGACCCTAAAATGGCGAGTAAATTTGTGTTCCTGCTTTTTTTGGTGTGTGTGGCTTATACTGCTGGACAAGGTAAATAACTTACTTTTTTGTCATCCTACGTTGGTCCACTGCTGGAGACAAGTCTCTTCCAATGTAGGCCACTAAGCCCATCCCCGGCTTTTCTATTCCATCCACTGTCAGCAGGTTTGACATAGAGGATATGCTCATAATCGCCATGCTGGATATCTGGGTTGATGCAGTCAGTGCACAGCTACAGCACCAGTGACGCTGCTGCCCTTCACAGGTTGGGTATTTGGGCTATGCTAATAAGAATGTTTATACCGCCACTTAAAAGTATCGGTCGTCAGAAGCCCGTTTGTTGGGCAGCAGGATGCACCGAGAGCAAGTGAACAGATTTGAAGCATTTGGATAGTGTTTTGCTCTGCTACTTCCTTGTAGAAGAAATGTATGAAATAACAAAACAATTTACTCATAAATTGAATTCGTTAGTGTTGGTACGGGCATGTGATGAGAAGGAAAGAAGAGAAGTGTAAATGTAGAGGACCAGCTCAAAAGAGATGGACGGATTGTGTGACGGATGAGATGACTGATAAGGGAGAGAATGACTCTATGACGAATGACCGAATTGTTTGGAAGAGGAAAATATACTACGACGACCCCAGATGACGTAGGAACAGAGCAGGCGAATGACCAATTACTCTTAAATTGAATGGTAAATATCACACTGTGAAAATTTTTATCTGAATTGTTTATATTTCCATAAATATTATGCTTATTTAAGAGGTCTTAGAATCCTTTTGGGATCAGGTTTCCTTCGGTATACTTCTATATATTGATGGATATGTATGATACTGTATATGTTTATGATGGCATACTCACATTACATCATACATACCACTATCTATTTTGTAGTTTGTAGTTGTACTATATACACGCAAAATTTGTTTTTGTGTTTTCGATATTAGCCTTGTAGCAAAGGTCCTATAGATGTTCTATTTGACCACTAGAATCAGCACCTAAGAGATATTGCGTTATTTCAATTACATCTGATATATGCATGTCGCAGCCAAGCCAAGAACGGCTACTAGAATATTTTACTAGTAAATTGTATCTTTGTCCTTAAAATAAATGAATAAAATTCAGGGTCACTTGACAAAAACATATGAGTTGATTTGGTAATTTTTCATACATTTGATGATGACATTTGGTATACATAGAAAGAGATAAGAATAAATTCATTTCTTTATTTAATAATTACATATATACATACATATTTATCACAATTAATAAATAATAAATAAATTGTTTCCTCAGTCTCAGTCTTAGTTTGGGGCTAGCTAGTTGGTATCAACTAGCTAGCCCCAAACTAAGCAAAGCTTGTACTATGGCGACTAGATAACGGATAAACATACATAAATACGTTTATAAACATCAATGACTTAGGTACAAATGATCGTGCTCATCACACAAACATTGCCCCTTGCGGGATTCGAACTCGCAACCGCTGGCTTTGTAGTATTTTATTTGTAGTATTTATATATACTACGCAATTGTACGATAACTTTAAAGGGTTACTTGCGATGTAATAATGACACAGCAAATTGCTTTTGCAGATAGCAGCGACAGTAGTGACATCAGCGGCGACGGTAGCGGCAGCAGTGGTAGCAGTGGTGACAACAGTACCACTGAAAGTGACAAGTACTACCCATGCTCACTCGGTAATTTCTACTGTATCCGAGACTACTTTGTTAGCACAAACCTGTGCACGAGTGCCAGCCATGAAGATGGAGACCCGATCGTAAAAGACATTCAAGTGTCATACCTTCCCAAATGGAATGTCACACTTTACTCGTTTAAAGACACAATTACTTTCTATGGTACCTCCATAGAAACTTTCTTGTAAGTTTTATTCCTTAGTAACAATCCCCTATATACAATGTGCATTATTTATTTTCAGCACTGATACTACCAACATCAATTAGAAAAAGGACAAGGCCTAAAGAAGAAAAATCCTATAATCTAGGATATTCTTCCGTATAACATTCATCCCAAATCACCAATACCTGTTGTCACATGTTGTGATCACTGTTTCGGTGAAAATTCAAAGTGGTCATGTTTTTAAAAAAAAACCGTTGATGTCGATAAATCGCTGTATCGTATCATATGATATCGTGTTTTGCTTTCCTGTATTGACGAACAGAGCTTGGTAAAACTGGACCTTAATGGCTTCCATAAAAGATGTCAAATGTTTCTCTTTTTTGAAAATCATTTTTGTAACTTTAACTTTACAAACATTTGTAAAGTCAAAACAGATATTTTTGTTACTTAAAAAAATACTTATTTACATTTCAGCGTGAACAAAAAAAGCAACAACCTCGTGATGACTGTCTACTTCGAAGGCATCAACATTCACACTCCACACGCTAATTTCCACTTCCACAGAAGAGGCGAGGAACCACTGCTTGTTGAAGAATTTGTCAACACCACTTACGGTTAGTACTGCGATTTTCGTAAATCTTTTTCTGGCTTCAGCAATTCTGCCTTGTAGTGTATTTGTAAAAGCGAATGAAGTATTTTGCCGGTACCTACGTATCCTACTAGTTGAAGAGGACGGAGATTTTTTTTGTGACCGCGAAGGACGTGTGTGACGCTTCTAGCTCACATACGATACAAGGTAATAAATATCAACAGTTAAGGCGAGTAGTGCCCCAAAATTAGCGACTCGACGAATGTTAGTACGATTATCGCCCGAAAACTCATTAAAATACGGTTCATAACAGCGCGTAATGAAAAGTGGCTGTTACTGCGTCTTTACGTAGCGAAAATTGAGGAAAATAATACTTTTCGCATGGACGCAATTTTTCGAATAAAAATTCCTATGCTCAGTTTGTAGTTATTATGTTGGCCTATCAATCGTCGTATAAACATAAGTCGAAAACCGTACATTATCATATTTATGAACTTGGCTTCCATTTTCACATTTTCGTTTTGTTGGGATAAACTAAATACTAAATCATAAAAACTCTTACTCAGAATTTCTGTCAAATGGTTTGCATTGCGCGACATCTGTCGATTATTTTTGCGAGTAACGGCACTTGCTAATAAGTAGATAGATTAGTATGATTTACACAGAGGGCGCTGTATTTCGTTTAAATTCAGTTTCATTGCTTACGCACACTAGCAAGGAATCCTGCAAATTTAACGTTTTTTAATCATGTTGCTTTTGAGGATATTTTTTTGGAGTCCAAGTTCATTCGCGAGAATAATAGCGTAACCAAAAACTTATGAAGACACTTTCAGCATTGTTTATGCTTTCTACTTTACGAATTGGGCAAAACAAATTTGTATTAAAACTGTCTTTGTTGTTTCACCGAAGAAAGAGAATTAGCATCTTAGTTGTTGTTTTTTTTAATGATTTTAGTATATTTTTTCTCCTGAAGTATAAGTACAAGAAATAAATACTATGCTCAGAATGTTGTGTAGCTTTTGACTATTCTTAGCATATTTTTAAATCTACTTCTGAATAACGGGGCTTAAGTAGTAGGCTTTTAAAACTACATGCTAGTTTACATTTGGCGACTACACGGCTTCAAAGCTAGACACGACCAATAAATATTGAATGGTGATACACGCCATGGATTTCTGGGATTTCAGAAGTGTTTTAGGTCTTTTTCTTTAAGTTTAGCAACAAGCGACCGACAGCTACCACTAAGTGAAAATTCTTCAGCCTTACTATAATTGACCTTTAACGTCCAACAAGCAGAGACTAGAGAGTGCGAATGAGACTATTTACTCTCATGCCTATACAGACATGAAATGAAATAATTACAAATGACGTCGTCTATATTTTGCACTTACTCACTATGCTTAATGCCATTGAAAAGTATTTTTTAATCTCAATAATTATCTGTGCAGATTTTTTATACTCCTCTTAATCAATTTGTTTCAGCTTGTGCATTGACTGCAATAATTCCCAACGCGGGACTTAGAGGAGTTGCCGGTGCAAGTGTAAACGCCTACAACACCGACGCGTTGCCACCATTTGAAATTGGACCTAAAATCACTGACAGTTCAAGTAATTAATTATTTATGTCTTGCTAGCTTTGCACGGGCCTATTATGGATGTGGCGACCATGTTTCTTCATGGTATAAGCCGCATAAAACTAATCAATAAGACCTTTTTCAAATAAGGTCCTTCCTATAAATATAATTAGTTGTAATATTGTAATGCCCTTTCTGGGTCCATATGTACCCTTATATTTTGACGACCTCCGTAGCCGAGAGGCGAGCATACCGGACTTGGTGTCGCTATCTCAGAGATCCCGGGCACGATTCCCGGTCGTTCAACGTAGAAAAACAACTTTTCTATATTGTCTCGGGTCTGGGTGTTGTGGTACCGTCGATGTTTCTGATTTCTGTAACACAAGTGCTGAAGCTACTTATCTTAAGATCAGAGCAATGTACCTGATGTTGTCTATGATTTAATATACCTATGTATATAAATTGACATAGCATAGTCGTAAAAATGAGTTTTAACACAGTATCGTAGTCCTAATACAGATGGATTTTATTGTTAAAATGGTGACAAAATCTAGGTTCTAGATACTAAAAGTATCGCAAAATATTTAGGTTAAAAATTCAAAAATGTTTTGAGTTATATTTTGGAGATACTGTTTAAAAATTTTGGTAATCTGTACGAACTGTATACCAAATTTCTGTAAATATGATGTCTTGTTTTCTAGTAATATATTTTAATATATTTTTTTAATCACTATGAATTTTCATTTTTGTTTCAGATGAAGTGGTCAATGACTTCTATGAGGGCTTAATCAGTGATATTCCAACGGCTGTCCAAGAACTTCTTCTGACCAAAGCCCCTTTCTTCTTCTACATTTATTTGCAAGAATACATTTGTAACTACGGTATTGAAATCACTGGACACATTGTCAACTAAAAGAAACCAGTAACCACGAATTTATTGTACCTGACTCCAAAATTCCCGATTTTCTTACTCTTTCTAGGTAAAGACTAAGAGGTGTAGAACTGAAATAAATGCTTGTATTTGCAAAATTTCAATCGTGATGGTTTTCAATGCCATTAGAAATGTATATACTTTTGTTTGGTATTTGCTGTAAGCTGTCTCCCTATATTCACGATAAAGATTTTAAATTCTCATTTCAGTCTAAAGAATAGAGTTTTACAAAAATAAAAGATTGCTTTATTGGTACAACTGAAACGCTACCACTAGTACCACGATAAGTTCTACATTTATTGTCAACATCTTCTCTTGATCAAACCAACCAACCTTTATTTAGTAACTTCTTTCTCAGCATTGCTTGCTAAATTGCATTTAGCAAGCAATGGTTCCAAAATAAAAATACAAATAATTGCAACGCATTTTACAAGATAAAGGCTGGTAGCAGTATTATTTTGCTCTGTTGTTGTTTAGACTGTAATCCGTATTCATAAAACCTGTTTAACATTATAGTATGCAATAAACATTTAAAGCTTGTAACAGTTTTTTACTAAAATAACATAGAAGGCTTTTTATAACTTTTAATTTTTGCTGTTTTCAACATTTCGTCTGTTCGAAAACTGGTTGTAAAGTGCCAATCCAATCAGCAATAATAAGATTTCGATGTTTGAATTTGTTATATTTAAGCAGTAAATAATTAATTAACGCATTAATTTATTTGAAAACAATCTGCACCTTAATTAGCCTGCTCTCTAAGCACGTTCTGGGTATGAATCCCAGCATAAGTGATTTGTTGTTTTATTATTGAATATGTATTTCACGATACGAAATGTCTTTTACATAACATTAACATTACATATAATTAAATTTTAAAAAATATTACTATAATTAAATTTTAAAATTGAAGTTAGACACTTCAATTTTAAATCTCTAATGTAACGTTGTACGCACCAAAATCAGACCCTAAGAAGTTTTGCTTTATTTCAATTAATTCAATTACACATTGGATAAGAAATTGTGTACTCTTAAAAATACTGTAAAAACGCCATTGTGACGTTGCTATAAGGTCGGTAGCTCACGACCACCGTAAATTAAGTCACGAAACCGATATACAAGCACATTTCGCTTGAGATGAACAAACACTTTTTAGCGTCAAAAGAATCGGTTATTTTCTTCTACAAAAACCTTAGGACCTATTATAATTGCTCACCGGATAAGTAGTACAAACTTTTAAGGGTATTTCCATCGGCGCATACGGCGTCGACAATCTTTAAGGTTGGGAAAGCTATCGCCGTGATTTTCGGTGTTTGGAGAACAGCCGTCGTGATTCTCGGTAGCTGGAGAGCCACCGCCATCGGGGTCTAAAAAGCTATATTTGTAATCATCTAGGGCTGGATTGTCTTCGCTGCCATCATCTAGCTTATTACCATATTTGCCTTCTAAGTCTGGTATTGAGGCTTCGCTCAGCGAATTGTTTACAGGTACACGGCATGAGGTTTCTATAATTTTTGGTCTAGGACGAAATATTTCTAATTCTGAGTCACTATCGTCCCCATTTATAGCCTCGAAATTGCCATCCGAACCGTACTCGCCGTTCTCATTACTGTATGGGTCGTGACTTTCTTCTGCATCCAAATCTTCGTTGAACAAGGTAGGGCGTTTATCGAGGCACTGCCGTTTTCTTTTTGAAGCTATCTGTACAGAACTATAACCAATCTATCAAACAAAACGAGGTAAGCAGAGGGTAGGTAACTACAAAGTAGGTATCTATTTCATCGCAGCTACACCGCATTATTTCGCGTTATTCAGTAGCTTTTCTGTTGTTTCCTTGTAAAAAAAAGTTGTATGCAAGATGATATTATTAGTAAACAAAATAAAATATCTAATTTTGAAAACAACTCACCTTTCATCACTGGTATTCAAATGTTTTCGCGCAAGTGTGGGACGTTCTCCCCGCTCTGACACTAAGCGACTAAATGTACGACAAACCCACGGCCACAGGCGATATGTCACAAAAGGCGCAGCATGTGTGTGTAAAGCACACAAGCACACCTTAATGATAGCATATTAATTATAAGCAAAGTTTTGTTTGTTAGACAACCAAATTATAGTTAAAGCACTGTTGCAGGTATAATGTTTATAAAGTGATAGTAAAAGAGAGCCAATAAACGTCCCACTGCAGGGCACAGGCGTCACCTTAAGTAAGAGGTGGTTTGGGCCATGCTGCATCACGGGGGCCCGGTGCGAATTGACAGAGGGGTGTTGTAAGGCCAGTGACTAAATTTTACTGTCAGATGTGATCAAGCCACCTTAACTCCTCTGACTAGGCTGTACGATTAGTGACAACCGATATTAGCCGAGACTAACTTTTAACGTGCCATCTTAAGGTGCACGGAGATGCTTGTGATAAATGCTACTAAATATTGTCTGAATGGTCACCTATCCAATTACGAGGCGTGGGTTGCCTAATTTTAGTAATCAATTCAAAGCGCTGCCAAAGTTGAAGAATACCAGAAACCCAGGCTAACTAAAAACCAGATTTAGACTATCTCTTAAATTAATAACTAAATTAAATGTTAAATTAAAAAAAAAAACCCCGACACAAATGTGCAGCATCAGGTGTTAATGCCTCGATCATCATTTATCACCGACTCATTGAAACCATTCTTATGAGTCCAAACATATATCTGCTGTAAGTCTCTTTGATGAGCATCATCAGTTCAAGGCCATGATCATCATCTATTTAATACCTACTCATTTAAACCATGCTTGTGAGCCCAAACACGATAAATCGGCTGTTAATTACCGACTAATTGGGAATCCCAGGATATATCTGCTGTGAGTTACTGAGGACTAGGGGATCCAGCAGTCTCTTTGATATGCAGCATCAGCTCTAGGCTTCGATCATTATTTATCTATGACCTGCTTAATGAGACCATTATTATAAGCCCAAAAACGCTGTATCTGCAGTAATTTGCTTAGGAGTTAGGAATCCCACAGATTCCTTGATGCTGCAGCATCAGTTCAAGGTTGACATGTCTTGGGAATACTACTAAGGTGACACAGTGCATTACGTGCAAACTATTTACATACCTACAAGTTTGTACGGAACCCTCGGTATGCGAGTCCGACTTGCTTTGCCGGTTATTTACTAATTTGACAGGCTGCTTTAACTTTACAGAGGAGCTGTACTAGGATACAAAATATTATGTTAGTATTATTTAGATTTCATCTCTAGAGTATCGCACAATTTATTAGCTAGCTATGAAATAAATTATCATCATAATCATCATCATGTCAGCCTATTGTAGTCCACTGCTGGACGTAAGCGCCAAAGAACACGATTTCCCGCTTTTTTTATCCACCCGCTACAAACCATTTTCCTAAGGTAGTCAGTCCATCATCAATCATAAACTAATGAAACTCTCATTTATTCGATAACGATAAAAAACCTCTGCATCTATTCCTTAATAATCACATTCTTTAAAAAGGGAAATAAGCCCATATAGGACTTCGTACTGTTGTCTTACCTCAACTTTAAGGTAGCTTGGCCATACTCGACCACGCGGGCCACATTGCGGTGCGGTGGTGGGTTGGTAAAGGACCTATACCTATACCTTACTGTCTGATGAAATTAGCCTCTGACTTGGCTTCACGGCTAGAATCAAGCGATACATGGGGCACACTAAAAGTTTTGCACTTCTGGCTAATCGGAACTAATTGAATTTCGAATGTTATATTTTTTTAAACGTTGCAACCTTCTTAGTAATAAAACAAACAATTGGTGGGAAATGATTTGACAATTGTTTTTTATCATACATCAAAGTTCTACATACGCAAAGAAAATGGAATTAAGTCGAAAAGATTTTAGAGCGATAATTTTTTATGATTTTAAAAGTTCTCTCTCTCCGCAAGACTGTGCCGCTCGTCTTCAAAATGCTTTTGGGAGAGAAGCACCTTGTTTGAGAACCGTGAGGCGATGGTTTGCTAAATTTGAGAGAGGTCGAGTTTCTTTACATGACGAATTTCGTGAAGGGCGGCCTTCAACTGCCGTCAACGAAAATAATGTGGCTACTGTTAAGCGGCTAATTGAAGAAAACCCGCGGATTACCTATGAGACAATTTGAGGACTATTGGGGATTGGTGTGAGCCCAATTCAGAAAATTTTACACGAAGAATTGAAAGTTCAGAAACTTTGCTGTCGTTGGATCCCTCATAAACTGACAGCGGAGCAGAAGCGGGCTCGCGTGGAATGGTGCTCACAGATGCTACTGAAGTACGACCACGGACATTCTAATGCTGTTTATGACATTGTCACAGGAGACGAAACGTGGATTTATTGTTTTGAACCCGAAAAAATACATCAATCTTGTGAATGGGAGTTTGAAAATGTGAACAGGACAACAAAAGTGAGGCGGGCGAGAAACGTTGGTAAAAAAATGATCACGTTTTTTTTCTCAGCTACAGGTCCCATCTGTACAATTCTAGTAGAAGATTAAAAGAGTGTTAATGCCGAGTGGTGTTCTACCATTTGTTTACCCAGGGTATTAGAAAAAAGTTCGCGAAAGACGACCCAAAAGCCGCGTTCTCCTACATCATGACAACGCTTTTTCACACACGGCCAACAAGCCAAAAATAGTCATTTTTAGCTTTCGAAAAAGTACAACTCATCACCCATCCTGCGCATAGCCCCAACCTAGCACCCTGTAATTTCTGTGTTTTCCCCAAAATCAAAGATTTGATGAGAGTTTTTACTTTTACCAACTCCGAAGAGTCCGCTCCAATGATAGCGTTCAATCAGCACGTAGAAAACATGCATTCAGATCTGTGGTCCTCCTGTTTTAAAAAATGGTTCGATCGCATGAAAAAATGTTTAAAATGTAATGGAGAATATTTTGAAAAGCAATAAACTTAATATTTTGGTTTTAACATGTTGTTTTTTAAGTTAAGCAAAACTTATAGTATGACCTACGTATTAGTCGAGTACAACTTTTAACATGAATCTGACAACACGGAGATGCTTGTGACAATTGTCACTAAATATGGTCAGAATAGTCACCATCGTCAACCACTACCAAACGTGACGTAGGTTGCTTAAAAGTCATAAGTCAAAAGTAAAAAATTATTTATTCATTTTAGGACAGAAAATTGCCACTTTTGAACGTCAATAATACCATTATAGGCCCATATGGGGCTTAACTTTGGTAATCTTTACTAAAGTGCTGCCACGACTGAGCTACATCTCATTAGGTTAGTAAATTTTAATTAAACGTACCAATTACCTGGACACTTTTAGTATTTGCAGTAGACTGTAGGTGAAATGAATAACACATTTTCAGAGATGCAAGAAAGTAGCTAATCTTTTAATTGTTAACGTGAAACATATAATTTGAATAGAACGTTCAAATGTCTTTCAAAAAACAAAGTTTTTTTAGAGAATATCTTTCTAAAGATGTCATTAATTAACATAGCATGCAAGGTATATAAACCGCAAATGAAATGTAAGGTGCATCACTCGATCAAGGATTTGCAAAGGATTCGGAAGATCACTCAAGATGCAGAGTAAAACATTATTATTTGTTCTTTTCCTCGGGATATGCTGTGTTTGGGCACAAGGTAATTTATTTTATTTTTATTTTTGCGTTTTTATTGCCAGTAACATCGAGGACATAAAATCTTCTTCTTTGCAAGTCGACACCAGTTTTGTAAAATTATTGGTTACCAGTATTCCACTACACGAACCATAGAGTAAGGTGGCCTATGGCGATTGCATTTGCTATTGGTTCCATCAGTGTAGCCCCACTTTTTTAGGTTTTCCTTACAGCGGCCGACCTGAATTAATAGCCTGGTCAACGCTTCCGAAATTGCCTATAGCGAGGTTTTGCCTCGAGGCCCTTTGATGAGCATCGGTGCGTAGTTCTTTATCTTGCACTTCATTACCACTTGAAAAAATATCTGCTTTTTCATGTGGGAAAAGCTTTCAGATGCTGCTGCCCATCTCGTGCTACAGGAATTAGTCGCCTCTTACGACACGCCGCCTGTTGGCGGTGGGTAAGTGTATTCTTTACGGACGTCCCCACACGTCGTTACAAGATGTTAATAATCTTGACAAATTATTGAAAGTTATTACAAAGACTTACTTCACCCCAACAAAAACGCTATCCGTGTGGCGGAGTCCATAAAATAAAATATTTAGTTACCTTCGACACGTGAAGAAGAAGATTGTTATTCTTACGCACTACTATAACCGACCGACCGACTCTCTGTGCACCAACGCAGAGAGTCAGTGGATATATTATAATAATAAATAATTAATAATCTCTAGAGGTCAGCTTACAGAAAGTTTGATGGCTGGTATTTAATTTAACATTATTTAAAGTGATATTTACCGAATTTAAAAATTCTAAAAGGCAGGGTATAAAATTCGTGATTAAAATGTTAAAACTACTCTTATAACATATCCTATCATTGTGAAATTGGATTTTGTTTTTTTACAGACGACAGCAGTGATAGCAGTAGTAGTGATAGCAGCGATAGCAGTGATAGTAGTAGCAGTGATAGCAGTGGCAGTGACAGCAGTGGCCATAGTAGCGAAGAACGCATTGACTATGAAAGCTGCAGGGAAGAATATGAAAACTACGAATATCCATGTAAAAACTTAGACCTTCAGTGTATTCGAAACTACTTGGCTAGAAGAAACAGATGCGTACCAGTCAGCCATAAAGAAGGCGAGACAATACGAAAGGGTAACCAAACTAGCCACATTCCATATGTTGGGGCGAGCGTCATTTGTAGCTTTTATCTTGTCACATTCCCTGTTTACAAAATTTTATCGTTTTAGTAAGTACCTTGCCTTTTTTTATTACTTTGTTGACAATGACTTTCCGATGTAGGCCAAGCTATCGAAAGACAAGACAAGTGAACCCGGTATAAAGTCGATGTTTGATGTTACCAAGTAACACAAAGATTCCTTACGTAGAAAAGGTATACTCACAGTTATTGGGTCCAATGTAAAAACCAGCAAGTGGCTAACAGAGAGTTCCGTGTAAACTTGATAACTATGTTAATAATTTTTTGATGACGGGAATCGTTTTTTTTATGATGTAATTACAATTTTACGTCCTTTTTGCCGAGTTCCACTGTCCAGGTCAACGGGAAGTTCTCTATAGGTTTTGATTTCCTATGGAGCACATACCCTATAGAGTAGAAATGTCATATGAATGTGAATCTGCACTGTTTTTGTATGGGCGAAAGTTAGTGTAAAATCACTAACGTGTTTCGGAGAAAGATGGTTCGTATAGCTGGTCTTTAGCGTATGTGCTCGATGTGATTTCCTTACGAGTGTCAAAAAACGGCGGCATGCGGCATAAACGGCCGTGTCTTTTGATTGCTTGCGTTGATTTAGAAGTTTAATTATTTCACAGTTCCAAGGATTTGAATTAATTTGAACTTGATGCCTCAATGCGTTCTTGATGAAAACTGTCTTGACAGACAGACTTTCAACAAAGACGATCACTTTAATAATAATAAATGAATATTGGACAAAATCACATACATTGCTTTGATCCTATGATAAGTTACAGAAATCAGAAACAACACCCAGACCCGATACAATATAGAAAAGTTATTTTCCTACATTGACCGACCGCGAATCGAACCCGGAACCTCAGAGATAGCGACACCAAGTCCGGTATGCTCGCCTCTCGGCTACGGAGGTCGTCGATAATACTCTCTCAATACCTAATACTATTTTTGTGTACAGCGAGAACAAGGATACCAACATACTCGTGATTACAATCGAGTTTGAAAGGGTTAAAATCGAGACTGATCGCGCTTACTGGATATTTTACCGCGTCGGGTGCTCACCTAAGATTGTTGAAGCGCCGGTCGTCGTCCACTACTGTAAGTACAATGATAAATTCTTAGCCCTTAACAACAACAACAATTATTAGTGCGTCCATACGACAATAAATATCAATAGCAACTTTTATTAAGGAATCAACAATTTTTTGTTCACTATTACCGGTGTTTACTTTATTGTCATATGAACGTCTCTACCCTGTATGGCATAGGTAACAGAAATAATAATGATTGTTAAAACCATCTAAAAGTTTTGCTGCTTTACTTGTTAGTTCACCAAGATTCTATGAAACGACCCTATATATTTAGTAGTTATTAATGTTATATTTTCGTACTCTTCACGTACTCTTCTTTCTTCTCTTTCTTTTCTTCGTATATATAATCTTGAATTCATTTAACAAAACATTGTATTGTTAATCTACGGATCTCTGAAACTGTGTTATTTGCTTTGTTTCATTTCTACAGAGGGCAAATCTAAACAAACGAGATTCTTCTTTGTATTGTTAATTCTGTAACAAGTTATAAAGCGTATTTATAGCATGCTAAAATATCATTTTTCTAACCTTTCTCAAACTCTATTAGAGTTAAATGAGAGATATCTAGTCTTATTTTTAATATTTTATCTGAATCTCATAGTCATTTGATCGCCACCGTGGTACACACCATGGTAAGTGTCTCTTTTATCGACCACGACAAGTTTAATAAAAATAACTTAAATTTTTTACAGCTGCAATCATTTCCATTGAGATACCCTGGGGCCCACATGCTGCCATTAGTGGTGCTAGAGTAACATCTGTCACTACTAACTCTAACCCGGAATTCACGATTGGAGATGAAGTTATCAATAATTCAGGTTCGCTTTTGTAAATGTTCTGCAAAATAGTGGAATTATAAGTTTTTCAGTAATCTGTACTAGTATTTTAAGAAAGTAAAGTTCAGCAGTGGACGGCCATGGCTGTAATGGTGATGATGATGAAAGTTTTTATAGTTTCCGCGTAATGTGGAGAAGGCTTAGTTCGTCATCACATCGACACGACCTGCCCTGATACAGAACACGTGGATAACGAATTGAGAACCGACAAATCATGTGACACTCATGCTAAATCTTGTAGTCACGTGGTTTCCCGATTGACAATTTTTGTCTAACGTTTCTGAATCGGGGGCCTGGTATATACGTTCACTGCGTTCGCTAACCCGTGATTTTAACTTATTATATCTATTCCTTTTCAGACCAACATGTCCAGAGGTCAATAAAAAAACTGATCAGCAACATTCCGGTAGTAGTTGACGAGCTGATGCTGACAAAGTCTTACTACATCATATTTGACTTTCTGCAGGCCTACGTTTGTAACTTTGGAATCAATTACAATGGAGAAGTGAACGGTTGGGTTCATTGATTACTTGCAAATGTTAACGACTAAAAGATCTAAATCAACTATTATATTGAACACTGATGTATTTTTGTGTAGGTTTGTTATTGAGTAAATTTAAATTAAAGATTTGGTTTTAACTTCATATGAATAAATGATTGTAACGCAAATGAAATATATGTTTTTATTTCATCTATCAGTTCACTTGTTAGTGCTAAGAACAAATTATTTCATGTCCTACGAGTAGCAAATAATTGCTTTTGAATAAAATCCATCGAAATCGGTTTATGGATAGCAATTTTGCATATTAGTTTTAAAAACACACTTTTACACACACTTATATGTATTATCAACAAAAAAAAATCGATTTCAAAACACAGTTCATTGCAATTTAAAATTTGGATATTTTTCATTATAATAATGCTAGTTTTTATGCCAAAGATATCATATCACTTGTTTTTTCTTTTTCAATGTAAAAGTGTGGAAGCTATACATACAAATTGTGAAATGGGAACAAAATATAATAAAAACTTCAATATAGCCGTTCAAAAAGGAAACTCCACTGGACGTAACCCTCTCCCAATTGTTGAAAATAATACTTTTACGTTTACCTTTATAGCTTTCAAGAAGACCTGTCAATCTACGTATAAACGAATTAAAAATATCAAGTAATTAAAAAGAAAACAGAGAATTAGCATCTTTTTTGTTTTTTTTTCAATGATTTGAATATTTTTGGTTTTGACAATTCTTAGCATATTTTTAAATCATTTTTCAGACAATAACTTTTGAAGTATACATTTAAAGACTATGCTCGTCTTAAACTAAACCAATCAAGCATTTACTTTTGACTTCATTATCACTTACCGTCACATGAGCTTAAGCTACCATAAAAAGCTATACAGAAAAAATAGTGAAACAAAGACAACAAAGAATCCCATTTGAACAAGATACCGAAAACTTGTTTGCATACTTATTCAACTAAATTAAGACAGTATTTCTCTTGTTTTGTTCAAAGGGTTTCACACACGTAAGGTGTGCAAAACCCTTGTAGGATCACTTCGTTGTCTGTCTGTCTCTCAAGAACTTTTTCAGCAGGAACACGTGGAGGTATCAAGTTGAATTAAAAATAATATAAAATACTCAAGTATGCGATCGAACAAAAGTCGCACACATAGCCCAACGGATCAACAAGCTGAAGTGGCAGTGGGCGGGGCACATAGCACGTAGAACTGACGGCTGATAGAGCAGTAAGGTTCTGGAATGGGGGCCACGTACCGGCAAGCGCAGCGTAGGACGTCCACGTACAAGGTGGACAGACGACATGGTAAAGGTTGCAGGAAGCCGCTGGATGCGGGCCGCTTCCAACCGGCCAATCTGGAAGTCACTGCCTCCCCCAGTGACTATGTTTGGCAGTGGACGTCCTATGACTGAAATGATGATGATGATCATGATGAAGCGATCCCTTGAAGCTGTGAAAATACAAAATTCTATGTCAACGCAATCAAGAAGAAATATGGCTGTTTATGAAGCATTTTTGATATACTCGCAAGAGAAAAAAAACCTATAGTTAGGGACAGTCAGTCAAAAGTACCTGATCAAAAACTAATTTCAAAAGATCAAAGTTCACGTGAGCCATTTTCTTTTAATTAGAGTTTCGTTGTGGTAGCAAGTATGCAATCGTTACTTTTCAGTTATTTGAGTTGTGTGCATGTTGTAGATAGTTTTGTTTAACTTTCAGGCTGATTTTTGTTATCAATAAATGTGTTAAAATATTAAACGGGTTTCTTGTTCAAATTGTTTTTTTTAAGAGATTTCTTCTACTATTTCTTATAATAATAACATTTACATTATTAGCCCATATAGGGCAGAACATGTCCCCTTATTTTTTGGGCCCTACTAGCGCTTCGAGACAAGACACAGACAATCTGGCAAGTGCTGAGAAGAAACGCTAGAACCAACTCAATTACCACTAGCTAGTAATCACTGCCAAAGCGCTGCCGCCTCTAAGCTACAAGTAACTCACTGCCAAAGTGCTGTCGCCACAGAGCCACAAAACCAGACTTAGACTATCTCTCAAGTTATTAACTAAATTAAATTTTAAATTCAAAAAACCCCGACACAAATGTGCAGCATCAGCTCAAGGCCTCGATCATCATTTATCTAACACCGATTCATTGAAACCATTCTTATGAATCCAAATACTATATATCTGCTGTGAGTTACTGAGGACTTGGGGCAGCAGTCTCTTTGATGTGCATCATCAGTTCAAGGCCTTGATCATCATCTATTTAACACCTACTTATTTAAACCATGCTTGTGAGCCCAAAACACGCTAAATCGGCTATAAATTGCCGAGTAATTGGGAATCCCGCAGACTTCTTGATGTGCAGCATCAGCTCAAGGTCTCAATTATCAACTATTTAACACCTACTCATTGAAACTATTCTTATGAGAATCCAGCAGTCTTCTTGATATTATGCAGCATCAGCTCTAGGTCTCGATCATTATTTATCTAACACTTACTCAATGAGACCATCCATTATTATGAGCCGAAACACGCTGTATCTGCAGTAATTTGTTTAGGAGTTGGCCACACCCACAGATTCCTTCATGCTGCAGTATCAGTTCAAGGTTGTTATGTCTTGGGAATACTACTAAGGTAACAGTACATCATTTCAAATCAATCGTACCTGTGAAAGTTTGCAATAAGCTTTTATCAAGTAGGAAATGAGCGGATAACCTTTAACAGGCTGAACAGATTTTCATAAAATATAGCTAAAATCCATCTCTGTAATATCAGCTCTAAAACAAAATAACTACATCAAAAACAACTTGATCTATCAAAATGTTTAAAATTCTGCACCACATGATCGACTCTTCCGAACTTACCTCTTCCCTAAAAATAAACTGCAAGGTGAACAAGAGGCGCTCCTTACCTACCTTTGTACTTCCTACATATAAGAACAACGTGTCGCGCCACAATCCTATCGCCAGAATGTGTCGTAAATATAATCTCCTGCAAAGTGACTCCAAGTTGGACATATTTCACTCAGGGTTTGCGAGGTTCAAAACGGCAGCAAGGTCCATTTTTGACGAACACAATGGTGTTCGTTAATCTTAAGTGGAAAATAATTTAAGATATTTATAATTAGTATTTTTATATTATAAAATTATTATTTGTTAACGAATTGATTTAAGCAGCAGTGTAAACACCTTTAGGATATTAGTTTAGTCCAATACCTTTATACATTTATACCGTTTCTTGTATAACTGATGTCTGTTGTGTTTTCCAATAAATTAAAAAAAAAAAAAACGATTCATTCGTTTGAGAGCCACGATGCACAGACAGATATACAGATACACAGATACACCCGTTAAACTTTTAGTATCCCTCTTTTTCATCTGTGGTTAAAAAGGTTCTGTCTGTAGCCCTAAGTTAATATTTAAGGAGAAACCGACGACGTATTTGACCAATAGACGTCAAATAAATGTTACATTCTTTCAACAATCACGTCTAGCAACAAACTATGCAAAGCTTGTACTATCAATTACTATGGCAACAAGTTAACTCATGTACTTAACACACAAACATTCGCTGTTTGTGGGATTCAAACCCGCAACCTCCTGGCTTTGTATTCCTGAGCGCAAACCACTAGACCAGACGGTCCTTGGGATGGGTTTGAAAGTCCAAAATATGTATCTTCTTGAAATTATTATCAAATACAATCTTTTGCAGCTGTGGAAAAAAAACTTCTAAGTCAACGCAATAAAAGATACGGCTGTTTTTGCCACATTTTCGAAACTTGCAAAGCAATTAAAATCTATAGGGTACTGCTCGTTGAGCTAGAATCATAAAATTTGGCAAGGAGTAGTTAAAACAGAAAACCGTAAATTTGTAGCTAAAAAAAACTCGATTACCGATATGGACTATGGATATTAACATAACTACAGTTTGTACGGAACCTTCGGTACTCAAGTCTGTGAGGAGCTGTGCTAACGGCTACAAAATATTATGTTAATATTAATTAGATGATTTAGACGTTCATCTCTATACTAGGTATCGCACAATTAGCTAGCTATGAAATAAATTATGTTCCATAATCTCGTCCTCATTGTGTACAATGTAGTACGCACTTTTTGCTACTGCACTGATTACAATCTTCAAAGTTAGGCGCGTGCATGAACGCGTCAATAAACTAAAAAATAAATAACCGGAACGTGCCCGCACCGTCACCTATCAATGTCATCTGTCACCTGTCAATGTCATTGTACTTTTTTGTACACAGCACTGAAGACATAAATATTTAGAATAAATTAGTTTTTAAACTAATTAGTGATTTACAGCTTACATACAAATGCAAAAAACCAAGAAGAAAATACGGTGATGTTTGTGTAAAAGTATGGTGGCTGGAAAACAAAACTTGTCAGTTGAATTTGTGAAATTGTTGGACCGATACCTCGGCTCAATTATTACGATTACTACGATTTCTATCACCACCACAGCACACTAACTTTAGTGTTATTATATTTATAATATCATCACCATCACCATCATCTCAGCCTATTACAGCCCACTGCTGGACGTACGGGAAGGACGCAAAGAGCGCCAAGGAGTACGATCTCCTGCTTTGATACAAATGTATCTAGCCATATTCCCGAGTTCGTCGGCCCATCGAGTTGAGAAGCGTCCTACACTACGTTCGCCGAGACGTGGCCTCCACTCCAACAACATAATCAGCCAGAAATTAATCATGAAAACAAGGAGTGTGACAGAGTTGCGTTATTCTTCAGCCCGCAAACGAGACAGAATGAATGACATCGGAGCTTTCACGGGAGGTTGGCCGTGGTGATCATTAAGTTCATTCTAGTTGTCTCTCATGTCTCAGAATGAATGACATCAGAGCCTTCACGGGAGGTTGGCCGTTGGTGATCAATATGTTCATTCTAGTTGTCTGTCATGTCTCCGAATGACTCCACAGAAACTGCTCTGTACAGAAGCACTGGCCTTTACGATGGAGTGGCCAGTGGGTTTTTGTTCAGTCTGAAGCGTCTCCTCGAGGGATTCCTCCTGAGACGTAACATTATGGCTCTAGTCTTCATGAAGAGTTGACCATGAGACCGATACAATGTTGCACCAGAAATATACTACAAAGGATCTGTAATAGCATAAGGTAAGTTATTAATATTATAAAATTCTTCTAGCGCATCATATGTACCGAGAGAACAATTATTCCTCTTTTCTGTCTCGCAGCAGAATTATAACACTTCCACTTGCTTTCACGAGGGGTTAGCCTGTGGCTTAAAATTTTTGTTATAATATTGCGGGTCTGCAAATCTTATAAGGTTGACCAGAGACCGACTTCATTAATTGAAGTTGAAAATATAGTCGAACACAAAAGTATCAAGACGATACATATCTTCGAATGCCACTGAAGAAAAAAAGAGAGGAGGGAGAATATGGGTACCGAGACCATGAGGTAATGCCCTCCGTCTTAGTAATTTTTTCAACTTAACACTTTGACTCTAAGGAGGCTATGAAAGAAGCTCCTTTGCCTGCCGATATAGAAGGCTTAAGGAATTCTGAGTCTTGTGTAAACAAGTCATATACTTACCTAGACAATTTCAGTCTTTTTATAAAGATTTTAAGTTTTTAATAATTTCATCAGTTGTTACTATCAAATTGGGCCTTTGGCAACCATTAATGGTACCAAGACAATCTGTTGGTCTCAGATCTGCTTGTCTTATTCTGCCCCATTTATATACATACAAGTCAATGATAAATAGCGCTTTTACAAATTATGGTTTATCTCGGTGTGGATTTCCACAAGTTTTTTACCACAAGTAATTGAGATACTTCTTGATGTTGGCCCAAGAGGGCAAGACTTTATAAAGCATACCATAGAAAACAACCTGTTTACTCCAATAGTTCATGTAGTTATGACCATATTAAGTTTTTTTTTTTTTTTTCTCTTATATTTTACTAAAAAGCTTAAATAAATAAATAAACATTACTTGACATTGCTAATTGTTATCTGTGACTTAAAGATCATTAGTCCACTTGATTCGTGAAGTGCCTTAACGTAAAAGGTCCCAGGTTCGATACTCTGGTCGAATGACCCTGGCGAGATACATTGTCTTGTACCTCATAATACAGGGAAGTTGACTCCCTGTTTGGAGACCATGACAAATTGATGCTGGCTGGTGCATGTTTGTATGTTCCTATACAACTGATATGGTATCCCATTTGTGTAACTTATAATATTAGATCTGGTTACAACCGGGTAAACCTTAAATTCTCATAGTATCAAGCTTATTTCTCAAGATTCTATAATAATCTATGAAAGCAATTAAAATTTAACACTGTTACTGACTTAAGGTTATTATTCTAGCTGATCGCCATGGCTAGTTAGATAATTTCTAGTCTTCATCAAGTGAAATAAAGATACACTCAAGATGAGTGTTACTTACAAATAATGTGAGTGAAGATCACTGTTACAGAAATGGAAAAATAATTCTCCTTGTTATCAACAAGATAAAAATTACCATAATTAAAAACTTTTTTAACTGTTACTGTATGTTATATTCCAATATTTTCAGTCAGTAAAAACCCATGGAAAGATTTATGCAGCTTTATTTACAGGCAAAAATGTCGCACCATAATTGATCCTTATGTACTTGTCATAAGGTCGAAAACCAATTATTTTAATTTTTAAGTAGGTACCTGCTACCTTTGGAAAAGTAAGAGAAATTCAAAACTAGACACAAAGTTCCAATGATAACTTGAATTTTCAAATCTGACCTAAATATATTTTAAATATATTTTTGTTATAAACCATATATTTCTAGACATTTTATTATTTGTGAAAATGTTTGATACCAAAAATTGAAGACAAAGATAAATAATCATCCAATCATTAAATTATCAAGATACTAAAGATAGTAAATAAACTGAATTATCCCAGGTGGATAACAAAGGTTCATATTTAAATAGATGATTATAATAAAATATGATTTTATTAAAACATAATTTAAAAAATTCAAATTGTATCCATGAAACTATAAACTTCATAAAAAATATACTACTGACTTAAAATTATTATTTAAATTAAGGCATGAATCTTACAATTATAATTGAAGATTGTCAAGTACCTATGGAAGTCTATGTATAAATAATTTTATTAGATATTAAATTACCATGTAAAGCAAAAATGGAGATGATAAATAATGACAGAAAATTTCTAACTTAACTTAAATGAAAAAAAAAAAAAAAAAAAAAAAAAAAAAAAAAAAAAAAAAAAAAATTGATCAGTGGCAATAATTAAGGCAATGCAGGCAATAAATGTTGCCTTACCTTGTTATTGGACTAAGGCTGTAAGGCTGCTACAAGTATTTTGAGCCGGAGTAAACTTTCTATCTTATCCGATGTGATGTATTGGTAAATGATTACTTATTTAATTATTATTTTTTATTAGCTTACAAGAATTGACCAGTCATTGAATCTTTTTATAAATAAGTATTCAGACTGTTTCATTAACTTATTAATATCCCCTACCAGGGATCCACACATAAAGTGCAGGAAGTCTCATACTGATTTCCAGCCATACAAGTGTAACACATATAACGGTTTTCTAAGAAGATGAGTAAAAATCAATCTTTCTCAGTAAAATAATGTTGAAACTATTGTCAACAAAATAGGATCCCTACTGGAACAATTATATATATATATAGTATTTGTATATAATTTCCTTATTTATAACATATAATTAATGAAAAATTTGCAAACATCCATATATTTTTTTTTTAGTTTCCTTTACTTTGGAACTACACCTTGAACAGGAGTTATTAAGAATACCTAAGACTAATTTATTTGCATAAAAAATTGTATTACAGACAATGATAACTTAAAAGGTTACTAGATTTTTTTTATTATATAAAATAAAATAAGTCTTTTCAGAAGAAATACTAGCTTAACTACCTACTTGCACATCGATAAATTTACCTTGTTAGGTAACCATATACTAAGTATGTACTACATACTACTGGATAAATGAGACGGATATTAATAGTTCAAAGCATTGGCTCCATTTCCATGACAACTTATTAAACTAGCTGTTGCCCCGCGATTTCGTTTGCGTGATCTCTAGTTTATTCGTAAAGAATATACCTACTTAATAGCGCGGGGTATTTATTTAAAACTTTATTGCACAAACTTAAAAGTGTACAACAGGTGGATTATCAGTCTCAGTCCCAGCAAATCTATAAATTCATAAAGACTTACAGTTTTAACAAAAATAAAAGAGTATTGCAATTAAAGTAAAATTTGCTATTTTCGATTTTATAGAATTCCTACACATTTTTTGGCCCACCTGTATGGTATAAAATAGGTACAGGTTTGTGTCATCAAATGGGATGGGACTGTATCAATATACATGGTTGTATTAGGGGGGTTATATCATCATACAGGGTTGTATTATCATACAGGGTGTATCATCATACAGGGTGTATCATCACACAAGGTGTATCATCATACAGGATTGTATCGATATACAGGGTTGTATCGATATACAGGGTTGTATCGATATACAGGGTTGTATCGATATACAGGGTTGGTTGATTAATTCCAATGAATTAATCAAACAACTATATCCTTGTTAGATAAAACTTGAATTAAGCATCTACCAATAGATAGTTAATAAAATAAAGTTTTATCATGTGCGAAGACTTTAGCAAATCATATAAATGATCATAATAAATGTTTATATTGCTTTGTCGACACAACTTTCCTCTTTGAACATCTACATTGTACACAATGAGGACGAGATTATGGAACATAATTTATATGATCGGACTAACTTACCTAGTGACGTCCGATCCTCAATTATGTGAAGTAATCTCGTCCTCATCCTATCCCCAGCCCGACCCAGTTAGTATGTATTTATCAATCCTTAAAGTACAAAAAAGATTATATGCTATAAATACCTACATACTACTTAGTTTCCCTTCTTTTTGAAAGTTGTGTCCAGTTTTATCCTTTGAAATAATGACATTGACAGGTGACAGATGACATTGATAGGTGACGGTGCGGGCACGTTCCGGTTATTTATTTTTTAGTTTATTGACGCGTTCATGCACGCGCCTAACTTTGAAGATTGTAATCAGTGCAGTAGCAAAAAGTGCGTACTACATTGTACACAATGAGGACGAGATTACTTCACATAATTGAGGATCGGACGTCACTAGGTAAGTTAGTCCGATCATATAAATCATCATCATCATCATCATGTCAGCCTATTGCAGTCCACTGCTGGACGTAAGCACCAAAGAACACGATTTCCTGCTTTTTTCATCTAGCCACTGCCAGCCATTTTCCTAAGGTCGTCGGCCCATCATCAGCAGTGATCGGAATAGGTAGATTGATTTGATGTACTTTGGTAGTGCTAGCATAATATGGTTATGTCTTTTTTTTAAAGAACTGATACAAAGAAATTCCGAAATCCGGGAGGCATGTCCATATTGACATCAATGTTTGAGATCATTAACCCCAAATCAATCTACCTATTCCGATCACTGATCATCAGACATGAAATTAATGAAGCTCTTATACGAGTATTGTTCGATAACGAACTTATTAATAATATTCTATAAAAAAGGAACGTAAGCCTATATGGGACTACGTATTGATGTCTTACCTCAATTAGTCGAGACCAACTTTTAACATGAATCTGACAACACGAAGATGCTTGTGACAAATATCACTAAATATGGTCGGAATAGTCACCATCGTCAACCACTACCAAACGTGACGTGGGTTGCTTGACTTTGGTAATCTTTACTGAAGCGCTGCCACCACTGAGCTACATCTCATTAGGTTAGTAAGTTTTAATTAAACGTGTCAATCACCTGGACACCTTTAAGTATTTGTAGTAGGCTGAAGGTGAAATGAATAACAAATTTTTAGAGATGCAAGAAAGTTGCTAATCTTTTTAATTGTTAACGTAAAACATATAATTTGAATAGAACGTTCAAATGTCATTCAAAAAACAAAGTTTTTTTTATAGAATATCTTTCTAACATAGCATGCAAGGTATATAAACCGCTGGAGAAATGTAAGGTGCATCACTCGACTAAGGTTTTGCAGAGGATTCGGAAGATCACTCAAGATGCAGAGTAAAACATTATTATTTGTTCTGTTCCTCGGGTTATGCTGTGTTTGGGCTCAAGGTAATATTTTATTTATATTTTTACGATCTTATTGCCAGTAACATCGAAGATATAAAATCTTCTGCTTTGCATGTCGACAGCAATTCTGTAAAATTTTTGGTTACCAGTAATGCACTATGCAAACCATAGAGTGAGCTGGCCTATGGTTTGGGAAGCACTCAAGCACCGCAATTGCATTTGCTATTGGTGCCATCAGTTTTTTGCCACTTTTTTAGGTTATCCTTACAGCGGCCGACCCGAGTTCACAGCCTGATCAAGGCTTCTCAATTCGGCTATGGTTGATAGGTTTTGCCTGGAGGCCCTCTTCTTGCACCTCACTACCGCTTGAAAAAATTCTGCTATTTCATGTGGAAATCAAACCCACGTCCTTTGGCTATCGCGTTATTGCCTAATTAAGCTTTTTGTAAAAATCAACTGTATTTTTTTTGTTTGCTAACCAATTATAAATGTCTGTCTATCTATAGAAGACGTTACTATTCTTGTCGAATTCTGTAAAGTTATTACAAAGACTTTCTTCACCGCAACGAAAACGCTATCCGTGTGGCGGAGTCAGTAAAAAATATTTAGTTACCTTCGACAAGAGAAGAAGAAGATTGTCATTCTTACGCATTACCATTTATTTATCCAACAACTGAGTACCAGCCAAACTAAACATAATACAGGATGTATACGAGAATAAGACACTCCTTGAAACCACGTGTGGGGTGCCGTATAGGGACAGCCGTAAAGAATACACTTCCCCATCGCCAACAGGAGGCGTGTCGTAAGAGGCGACTAATTCCTGTAGCACGAGACGGGCAGCAGCGTCTGCGTGTGAAATGTTATGAAAAACTGCGCTCGCCAACCCGCCTGCCAAGCATGGCGAGTATTGGCAATCCCCCCCGATGAAAGTTATTGGGGGAGGCCTGTATCTAGCAGTGGACATCCATGGCTGAAATGATGAATGATGAAACCACGTGATTAACTGCTCATATACAAGAACTTTTTCTATGGAAGCAGCTGATCACGTGGCTTTAAGGAGTGTACTATTCTTTTGTTCACCTTGTGTAAAGCTGTTTATGTTCCCAGGTTAGTACCTAATAAAGGCCTTTACCTAATAAACGAGAACGAGAATAAAGTCATTCTTCCTAGCAATTTTTCCAGCTTGGAGCTTTTTTTAGGTGCAGCTATCCCTTCCCGGGCCGAAACACCCGCTGCCGGTATTTATATACTTAAATGTTTTTTTCAATGGGGTTTGCTGCTGCACCAGCCGGTTTCTATACCTACCTTTGTTTGCTGCGTAATTAGGTAGAAGGAAGATTGAGACAACTTACCATACTAAAATTTGAACAAAGAACGCGTCAGGCATCAGGTTTCGAGCATTTGTAAACAAAGGCGCCGCGATGACTCATCAGACGGCCGTCTTTGAGATCGTTGTGTTTGTGATATAAGTGGATGATTGTTTAGATTTCGCTATCAGACAATGGATATATTTGTACTAACTTAATCTATAAACATTATAAGGTGTTTGAAACGTATAGTTCAGTAGAACTTTCAGCTAGGTCAGCTTACAGAAAGTTTGATGGCAGGTATTTAATTTAACATCATTTAAAGTGATATTTACCGAATTTAAAAATTCTAAAAGGCAGGGTATAAAATTCGTGATTAAAATGTTTCAACCACTCTTGTATCATATCCTATTGTTGTGAAATTGGATTTTGTTTTTTTTACAGACAACAGCAGTCTATCATCAGCAGTGCTATCACGGGATAGCAGTAGCAGTGACAGCAGTGGCCATAGTAGCGAAGGACGCATTGACTATGATAGCTGCAGGGAAGAACATGAAAACTACGAGTATCCTTGTGAAAACTTAGACATTCAGTGTATTCGAAACTACTTGGCTAGCAGTAACAGATGCGTACCAGTCAGCCATCAAGAAGGCGAGACAATACAAAAGGGTAACCAAACTTGCCACATGCCATTTGTGGGGGCGAGCGTCATTTGTAGTTTTTATCTTGTCACATTCCCTGTTTACAAAATTTTATCGTTTTAGTAAGTACCTTGATTTTTTTATTACTTTGTTTACTATGACTTTCCGATGTAGGCCAAGCTATCTATAGACAAGACAAGTGAACCCGGCATAAAGTCGATGTTTGTTGTTACCAAGTAACACAATGTAAAAACCTGCAAGTGGGAGTAACCGAGAGTTCCGTATAAACGTCGTTAATACTCTTTCAATACCTAATACTATTTTTTGTGTACAGCGAGAACAAGGATACCAACATACTCGTGATTACAATCGAGTTTGAAAGGGTTAAAATCGAGACTGATCGCGCTTACTGGATATTTTACCGCGTCGGGTGCTCACCTAAGATTGTTGAAGCGCCGGTCGTCGTCCACTACTGTAAGTACAATGATAAATTCTTAGCCCTTAACAATTATTAGTGCGTCCATACGACAATTAATATCAATAGCAACTTTTATTAAGGAATCAACAATTTTTTGTTCACTATTACCGGTGTTTACTTTATTGTCATATGAACGTCTTTACCCTGTATGGCATAGGTAACAGAAATAATAATGATTGTTAAAACCATCTAAAAGTTTTGCTGCTTTACTTGTTAGTTCACCAAGATTCTATGAAACGACCCTATATATTTAGTAGTTATTAATGTTATATTTTCGTACTCTTCAAGTACTCTTCTTTCTTCTCTTTCTTCTCTTCGTATATATAATCTTGAATTAATTTAACAAAACATTGTATTGTTAATCTACGGATCTCTGAAACTGTGTTATTTGCTTTGTTTCATTTCTTCACAGGGCAAATCTAAACAAACGAGATTCTTCTTTGTATTGTTAATTCTATAACAAGTTATAAAGCGTATTTATAGCATGCTAAAATATCATGTTTCTAACCTTTCTCAAACTCTATTAGAGTTAAATGAGAGATATCTAGTCTTATTTTTAATATTTTATCTGAATCTCATAGTCATTTGATCGCCACCGTGGTACACACCATGGTAAGTGTCTCTTTAATCGACCACGACAAGTTTAATAAAAATAACTTCAATTTTTTACAGCTGCAATCATTTCCATTGAGATACCCTGGGGCCCACATGCTGCCATTAGTGGTGCTAGAGTAACATCTGTCACTACTGACTCTAACCCGGAATTCACGATTGGGGATGAAGTTATCAATAATTCAGGTTCGCTTTTGTAAATGTTCTGCAAAATTGTAGAATTATAAATTTTTGAGTAATCTGTACTAGTATTTTAAGAAAGTAAAGTTCAGCAGTGGACGGCCATGGCTGTTATGGTGATGATGATGAAAGTTTTTATAGTTTCCGCGTAATGTGGAGAAGGCCTAGTTCGTCATCACATCGACACGACCTGCCCTGATACAGAACACGTGGGTAACGAATTGAGAACCGACAAATCATGTGACACTCATGCTAAATTTTGTAGTCACGTGGTTTCCCGATTGTCAATTTTTGTCTAACGTTTTTGAATCGGGGGCCTGGTGTACGTTCACTGCGTTCGCTAACCCGTGATTTTAACTTATTATATCTATTCCTTTTCAGACATACATGTCCAGAGGTCAATGAAAAAACTGCTCAGCAACATTCCGATAGTAGTTGACGAGCTGATGCTGACAAAGTCTTACTACATCATATTTGACTTTCTGCAGGCCTACGTTTGTAACTTTGGAACCAATTACAACGGAGAAGTGAACGGTTGGGTTCATTGATTACTTGCAAATGTTAACGACTAAAAGATCTAAATCAACTATTATATTGAACACTGATGTATTTTTGTGTGGTTTTGTTATTGAGTAAATTTTAATTAAAGATTTGGTTTTAACTTCATATGAATAAATGATTGTAACGCAAATGAAATATATGTTTTTATTTCATCTATCAGTTCATTTGTTAGTGCTAAGAACAAATTATTTCATGTCCTACGAGTAGCAAATAATTGGTTTGGAATAAAATCCACCAAAATCGGTTTTTGGATAGCAATTTTGCATATAAGTTTTAAAAACACACTTTTACACACAAATTACGCAGTCGCCCAATACGAAGATCGCTGAGTTGCTGCCCTACATTTGTGTAATGGTCCGAAGTACAATTGCAAGCCAGTAAAAGTGACGTCAATCGACATCTTCATAAAATCTGTAAATCATTATTGTACCATTCCATAATCACACTTCGATTAGGTTTCATCTTTGTTCCTAAGTAATTAATGTAAATTTAATTAATTTCTAATTAAATATTTTATAAGTAAATTTGGTTTTTTTTTCGATCCTCCGACTGTAGTAAACGTAATTGGCGCAGTCGGTAGGATACTCGCGGGCCGGTTCGCGAGATCGGGAATAGGTAGCTAGGCTTCGTTACTAATTCGCGTCGCGAGTCACCCGGGTGGCTATCAAGCCCCGTCGCCGAGTATCCAAAATCTACGGACCTGCTGCAGACCAGGAGGAGAATCCAGAACTCGATTCACGAAGAAAACCAGATATGAAATTTATGTGAGTACACTTGAATTGATCTCGTGTTGCTTCCTTTTATCATAGTTTTTATCCATAGTTTATCCTTTAGTGTGTTTTACCTTAAACTTCAAGATTTATCACCCTAGAGCCAATAGTTCCCGGGAGTCTGAATCGAGTCAGGCTCGCCGACAGCAAATAGATAATTGTAGGGATATTGATATAGATTTAGATTTGAATCAGAGCTTAGGTATTTTATTTGACGAAATGTCTCACGAACCAGACACCATTTTTAAGGCCCTCCGCCTTGTTCCGGACTTCGACGGGAACCCTAATATTCTAACAAGGTTCATTAATATTTGTGATCAATTGGCTGTAAAATATTTGAGCAACGTCCAGGGAAGCGAATTTTCTAATCTTTGTTTAATTAACGGGATACTCAATAAGATAACAGGACCCGCTGCATGTACAATTAATTCCAACGGGATACCCGATAGCTGGCTAGGCATTCGAACTGCCTTAATAAATAATTTCTTAGATCAACGCGACGAGACGGCCTTGTACAATGACCTATCTATCGCTACGCAGGGAAATAAGACACCCCAAGAGTTCTATGACCATTGCCAGACTTTGTTTAGTACTATAATGACATATGTGACTCTACATGAATCTGTACCAACGACTATACAGGCGAAACGGGAACTGTACAAAAAAGTTACCATGCAGGCATATGTTCGCGGGCTCAAAGAACCCCTAGGGTCCCGTATACGCTGTATGCGTCCCCCTACTATAGAAAAGGCTCTGGAATATGTCCAGGAAGAGCTTAATATAATTTATTTACAGCAACGTAGCAGTGAAACAACTAAGACCTATACCAACCCTAAAGCTACATTGCAACCCCAGCCTTCATTGGTCCCGCCACAGCGGAATAATATACTAATGTCAATGCCTAACTGGCCTGCTCCCGTAGGACAGCAACCTATGAGGCCTCTGCCTCAGCCCTTCAAATTCCCAGTCCAACCACAACACGGTATGCGTATGCCTACTAACACTCAGAGGATGTTTAGCGCACCACCCCCTAATTATAATCCTCGTAGTAATATGTTTCATATTCAACCCAGGAACAATCCTCCACATTTTCAAACGCCTCAACCAATGAGTGGTATTCAAAGATTTACCCCAAGAACTTTGCCGCATTCCCAGATTATGACTGGACATGACTGGACTAAATCAGGGAACCCACCTCCGTCTAACTATTTCAAAAGTCGAGAAATGAACCTTAATGAATGCATGATAAATGACGACGGCTACTCTTATTACAATAACTACGACTACTATGACCCAGTTTACAATAATTATTATACCGATTATAACTATACAAGTGATTCACCCGACTTCACTTCCGAATTAACTTATTATAACGCGACTGACGAAAACCAGGTGACTGATGGAAATCAACCACAGCCAAGTTCTAGCAATGCTGAGCAGGATTTTCAAGAAGTGTCAAAATTAAAAAAACAAAGATAGAACTTAACCTTCAAACACAGAGGCAGTTACCATACATCCAGATAGCCCATCCTCCTCTTAAATTATTGATAGATACAGGAGCAAACCAATCCTTTATCAGTCCCGAGGCTGTAGAACAATACTTTGCCAATTATCCTCTCAACTACGATCCGTTTGAAGTGACAAACATACACGCGACCAGTAGAAATGACCATTCAATTACACTACCATGTTTTCCCGAGTTCTGCGATAATGATAGCATGAAGTTATTTGTGTATAGGTTTCATAATTACTTTGATGGTCTTATCGGGCTAGACTTACTAAGTAAATGGGAGGCGCGAATAGATTTAAAGGAAAGTCAACTAGTAACTCGTTTTTCTTCGAACCCTATTCAAATGTACAATTCACGGAATGTGAACCTTTACGAAAATATTATTCCAGCTATGTCTTCGAAAATTATTAGACTCCCCTTAGATTTGATAGATGGCGACGCTTATATCCCAGAACAAATAATTTGTAACTGCATTATTCATGAATGTCTTACAACCGTTACTAATAACCGTGGTTACTTAGAGATAGAAAACACCACCGCGAACGACATTATTTTCTCACTTGACAGCCCAGCGCACGCCGAATTATTTAATACCGAGTGCGCGCGCACTTTACAACCACTGACGCGCGCCGATGATATTATCCCGCGCTTACGTACTGAGCACCTGAACGAAGAGGAAAAGGTCAATCTTACCACTCTTTGCTCGCGCTATGCGGACGTTTTTTATATAGATGGCGAACAACTAACGTTCACAAATAAAATTAAACACCGAATCAGGACCACCGACGAAGTCCCTGTGCACGCAAAAAATTATCGATACCCGTTTATCCAACGAGATGAAGTCAAGAGTCAGATAGGAAAAATGTTGGAGCAGGGTATCATCAGACCCTCTGACTCAGCCTGGAGCTCACCTATCTGGGTTGTGCCCAAGAAGATAGATGCTTCTGGTAAACAGAAATGGCGACTTGTGGTTGACTTCCGCAAACTGAATGAAAAGACAATTGACGACAAATACCCCATTCCTAATATCAATGACGTTCTGGATAAGTTAGGGAAGTGTCAGTATTTCACCACACTTGACCTGGCCAGTGGCTTTTACCAGGTGGAAATGGATCCCCAGGATATTCCTAAAACAGCTTTCAATGTCGAACATGGACACTTCGAATTCCTTCGAATGCCCATGGGTCTCAAAAATTCTCCATCCACGTTCCAACGTGTAATGGATAATGTCCTCCGGGGTCTCCAAAACGACATATGTCTCGTGTATCTCGACGATATCATAGTATTCAGCACATCGCTCCAGGAGCATATGGTGAACCTGGAAAAGGTGTTCCAAAGACTCCGAGAATCGAACTTTAAAATTCAGATGGATAAGTCTGAATTTTTGAAGCTCGAAACAGCTTACCTTGGTCATGTAATCAGTAAGGACGGCGTCAAACCGAACCCTGACAAGATTTCTGCTATTCAGAAGTATCCAATCCCTAAAACCACCAAAGAAATTAAGCAATTTCTAGGACTTCTTGGTTACTACAGAAAATTTATTCCCGACTTCGCACGTACCACCAAGCCGCTAACCCAATGCCTAAAAAAGGGTAGAAAGATCACTCTTACCCCCGATTATGTAAATTGTTTCGAAAGGTGCAAGACCTTACTCACCAATGATCCCATTCTTCAATACCCTGATTTTACTAAGGAGTTCAATCTGACGACAGATGCTTCAAATATGGCCATTGGAGCCATATTATCTCAAGGTCCTATAGGTTGTGATAAGCCTGTGTGCTATGCTTCTCGAACCCTAAATGATAGCGAAATTAATTATAGCACAATTGAAAAAGAACTCCTGGCCATAGTGTGGGCTACCAAATATTTTAGACCATACCTTTTCGGAAGAAAATTTAGGATACTGACCGACCACAAACCTCTTGAGTGGATGATGAATTTAAAGGAGCCAAATTCACGTCTAACTAGATGGCGAATATGACTTTACAGTGCAATACAAAAAAGGCAAAATTAACACCAATGCCGATGCTCTATCGCGAATAGAGATTCATCTAGGCGACACCAGATCGTTAATGGATGAAATAGATGAACTAAATTCTCTATTAGGTAACCCGACTGAAACGGCTCTATCTAAACCTAACTCATCTACTGAGACTGTACATACTAGTGATGAAAACCCGATATTAGAAATCCCGATAACTGACGAACCCCTGAACAAATTTAACAGACAAATATGCTTCACTGTAGTTAATAACGTCAAACGAAAACCCATTATGACCAAACCATTTATCACCCACACACGCGTAGGAATACAACTATCAGAGGCGAAACTGGAAGAAGATGTAGTCAATGCTATAAAGGAATATGTTAACCCTAAAGTAAAAACTGGTCTTATCATTAATCCTCCTCTTGCGATGTACTCCATCATCCCAATATTGCAGGATAAATTCAAGGGCTCATCAATGAATCTAGTATTAACTAAATCCGAATTAGAGAATGTAAAAGAATATCTTCGCCAACAAGAAATCATTCGTCATTACCATGATGGTAAAACTAACCATCGTGGCATTAATGAATGCTATTTAGCTTTATCCCGAAAATATTACTGGCCTAAGATGAAAGACCAAATAACTAAATTCATTAACGAATGCACCATCTGTGGTCAGGGTAAGTATGACCGAAATCCTGTTAGACCCCAATTTAATGTTGTACCTCCTGCCACCAAACCCTTTGAAATTATTCATATGGATCTATTTACAGTGCAAAGCGAGAAATATGTTACCTTTATAGATGTATTCACAAAATATGGCCAAGCGTACCATTTGCGTGATGGTACAGCTCTCAGTATTCTTCAAGCCTTACTACAATTCTGTACTCATCATGGACTTCCTATGACTATTATAACCGACAATGGTACCGAATTCACAAACCAATTATTCTTAGAATTCACTAGATTGCACAAGATAAATCATCACAGGATCTTAGCTCACTCTCCCAATGATAATGGAAACATCGAAAGATTTCATCTGACTCTTCTAGAACACCTAAGACTACTGAAGCTACAGCATAAAGACGAGCCAGTAGTGAACCTTATGCCATATGCACTTATAGCTTACAATTCCTCAATACATAGCTTTACAAAGTGTAGACCGTTCGACTTACTAACTGGACACTTCGACGCTAGAGACTGTTTAAACATCGACATAACTCAGCACCTATTACAGCAATACCTTCAGAATCACAGAGATAGAATGGACATAGTATACGATTTAGTTAACAGCAAATCATTAGAGGACAGAACAGCCCTAACAGAAAATAGAAACAAAAATCGGGAACCTGAAATACAATATGCCCCCGAACAGCAAATTTTTATTAAAAATCCCTTAGCTGGGCGACAAAAGATAGCCCCTCGCTATACTATATTATTTATATTATATTTGAGTTTGAGTTCTAAGTATGGGGAACCCCCAAAATGTATTCTATTTTTATGTGAAAATCTTAATGCGGTTCACAGAATACATCTACTTACTGAGTTTCAACAGTATAGTTCTTATAGTTTCGGAAAGCCACTGCCACAGCCACTGCTGTGACATACGGACGAACAGACAGACAGACATGACGAATCCATAAGGGTTCCGTTTTTTGCCATTTGGCTACGGAACCCTAAAAAGTAATCTGATATAGGGGTAACTGAGGTCTGATGACAACTGCTTTATTACTTACGCCGACGACCTCCGCGAGGCGCGCATGGCGGACTGAGTGTCGCTATTTCGGCAGCGCACTTAATCGAAATAAATTACTTGCCACATCCAAAACATTAGGCCTTCACGTCAGCAGGCGTTTATAAGTTTTTTCATGAAATTGAGTGCGGCCCCCGGTTTAATATAACGACTCATCCATTCACCTCCGGAACAATATGCCAAACTTTCACACGTTTACTTTCTTTACGATTTTATTAGACGTTTTTGCGAATCGAGAAGTTTATTAATATTATGTAAGAGTTATTAGCTAACTTTATGTTTGAAAGCGTACTGCTTATGTACTTACTACAACTTTTACCTAAAGAACCAACGTAGAAAACGAAAAAAAAAAATTTTCATAAAGAAAAAACCACAGCTATTATATAAACATTTTTTATTTTTATTTTGTTGTTGGTTTCATTATGTAACTCATACGAAGTACCTTAAATGTTTATATTTATATCAGCCGAGAGGCGAGCATACCGGCCTAGGTGTCGCTATCTCTGAGGTCCCGGGTTCGATTCCCGGTCGGTCAATGTAGAAAAGTAACTTTTCTATATTGTCTCGGGTCTGGGTGTTGTGGTACCGTCGTTTTTTCTGATTTCTGTAACACAAGTGCTTTGGCTACTTACCACAGGATCGGAGCAATGTATGTGATGTTGCCTAATATTTATTTATATTTTATTGAATATTTGTATTATTAGAGATACTAAAATGTAGTAAGTTAAAGTGGCGGGGGCCGGCCACATCTGTCGCAGAGCCGATGAAAGTTGGAGTAATCGGGTTTTCGAGTAGAGAGCACGTCTTAGCAAACGTAGTGTAGGGCGGCCCCCAGCTCGATGGGCCGACGATCTTGGGAAGACAGTGGGTGGATAAAAAAAAACGGGTGTTCGTGCTCTTTGGCGCTTACATAATAACCTGACTTGATGATGATGTAAGTAATATTTGTGTTTAGTCGGGGATTCGAATTGGATACTGGAGGGCAATATTATACGGTACACGTCACGCGTCTTTGATTGTATTTTGTTTTTAAATCTCTTCTTCTTTATAAATGTTTGTACGTCATCACTTAAACGCTTCTCTGTTTGAAATAATAATTAACAAAATAATGGGGAATATACATATATTTTTACTTGGTCCTAAAATAAATAGTACTTAATTAATACTAATTAATGAAACTTAAAGAATTTTCGAAAAATATTGATAAATACCGAATTTACAACCCATTAAAGTCGCGTGTGTGATCCAATATGTACTATGACGTCACAGTACACGTCCGTCATTTTAAAATTTTCAAAGTAAATGTTGTTTTAGAAAGAGACAGCTCAATTTCTAATTTCTGTATTTATTTTTTACCTAAAATCTATTTTGTTCTCACTATTACCACTATAATTTCATATACTTTCTTATAAATATAGTAACAATAGGTATACAGTTTTCATGCATATTCCCTACTGTGATCAATGTTAAATTAAATTATTTTATAATTAAATAATTCAAAAAAATACTAATAAATTAACATACCTATCTAATACTAACACTGATAATTTATTAAAATAATCTACTAATTGGTTGCACTTACACAAAGAGATATTAATTAAAAATTAGCGGGTCTAATCGAGTTACCGTGACGAAATAATTCCGCGGTTCAACACCTCCGAGGTGGCGCCACCTTTGCATTGTGATTTGAGAGATACAGGGTTGTGCAAATATCAAAGCCTAAAAACTGGATAAAGGCTAAGAAATTATATTTAAGTTTTGGTATTTTCTCTTTTTTATGAATTTCATAAAATCTGAGGTTGAATATTGTCACATAAACTTTTGCCTCTTAAAATACTCAAACTAAGACACCGTCTGAGTTTGTAGTCTGAAATACGAACAACTAAACCTATGTCGTCAATCCAATTTCAGAAAAATAATTAAAAAAACTATGAAAAGAGGAAGGTTGCAGGAAGCCGCTGGATGCTAGCCGCTTCCAACCGGACAATCTGAAAGTCACTGGGGGAGGCCTATGTTCAGCAGTGGACGTCCTATGGCTGAAATGATGAAAATATTTTAAAGAATGTAAGAAGGTTAAAAGAGATTCCACTTATTGTTTCGTTTCTATAAAATATTAAAATATACAAACTACATATCAACTTCAAGAAATTTACCGTTGCAATTAATACAAAAGTACTACATCGTTTTTTTTAAATCCTTTCGGGGCGACCTTTTTTAGTAAGTAGGAGACTTACTAAAAAAGGTCGCCCCGGAAAAAAAAAAAGACTGTATAATATTTTATACATTGCTGTCTTCTATTTAACCCATATTTAACCTAAACATGTTGGTTTGCCATACAACAAATTGTTTTTTTTTCTTACATCCTAATGATTCTTCATGTTATTTTTAATCTATTTTAACTTATTCATTAAAACAATATTAAATTCATATATTATTTTTGATAAACTTTTTTTCTTTTTTAAAACAATTTTTTTTTTGTTACACCTGGCAACCCTGAGGGTAGATCTGCCGGAGTGTGAGCGGATCCGGAAGTTAGAACTTGCCGCGGACTTGATCCGGAACAGGTGCGAATTACTTTTAAAATATGCTAATACTGAGGGAAGTCGCTCCATAAATTCTTATCCGGACTTGTATTTCTGTGTTTATGTTTATGTCTACTGTAAAAGGGGATAACATATTCCAGTTTTTATAATGCCAAGGTTAGGTTAGGTTAGAATAGAGACCAGAGCCGTGCCGTATGGGGACGGCAATAAAGAATACACTTCCCCACTGCCAACAGGAAGCGTGTCGTAAAAGGCGACTAATTCCTGTAGCACGAGACGGGCAGCACCGTCTTCGTGCGAAATCTTATAAAAAACTGCGCTCGCCAACCCGTCTGCAAAGCGTGGCGAGTAATGGCAATCCCCCTCGATGATAAGTCTTTGGGGAGGCCTTTGTTCAGCAGTGGACGTCCTATGGCTGAAATGATAATGATGATGAGAGACCAGAGCAAGCTAAACGAGCAACGCGAGCGATGCTGCTGCAGCGACTAGCGGAGCGCCAGAACCAAACTTAATATATTTTTAAATAGTTTTTCCGGTTATGAGTTTTATATGAGTTACATATCGACACGTCATCATATCCCAGTGGTCTCAGGAAATTTAAAGTAAGTACGTATTATTAAATTGTAAAAACAATTCTTCGATACCATGACAATGTGTAAGTGTTTCTGACGCACACATACAAAACTAAATCAAAACCCGTTTGTTGTACATAGCTGTTTGTATATGAAAAGACATAAAAACTAAAAAGAAATGTTTTCATTAAAATAATTAATAGAATCTTCGTCATCTGATGATTTATATATAATAATGATTTATTTCAGCCATAGGACGTCCACTGCTGAACATAGGCCTGCCCCAGTGATTTCCGCATTAGCCGGTTGGAAGAATAACCTTGATTAAAGTTAATTGATATTACCTAATTTCATTTGATCTCTAGAAATCCAATTGTAACGTTAATACATAGATACAAGTACCTCGCTTTTTCACGCATTAATAACGAACTAAAGAACTAGTACATATTTACTTGTTTTTCAGTGCCACAACGAATTAGCTAGTTCAATTCCTACATTATTATAGGGACAGAATATTTTATAAAACTGACTTCACTTAATTTACGGTTTTTACTGGCAGTATTACCCATTTTAAGAAGTAAGTCTAATTTCAGGTTACCCTATATTTACATGTTAGGTACAAATTAAGAGGTTTTGCAAAATTACAACCACACCCTGGATGAGTATTTGTTCTCCTATTTTGTGATAATGCGTGAACAAACACGAATAATAAGGCCACGGTATTCGGCTTCAACCGACTTTACGTTATCAATTGTTTAATAGTGAACGCAAAACGAGTGTGGCGTCTTCCAAATTTTTTTTTTTAAATTTTTAATATTGAATTCTAAGATTGTCTCTTTGACTTTGAATGAAGCGGTTTTCTTTTAGGACGTCCGACAAGAGTTACTAGCAATGTCTTTTCTTTCAAAATTTTAATTAGGCCCTCATTTTAGAGAACGCCGGCCTTAACGAACTGTCAAGGTAAATGATTCATCATTCTAACCATAGGACGTCCACTGCTGATTATAGGCCTCTCCTAATGACCTATCATCGGGGGGGATTGCCAATACTTGCCACGCTTGGCCGGCGGGTGCGAGCGCAGTTTTTTATAATATTTTGCACGCACACGCTGCTGCCCATTTTGGGCTGCTGGAATTAGTCGCCTCTTACGATAAGCCTTCTGTTGGCGGTGAGGAGGTGTATTCATTACGGCCGTCCACACACGGCAAGATGAACGATTAAAAAAACTTAATACCCGCTGAATTTTAAAACGTACAAAAAATATGGCCAAGAAAACCAGCACGCGTAGAATAATAATACTAAGCGTAATCACTGTTTCGATTTTCGTATTGTAGTCTATAGACAATTTTTAAAGTGTGAATACACACGAAAGTAATTTCTTTATAGGTTTATTGATCGAAATTAATTATTACACAGCGTATTTTTGTAAAAGTAAGGCTAAGTCGCGAAATTTTTCAACAAGGCAATTTGATTATCGAGCGATTTAATTTACACTTCATTATGTATGTGAAAATAAAACTATCTATTTTCAAGGCAAACTAGCGAACAATGTGTACTTTTGAATTAACTGATCATTTACGACACATAAACATAAGAAAATTGTTTTTATTTAATTGTTAAAGACAATATCCAGGCCGCTACTAAGCGGTCAATCTGAATGACACTGGGGGGGAGGCTATGTTCAGCAGTGGGCGTCCAATGGCTGAAATGAGGATGATAATATACGCATCGGTCTTATTATTTTGTTTAACCCATTTGAGGGGGTGATATGACTGCTTTAATAGATCCTCTACTGTTGGACATGAACAGGTAAATGATTGATGAACAGGAACTGTTGGCAACAACAATGAAACCGCAAAAAGAATACTGCCCCATACTAAATCAGTAAAAAAAGACCAGCAGTTTCCTTGACAAGTCTGTGATAACAACATAATAGGCTAGTTTCCTGGGTCAAAAAAAGATTATTCTATTTAGTCCGTCAGTTAGATTATCAAAAAATATTGGACCCATATTTTGTCTTTTGTCAATCAAACAAACAATGACGAAGAAAAAGCACATTAAAGAGAGCACGTTACGTCACGCCTTGTTAAAAACAGTCGCAAGGCGTGACGTTACGCGGAACTTCAACGTGATATATCTTCATAATTTCTTGTTTGATTGAGAAAAGAAAAAATACGTGTCCAAATATTTTCTGTTAATCCAACTGACGGAGTAATTAGTTTTTTTTAGGAAACTAGCCCATTATGCACATACAAATAATAACAATAGACTCCCTTATTTTATTCGAGATATATTATGTATAATAAAAGTATGAATAGTCTTTAATGAGTAACTAAAACTGGTAAATCCGCAAAGCAATAAATACTAAAGAGGAGTTAGTCACCTCTGCTCCCCTAGCTTGATCACCAAAACACGATATAATATCATATGATGTTGAATTGCAGTGCCGGTACATTAATTGTGACCACTGTTTCGATAAAAATTCAAAATGGCGGCTATATCTGTCATATTTTAACAGTTGGTGTCGATATATCGCTATATCATATCATATCGTGTTTTGGTGCTCATGCCAGGAAGGCAGATGTTTTACCTCTCGATATCGCACGTAGGTAGGTGTTATGCGCATATCGTGAAAAAATGACGTCAATTCGTTCCAATTATTTAAAAATACATTAATTACTACTTACTACAAAAAGTACAGTTTTCCCGCAGCTATGTTAATGTATGCAACTGCGGATACAACTAGCAACAGTATGTTTTATTCGTGTATTTCTAATCTACGCAAAAGACAGATGTCCCATTTCCTTATTCAAATATCTGTTGTTTAAACTACTATATTACCACAATTTTCTGACGATTTAAAAAGTAGATTCTAGACCTTTGACTGCACGCAAAACATGGATACTTTATATGGCTGTTAACAAGTGATTTCAGAGAATCTCACTACCATAAACCTTGGCACAGAGTATTTTTTGCGTCCACACCTACGTAATCAGTTAATTACAGATCATTATGAAGTATCGATCACTTAAACGTGCAAATTGGGCTGCCCTTATTTACTACATAGTATTATTCAGTGCTTAAATCATCGATTATGCAATTATCACAGACATCACGCATTATAACCATATAAATACCAATGTTAGGTTAATTTTGATGGATTGATACTTGTCCAAAATGCAGTTCGAAATAGTAGTTCTGTTGTTATTCGTTAGGGTATATTGTGTTTATGGGGACGATAATCAACGGGAAGGATGGAGAGGTAAATAGAAAATAATTTTTAGACACTTATACATAGTTAACCTTAAAGATAATTTAAAAAATTTGCGTACATAATTTTTTTAAATTAAAATTACACAAGAAAATTATTATGTTGTTAAAATAAGTCGTATTTGCAATTTAAGAACTGATTGCTTTGTTTTTTTTTAAAATATTTGAACGTTACTGTTTGGACCGACCTGTATACCTAAATTGATAGTATAGAAAAGAATAAGAAGCGAGAACGAGATGGGTACATTTTGTAAATTTTTCGCTGAAAATCTAAGCTGAAAATTACAGATGTCATTATTTTTTTACTATGCCGGATGGATAAGTTGTTGTTGTAATTATATTTAAACTAATAAAGCAAAAACATGAACAGAAAGCATTTTATTTATTTATTTAGACTTTATTGCACAGATTAAAAATCATACAAAAGGTGGACTTAATGCCATGAGGCATTCTCTACCAGTCGACCATTTTGACACTCACCCAAGTGTTATTATTTTTTAGATAACAAGGAACGCGATGATATAGAACGAGATGATATAGAGAGAGAAACGATAGATGGCGTGATAATGACAAACGTGATGATAGAAACCGTGATAATAAAGACCGTGATGGAGGCGATCGCAGCGATGACTTGTACTACCCTTGCGACTTCGAGGATGACATAGACTGCATACGTCACTATTTTGCAAGCAGTGGACAGTGCAAGGAGGTTCACAATTATGGTAGTAAACCGGTCTATCGAGACCAATTAGTGGCATATCTACCTGGTTTTAATCTTACTATTGTGATAACTAGATCTCGCATAAAGTATATACGTGACAGGATCACCACGTTTTAGTAAGTTATATTTTAATTATATCATAACTATGCTAGTGTTGCCCTGTGTGACAGTCAGCAGTGATCAGTTTGCTATCCTTAGTTGACAATAAAAATAAATATATATAAATGAATCTCTGTTTCCCTTGGTCATCGCATCACGCGTGAACGGATGGAACAATTTCGCGATTTTTTTGTTGAATTATTTATTGTCAGGAGAAGGTTCTTTTAAAAGAAAAAATTAAGAAAGTTGCGCAGAAAATTATTTATGAATAAACAGAATACCACGCAAACGCAGTCGCGGGCAACAGCTAGTAAATAAATAAATATTGGACGACGTCACACACTCGTACACTGCTCTGATCCTATGATAAGTAGTTTTAGCACTTGTGTTACAGAAATCAGAAACTACGACGGTACCACAACACCCAGACCCGACACAATATAGAAAAGTCATTTTTCAACATTGACCGACCGGGAAACGAACCCGGGACCTCAGAGATAGCGACAACAACTCCGGTATGCTCGGATCTCGGCTACGAAGGTCGTCTTAGAGATAGAAAACCGATGGTTATTAATAGCGACCGATGGATGGTTATCGAGAGTTAACTCGTATAGTGATAGTATCGATAGCTAGGAATAAAAAAGTACTTATCGATAGTTTAAAAAAATCGATAGTATTGCTTACTGTTTTCTGGTATGAATTAAACTCAATAACAGCACAGATCACACTAATTACAAACAATTGTTTTTATCTAATAAAATTGCTTTAAAATCTTATACTACAGAGTCATCAGAGTTTGAATGTTTTCGTTGCACTGAAAAGTGAATGATTGAATGAATGAGGTTAATATTATTTTTAGCTTTTTAGTGTTTTGAAGTCAGTTATATTTTTTAAATAAAATTTACTTATTTATTTTTAGTGATAAATCCTAATAAAAACTAAATCATAAGAGTGCAGATAAAAGTTAAATGCTTCACATCGATTTCATTCTCCATTTTTCCACCCTTAGGGGTGTTATTTTCTCAAAACCGCTAAAACAATTTCTATAAAATGTCTATGGAATTACCTCTAAAGTGTGATTTGCCAAACAAAAAAGGATCATAGTCAGATCAAGGAAATCGATTCACAATTTGCGGAGTAATCCATATAGTAAAACATACAGTCGAATTGAGAACCTCCTCATTTTTTTAAGTCGGTTGAAAAAATAATAATAAACGTAATGTAAAAAAGGCTGACAAAGGTGACTGAGTATGTTGCGCCGTTTCTTCTCATCACCAGCCGATATGTAGTCCCGAAGCGGTGGTAGGGTAAATCTATATTTTGGGACGTGTACATAAGTGCCCGGAAGAGGGCCTATATACTGAATAAATGAGTATTAAAGAGTATTAATATCTTTATTGTGTTCAGCCATTGTATTATTAAGGCAATTCAGTTTTTGCGGATAATTATCTGCAGTAAAATTAAGGCTATCGTGTCATTAAAACAAAGTAATACAAACTCAAAATTAAACAGAGACAAGAAAAAAAATATAAAAGTTTTTTTTATTAGCAAATAAACGGAACGCGCCCATACCCACATAAATCCTGAATGCCATGTTTGATCTATTGGTGATAATCTAATTAAGTTAAATATTTGGTTACGTTTAACACTTTCGCCGCAAACCGTAATTGGGTACATGTTTGGAGCTAACTATTTACAACCACAGTACAGACTGTGGGCTTATCATCCGATGACAAATTAAATTAGGGTTTAGTAACATATACTCATATTGTGTTACTGAACGCGTCCATTAGAAACTACCTTATAATTTTTATAAGGAAGTATTTTTTTAGATTTTCATGTTCGCCACCTAGAAATTGATGTACTTTTCAACCGACTTCAAAAAAGGAGGAGGTTCTCAATTCGACTGTTTTTTTTTTTTTTGTATGTATGTTACGCGATTACTCCGCCAATTATGAATCGATTTTAATTATTCTTTTTTTGTTTGGTAGATCATACTTCAGAGGTGGTCCCATATAAATTTTTATCGAAATTGGTTTAGAACTTTTTGAGGAAATCAACAAATATTTACCCAGATAATATTTTGGTTGTGGTTCTTGTTACCTATCTTCGACAAATATGAGCCGATTTTGATGATTTTTCAACCGACTTCAAAAAAGGAGGAGGTTCTCAATTCGACTGTATGTTTTTTTTTTTTTTTTTTTTGTATATTTGTTACGCGATTACTCCGCCAATTAAGAATCGATTTTAATGATTCTTTTTTTGTTTGATAGATCATACTTCAGAGGTGGTCCCATATAAATTTTATCGAAATTGATTTAGAACTTTTTGAGAAAATCAACAAATATATACCCAGATAATATTTTGGTTGTGGTTCTTGTTACCTATCTTCGACAAATATGAGCCGATTTTGATGATTTTTGTTTTATTGAATAGCTTATACTTCAAAGATAATATGATAAAAGTTTGCATAATAAAAATTACCCCTAAGGGTAGGAAAATAGGGGATGAAATCGGTGTTCAGCAGTTAGATTAGGATTTATCACTAAAAATTGATGAAATAAGTAAATTTTGCCAGCCGATGAGAGATTCAATGTTTTTGTTTTCACCGACTCCAAAAGTAACTGATTAGGTACTTAAGTGTTAGGATTAATTTTAGCATTTTAGTGTTTTGAAGTCGTTATTTTTTTTTAATAAAATTTACTTATGGTATCTTGACGTCCTACGTCGCCGAGAGGCGAGTACTCTGGATTTGGAATCGCCATCTCTGAAGTCCCGAGTTCTTGGTCGGGTCAATGTAGAAAATTAACTTTTCTATGTTGGGTCGGGTCTGGGTGTGGTGGTACCGTCGTTTTTTCTGATATCTATAATACAAGAGGTGTTTTAGCTGCTCTTATAAGTTTATACTGCTACATGCATGTAAGTAGGTACATGTTACTGCCGCATCATAGTCACAGTCACGCTACTAACAGTGCCTGTAGCTTGGCCCTCGTAAAATATGACTTGCTACATTAATTTTATCTTTCATAGGTAAGGATTTAAAAATGTTGCATATTATATTATTTCCCAAGCACTGAGATGATCCCAATGAGCACCAAAACACGATATAGTATGATATGATATAGCGAAATATCGACACTACGAGTAATTGGAAAAATATGATAGATATAGCCGCCATTTTAAATTTTTATCGAAACAGTGATCTTATGTGATGTCACCGGCACGGCGATTCAATATGACGGCTATATCTATCATATTTTTACAGTTGGTGTTGATATATTGCTATATCATATCATATCATATCGTGTTTTGGTGCTCATGCTAGGCAGGCAGGGGGTCCCAATACCTGACATCGATATCGGTTTAGTAGTCATAGGCAACACTATCGATTATTGGTGCAATAACACTTGGTAGCAATATTTTTGTAAAATTCCAAGTAAGTTTTCAGGGTTATTCAACGCAACTCCAAAAATTCGTTCTACGTTAATGTCAGGCAAATAAAAAGTAAAAATCTATACTATTAATAATGGCGTTTTAATATGTATTAATCATACAAAGCAAAATTTAAAAGTAATAATTAATCATGTGTTTTATTAAAGTCGATTAAAAATATTTAGCAAACACGTGCGAGGAGAGAAAACGTGTCGGTCTCAGTATTCAGTAAACGGAGTGGTTGGTTAAACTATCATAATTATAACAATAAGTTTTGATTACATATTAATCCATTACATTAAAAATTACACCTGTCAAATAAGTGAGATCGTCTTAACTCTGCTAAACGTTTTTGGAGTCCAAGTGGAAACCAAGAAACGGTAAAGTTTCGAGAAAAATGAAATAACCCGTTGTTCTAAAATGTATCTAATTATCAGTTTTTAATTATAAAGATACCTACCCTACCTACACCTACAGGGTGGACAGACGACCTGGTAAAGGTTGCAGGAAGCCGCTGGATGCGGGCCGCTTTCAACCGGCCAATCTAGAAGTCACTGGGGGAGGCCTATGTTCAGCAGTAAACGTCCTATGGCTGAAATGATGATGAATTATAAAGATCGATCCACTCGTCTGAAATTTTCTCATTACGGATTTGACCTTCCACTCCCATATCAATGACAGTCTCTATTCATCAAAAATACCAATTATGTTTTTATTTTGCAGTTTGAACAAAAAAACTGAAAACCTTGTAATGGCTGTGGACTTCGAAGGCATTAACATTGAGTCCAGATACTCTTACTTCATTTACCAGCGAAGAGGGCAAGAGCCTATAGTACGAGCTGATTACACTAACGGAACTTTCCGTAGGTTGCTCCAGAATATTTTTAAATAATTTTATTCAATAATTTTAAATAATAAATACACAGCTTGACTGGGAATTGCATTAACAGAATGTTCTACTCAATTGGCACCTATATCGGAATCAGGAGGAAAAAGTTCAACTTTCCACACAAGATTGCCATTTACCTTCATGATTATGCGTCATTTTTTTTATGCAACTTGATCCTCTAATAAAAGCTGTTCACATGAATGGGCAGAACATGTTGCTGAAGTAATTCCATTACCAGTAATTCTGTATAATTTTACTAAAGTATACTACCTACATAGATTTCATCGGAAAAAATATAAATATCATAAAATATTGGTAAATGTTGTCATGTATCAATAAATATTTAAAAGTGTTCTACTCGTGTCTTTTAGTGCGAGTTCAAACGGTCAATCAGCTGTTCTATTTTGGTTGAGTCACTAGTATAAATAGCTATTTTTGTTGGTCGAACGAATAGTTGTATTTTACTTTCATTTTTTCCCTGAGGAAAACTTAAAAAAAAAACTCTCCTCCAAGTAACAAAAGATAGTAAAAAAAAACTGGATAAGAATAAAATCATTGCATTCTTAAGAAAATGTACCAAGCATGCACTAATTGTATGACGTAAACAGCAATATTGGTCGATCTAGGTATTTTAAAGTCAGATCTAGAGAAAGAATGCAACTTGCGCACCGCTGTTCGCATGTTAATTTGTTTTGCAAGCACATCGGGTATATTTTTCCAAGAAAATATTAACAAACATGAAGTAACAATAACAATCAATTTTGTTTTCAGCCGTAACACTGACTGCTGTGATTCCGTTGAAAAAAGGCATAGACTTCAAAGAATCTAGAGTGACAGCCTACCTGTCATCCGTACCGGAGAATGTTATGATCGGTCCAAAAATTGTGAACAGCACAGGTAAGTTATATAGTCATAGACAGTCTCAGTAGTGTACTAAGATTGGTGCAGCTTAGTTTTATTTGGTATAACTCGAATTTTTGTCACAAATGTCCAATATGCATTTAACCGTCGCTTAACTAGCTCAATTCTCATTTTTTGCAATTCTCTACTATGCCCTGTTGTATCAAAACTTACAAGTCTACATGTTCACAAGTTCTACTTTACAAATTCGTGTAAATTACGTTTATTAAAAAAAATCATTCATCCTCATAATTTATAAAACTGAACGGTTGTAGATTCTACTTGGTAGTTCTTCATATTAGTGTGAGGCATCAATTTCAATCAAGGTACTATCTAGACAGCCACATATTAATGGCATTTCTTTTGGTATATTAAACTTCTGTGCTCTTACTTATGACATATTATTTGGCTATTTCTTGTTAATGACAGTATTGATGGCAGCTACAACATTATAGATTGCATTGCATACGCTGCTTTAAAAAAAAAACGTGCATGTCGGAAACAGCAACAGAATCTTCTTTTAATTTTCTCGGTTCGGTTATTTTATCTTTTTTTCCATCACTTGAATAACTTAACCACATTTTAAAACGAAAATCAAATTAAAAAAGTATTGCTGTACTATGCACAACACTTGTTAACTTGTAAGACGGAAAGAATAACCGGATACCCAGGATTTGTCATACCATTTTTTACAAATTGTAATTCATAAAGGAGTTTTTGATGAAGAAAAATTATGAATATAAGTTTAAAAATACACTTGTAAAATAAAGTACGACACTTGTAAACAGAAATGTATACATAGTAGTTCTTAATATTTGTTATAATATTTTTTTTACAGGGAAAATGCTTGTGATACAAGTAGGTATCTGTAAAAAATCCTGTCCTGTCAAGTTCTGGCTTGTAAGTTTTGATAAACAGGGAAATGGTAATTTGCATTTGGTCCAATTCACAGTTTGTCATTTTGCTTTCGGTGTAAGTCGAATTATGTACAATTCGCATTAGGTCCAATTCACATTTAGCCAAGTCCAATTAGGATTTGATGCAATTCTAAAAACCGATTTTTACTTATTCAGGTTATTAAGCAAGTGGTCTTGCGACGCTGCGCTTACTTGTGCTACACTTGTATCTTTAATTACTGTATTTTTTATAATTTACAGAACCGATCGTATTACAAGTCAACGCAGCCGTATTTGCCAATCTTCCTCAGGCAGCGCTAGAAATTTTCCTGACTGAAGCTCCTAGCTTATACTTTGGCTATCTGCAAAAGTATATATGTGATTTTGGCATTCCTATTTCTTCGTAAACGAGAAAATGTGTCAATATAAAAAATAAATTAATTAACAATTACATGTAAACTCATTTAACATATTCCATATCATGCTATACTGTATTTCATTCCAGCTTCATTTATATAAGTACTAGCTGACCCAGCGAACTTCGTTCCGCCAATTCGTTTGACAGGTACGAACAGTTTGTGTAGGAAATTAAAATAGTTGTTTTACTACCTTGCATTTTTTTATATTTTCTGACCTTTTAAATTTTTCCTGAACTTCCACAAATATTTCAAGATCAAAATAAGCCAAATCGGTCCAGCCATTCTCGAGTTTTAGCGAGACAAACGAACAACAATTCATTTTTATATATATATAGAAGATATAAGATTATATATATAGAAGATAAAAAAATTCTTAGATTTTACCTAACTACTTTAATGTCTAGGTACATTAAAGTAGTTAGTAAAATGATTGACTGATACAAATTCGAGAATTAAGTTATCATCATCATCATCATTTCAGCCATAGGACGTCCACTGCTGAACTGAGGCCTCCCCCATTGACTTCCAGATTGGCCGGTTGGAAGCGGCCTGCATTCAGCGGCTTCCTGCTACCTTTACCTTTAACTGTCCACCTTGTGGGTGGACATCCTACGCTAAGCTTGCCAGCACATAGCCTTCATTCTACCTCTAGAATCTTTCTGTCCCATTATCGGCCTAATTAAGCAAATAAAGATTTAAATTTAAAAAAATACTTTATTTGCGTCAGTAAATTTCGGTTCTCGTTTCAAACTAGTAAAAAAAATAATTGATAACAATGACATTCAATATGATGTGATATGAGTTTGCCACCAAGAAGCATAATTCATCTGTAGCTTGAAATAATTTTATGAAATCGAGAATTTTGGTATGACGACTCAAACTCAAACTTTGCATTGTCACGTCATCCGCTCTGGCCACACTATCATAATGTTATGCCTAACATAGACTAGAAAATCAGGTGATTCGTCTAGGTAGGTTCAACTTCGACGAAGAGGTAACACGATGAATCCAGCTCGGTTGGCAGCCTTAGCGAAACTACGTGATATTTTCTCGTCCAATACCCAGAGCTAAGAAAGAACAGGTAGCACGCACAACGGCCCAGTAAAGAGACGTTGTGCGGAAACAGGCCAGATAAACAAACAAACAATTCCCCTAGAGCCTATAGACTAAAATCTTTGAGCAGAGCGTGTGTGACTGAGACATGGTTCTTGACTGTTGGCCTCTTAAACCTACTACTATTACCACCAAAGTCACCAACATGCTATGGAGATATGCTTGGCGTTTCTCTGCGAGATACAATCCGAAATGAAAAGATCCGTAGAAAAACCAGTCACCGACATATAAGGTCTAACCGAAATAGTGCACAATATTTCTAGAGGTCATGGAGCACATGATAAGGATCTTAATTATAAAAAAATAAAATATGCTTATACTATCAACACATTAATTAATATTTATTTATTGTTGTAATGTTTTTTACGTATAAAGCCATTCGTCTATGAATGAAAATCGTAGTGAAATCAGTGACAGAATAGAGTGAATTTCATCTTGTAACCAACAGAATTGAAGGATGAGTAAAAAACAACAATACAAATGTGATTAAGAAAAAATGCGTTGTAAGGTTTGTTTATTTATTTATTTTTATAAACAAGATCCTTTTCGTGTACTAGTTGACCTCTAGAAATATTGAGGCCTATTTCGGTTAGACCTTATAAATAGCTTTTAGAATTGTAATGGCTCGCTCGCTCGCTGTGGCGTTCCATGGCCTATGCAGTGGACTTCCAAAGGCTGATGATGATGTCCTGTCCATGATGATGTCCAAGTCTTAGACATACTCTATAACCCTCGCCGCATACGGGCCACACGCAACAGCCACAAACGCCGCCAATTGTGGCTAGACGCGGCTACCAGTTTGTGGCTTGTGGCAAAGCAAGATTTTAACCTTGAATTTAGTTTTTACCGACCCAATTCCACCTAATAACTCTTAGTCTTCATTATTTAGAATTAATTAACAGTTTTAATTGGACTGCCCTTTATAATTGAAATAATATAAAATAATAGTTAATTATTATTTGTAAAATATTACTTCGGTGCCTTGACTATTTATTATCCAATTATCACAATCACGCATGTAATCCTATAAATACCAACTTTATTTTTGGTGAAATCAATTGTAATCCAAAATGCGTTTTGAATTGTTCCCGTTGATATTATTGGTTGGGCTAAGCTGGGCTTACACAGACCAGGATCGAGGAGATGCCATTCATTTTATCCGTAAAGGTAAATAATCCAAGTCTTATAGATCTCAATTATCTGTAATAATTGTGAATAGTTGATTTCATTTCAGTTTACTAATTTATAGCAATTTTAAGGCTTTTCCGAAGCTGTATTAGATTTTAAGATAAAATAAGTCTATCACATTTGCTGATCTCGTGGGTTACATCAGCCACTTCTATTGTTTGATGATAACCTCATTTCTGGTATAATCTTTTAGAAAAATCCTAACATAGTCCGTTCTTGTTATTGATTACTGAGTAACTTTTTAGATGATAGAAGAGAAAATGAACACAAGGGTGAAAACAGCGAACGCGGTGGTATTAAGAAACGGCAAGTCAGCAGCCTGGCTACACCTCGCGATTATGGAGACATCTACAACCTTTGCGACTATGAGGATGACATAGACTGCATCAGAAACCACTTCGTGAGCACTGGACAATGTATCGGAGTCCAGAATCATGAAAGCAAGATAATCTATAGAGACCGCTTGACTGTCTATGTACCCACCATTAACCTGACTGCTGTCTTCACTAAGACTCGCGTTCAGTTTACAGGTGATAGGATCAGCCGTTTTTAGTAAGTTTCTTTTAATATATAACCTGTTTCCACAATCACACCAATTAGCTAGCCCCAATCTTAACAAAGCTTGTACTATGCGACTAGATGATGGATAAACATAGGTACATGCGTTTAAAACATCCATGACTTAGGTACAAATGCTCTTGCTCATCACAAAAACATTTGTGGTATTTGTAGTCCGGAGCGCGAACCAGTATATAATACCCGACAGTCGTTTTAGCATCATATAAACGGCGTTCAATTAAAATTCACAATGATATTACGACTTAGTATTTAATTGTATTCAAGGATTTTCTTAGTTTATGTAGGCAAGCCTACTTTAAATTTCGTCTCTTTGATTTGAGGTTGGAATTCACATCTATCTACTTCCCTCTTTCCGGGCCTTTTCTCTGTCTTGCGCAGACAAAGTTACCGCTTTGATAGTCAATTCGGGGTTTTATTTTATTTTATTTAGAGCGATTGCAGATAGCTTGTGACGTGATTCAGATCAAAATGACACACTAAAATTAGCGAATTTTGTCCCGAACTATCAAATAACACAGTATTAAACATCATTCTGTTGCTATCAGGTTGTATGGTGTTGACAGAGACAGATAAATGTCTTAAGTCTTAAAGTAATTTGGTAGTGCGCAAGTGGACCCCAGTCACAGTATATAAAACTGTGCCCCAGTGTTCTAAAATTAAATGTGTAGGTTTCTAAACAGTGTTTTCTTCCGCCAAGCAAGTGCTATAAATCCGAACATACATAGTTTCTGCCGCACTTAGAGACGTCAATTAACTTTAATAGTTACTTAAGGATAATGATTCTATAATCGGTACGAATAAAGACAATAATTGAATGAACAAAAATCTTAATCAACTGTACTGTTAATTGACGTCCCTAAGTGCGGCAGTTACAGTTTCAAAACTAAGTTTAACTGTCTAATTCTAATGTTAGTGTGATAACAATAAAAATGGGTTTTCATTGACAGTATAAACAAGACAAGTGGAAACCTCGTGATGGCCGTGGACTTTACTAATGTCACCATAGACCACAGAAGGACGTCCTTTTATTACCACCGTTTGAGACAGGAGCCGCTGAAACTAGCTGATTATTCTTACGGAAATTTTGGTAAGAACATTTGATTTTATCAACGGATTAAAATGACCTCCGTAGCCGAGAGGCGAGTATACCGGACTTGGTGTCGCTATCTCTGAGATTCCCGATCGGTCAATGTAGAGAAATAACTTTTCTATATTGTCTCGGGTCTGGGTGTTGTGGTACGGTCGTTGTTTCTGATTTCTGTAACACAAGTGCTTAAGCTACTTATCATAGGATCAGAGAAATGTATGTGATGTTGTCTATATATATATATATATATTTGTATGAGTATTTTACGCGATAAGTATCTTCGCCAAATATGAACCGATTTTTTTGTTGAATACGATTTTTGTAGGGGTTTAACTTGAAGAAAAATAATGGCGGAAAAATATGATTTTCATTTGTATTAAATTTAACGAGACAAAAACACCTTTTAGGATGAAAAGCTAAGGAATGAAATCAGTATACAGAAAATACTTTCCGATTTCAACTCACATTATTTTCCTTGATGAAGGCAAATCATTTAAAATTGGCAAATAAAGATTTTTATTTTATTTGATTACAACAACATATTCAAAGAAAGCAACGTCAATTTGTCAGATGTATTTCGATTTCTTATGACAGAGATACCATTCATCAAATGCTTCAAAATCTGACACCACTATTGTTTTTAGCACACATAAATTAACTTCACTTGTACTGTAACTTACTATGAATCAAATCTTGGAGGTAGTTTTTAACCTACTTCTAACAGATGTATCGATTTGAAACTTCGTCAGTATTTGACATTTGGATGACGATACAATAATTTGACACCATCGTGCTGAACTAAAGATGGAGTCACGAGGTAGGTAGTAGAACACTTAAATCACTTCTAGTAAAACCTTCGTGTTAGGGCTTATTCGATTCGTTTTGACGAGTCCAGTCTATATTAGTGTAAGTGTTTTTTATAGTTTTTTAAACCATGATATAAATTATCGTTTTAGTTGTAACACTGACTGCTGTGATTCCGATAAATAGGCTGATGCCTATTGGCATAGACATCGAAGAAGCTATGGTAACACCTTACGTGGCATCCCATTCATTTGTGCTTGGACCGAAGATTGCGAACAGTAGAGGTAAGTTGTTAAGCTAACGAAAGCCTATTATTATTTAGTTGTTTCCACAAAATGATATTATATTACGGTATACATAAATACAGGGTGTTACAAAAATACTTCTTAAGCCGAAAGGTCTCTAATAATTGTAGACTTAAAAAAAATATTGATAAAACATGAAATAATCATTACATATTAATTTAAACTTTATTTCACAAATTAAAATCGTACAAAAGGTACACTTAATGGTGGCATTCTCTACCAGTCGATCATTAGGCTAAACAGAGATGTTTTGTAAGCGGTGCGAGATGATGTTAAAAAAATGAACTAAAGACTATTCTTTGTTGTTATTGATACTGTGTGTAGGATTCTATAATCCTACACACAGTATCAATAACATTCTTAAATCTATATATATAAAACAAAGTTTATTTAGTTACACCATTTATAAGTCAAGAACGGCTGGACCGATTTTTATGATCTTTGATTTGTTGTATACATCTCCGACCCGAATAGCAGAATAAATAACAAAATGACTCAATATAAAAAATTGAGGCGGTACGAAGTTCGCCGGGACAGCTAGTATATTACTAATTAATATAATACATACTCTACATATATATTAAAATTCATACATACATAAATATGATGACGATTACTGGAAAGTAGAGAGTCAAGGGTTCAAGATGACGATTATTTTACGTAGAAAATTAGTGCGTGCCAGTAAGTCTCATCATAAAAGAGTATCTATTGGAATCATCATTGAAACTCAAACCTGCATAAAACTAAAGAGAAGACTATCCAGAAAGTTAGTTAAAGTACTTATTTATCTTCAGTCAGTTCAAAAACAAATCTCCTTGGTTTAAAAAAAACTAGCATTACAGTTCTTCAGCAGTAACAGTTTCGTGTCAAATATGTTATTGTAATTTTGACGACCTCCGTAGCCGAGAGGCGAGCATACCGGACTTGGTGTCGCTATCTCTGAGGTCCCGGGTTCGATTACCGGTCTTGCTGTTGTAGTACCGTCGTTTTTTTATTATTTTTGTAACACAAATGATTTCGCTAGGTACCATAGTATACCATAGTATCAGAGTAATGTATGTGGTGTTGTCTTGTATTTACATTTATTTATTCCAAACGGCAAAAAAGGAGGCAACGAGCACGTCTTTGACATTTTGGTATTGCGATTGGCGCCATATCTAACTCACACTCGAACTCGATGGGTTATTTATACAGGGTGTTCGACCTATTAAAATTTACTATTTTTACCCAGTTTTACTATAGTAGCAATATCAAAAATAAAATTGGCCCCATAATAAAAGCTGTTTTAACCTGTCCTTAACCTCTTAAGCGCTTGGTTTGATATCAATTGCCGTGCCCCTAGCGCCCGACTAGAAATCGTTAAAATAACACCTACAAAAAAGAAAGGTTTTTTTAAGCTAATAGAACTAAAAAAACGCTACATACGAATGCATGTTTTTGCCGGGTAAATAAGACACGGGCGGGTATGGGCACGCAAATATTTACAGAAGCGGTTAATAGGTTAATGGACAGAATGGCCCGTTAAAGCGATTACCTCTTCTTACCAGTTACCTTGTAATGGGAGCTGATTCTGGTGCTCAAATACAACCATTTTCTATGGGACCAACATAGTAATAAAAAAAAAATCACTGTTTGAAAAAAAAAATTGTGTTTTTTTTTGGGATTTTGATGATGATCCCAAAGAAAAAGTTGTTGTATAGGTTATATGTAAGCCCCTAATGAGTTGTTGATGTTTTTAAAATAACCCTGTATATCTTTATTATTTTCAGAACCTCTCGCCGTGAGAGTCAACACTGCATTAATTGCTAACGTCAATGAAGTAATTCTGGAATATTACCAAGCCGAAGCCCCCAGCCAGTTTCTTGGCTACTTACAAAAGTACATCTGTGACTTCGGTCTTCCTATTTCCTCTACTTTCCACCATTGAATTCATGAAGAAACCATTTAATTATGTATCTAATTAAAGAAATAATAAACGGTTCATTTAATAATTCAATGTGTTTGATTTCTAACCACTAATAAATATTTTGGTTATTTGGGGACCATCTGTGAACGCTAATGCAATTTTTTTTCACTTAAAACTCTATATGATTAGCTAGCTAGTGTTGTGCAACAAGACAATGAACTTTGCTAGGGTCATAATCTCGTAGCTCACCCAGATTTGACACAATTTTGTGTAGTTCCTTTTCTGAATCGACTCAAACCGGAAATTGAACCCGAGACTTTGCGTTCAAGGCGGATTACGGCGCCACTACACTATCCGGGTCGTCAAACGATATTATAAAATAGCTACACTATTATGTGCTGTTGTTCGATTGCCCAATCACTATATTAATTGTAGAAAATATTTGACTAGCGAAGTAAAATAACTGACTTGATTACAATGAGATCTCATAACTCACAACTTTTTATGCATTGCGTTCTGAGACCAGAAGACGTATTTTTGAATCATGCGAATTCCAATCCGAATACGAAATCGCAAGATTCGCATGCGAATTCCTAAAATCACTATTTTTGAAAATTCATTCCGTGAATTCTGCAACGACCACTCGTTTTTGATTTCTACTAGTAGAAAGTACGGAAGAATTACGTTGACAAGTAAACGTATGTTTGACAGAAACTTAACATAATTACTTTTTATTTACGTTCGTTAATTACTTTTTGCTTTATGGTTATAATATTTCTGCCTGAAACAAAAATAGTTACAAGATTTCAATTTAATAGTAACACCTATTTCGAGTGATTCAAAAATGCGTAAAATCGTGAGCAATAGAAATGAATTTCATATACGAATTGTTTTCGTGTTCGAATTTGCGATTTATTTCTAATGCTTCAAAAATACGTCTCCTTACGTTTTATGTTTCTGATAAGATTTGTAATTTTGTTAGTAACAGTTTTTACTAGACAATAAATCTTCCGTTGTTAATGATGTCTTAATTCAGATTCTTTGAATTGCTTTTGATTTCTCTTTTTATTTGTGTAAATCTAAAAATGGAAACCTTCGTTTCAAATCACTCTCACTAATCAAAGTAATTATGTACAAAAAATCATTTAATTCTTAATTGGATTACCTTTATGAAATAAGTGAAACGATTTATATAAATAATTAGTAAACTATTAAGTATTTCAGTGGTTAAATCATCAATTTCCAAATGTTAGTTGAATATAAAAGATTACTCGTGTTTCTATTTCTAATTGGGATGATTATGGGACCCAGATGAGGTGTTTTCAAAGATATTTAATTATTAAGTGTTATAAATGTTTACCGTCATTTTGAAGTACCTAACTAAAAGACGTATTTTTAAATGTACTATTTAATGCACAAGAAAATGTACAAATTGCGGAATAAACGCTGTAAGCATTTTTTACTACCTACTGGGGCATACGCAAGTTCTTATTGTTTTCCAAAAGTCTAAACCATAGGCGTACTATAATATAATGACGGTTTACGTGTTTATGTGATTACATAAACGTTTTTTACGAAACTGCCTAAGACGTTCTTTAGGATGAACACATTATTTTAATTAAATAATATGTGAATTACCTACTTCGTTAAAATGGTACAAGTGTCGATTAACTAATTCTGACTTATTAAGAAAACATCTACATGAATTACGTAATGCTACGGTTTAGTATGCGACTGCGATAAGTTTTTAGAGTTAGTTCATTTTCCATTGGAAAAATCGATTTATTATACTTAACTACATAATTTGTCGATGAGTAGACAAAATTTTTGTTTATGTCGGTTGATAATACAAATACATTAGTTTTAAATGTACCGCGGGCTGTACTAATTAAGTACGTTCTGAAGGACCAGAATATTCTTGTTCTTGTAATATGAATGTTGGGGAGTCCACAAGGCCAGGGACGAAATCAGGATCGACTTTTTAATTTAGAATGACTTAATGATATGAATAGACTGACAGTACAAGAGAAAAGCCGTACATATTTTGTTGTTATATTTTTGTAAAGTACATATTTTAAGTACGTAGGTAATGTATTTCTCCACTTCAAGTCACAGACAAAAGAGAAACCCCTTTGTATGTTCTGTGTATAAAGTTTATAGTCAAATTAAAGTTATTTACTTTCCAATTTAATAGTTTAAATAAATAAATGTGATAGATAGATAGATAGATAGATAGATACTCTTTATTGCACACCATACAAGTAAAATACACATGATTTTTACAGAAAGATGTAAAATTTAGGCGGTCTTATCGCTAATAGCGATCTCTTCCAGACAACCTTTAGGTAGAGGACAACCATTAAAGAAAGGGGGAGGTGTTGCAGAGTTCTTAAAATTCTTACCTGATACAAATAGGATGTGTGCCGTGTGGGGACGGCCGTAAAGAATACACATCCCCACCGCCAACAGGAGGCGTATCGTAAGAGGCGACTAATTCCTGTAGCACTAGACGGGCAGCAGCGTCTTAATGCGAAATATTATAAAAAAACTGCGCTCGCCAACCCGCCTGCCGAGTATTGGCAATCACCCCGTATGATAATGTCATTAGGGGAGGCCTTTGTTCAGCAGTGGACGTCCTATGGCTGAAATGATGATGATGATGATGAAATAAATAAATTGTTTCCACAATCACACCAATCAGCTAGCTCCAAACTAAGCTTATAGCTTGTACTATAGCGACTAGATAACGGATAAACATACTTAAATACATTTATAAACATAGACTTAGGTACAAATGCTCGTGCTCATCACACAGACATTTGCCCCTTGCGGGATTGGAACCCGCAACCGCTGGCTTTGTAGTCCAGAGCGCGAACCACTATACCAGACGATCGTCAAATGTAAAACAACTTTTTTTTAAACTTTTTTTTAAAAGACGAGTCAAGTGGCCCGCGATCCATTAATTGGCCCTTTCAGACAAGATACCCAAATGCTAGCAGTTTATTGACCAGTGGCTAGCTATTCAATGGAATGGCTGATACAAACAGTTCGCTGCAACGGATACATAGTTTGTATGTTCAAATGCCGTGTCCTTGAGTTAGTAATGACTAATGAGCAATGTAAACACTATCTTCAGTCGACAGGTTGCGGCAAGGTATACCAGACGAACCCCTTATGTAAGAAATAATATCAGGAAGGCAATAACGAATGCCGTAAATAGTTGTAATACAGTTTTAATAATGTTATTGTTAGTGTAGGCCATTTTTCGATATCACAAATTTTTTTTAAACTAAAATTCGATAATTTTTTTTTGAAATAATTGAAAATGCAATGATTGTCAATTTATTGGTACCCAACAGTTGGTAAAACTGACTGCTAAATGCAAACGAAAGAAAGAAAGTAAGAAAAATATTTGACAATAAAATGTAAAAAAAGACTTCCGGGGATGGGAAACCTTTCGAGAGACTGTTCTTCTGACTGAGATAATTTATTATCACTTTAAAATCTTATAATTAATTGATATGATTGTAAGAAAAATCATTTTTTGTCAGTTAGCTATTTTTTTTACCTGAATTTTCACATGTGAACTGTTACAAGTGAATTTTTTTTTAACGATATTTTTGAATGCAATAAATAATATTTGGGATACTCAACATACATTCGTATCATTTAGGTAATCTAACTATATGACTTCTATCAAATTAAAAAACTTCTTTCAAGCTCTTTGTCATACTATCTTATACTTATTTACTTTCCTAGATGCGGCAAGGTAGGTATCATGTCCAAATATGTTTTTTTTTAAAACAACCGTAATCTCTGGAATTCGGTGGTCGAACGAAAAGCATGGTCGATCTATTTCAATGGTTAATATTTATCATTTAAAGAGCTTAAGGGCACCTTCTTACACCACTTCTGATAAGTTTCAGATAACCTATCTGGCACTTTTTTGACAGCTAATTGTATGGGTTATCTGTCAAAGCAAGTGCTAGATAGATTATCTAGAACTTATCAGAAAGTGGTGTCAGAGGCCCTTAGTGTGCATGTTTGGTGTAGTTTGTGTTCGAATTTTTGGTGAAGTGATAAAGATCTAAAATTAATGAAACATTATTGTATTTAACACCGCATCGAGTGTCAAGTGACTTGTCTTATGACAACTTGCTTCAGACTCGATAGTGTCTCGGAACCTGCTTCTACGGGAAGAATTTTCTTTACTGAATCCAAGAAAATCAATAAAAACTAAACACCAGTTTTTTATTGTGAACACTTTATCAAGAATCACTCGACATTGACAGAATCACTGCTCTGCTTATGAAGCGGGATTGAGTTCATAAAAATAAAAAAGTAATCTCTGGTTACTTTGGCCATTTGATTAATGGTAACTGTTATTCATACCAAAACCATTAATACAATAGACTGAAATGTAGGTACATATATATATTTTTAATCTGGATTAAAATACGTGTGTTGCAAGGGGAATAGTAATAAATAATGATTGATTTAAATGTAAATTAATTTTATGAAAATAAATAAAAACCGACTTCAAAAAACTAAAACGCTAAAAAATTTCACAAATGAAAACATAAAAGCTCTCATCGACTGGCACCGACTCCAAAAGTAACTGATTAGGTACTTAAGTGTTGAGATTATTTTTAGCGTTTTAGTTTTTTGAAGTCTGTTTTTATTTTTTAAATAAAATTAACTTATTTCATCTATTTTAGTGATAAATCCTAATCAAAACAAATCTTACGAGTGCAAACATAATTTACCTGCTGAACACCGATTTCATTTCCTATTTTTCCACCCTTAGGGGTGAAATTTTATCCGAAAATGTTTTATTATATTATTTTTGAAGTATAAGCTATTCATTAAAAAAATTATCATCAAAATCGGTTCACATTTGGCAAAGATATTAGGTAAGATTGATAACAAAATCAGTTGGCCTGGTACGGAGTTCATTCAATGTTTGATGATTTTCTTATGGATCTATAATCATACGAATTTAACAAAATTTATATGGGACCATTCTGAAAGTATTACCTTTCGAACAAAAAAATAATGATTGAAATCGGTCAACGCAGTAACGAATGATCGCTGCACATACATAAAAATAAAAAAATGATTCCGACGAATTGAGAACCTCCTCCTTTTTTGAAGTCGGTTAAAAAGCAGCCCAGACAAAGTTTCCGACCTGAGCCAAAGTTATCCTAAGGCTAAAGCAACCCAACTTACTCAATTATTTATTGCGTTCCATAATGTACAGATAGTAAATGATATATAATGATAAAGAAAGAACTATGGACCCTGACGGGCAAAGCATAGTTACTTTAACTAATGTCTCGGATAATTATTCATTGATTAGTTTAAAAAAAAAAACAGACTTTATCTAGTAACTGTAGTAAGGACTGCAAGATCGCATCTTACCTCTATGGTTATGGTATTCTTGTACACCTTTCCTCTATCCAGCACATGCTCTTTTGTAATTAAAAATGGTCCTATTATTCGTCTTACTTATTCATGTATCTGTCTATACCTTCTAAACTATAATTATGTTTATAATTACATCATTGTTTAATATGCATCAAATTCAACGCTATAAAAGCCGCTTGGAAATTTAAGTGCGGTCAATGATATTATAAAAATCTCATAGAATCAACAAAATATTTTTTTTATTAAGAACATTGTAAAAATGCAACGTAAAATAGTTTCGATCACTTTGTTCATTGGTTTGTGTTGCGGACAAGGTAATTGAATGTATTTGAGTCAATTTATTAGTATTTAAATTGTTTTTTGGGAGGCCTTTACAGTCCACGCGCGAGTTGAGTGGCGAGTCCGTAAGAAATAGGAATAGTGTTGCGATTTATCATTTTTTAACCCCCGACGAAAAAGAAGGGTGTTATAAGTTTAACGTGTGTATCAGTCTGTGGCATCGTAGCTCCTAAACGAATGGACCTATTTTGATGTAGTTTGTTTTTGTTTTAAAACTGATATGACAGAGATGGATCTTAGCTATATTTTATGAAGATCTGTTCAGCCGTTTAAAGGTTATCACCTCATATTCCACTTGACGAAAGGATTTTTAGCTTATTGCAAACTTTCACAGGTCCGATTGATTTGCACTGTTACCTTAGTAGTATTTCCAAGACATGACAACCTTGAACTGATGCTGCTGCATCAAGGGATCTGCGGGATTCCCAACTCCTAAGCAAATTACTGCAGATACAGCGTGTTTGTTTGAGCTCATAATAATGGTATCAATGAGCAGGTGTTAGCTAGCTTAATAAATATTGATTAAGCTAGCTTTACAGCCGGTTTGGCGTGTTTGGGCTCACAAGCATGGTTTATATGAGTAGATGTTTAATAGATGATGGTTAGGCCTTGATCTGATGATGCACATTAAAGTGACTGCTCGATTCCCAAGTCTTTAGTAACTCACAGCAGATATATCGTGTTTGGACTCATAAAAATGGATTTAATGAGTCGGTGTTAGATAAATGGTGATCGCGGCATTGAGCTAATGCTGCACCTTTGTGTAGGGTTTTTTTGAAATTTTATATTTTATATTTTTATTTACAAATATTGTTCTTGATAAATTACACAAAAAAGTGATAAAATTAATTACGGGGGTCACACTAAAAGTTAGAAAATAAATAAAAGACGGAATAATCTAGTAACCTGCTAATATTTTGCTTTTTGAAGTGGTCTCCGTTCTTTTCAAAGCACCTTAGATATTAATTTGAGTCAAAATAGTAAACGATTTCTACTTTTTGACTACTTTTAGAAAGAACATAATAAGCCCTTAATTTTTATGCATTAAATAACATTACTCTGGAAACTTAGTAGAAAAAATAAATCTCCATTTCGGTTTATTTTGGGATAAGGTATGATAAAATGAAATTTGTTGAAACTATATCTCCTTAACGGGAATACATATAATAGCATATTCACTTATATTTTACAGTCACAAGCATCACTGAAGAAAACTTCTCGTACCCATGTGAATCTCTGGACAAGTTGGATTGCATTCGGGACTATTTCAAAGTTACCGGCCTATGTACTGGGACCACACATCAAGATGGACAGCCCATACACAAGGACAAACAAGTGTCTTATGTGCCTAGAATCAACGTCACTATCGTCTCGTTTGAAGATGTTCTTACCTACTATGGTTCGGCTGTCAAGGCGTTTTAGTAAGTGTTCGGAACGGTAATAAGAGATGGCGCTGTCAATATATTGAATCGCAGTCGATATTGTGCATCTCAACTGTGTATGTAAACTCAAGTATATAGGTGGTCCAAATGTGTCAAGCAGGAGTCCACGGCCAAGTAGATGTTTCGCATTTTATAGTTTTCAAGTTTATGTTTTTTTTTGTCAAACCTTGACTCACGAGACATATTTGGTCAATGTTTTTTTAAGATTCAAGCGTGTTTTTTTTCGAAATAGGTGAACAGTCTGCCTTATAGTCACAAAAACAATTGTGGGTCGATCTGATACCATTATTAAATTTTTTAAAAAAGTTAAAAATCGGTTCAATAGACTTTTTTTTGGGTAGGTTGACTTCCCGTAGTCTGTCATTGGGATTGACCCTAGGGGTTTTTTTTTCAGTGTTAATAAAGACTCAAAAAACTTAGTGATGGCTGTAAACTTTGACGGAATCAACCTTTACTCTTCGCGCACCAACTACTACATTGACCAACAAGGCAGCGAGCCTTTGCTTGTTAAAGCCTACGTCAACAATACTTATTGTGAGTACCTACTGTAAGGCGCAACACACACAGAAGGCGTGAGCGGAACGGCGACGGGTTGGGTCGGGAGTACGGCGGGTATAACCTCGGCCATGTGACTGTGTCGCCTGTGCCGGCACGGCGTGCCCAGACAGCGGGAAGCAGTGTTCTGTGTGTGTTACGCTAAACTAGCTGTTAGAATACCTTGTAACTCGTATGTAAGTGTAATCATATTAAGTGAAGTCAGCAGATCAGTGACCACTTTTAACTTTAACTAATGTCTATTAAAGTTTTACAATTTATTAACCCAGATTAAACTTTATAAAAATATCAGTAATTCACGATTGGTTAAAAGCTGTGAACGCATCAAAAAGAAATCTATACCGTACATGACTCGTTTTTTTTTACAAGACATAAAATAAGTAAATCCTTTATGTGGCCACAAGGTGGACAGACGGAAGTCACTGGATGCAGGCCGCTTCCAACCGGCCAATTTGGAAGTCACTGGCGGAGGCCTATTCAGCAGTGGACGTTCTATGGTTGAAATGGTGATGATGACGGGATATTTTGTTTAAAATTCGAGATAATATTAAACCAACATTACAAACCAATCAACTGTTACGATTTGTATAAAAGATTTTTCTTTTTGAGATTTTAATTTAAGTTGCAGAATCACCAATCGTTTTTTCAGATTCTTTGCTGACCGCAGTAATACCCTCAGCTGGCAAAGAGGGGATCAGTGGGGCAAAAGTGAGCGCCTACAACACAAAACCTATACCCATTCTCAACCTTGGACCTGCAATCACTAATAGTTCAAGTAAATCAAGTTTTTTTACCCTTCTACTGGACCTACTTTATGTCAATTTCAGTGAACCTATGACCATCTCTCTCAGCCAACCCAAAATAGTATTATAAGTAACTCGTTCTTACTGTATAGAGTTTGACATTTATACAGCACTGTGGTACTGTTTTGAGTTCATGGTTAGGCCCGTCTCGCTTAAATAATTATTGAAATTTGGTATTTACTAGCCAACAATTTGTAATACATCTATGTATGTATATTTAATAACTGGTTTCGTTTGAATAGTAAACAGACGTTAGGTTTTTCACGCATGTCTGAGTTGTATATGTATGTGGGATTTTTTATACCCCTCAAAGCATCCTAACTGCTGAATGAAATTTTATCAATAAAGGGCCCCCCTTAGTTGTTCTAAACCGTGCAATGGTTAAAAATAAAAATAAAATAAAACATTGGACATCAAATACATTGCTCTGATCCTATGATATGTAGCTTAAGCACTTGTGTTACAGAAATCAGAAACAACGACGGTACCACAACACTCAGACCCGAGACAATATAGAAAAGTTATTTTCGTACATTGACCGACCGGGAATCGAACAAGGCACCTCAGAGATAGCGACACCAAGTCCGGTATGCTCGCCTCTCGGCTACGGAGGTCGTCAGGTTATATTATATTATAGGCTAGGTTATGTTTTTATAAAATCAAAGTGAGTCGCAAAAAATATTTTCTTACGGCATATCACTGAATAGATCTTTCAGAACCAAAATGATGTTGCGATCGATGATGATCGAAGCCAAAACCAATATAATCGTTCAAGGGTGCATTAAGATCCATCGAGTACATACCCTCTCTCTAGAGCAGCAATACAAACCTTTTCTCCGTAACTATTAAGTGATTTTTCACATACATTTAGTATGAAATGACAGCTCCTGTCAACGTTTGTCCATACAAAAACGGCACAGATACAGAATAAAATATGGCGGAAAATTTTGTCGAACAAATCATATGATTTTTCTACTCTATAAATTTGCTCCAAGATTAAGATCTCACGCACTGGCCGCGAATGCGCGGCGCTCGCGAACAGCTTACGCGCTATCTGTACACACCCTAATAAAGTTACACTTTCTGTAGATACTATTTATAGCATACCATACAAAAATAATTATGATTTTATAGAAAGACGTGCAAATTAGGCAATTATTGTGTTAATTTTTCAGTTCCAGCAGTCCAGGCGGTTTATCAAGCCTTCCTGGATGACATTCCCGCATCAGTTGAGGAGCTACTTCTCACCAAAGCTCCGTACTTCTTCTTCAACTACTTGCAAAACTACATTTGTGACTTCGGCCACGCATTCGTTGGAGAGATTACGCAATAAAAAAATGAATAGCAAGATCACTTAACTGCTGGAAAAGTGATGTTACTGTTGCAAGTGTTTTTTGTTCCATACCCTTTATTTAGGGTTTGATCATAAATGATATCTGTTTATTAAATGATATTGTTATTCAGTGAGTCAATTGGTTTAATTTTTATTTTGTGTACTTTACCGTAGTAACTAATAGATACTTATTTAATAAATCCATCACTGGGCACTTTGCTGTTTTTTAAAATATTACAAAAATTATAAAAATATTTACAAGGACCAACTTAATTCAACCAATTCAACCGACCAATATGAAAGTCAATGGGGGAGGCCTATGTTCAGCAGTGGACGTCCTATGGCTGAAATGATGATGATGATGATAACTTAATTCTCGAATTTGTATCAGTCAATCATTTTATGGACTGATTCTGGTACAAGTACAACAAACTTTTAAATAGGACAATATTTTAATCTAAAAAATGATATATTTAGTAATATAACATCTGTTTTTAAAATAATATATCTTTATCCTCACATTTATAGCTACCAGTTGTGCAAAGATAATATTTTAACGCTGCCGCACAGTCAAGTCGGCAATGGCTTCTCGCTATTATTGGCAGCCAAAAGTCGATAAATACCTACTAAAAATCTAAAACCTTTTATGTGTATGTTTCTTGACCAATTAATCCAAATCCATCCGTTTGATCAATCGTTATCTTTTGTAATTTTTGTTCTACTAATTAACTCAACTGTTATTTTGAATTTTATGCCATGTGTGACACACCTGATAACGAATCCTCCTATCCACTTTCGTCATTCATGTATTTTTTAGGATTGGAAATTAATCTATTCGAGAGAAAAAAAAAAAAAAAATTAGCCAATTAAGTTTTTCTTTGCGTGAATTAAAAGTTCAAATGAGATACAAATATTGTTTAATAACAAATAGCTGTGGCGATTAATAGTCGCCAGGCTTCTTAAAAGTCGAATCATGTGCGGCAGCATAAAATTTCGCGAAAGTAACGAACAGTTGTGTAAAGTCTAACTTTAATTTTTCGGAAAGTAAGCAGTTGTTTAAATAAATTATTTATATATTTTATTAACCATGAAATGGGACACTATAAAACTAGCTAACATAGTCGTAATTGGTTCAATCGATCCAGAAAGAGTAATTAATGTCCAAAATGCAAAGCAAAACAATTTTATTCACTCTGTTTGTCGGGTTGAGTAGTGGAACTTACGGACAAGGTATGGAAGGTTTTTTTAAACATTTTGTACGATTCTTGTAATCACAAACTGCGCAAACTTTACTTGTGATTTGGCGTAAACATTTTCGTATTAATTTTCTCCTGACGTGTAAATAATTTCACCATCAAATCATTATTGACAGACTCAGAAAATTCTATAGCATTTTGTGTTGCTCACTATGCATATTGCATCCTATGTGCAAGGATTGATCCTTGCACATGGGAGGATACTGGGCGATACACACACACACACACACACAATGGTATGTGATATATACTTTGTGGATGCACCACAGTCACATCCACTCTGCCTTTTCATCAATCTCTATTTTACTCAATTTCTTTACAAAGGCTTAGCGCCCTTCAGGTTGTTTGTACTTAGTTGATATGTGATATGAAATTGAAAGCGCACAACCGCGGTGTTCTAAAGACTATATCTGATTTCGAACATATGTAAGCTGCTAAGAGTAATATGATCTCATTTGATTAGTTAACAACCTTTCAGAGGTTGACGTTACTGTTGAAATACCCTTTTTAAATATTTAATCAGTCAGCAGCAGTTGCGATGGTGACAGCGGTTACACCTATCCATGTGAATCTCTCGACTTGAACTGCATTCGGGACTACTTTGCTAACACTGGCCTATGTACGAGGGTTAGTCACAGCGATGGAGACCAAATACAGAAGGGCAATCTTGTATGCTACCTGCCTTCATTCAATTCTATTGTGTACACGTATGATGACGTCGTCACTTTATTCGGGTCAGCTATTGAAAAATTCTAGTAAGTAATTATTTTTATCTATCTTTTTAACTTTTATTAGCTTTTCTCTTAAATCTTGGAAGTAGTTTTTTACCTATTTTTGACTGACGTATCGATTTGAAACTTTGTAAGTTTTTGACATTCTGATGTTTATACAATGATTTGACACCATCATGCTGATCTTATGATGGAGTCAGGATGTGGATAGTGGAACTCTTTAACGGCTACTAGTAATTGTTCTCAGCTGATCGGCGGTTTAGTATGAAGAAGTGTTTTTTTTTTGGCATTTAAATGATGGTCCTATACAAAATATGTCATATACAACAACGTTTTGTACAGGACAAATTGAAGTTTAAGGCTCCAAAATCAATTAAAATTAGCAGTGACAATAAAGTGCCGTTTATGTGTTACTTACAGCGCAAATAATTTCAAGAGTCGATATAAATATTGTTCAGATTTATTGGCCTTCACCTTGCATCAAGAATACTTTAAAAAAATTGATATCAAAGTTTTAAAAACTATAAACACACTTAAATATGCGCTGAACTCGTCAAAACAAATCGAATTAGCCGAAACACGAAGGCTTTATTAGTATCTAGTCATTAAAAAGTTCTGCTACCTACCTCTTGATTCCATCATCAGATCAGCACGATGGTGTTAAATTATTGTATTATTATCCGAATGTCAAATACTTACAAAGTTTTAAATCGATACGTCAGTTAGAAGTAGTTTTTAAACTACTTCCAATGTTTAATTATATAGATAGTTAGTTATAAGTGAAGCTAATATAAAGACGTCAAAAATAATAAGACACAAACCATTAAGCATAATGATCTTCTTCCTACAATCGTTAACCTAAAACTGGGGGTCGTGATCTTTCACAGAATAACTTTCTCGCGGATGATTTTTATTTTGTATGACGATCATAAAATAAGTTTGACAAAACTTTTCTATACCGTCCGGTAGATGTTCCAAAATAACAAATAGTGATTTTCAATTATTTTTTTAAAGTTTAAAATTATTAATCCTGTTTTAGTGTAACCCCGGACAATTTTTTGGTGATGTCTGTGAAATTCGATGGGTTAAACGTTCAGACCCCACGCGGTAGCTTGAGCATTAACCAGAGGGGTGAACTGCCAGTTGTAATAGAAGATTATCTCAACGCTACTTACTGTAAGTATCATTTCTGTAGCTGTCATTATAACCTCGACCCAATAAGCGTAGTAGTTCACCTAGACGCATTGAGTCAGGACTTTGATTTCTAAATAACCGTTTTCCAAATTGACCTAAAAGGTAAAGGTATACTTTAGTGACAGATCGAAAACACTTCCCCACCGCCAATAGGATGTGTCGTAATAGGTGACTAATTCCTGTAGCACGAGACGGGCAGCCGCGTCTGCGTGCGAAATCTTATAAAAAAACAGCGCTCGCCAACCCGCCTGCAAAGCTTGGCGACTATTGACAATCCCCTATATTCCCAGGGAGGCCTATGTTTACCAGTAGACATCCTATGGCTAAATTGATGATGATGATGATGATAAAATTTTTTTTTTTTTGTTTCCCTAAATGTGCCGGTGTTTGTATTTGTATCATAATCAATTGTTTAAAGTTTTTTTTTGTTTATAAACAAAACTACTCTACTTGATTATCTTTTGATCATTTAGACAGCCAACGCTTGATTATCTTTTGATCATCTAGAATTCTAGACGATGTTTTGCAAGACTTTTTACCTATATATTTTTGCATTAAATTGTAAAATAAATGTCAGTAGGTACAATATTTTATTTTATTGTATGTTACAGCCGCTGTTCTAACTGCGATCATCCCCTCTGCTGGACTGCAAGGAATAAAGGGCACTACAGTGACTTTCTACAATACCAACTCAAATCCTCCATTTGTGATCGGGTCAAAAATATCACAAAGCTCTAGTAAGGAAACCAATAAATAGTATATGTAAAATATATATTAATAAATGCAGACCGCTTCCAACCGGCCAATCTAAATGTCACTGGGGAAGACCTATGTTCAGCAGTGGTCGCTTTAAATTATGGCTGAAATGATGACGATGATTCAAAATCCAAAAAATATATATTTGAAACGTCCTCTTAAAAATATTATTCCATCGGCAGTGATTGTAGTGCTTAGGCAGTAAAAAAAAACATCACTGCCTAATTTAAAGCCTAGACAGATAAATTCTGAATTAAATCTTTTAGCACCTGACTATTTTAGAAACAAAATTCGACAATAATGGATTTTCCATCAATAAAATTCCATACAACTTTGCTGGCACCTATTTAAGTAGCGTCAAAAGGTCGACTTTACTCTAAGAAGATTATCATAATAATGACCACATCTTAGTTTTTTTTTTTTAATGATATGACTGCCGATGGTTCCGTAAAGTACTAGAATGGAGGCTACATATCGGCAAGCGCAACGTAGGACAACCCACAAAGTGAACAGACGACGGTAAAGGTTGCAGATAGCCGCCAGATGCAGGCCGCTTCCAATCAGCCAATTTGTAAGTCACTGGGAGAGGCCTATGTTCAGCAGTGGACGTTCTATGGCTGAAATGATGATGATGATGATGATGATCGGCCTTAGTAAAAGGCCGTATCACGCGATGTGTTAAGGAATCGGAATGTTATTCAACATCATCATGACTACCGTCAGCTACTATCCTACTAACCGTAGTAAAACACTTTGTTTCAGATCCCGTTGTGTCGGAGACATATAAAGCACTCTTAGCTGACTTGCCAACAGCAGTTCCAGAGTTGCTTCTGACTAAAGCCCCCTTTTTCTACTTTGTGTATTTGCAAAATTATATCTGTAACTATGGGTACGAATTTACTGGAGAATTTTTCTGTTGAATGTTGACTTTTGGGTCTTTAAAATAAATGAATTGGTTCATTATGTTTGTAGTTTATTATTTTATAACACACTTATGTTAGCTTTACTTGTAAGTAACTTTGTAAATATTTGAAATTCAGATGAGAACATAATAATTTGACACTATCGTGCTGATCTGATGATGGAGTCAGGTAAAATAGAGTAGTAAAACTCTTCAACGACTAGGTACTAGAAAAATCTTCATGTTTTGGCTCATTCAATTCATTTTGACGAGCCCACCCCCCCTAGCATGACCACCAAACCACAGTTTTATTTAGCTTAGGTACCGTGTTTGTCTTGTATCGAATCTAGTAATTAAAACCCCCTTCCTGTTGATCAAATGATTTGAAACTTGTTACACCTCATTAATTTTAGTGCCAGTACAATTATCTATAATGAATATTGTTGTAAATTCAAGATGGCCACCGCCACAAAATGTCGGATTGCAAATTTTCTTTCAACCCCTTCAATATGGGTATCGAATGAAAGAACTTGACTAGTAAAATACAGTTCACTCTGAAAATATCCAAACCAAACATGGCCGCCATCACAAATGACAGATTACATATTTTTTCAATCCCCTTAATGTTGGTAGCAAATGAAAAGGCTCAACTATTAGATTAAAGTTTTCTACCGTAAAAAATCCAAACATAAAATGACCGCCATCACAATATGACGGATCAATTTTTTTAACCCCCTCAATATTGGTATCTAATGAAAGAGCTTGACTAGTACCTATACGGTATGGTACGGTACGGTATAATACGGTACCTATACTATGAAAAAATCTAAATCATATATGGCCACCACCAAAAAATGGTGGATAGCATGTTTCTGTAACCCCCACAATATGGATATCAATCAAATGAAAGGACTCGACTCGTGGAATACATTTCACTAATAAAATATCCAAATTTAATACGGCCGCCACCACAAAATGGCGGATTGCAAACTTTTGAACCCCCTTAATATCAGTATCTAATGAAAGAGCTCAACTAGTAGAATACAATACTTACACTATGAAAAAATCCAAAAACAAGATGGCGGCCACAGTAAATGGTTGATGACATATTGCTGTAACCCCCTCAATATCGGTATTAAATGAATGGACTTGACTAGTGGAATACAGTTCATTAATTATAAAAATATCCAAATTTAATACGACCGCCACCACAAAATGGCGGATTGCATATATATAATATTTAACTTAAAAGATAATGTTAAAGTTTAATACATTATAATATTCTTTGGATACATCTCCTCAATTAATAAAATCTGAGTAAAAGAAACCCATTACTATCGTCGTGCAGAATCAAAGATGTAACCCAAAGACGTTACGCCCCACAATTTTATTTTAGTCTGATCAATGCTCTAACTAGATTGCTGAGGAGAGTGGTGTGATTGGTACCTGGTAGCTAGCTAATTATTTTTTGTCTTTTAGTACTTTATTTGCATTAAATATGTTTCTTTAAAATAAAACCGTTTAACTTAAAAATGTTTTTTACTTATTTTATTAAAACTAAAACATCATTATTTAACACACTCTTGCGTCACTTGTAATTAACTATACATCTAATCAAATCTTAGTAGTCGATACGTCATGTCAGTTGGAAGTAAGTTAAAACTATAACCTACTTCTAACTAACGTATCGATTTAATACTTTCAATGTATTAGATTTTCAATAATTAACTTATATTAATTCCAGATCAAGTTTAAATATACAGTATGTAAAATAACAGAGGTCGTTGCCTTTAGCTAGTTTATCTACATCAGGATAGATAAAAATTATCTTTTTTTAAATAAACATTAAAAAAAATAAAAAAAAAACGATTCGCCTCTTTAGAACCAAAATCGTAACGCGAAATATTAACTATCATAATCTGCTGCTGCTTCCTTTAAACGTCATGTTAGGAAATTCCTGTTCGACGAGCAAGTCTCCGTCAAATAAGCAATCGTACCGTACCGTACAATTTATTCATACATACCCTTAACACCCACACCACACATACACACACCACGCAAACACTCGCATGCACACTGCACACATACCCGCACACATACAGAAATATCATTGTTCAGCTGTTGTAAAATTGTAATTGTAAATAGTAAGTATTAATGAGTAGTACATAAGTACATAATGTATTTTGAATTTCCCTTGTTTATTTTGTAGTTTTTGTTTTTCGTCGCCGGTAACAACATCTTCCTAAATATACGGTTTCCACTGAAAACCAGCGCAATGGCTAAGGCCCTTCACGTACGCCATCACACATGCTGAGTGGATACCATTTGGTTCCTTAACACTAATTCCAAAATGTATAATAAGTCACGTATTTCCTTTACCTGTTGTCTCTTTTAGTTTAGTTTACTTGTAACAAAATTATTATGTGTGTATTTATGGACCAACAAAAAAATTATAATATTCTATTCTATGATATTTTATTCTAATTTCAATGCACAAACTGACAACGTCGCTTTTCTATCTTGCTCGCACAGTGAAAAAAGGATGAGATGTTCATAATTTTTTATGACACGTACAAATTGACAGCGTCGCTTTTCTATCTTGCTCGCACGGTGAAAAAAGGGTGAGACGTTCATATTTTTTTATGACACGTTCATAAAAATTTTTGCTTTCAATAGAAATATTTTTTAATTAAGTATGGACTTTACAGTATTGCCGGTCAACGAGGACGCCTTTTGTTAGTTAACATACTGTATAATTGAATATTAAGACTAAATTACATTTTGTTTACACAGCAGTACTTATGTTACATAACCCACCACATTTACATTTTAAATTTAAACATTGAATAAGGTAATTTATCATTTATAAACAAAAAACATAATGCTAATATTTCAATTAGTTCCGTTTTCAGAATATTAATTAACTGACTCAGTCTTTGGATACATATAAAAACCCATACAAAGAGAATAAAGTCACTAAGTTGACAAAACTAAAGCAAAACACAGCAACCAAAATGCTACGTAAAATAGTTTTTCTATTTTTGTTAGTCAGTGTCTATGGAGAAGGTAAATAAAACTTTAATTCGTAGGTCTTGCTTTATGTAAAATATTGTATGTGTGAACTTCAAGTGGAAATATTTTAAATAATAGGTTTAATTAGATGTTTAGTAAGGCTTTTACTCACCAGTAAGATTTTGAATAATTATAATTTAGGGTTATTTCAAACTGAACAACCCGACGCCGGATCGGCATCGCTTGATTTACGAAAATGGTTACCGTTATCTTTTTATTAATAAGGTGTCCTTATATTATTTCTATGACATATAAACCCAAGTTATTAAAATCTAAGCCCAGTCCAGTCAGTCAGCTCAATCTTGTTACACTTTATCTGTTCTTAAAATCGAAGCGAGGTTATTAAATACACCATATTATATACCATTTTAGACTTTCTCATACTAAGACGCCAACCAGCTGACATTAGTTTATATGAAGCAGTTTTTTTTAGATTAAGATGTTAGTCTCATTGAGAAAGTTGTTGAATTTGAGCACTAAAGCCAGTCCCTAGGGGGTTGTTGATGATTTAAAAATAACCCTGTATAGTACAACTCATATTACCTACAGCTGATGGAGTAGTTAGTAGTGAAAAGTGTATATTATATATAGTATATGTTTTTGTAACCACCCACCCATATTAAAAAGCAAATAAAGAATTAGAATTTGAGTTTGAATTGAATTATATTTTTCGTTTTTTTTTTTAATGTAGCAAACATTTTTTTGTTTGAGTAGTAGAATTGATCCGTAAAAGAAAATTAACAAAAAATATTATAACTTAATATTATAATTATATATTATAACTTAATCGAAAGGCATAATAAATGTACTTGTAGCGTTCTCTTGCTACAACGTGTGATGTGAGTACAAGAGACAAGGGTAGGTGCGAAGGCGCTGCGCCCTTCAGTTGCAAATTTCATATGTGCAGCCACCCTTAACTGACTATTAACGTTTCAACGCGTAATTTTTCTATATTCTAGATACCAGTAGCAGCAGTGACGACAATAATTTCTCCTATCCATGCGACTCTGTTGAAGATTTAGAATGCATTCGGGATTATTTCGCAAACACTGGCCATTGTAACAAGGTCAGCCATGAAGATGGGGAACTGATTAAAAAGGATAGAAATGTCGCTTATATGCCATTGTTAAATGCCACTCTTTACTCTTCTCAAGTCGGCTGTATTTTTTACGGCTCATCAATCAGATCTTTTTAGTAAGTTTTGGACAGTTTATTCATGATCTACTAATTCATATTAGCAGTATAAAATAAATAAATATTGGACATCACGTACATTGCTCTGATCCTATGATAAGTAGCTTAAGCACTTGTGTTACAGAAATCAGAAACAACGACGGTACCACAACACCCAGACCCGAGACAATATAGAAAAGTTATTTTTCTACATTGACCGACCGGGAATCGAACCTGGAACCTCAGAGATAGCGACACCAAATCCGGTGTGCTCGCCTCTCGGCTACGGAGGGAGTATAACTTTAAACTTTTTTTCCGCAAAGCAACTGACATTACTAAGTTTATTTATGTCAATTTCAGTATGTAAATGTAAGGAACTGATAACAGGTATTCACCTTTTAGACGTTTAGAGGTGACATATAAAGGTCACATAAAAAATAGTTTCATGAATTATTTTATCAATCGTCAACTGTGTTAAAAAAGTAATGATTAGATATTTTATTGTTTCGGTCTGTCACATTTAAGTCTTTATCAACGACCAAATAAATATTGCATTATTTGGTAGTTGCTTAACCAAAGAAACAAACTTTATAGCTTTATAATATTAGTTCTATGTCTACTCTATGACAACTTTGTCCCGTTTTTAAAATTTGGATTTAGAAAACATTAAAGTTGATTTCTTTTTGTATTTTCTTTTCTACTTAGAGGTGAAAACTATAGGCTTATTGAATATCTGAAGTCGTAATTTTTTATTGTTAAATTTACAAGCTGTTTGTTTTCCATTTAAAATATATATATATGTATATTTACAATCGCTTAAAAAAATAAAAACAAAATGTAATTCAACAAGTATACTATCGTTTGGAGCACCATTTTAAATAAATAGAGATAAATTATCATTTTTAAGTCGGGATAAAGCGAGTACCTTTAAAGTACAGTCAACATGGCAGCTTATCAATCTATGTATATTTATTTCTATGTAACAGAAATAATAATAGTAGGTATCAGAAGTCATGTACGCAATGCACGCTCGAGCAACGCACACATAGACATCGCTTACGGACACAAACTAAAGACCAAGCGTTCCGAGATTTTGTGTCCGTGAGCAATAGACATGTGTGCGTGGCTCTAGCACGCATTGTATGAAACCTTACTTCTGATACACTATTGTAATAACTATTATTATAATATATATACTTTCTTTTCGGTCGACAAAATTTTACATTTTGTTGTAGGTCGATATTATAGGTAAGCCGACAAAAACAAGTACATGTTTTGAAGCCAACACTAAAACGAATATATTTACTTTTGTTGAAGTCGATTTTATTTTTCTGATATTTTAAACAAAAAATCAATATAATGATTAATTTTTTATTATTTCTATCTGCTGTTAAATATTAACTCAGGGTTAATTTAGGATTGGTTAATTAAATTGCACCGTATATTGTAATGCATAAGGTCCTTGTATGTTCGACGTAGGCGTACGCCTGTGATCTCTGATGAATGAATGGGCAGCGCGCGTTTCCTTTTTTTTCGAGGTAGCCCTGTATTTTTTACAATTGTCTTATAAAATTTGTATTTTTCTAGCGTAAACGAAGAAACCAATAACCTTGTGTTTGCTATTAATTTCGAGGGTATGAATATCTTTTCGTCGCATGGCAATTTGAAAATCGACCAGAGAGGCAAAGAACCGCTGTATGTTAAAGACAAAGTTAACGCCACGTACTGTGAGTATGTTTTGTTTAAAGGTACTTCCATACGCACTACGCAGTTAGCCGTGTTAGCGTGTTTACAGATCCATAGTTCTTAAAAGATTAGAAGAGACTTAAGACACATCACGTGACTTCACTGTTGACAGTTAAAGTGATGTGCCCTAACGAAATCCAATCGATTCTTTTTGAAAATCAGGAAAATTTATACATAATGGGTAAATATCAAATAAAATACATTTCTAAACATTGTGGTCTATGTAGCGATGACGCGCAGGGTACTTACTTAGTTTTATTTCGGAAAATGGGTACCTAGTAATCAAGTTTTGAATTATTGGGTAAATACCCTCCTTCGCGTATTGCTACTCGGACGCATTCGTCAAATATGTACGCACCCTTCGGGCTGCTACGCAGTTGACCTGAAGCTGAATAGATATGAAAAACTGTCTCTTATTTCCATACGCACTAAGATGCGCCAGCCAGTATAAGTTTTAGTGACATTTTGTTGTGTCTGTTCCTTAGCATACTCACCACTGAACTTATTTATTTTATAAATGCCCAAATATACAACAATAATGCTATTCTGCCGTCATAAGGAACAAAGACGTAACTGTCACTTTTTTTACGAATTGAGTTACATTCGTATTGGGAATCAGTGAAAAAAGACGCATCTCAATCAGTATTTTTATAACTTTATTTTTGTAATGTCAGATACATCTTTTCTCCCTATGACGACAATATTATACTTACGAAGTTAAAGCTATACTTTGTTGGGTTTGCACACTAGGAAGAAGTTTCGCCCACCTTTTCATTAGAAGAACTAAATTAGCTTTACTATTTATAAATCATGTTTCATAGTTAGGTAATAAAAAATCTCTGATTCAATTATTTTTAGCCGGTGAACTGACAGCAATCATGCCTTCAGCTGGACTTGAAGGCATAAAAGCGGCAAGCGTGAGTTCCTTCAACACAAACCCCTACCCTCCAATCGATGTTGGGCCCAAAATTTCACAGAGTTCAGGTAATCTAATAGAATTAAAGAAACCAATACAAAAACGGTTCATTTTGCAGATGAAAATTAGTTTATCCGTTTCGATGTCCTAAATAGGTAGTTAAACGTTAAGTAACTAATTTAAATTGGACGATGGTGAAGTAGTCCATAATACTGTATAAGATTTAATCCCGAATATCTTGAAATCATACATAAAAAAACGTTGTGTCATATAAAATGTTACGAACATCACAAATGTATGAAAATAACAATATTATGATAAGTGTCTCTATTTGTCTTCTTAGAAGTCATGTTTGTGTGCCTGTTTTTTCAACGGTCTTATTTTCCATTTCAGATCCAGTCGTCTCGGAGACCTTCAACGCCTTGCTAGCTGACGTACCCACGGTGGTCCAGGAGCTGATGCTATCGAAAGCCCCCTTCTTCTTTTATGTGTATCTCCAGAACTACATTTGTGATTTTGGCTATGAATTCACTGGAGAGATTTTTCAATAAAATCTTGTTTTGATTTGTTGTGATTTGAGAACATTAAAATTATGTATTTCATAACCGTTTATTAGTTGAATATTTTTTACTATACCTACACTATAGATTTATGTTCATGAGTAGAAAGAATTAAGCCAAAATAACTATACAGGGTTATTTTGGCTTTTTTAATAAATTGGACTACATTACATACCTATATATTGCTCTGATCCTATGACAAGTAGCCAAAGCACTTGTGTTACAGAAATCAGAAACTACGGCGGTACTACAACACCCAGACCCAAAACAATATTTAACAGTCATGCCATATGCAATGTTTTTAGTAGAAAATTGCATAATTATTTGTTTCATGTATAGGCATGGCAATGGTGAAATTTTCAGCCTCTTAAATAAGGGTTAGAGGTGCTTGTAGCTTTGGTAGTGTTTACCAAAGTTAAGCCATCTACGTCGCATTGTAATTGGATGGGTGACCACCCATATTTACTGACATTTATTACAAGCATCTCCGTGCTTCGAAAGGCGCGTAAAATGTTGGTCCGAGCAAATATCGCTATGGCGTTGTATGGAATTATGCCCAGAAGTAAACTTCTGAGAGCAGATGATAGTGATGATGTCATCCGACCTTTGTAACTCTTCTAGAGAGGAACTAGGCCTTGGCTATACTTACATCCAGTATTATGTAAATGGGCACTTCACGGTGTTTTCTTTCACCGTTTAGCAAGTGGTTTATGTATTAGTTTGTACATAGATACATGCATGGATTCTAAGATAAATATAAAGCGCTACTCAGAACACTGAGATGCCTCCGCTCATTATTCATCAAATATGTTAGGTTAGGGGGTTAACCTGCCCCCCTAGCATGAGCTACAAAACACGATATGATATAGCGATATACCGACGCGATATGATAGAAAAAGCCACCGCGGTGCCGGTGAAGTCACATGTTATGATCCCTGTTTTGAAAAAATGGCGGCTATATCTATCATATTTTTAGAGTTTGTGTAGATATATCGCTATATCATATCGTGACTTGGTACTCATGCTAGGGCGGCTGGTAAAGGTTGCGGGAAGCCGTTGGATGCAGGCCGCTTCCAACCGGCCAATCTGGAAATCACTGGGGTGGCCTATGTTCAGCAGTGGACGTCCTGTGGCTGAAGTGATGATGATGGAGGTCTAAGAAGTTAATTTATACAGTTACATTGTAAAGGGATGCCAAATCTTTAGGAGTGGCTCGGAATCAGTAAATCAATCGAACTATGCAAAGAACAAATCAATTTGTTTTTTACATTTAATTATTCCTATCCGCTGTTATAAATCGTAACCGTGGATAATTTACTCATTCATGAAAAACTTGCACTGTATGTACACTGCGTAAGGTCCTTTTTTGCTCGCCGTATCTACGCCCCTGATGAATGACCGCGCGGCTTTCGTAGTTTCTCTATTAACTTTATTTTCGGATATTTTAACGTATTTTTTTCGTAACACACGATTAGGTATTTAAAATAATAACGATTAAGTTGCTTCTTTATATTGTTCCCTAGATCTTATTTTTTAAATTTGGCACCCCTTTGCAATGTAACCCTGTATTATCAAATACAAAAATGCCGATATTTATTAACGTTTTGTAATAACGTTATTGTTGTTGAGTGTGTAACTTTTTAAATTTGGATACATCAACACACTGAGACTGGCTCGGTGGGCTGAAGCTGGCTGAGAGACATTCTTTGTTACGGAAAACGGACGAGCGGTTTAGACTCACAACTTGTAAGCAAGAGTAAGAAAAAAAAGTATTTCTGTGACAATTTTTTGTCTTTTACAAAAAAATACAAAAAAAAAAAAAGTAATTGTCTAGAAATGTAACACCAGAAAAACGTCGATAAAATAAATATGAACGTCAGAAGTATGTATAAGTATATGGGAAACTTAGTGTCTTTATTGACATGTATGAATTAAGTTTATTATTCTCACCGCACACGCAGCTAATTTTTGCCACTACTACTATTTTTGTATTACTCGTTTGTGTAGTACCTGAAAGCAAAACAATATATTGTTAGTTTTTGGGAAAAAAAAGTAAGCTGTGCATTCACAGAAAAGTAACTACAGTATGATGTCACAGCTCACAGTCAAAACCGCAGTATGTTTGAATGGTATCCTTAAGAAAGATTTTGTTTGTTAAAAAAGCCACATCATTCATTTGAGCCGGAGCAAGTAAAATGAGCGATGCCTTAGCAGAGGTTGGCAAATTTAATTTAACCTCGTATCATTTAGTAAATGTTTTTTTTAATCTTAAGAATCTCTTTTTTTGGCGTTGAGACTTTTGGACCCTGCGGGCCAAGTGCAAAATTACTTTTTAAAAATTTTTGGAAAAAAAAAGTAAGCTGTGCATTCACAGAAAAATAACTCCATGATTTTGTGATGTCACAGCTCACAGTCAAAACCACAGTATGTTTGAATGATATCCTTATGAATGATTTTGTTTGTTAAAAAAGCCACATCATTATTTTGAGCCGGAGCGAGTGAAATGAGCGACGCCTTAGCAGCGGTTGGCAAATTTAATTCGATCTCGTATCATTTAGTAAATGTTTTTTTTTAAACTTAAGAATCTCCTTTTTTTGGCGTTGAGACTTTTAGAACCTGCGGACCAAGTGCAAAATTACTTTAAAAAAATTGCAGAAAAAAAACTCCAAAATTAATTTCAATTTCAGAAAATAAAAATGCTGGCTCGTTCCTCGCTCAAAGGCTTAGTTTAGCCATTCAGCGTGGGAACGCTGCTAGCATTCTCGCCTCTTTGCCTCATGAACACACTTTTATTATTGAGTAGGTAGTTTTTAGTTTTAGATTTGTTTATTTTTTTACTATTAGAATTTTAATTGGTATTATATTTAATTTTGAATAAAATACATTTTCTTAGTGCAAATGTAAAAAAAAAACTTAATATAATAATTAAATACAAGGTATTGTTTGGGTTCGATTTTTTTAACAGAGCAGTCACTATTTTATATTTTATGCTATTTTTTTTATCTTAAAATACAATGACACCTATTTCTTGCAAATACAGTTATTATAAATTTTAATAAAATCTTCTGTCGGTCTTTTCACACAACCTATCTATCTAAGACTATTATTTTGAAATAACACAAACTGTACATGTCCACGATTACGTAACTATCTACTCGTACCTACCTACTATACCTTATCAAATTGGTACTAAATTGTTAATTTAAACAAATTAGTTAGCCGAGTATCACCTACTTTTCGTTCATACTAAAGTAATTTTGTTCGCTGTTGAATCCATTTAAGTCAAAAACTATGGGTATTTGTACAATTCTTGTATTTTGGTTTATTAACATACGACAGGAACAAACAGCAAACGAGAATATATTTCGCATCTTATGATACTGTTAACCCCGACATTATATAATATCCTGGCAGCATATTACCAAACTATACGTCACCCTTAATCTGTATTGGATAAATTATATTGCCAAAATAACCAGTCTGCTGAAACCAATGTCATTTTTGTACATATTAATATATTATATTACACCAGTTCACTCAGAATGTTTTTTTGAAACAGACGGTATTGTTTAATGAAACATGCTTTATTTGACAATTATCTGATGGTCTAGTGGCTTAAGCTCCGAACTTTAAAGCCAGTGGTAGCAGGTTCTAATGGGGAATATGCATGTGTTTTTATTTGATCTTAAAATAAATAGTACTTAATTATACTTAATAAAACATAAAGAAATTTCCAAAAACATTGATAAATACCTGACTTACAGCCCATTAATGTCGCGTGTTAGACAAGGAGATCCGATATGTACCGTGACGCCACATTACACGTCCGCCATACATTTTTCATAGTAAAAGTTGTTTTAGAAAGAGATAGGTATACCTTGATTTCTAATTACTGTATTTCGGTAATTTTTTTAACTAAATCAATTTTGTTTTCACTATTAGCACTATAATTTCTTATATTTTCCTATCATCATCATCATTTCAGCCATAGGACGTCCACTGCTTGACATAGGCCTTTATTTTCCTATAAATATAGTAAAAACAATATATATTTTTCATGCATATTCCCTATTCTTACTTAATTGTGTGATGAGCACAAACATTTACCTAACCATATCAATATCAAAATACAGAGCACATTCCGATTGATTTTGGATCTTAAAAAGTCACATTCTCCTACCCAAATACAACAATAATTTCTATAGAATCAACCTTGAATGCAAAGAACAAAAGTTCACTTTGAAATTAACATTTTTTATGCACAATGCGAGTGTCAATCTATCTATAAGTATACTAATATTATAGAGCTGCAGAAGAGTTTGTTCTCAGGAACTACTGTTTTGATTTGAAACATATTTGTAAGTTAAATTATCCATTTATCGAGGAAGGTTTTAAGCTATATTACATTACGGTGCGACAAATAGAAACGGAGTATCAATGAAAAATGTTTCAAAAACGGGAAATAAATATTATTATATTTCTTATGATAAATTTTATATGAAAGAAAGACAATTATTTATTTGGTTCATATAACAAATACTTAATTACTCACAGTAAATTAACAAAGGCAAAAATATACTGTGATATAATACCAATATGGTTGCCACTCAGTTATTTTGCCATGGCAAATGTTTTGAATCTCCGTTGCGTGCGCTCCGTAAACGGTTAAAGTAACGCAAAAAAGCGGCCAAGTGCGAGTTGGACTCGCCCATGAAGATTTCCGTAGCAGCAAGTAACATAATATAAAAGTTCTTGTAGTTCGTTGTAACTTTGATCGATGTTTTGATAGTGTAAATTGCGGCTTACGATTTATGACGTATTAAAAAAAACTACTTACTAGATCTCGTGCAAACCAACTTTCGGTGGAAGTTTGTACATCTTATTTTTTTTAGTTTTATCATTCTCTTATTTTAGAAGTTACAGGGGGGGGGGGAACACATTATACCACTTTGGAAGTGTCTCTCGCGCAAACTATCTAGTTAAGAAAAAAAAAAATTAGAAACCTTAATATCATTTTTGAAGACCTATCCATAGATACACGTATGGGTTTGATGAAAAAAAAATGTTTTGACTTTCCGACCTAAGTATACCACCACCTAAGTATAGTACCACCAAAAAATTTTGTTTTCTATTTTTGTGTAAATTTTAATGCGGTTCACAGAATACATCTACTTACCAAGTTTCAACACTATAGTTCTTAAAGTTTCGGCAAAAAGTGGCTGTGACATACGGACGGACAGACAGACAGACAGACATGACGAATCCGTAAGGGTTTTCGTTTCCGATCCATAAGGGTCCGTTTTTTGCCATTTGGCTACGGAACCCTAGAAATCATGTCAGACGGAATTGTTCCCATTTAAAATTTCTAACAAAATAGTCTATCTTATAAGGATGACTTACTTTAATCTTTTTTATGGTACCTAATCAAATTTGTTCTAAAATAATTCATCCTCGATATCCTTCGATAGCGGCGCTTTTTTACTGCTAAAGCGAGACATTGATGTGATTTATTGTATTATTTGATTATTTTGAGCACTGGTCGAACTCCACACGGGCGAAGCCGAGGGCGGAAGCTAGTAACCAGTAAGTTGCTATGATTACCATCTACAAAGGGTATAGAATACCAGCATCCGAATCAGAATCAGAATCAGAATCAGAATCAGAATCAGAATATTTTATTTCGCTTAAATGTGGTACAGAGATGTTATAATATAGATATAGTATTTCAGATCACACATTTTACCATAACATGACATGCAAAATATATTAGCAATCATAAAATTAATGTCACATATTATTTTAGTCAATCGATTTTAAATTATGTGGGTTACAACATCCGGGTTTTAAAAGAATCGAAATATTCTTCCATTGAGTAAAATCATTTTTCAATTAACCACTTTTTTAAAGAAAATTTAAATCTGTTTAGGGGAAGAATTATTATGTCATCATTTAGTTGATTAAAAATTTTTATGGCCATGCAGTAAGTGCTCCTACTGTAGAGGGCTGTAGTTGACATCGGAAAAACAAGTTTGTTGGGATGCCTTGTATTAAAATTACAGAACTCCTTTTTTGTGATGAACAAATTTGGGTTTGTTTTGACAAATACACATATTTCAAAGATGTATATACAAGGAACGGTTAGTAATTTAAGTTTCTTGAATAGGGGTCTACACGATGTCCTACCGTCCACATTGCAGATAGCTCGTATGCATTGTTTCTGGGCTATTAATGCTCTGTTAATGTGAAACGAGTTCCCCCAAAGAATAATACCATACCGTAGCAAGGAACATACATATCCGTGGTATGCTTGGATTGCAGCACTCACCTCGCTAACTCGTGTTAAAAGTCGCCAAAGAGCATACGCAAAAGAATTTAACTTATTACAGAGTCTATTGATATGTTCCACCCATGAAAGACCATCGTCAATTATGATACCTAAGAATAATGTGTTCACAGATTCCTTGATGGTATTCATTCCAGAGAAAACGCGTAGAGAGTGTTTGTTACCGTTTTTGTTAACGAATTGCATAAATGTCGTTTTATTTAAGTTCACCTTAAGATTATTCCTGTCTAACCAATTTATTATTTTACGAATAGTTTCATTTATGTTGTCATTATAGGATTTTTTATCGTTGCATGGGATAACAACAGATACATCGTCAGCAAAGAGTACACAATCATTTTGGGTTACGTCCGGGAGATCGTTTATGTAGAGTAGAAATAGCAAAGGTCCTAATATGCTGCCTTGTGGTACACCAACGTCATTAAATTTAGTAGATGATTTATACTCAATTAATTCCAAGTTAGTGTTCATGTTTGATATCTCTACATATTGTCTCCTATTCTGCAGGTAACTTTTAAGCCATTCGTTTGCGATTCCTCTTATTCCTTGTAGGTTGCATTTATTTAGTAGAATACTATGTGACACAAAATCAAAGGCCTTGCTCATGTCAAAGAAAACCGCTGTCACTGATTTACGCTTGTCCAAGTAAGAGGACACTTTATTTACTAGCGTGTAGGCAGCTAACGATGTGGATTTAGCTTTTTGAAATCCATGTTGTTCAGGTTTGATGCGTTTATATTTACTCAAAAAATTTGTCATACGGACGTGCATAGCCCTTTCAAATATTTTTGAAATTGTTGGTAGGAGCGATATAGGTCGATAATTATCTACTTCTGTTTTACTGCCTTTTTTATAGAGTGGTTTCACGATCGAAAGCTTAAGGATTTTAGGAAAAACACCTGTTGAAAAGGACAGATTAATCAAGTAGCATAGTACAGTTGAGATTTCCGCGACGCACAACTTTAAAATTCTTGTCTGTATTTCATCGAATCCCGTGGATTTTGTGGGGTTTAAAGACTTTATTATTTTTTGCACCTCCTGATCATTAATTGGGTATAAGAAAAAGCTTTGATGATTATTTTTTAATTGTAATTTTTCAGGTTTCTCATTTTTATTGTGAGTCATTTTAGTCATATTAATGTAATGATCATTAAAAGCATTTGCAATGTCAAGAGGATTTTCTAAGATTGTATTGTTTATAATTAATTTGTAAAGGTTTTAATTTACAGGTACATTTTGTGTTTTACCTTTGATCACATCCCACGTTGCTTTACATAGGTTTTTTGATCTATATATGTATTTAGAGCTAGTCATTTTTTGAGGCTGGTTAATACATCGTTTAAGAAGTTTTGAATACCTATTGTAAATTGCATTAGAGTTTTTGTTTGGATTTTTATAATATGTAAATCGTAGTTTTCTCTTTGTAATGGTTGATCTTTTTAGGCCTTTTGTGAACCAATTGGAAGACTTTGCTTGAGAATTGACTAAAATTCTGCTAATTGGAAAGCACAAATCATAAAACAGTTTTATGGTGTGGAAAAACCGATTAACCCGTAGCTGTCATTAGGTAAAACCTCGGCGTAAAGTACGCCATCTTCTTGGTATTATAAGGTCGCGTTTTATAAACGGGTGAAATTTAAAGAGCAATTACAAAAACATCAATGAATCATTTTTGTTAAAAAAAAAGAATTTTTTTATACGTAGTTTTCGAGAAAAACGCCAAAACTATTTTGATTTCAACATAAAATAAAACACTCCGTGCCCCGTGCGTGCACCCCGAGGGAAGAGTAGGGCACTATTGTAATGAGAGAGACAGAGGCGATGATGTAGGGACGTTTCAGACTAGACAGGATGCTCTTAAATATATTTTTTTTGTAAGGAATAATAAAAATGAAAACTAGCCCGTTTTTAAGAACGAAAATAATAGGGCCCGGTTTCTTTAATATAATTAGAAGTTCTGTTAAAGTTTCACCCGTTTATAAAAGGCGACCTTGTACTTTTTGGCTTACGTTGGTTAAATTAATAGTTAGGTAATACGCATTCATGGCTTATGAGGAAAAACACTTAGGTAGTAACTAACTACTTTTACATTGAAAAAGATAGTCAATTACGCACGAAACTAAAAAAAGAGTATTGATATTTAAATGCTAGATGTTTCCAATTTCAATTGAATAGATAAACAAAATTGCTTCCTTAATCTTTAAATATTTAAATTAATGTTCATTTCAGTTCGTATAAAATGATGAACACCAATCGAACTAGCGTAGTCTAAGAAAGTTTTCGAAGAATTCAAAATGGAGAGCAAATTAGTGTTCCTACTTCTGTTGATCTGTGTGTCCTACACAGTTGGGCAAGGTAAATATAAAAAAATATATTATGTTTTGCTTTGGTAGTGATTATCAAAGTTAGGCAACCCTCGCCGCAGTTGGGAGTGGATAGGTGACCATTTCAACCATATTTGGACACATGTATCACCAGCATATCCGTAGGACTTCAGAAGTCACGTTAAAAGTTGGCCCCGGCTAATATCGCTAGATACTAGTCGGGAAGCCTAGTCAGAGTCCTTATGGCGGCTTAATTATAGACAGTAATGTTTAGTCACTGGCAATACAACATCCCTCCTTAAGAGGCCGTGCACCAAATTTCAGTGAAAAATTTAAATACAGTTCTATGTTTGTATGCGTCTATGATGCGGGATAAAGCGTCAACAATGTTGATAATTTATTAGGTAGTGGACATCCTACCTAGGTTTACAAAACGATCGGTTTTGAGCGCTTGATTTTATAGTTAATTTTGACTTAGGTTTAATATTTAATTTTTCTTTTCATAATATAAAAATTATATTATTTTTCATGTATACCTGAATATTATTGTGTAGTGTTAAAATCCTATAATAGGTGTTCATAACGACAGTTTTTAAAAATATATTTGAAGGAAAATTCCAAAAATTTAATGTTATTTCAGATTTTTTTCTGCTATATTTTGTAGGAAAGTAAAAAAAGGATTCAACCCATGTGCTAATAGACCATATCTTCAATTAAATGTTAAAATCAAATTGAAAGGATAACTTGTAGTCTCTTGTAAAACGATGATCAAATGTAACTTTGTTGGAGTTTGGCCCAAACCATCTCATAGTATAGTTGAGGCCTGTGCCCTCAAGTGAGACGTACACAGGTTTTTTTATTATTTTAGATTATCATCTAAAAATACCTTTTTTACCTATAGGACACTTTTACTAGTAGCAATTAAACCACACCTTTTGTATTACAAGGTAAAAACCAATAAATTTCTCCAGTATTCTAAAACAATTGTCAAATAAAAACGTTAATTTTTTTCTTTATAATTGAATTTAATTATTTCCTCATAACCTCATTATAAGGAAAAATACTAAACCTTCTGTCGATGTGTCTTGTTCTTTTCCTCAAAGTACAAATTAATTTATTATTTCCAGCAATTTACTTTGCAAGCATTGTGGAATTCATATGTTATTCAATTAAAAAGCAACTTGCCCATGTCGGGACTTGAACTCTGAACTCCTGCATAGCGTGCAGGTGCCTTACTAATTACAAGGGGCTTACCACGGCCTGCGAAATTAATTTTAACTGATTTTACCACCAATCATACCAATTTATCGCCACCTAGGAAATGCCTTAATTTATTCCTTTTATATTTTCGAGTATTCTAATAAAAGTTCTTCTCAAAATCAACCAATAATAAAACTCTGGTAGGGCAGAGCTATATTTGGGTCGAGTATAAATGCTTGGAAGAAGCCCTAGAATAATTGAGTATTGCTGAGTATTATTAACAAATTTTTCAGACAGCAGCGATAGTAGCGGAAGCAGCGGTGACAGTAGCGGCAGCAGCGGTGACAGTGACAGCGGCAGCGGTGAAGGCAGTGGAAGGACCGAGCCATGCTCAGTCGATGACTTAGAGTGTATCCGGGACTACTTCGCAAGCTCGAATCAATGCACGAAAACCAGCCATGAAGATGGGGACCCGATAGCAAGGGACTTGCTAGTAGCATACGTACCCAAATTTAACTGCACTATTATCTGCATTCAAGACACAATCACCATGTTAGGTTCATCAGTGGAAACGTTTTTGTAAGTTTTGTATATTTGCTTCAATTCCTAAACTTTGTGAAGTTCTTTCTTTCTTTTCGAATAAAGAAAAGAGACTGAAAGAGTCAAGAAACTAAAATGCTGTAAACCTAGCAACTCTAAACGATTTTAGAAAAAATATTAAATCAAGACTAATTCTATGATCACCAGAGTTGAAACCAAATAGCATCTAATCAAAAATTAATAAAAGAACATTACTTTTGAATGCTTGCTTGCTGGTGTTGGAAAACATAGTGTGGCAACCTGCTTATTCAAAAAATTTCCTGGATCCCCTGGCTGAAGCCTATGGAGGTCGAAATGATCTAATTAATTCATTTAGTTGGAAGTATTATAAATATACGACTTCCTGCATCTAGAATCATGATAAAGTTAAGCAAATCGCTATAAGAAGACTAGATTTCCCATTGAATTATTGTACACCACACAAAATAAACAAATCACAGGAAAAACAATCATATAGTACTGCTAGGCAAAGAAAGATTTTATTACGGCTTCTAGCTGCGCCTGCTCTAGGGCAAAATTGTAACCCTGTGTTATTTTAATACAGTGCTTATTTGAAATTCTAGCGTAAACGAAGAAACCCAAAACCTCGTGATGACTGTTAACTTCGAGGGCATCAACATTCACACTTCACGTGCCAATTTCGTCGTACACTTAAGAGGCGAGGAGCCGATAGTTGCTGAAGATTTTGTAAACGTCACTTATGGTAAATATTTTGGTTTCCTTGTTAAGATTGTTGGCTTCAGCAGTTACACCATGTGTATGTTTTTTATTTGTCCACATTTCAGAAAAGCCGCAATAGTAAATAACTGAATGCCAGGACGCTTAAGGCCTCAAGCGTCCTTAACATCCAAACAATGAAATTTCTATTGTGTCTCGTTAACGTATACTTGATGAGTTAAAGGTTAATACAGACAAGTAATATATTTTTACAAAATGTTGCTTATCACAAAACTCGCCTACAATACTCGTCGCGGCAAGATCAAATTTTAGCATTCGATATAGCTTCATTCCGTATTTATAATTATCAAAAGAATTTACCATGTCGTGGTCACCGTTATTGGTGTCGACTTAGGTTGAGCGTCTTCAACTGTAGACTTCAATTGTGTCAAACTGTGTAGCCCGAAGTAGCTAAAGAGATTCTTATTCAAGGGCCATCAGATTCTAATACGTTATTTCTTTCGATTTTTACCAAAGGATTGGGTTTAATGTCTTATTCAACTTATTACAGCTGGTGCAATAACCGCAATCATTCCCCACAAAGGACTTAGAGGAATTGCCGGTGCCGCTGTATCCGCCTTCAATACCGACGCGATGCCACCATTTGAAATTGGACCTAACGTCTCAGACAGTTCAGGTAATTATTAATGTATACTTTGCTAGAAATGTACGGTTCTGTAATTGTTACGTTGTTGTACATACACGTGTAACTTTCCCGATCACCATTTAAATGTTGGTGGGCATGGTCTATGCCCCAAAATGCTTTTATTAAGACAATTCAATGCTTCCAACTCGCCACCACTAAGTAAAGTTATGTTTTATAAACGAATATACTAAATTTTCTTAGGTTATCCATAAAAGAGAAGTGTCTGGTCGTCAAAGACGCAAAAAGTTCGACGACATCAGAGATGGGACGAACTTCTTCTACCGTGAAATCAAAGAGCTAGCCAGTGACCTTTTTGATTTTGCATACTGTTTTCCAAACATACTTAAAAAATGATACTCTATGGTGATCTACGGAACTCACTGTGCGTGTTCCGACACGTACTTCGCACTTGTTTTATTTTTAACGGTTTTAATTTAATTTAATTTCTGTTTCAGATGAAGTAGTTAGCAACTTCTTCGACGCTTTGGTCAGCGACATTCCCACGGCAGTCCAGGAACTTCTTCTGACTAAAGCCCCCTACTTCTTCTACGTTTACTTGCAAGAATACATTTGTAACTACGGTATCGAATTCACCGGAGAGATTATCCACTAAAATCTTTCGAACAAGTTCTATACATAAGTGATCAGATAAATCAGGTGCATTTAACTTTGAAAGTAGTTCATTCATAGTTTAAGGTCATTTATTTTACAATAAATACAGTTATTGTAAAACCATTCGATTCATATTAATAAGTCAGGTCAGACCACTATGCCGATTTTAAAGTGCGATCTTTTTCCGCATTCTTAAAAGCCAACATTTGAACTTTAGGTACCTCAGTACCTACCTAAATATGCACCTGACTTTTCGATCAGTAATCACCGAGTTGTAGATAACTTAGGTTTAACAAGGGTATTATTTTTAACTATTCATTAATGAATCATGCCATTTGACATTGTTATTTTCTTAATTAGTCAGTAGAAAAAATGTTGTAAAGTCATAACTGAGTTTCTTGCGGCGTTTCTTCTCAGTTAGCCTTTGTTCTATGGAAGCGCTGGTAAATAATAAAGTAACAATAAAATTAGTGAAACATAACTAAATCTTATGTACTACTTACTGTAACTATTTTTATAGGCTGTTAATTCGCCTTAAAATATTTTTCCACAAAAATTTGCAATGTAATTATTAATATTTTTCACAAATAAAGAAAACTTAAGCAGAATAGTCTGATTATTTTATATTTGATGACTTCACAGAATCGAACCATTTATTTGATACCAATGCAAGCCTGTATAGTAGCTTTAATATACAGTGTGAAATAAATAAACTTTACCTGTATGCACTATAGAAAGTTGAGTGTGCAAAATATGAGGACTGCGTTCTGTAAATTGTATTAGGCTCAGAAAAGCTTGCAGATTATGAATCTGGATAAAAAGTATTTTGGTTCATAATTTTTGTACCTCACTCCTTATGAATCAAGAATATTGAAAAATAGCTTTGGAGTCATTTTAAGGCTTATTTTAGTGTCAATCTCCAAATTATGATTATCTAATTGAACGAATACTAGAAAACTTAAATCGGTATCATAAAATACTGGCTGGACTAAGACATGAATTTTTCAATTTTTTAGTGCAGAAAGAAACTAAGAAAGATTTTTTTTTAAATTTTATTTCTAAACGGGTTAAAAATGAGATAAAAGTTTGTATTAATGTCCCTTAGGTTTAAGGTTATAGTTAAATCTTAAAATTTTGTGTTTCGGCTGACGATTTAAATTAATTAAAACGTTTCTCGGCGTTTTTAAATAAGATTGAAATTAATTAAATAATTAAATGCCACCCTCGAAAGTGTAGTAAGTGGGAATGAAGCTATATGTGGAAAAACAATGTTATGTAGGTAGGCAATCCTGAAATAGAAAACAACTTATTATGGCGCTTTAGCAGTAACTCGACTTGATACCCAGGGTTGACATACTCACACAAACGTTACGTGTCTATGTTATGGACCAAGTGATTAAATGAACATTGTTCATGATATGAGAGCAAAAGATATATAAAAGACAGCAAGATTATAAACTTGTCTGGGTTTTGTAAATATATGTATGGATAATACAAATATATGTTTTATTAGGATTATAAAATATATATTTAAAGCGCTACATCCTAGCGCTTCACCGGCCACTGCCGCAGTATTGCTTCCTTCACTGCCCAACCATCATCTAGCAATACGTAGGGTATTCATAATGACCAGACACTATAATAAGTTAAGGAAATCATTATTCACTGGACTGATTTAACCTGACATTGACCATAATGCCCAGGCATTGTAATTAATTTCCTGATTGATTACTTGGTCCATAAAATCTACAAAATCTCAGTTTCAAGAACCAGTCAGTAAAACATAGGTAAAATTGGGTTTGATACAATAACACATAATTATTAATAGGCTTAATTGAGCTACTGAGAACGATGTTAACTGTAGTTTTGGTGAGCAAATGCCCATTAATTTAATCACTCCTGTTAAATGCTTTTGAGTCAAATACCATACTATTTGCTCCTATTTTATATTTAGGAATTCTAGTGGAAAGCCTCAATTCACCCAAAACGCAGTGGGCATTAGAAATACTTGGTTCATTGAAAAATTAGAAATACGACATGAAGGAAGAGACAATGGTAATAAATTATTTATCATATACAGGGTTACATTGCAAAGTAGTGCCAAATTTTAATGACAAGATCGAGAGAACAATATATGTAGTATGCGACAGTTCTATCTTAAAGTTTCGTTATGTACGTCCGTCTGTATACAATCATAAAAACATTAATTTATTTAACCAACCAATTATACACCAATAATACAATTAACAAGTAATAACTATTTAAAATATGAGCTAAGTGTAGATTCGGTTCTCTATTTTGTTTCCTAACTTTTTTATCCATAATCTAAAGTGCAATATATTTTTTGTCCTAATCATCATTTGTCCGAATGATAACTTGCCCGAACTTAATGTCACATAATATTACATGCAATAAAATAAAAACCCTAAATATAATATGCCATACATTTATTTGTCATAAATATTACAATATAATACATAGACATAAAACCGTTTTCTATAAAAGTTGTAAGTCCTACATTCAAATTATATAATGTTTATTTATCCTAATAATAATAAATGCGTAGTGCAAGCTAGCAGCAATTATTATGCATGAAGGCAATCAGCATGCACCATGCATGCATGCAAACATCATACAAACATCATGCAAACATCATGCATACAAACATCATGGATGCAAGCAATCAGCATGCACCATGCATGCACGCAAGCAGCATGCACCATGCATGCAAGCAAGGAGCATGCACTGTACATGCAAGCAAGCAGCACGCACCATGCATGCAAGCAAGCATCATGCAGCATGCATGCAAACAAACCTGAAAGCAAGCAGCATGCACCATTCATGCAAGCAAGCAGCATGCAAGGCTTCTGTCACGGCTCCGGCGCTGCGTGTCCCCGGCGGCCCAACGCGTGCTTATCGTCGCAGACGGCTTTTGCTCACCACCGTAGCGGCTCCGCGCACCGCGGCGGCTCGCTACCAACCTCCTGCTCCTCAGCCCGCGGGCCGCCTTGCCCCTCCGCGCCTACTCGATTTTGAATTACACTCTAGGGGTAGGGCAGACAAGACTGCGTGGAGTAGGGTTTACGGCGATTCGTTTCTATCACTAAAAACATAATTTTTTGCTATCGTTTTAGGACTAACAATAATATTGTAAATGAACATTCGGAATAAGATACAGTATGTAAACAATACTTAGGACATGTGACTTTATTTCATGTAAAATTAGTAGATCCAACTATTATAGTAATCAAAAGTATGACAGAATAGTTTTAGGACTAGAGATAATTATATAACACAACATTTCGAATTTTTTAACATTATGATTACTGAAGTTTATAGCAAACGTGTTTTGGATAATGATTTTTGGAACAAACAATGTTAGGAGAAAAAATGGAGTACCGTAGTTTCACTTACAGGCTACACAACTTGCAAATGTAAAGTTTACTTTTAAAACACCTTTTTAGGAGTTAATTTTTAGACAATCAATAGCCAAGATTTACAGATAAGAGTTATATGCAAAGCACTTCTGAAGCCATGTTTTAAAAATGTGGGTAGTGTGTTGAAAAATATATATACTTGATTTCTTCTGTACATATTTTGAGGTACCTACCACACCTACACTTAGAGTTGAGACGTTTTTAACTTTCGTCTATCTCATTGTGTCAGGTGTGGTTAGATAAGTCGTTTAAAAATATTGTAGGTGTGTAAACATCACTTTTAGATTTAGAAATCTGTTTGCGTTAAGCTTTAAAGTTCATTTATTGTTAGCCTTATACATCCTTAAATAGTTGCTTTAAGAAGTGTGAAAAAATTCACAACAGTAGTACGATACTGTAACGAAGTGAATAGAAAAACTTTCATAGCTAGTTAGGCTTTACAAGTTGAGTTTACATATAAAATGTACTTGGAGAAAAAAATTACTTAGATTAAAATGTTAGTTTGTAAAACGCAAACATGTACGGTGCAAAAATATTCACCATTTTACTAAAAGTAAGCGTGCTCTGCTGCTTCCACTTCAATTAGATTTTTTGTGACTATATCAGCAATAACAGTTTTGAAATGGCAAACCAGAGTGGACTTTTCACTTTCGGTAAGGTACCCGTCTGAGTCTGAGTCTTTGTCCCTCATGTCATGATGTCCATCATCCTGTTGATTCTCACCTAAAAAAATAGACTAGTCTCCGTTTTAGCGAAATGAGGAGGTCTCCATTCATGTACATTTCCATTGACTAGTGGCTTTTCTTATTCTTTATTAAAACGTTACACAGAAGGCGTCAGCGGACCCGCCATACTCCCGACTCGACCCGTCGTCGTCCCGTCCCGACTAAAAAGATTTTATTAGTATGATTTCTGCATTGACATTCAATAGCAAAGTATATCATATGTCAACAAATTATCTTTCTGCATAAGAGCGTACTGTGTAGTACGCTCTTATGCAGAAAGAGAATTTGTACATCAACGACAGCAAACTGCGATCTATTTTAGAGCAGCTTGGGCTTTGGTAGTATCAGAGAATAATCATCATCATCAGCAGCAGCATTTGGAAGTCCACTACTGGACAAAGGCCTTCCCTATAAAAGGCCACAGCAAACGACTCTGGGCAGTTTGCATCCAGCGGCTGCCAGGAACCTTCATCACAGTGCGTATCCTGTTAAAAAAAACATGTAATTCTTTTTAATTTAAATAAGATTGTCAACTCACCTACCTATTAAGTATTTTTTACTCAATGGATAAACACGTTAAATGTTAGACGTGTCCAATTTGAATAGATTAAAATAATTGGCTATCTTAATCTTAAAAATATTTAAATTGGCATGCAATTCGGAATATATAAACTAAAGAATACAACTTAAACAATCATATTCGAAGTTAGTTTTCTCAGACCCTAAAATGGCGAGTAAATTTGTGTTCCTGCTTTTTTTGGTGTGTGTGGCTTATACTGCTGGACAAGGTAAATAACTTACTTTTTTGTCATCCTACGTTGGTCCACTGCTGGAGACAAGTCTCTTCCAATGTAGGCCACTAAGCCCATCCCCGGCTTTTCTATTCCATCCGCTGTCAGCAGGTTTGACATAGAGGATATGCTCATAATCGCCATGCTGGATATCTGGGTTGATGCAGTCAGTGCACAGCTACAGCACCAGTGACGCTGCTGCCCTTCACAGGTTGGGTATTTGGGCTATGCTAATAAGAATGTTTATACCGCCACTTAAAAGTATCGGTCGTCAGAAGCCCGTTTGTTGGGCAGCAGGATGCACCGAGAGCAAGTGAACAGATTTGAAGCATTTGGATAGTGTTTTGCTCTGCTACTTCCTTGTAGAAGAAATGTATGAAATAACAAAACAATTTACTCATAAATTGAATTCGTTAGTGTTGGTACGGGCATGTGATGAGAAGGAAAGAAGAGAAGTGTAAATGTAGAGGACCAGCTCAAAAGAGATGGACGGATTGTGTGACGGGTGAGATGACTGATAAGGGAGAGAATGACTCTATGACGAATGACCGAATTGTTTGGAAGAGGAAAATATACTACGACGACCCCAGATGACGTAGGAACAGAGCAGGCGAATGACCAATTACTCTTAAATTGAATGGTAAATATCACACTGTGAAATTTTTTATCTGAATTGTTTATATTTCCATAAATCTATGCTTATTTAAAAGAGGTCTTAGAATCCTTTTGGGATCAGGTTTCCTTCGGTATACTTCTATATATTGATGGATATGTATGATACTGTATATGTTTATGATGGCATACCCACATTACATCATACATAATTACATACCACTATCTATTTTGTAGTTTGTAGTTGTACTATATACACGCAAAATTTGTTTTTGTGTTTTCGATATTAGCCTTGTAGCAAAGGTCCTATAGATGTTCTATTTGACCACTAGAATCAGCACCTAAGAGATATTGCGTTATTTCAATTACATCTGATATATGCATGTCGCAGCCAAGCCAAGAACGGCTACTAGAATATTTTACTAGTAAATTGTATCTTTGTCCTTAAAATAAATGAATAAAATTCAGGGTCACTTGACAAAAACATATGAGTTGATTTGGTAATTTTTCATACATTTGATGATGACATTTGGTATACATAGAAAGAGATAAGAATCAATTAATTTCTTTATTTAATAATTACATATATACATACATATTTATCACAATTAATAAATAATAAATAAATTGTTTCCTCAGTCTCAGTCTTAGTTTGGGGCTAGCTAGTTGGTATCAACTAGCTAGCCCCAAACTAAGCAAAGCTTGTACTATGGCGACTAGATAACAGATAAACATACATAAATACGTTTATAAACATCCATGACTTAGGTACAAATGATCGGGCTTATCACACAAACATTGCCCCTTGCGGGATTCGAACCCGCAACCGCTGGCTTTGTAGTATTTTATTTGTAGTATTTATATATTCTACGCAATTGTATGATAACTTTAAAGGGTTACTTGCGATGTAATAATGACACAGCAAATTGCTTTTGCAGATAGCAGCGACAGTAGTGACATCAGCGGCGACGGTAGCGGCAGCAGTGGTAGCAGTGGTGACAACAGTACCACTGAAAGTGACAAGTACTACCCATGCTCACTCGGTAATTTCGACTGTATCCGAGACTACTTTGTTAGCACGAACCTGTGCACGAGTGCCAGCCATGAAGATGGAGACCCGATCGTAAAAGACATTCAAGTGTCATACCTTCCCAAATGGAATGTCACACTTTACTCGTTTAAAGACACAATTACTTTCTATGGTACCTCCATAGAAACTTTCTTGTAAGTTTTATTCCTTAGTAACAATCCCCTATATACAATGTGCATTATTTATTTTCAGCACTAATACTACCAACATCAATTAGAAAAAGGACAAGGCCTAAAGAAGAAAAATCCTATAATCTAGGATATTCTTCCGTATAACATTCATCCCAAATCACCAATACCTGTTATTGATTAACAAATGGTTAACTAATAACCAGAGAATTACAAATACCCCTGACAGATTCTCAAAAATACTCAGTTTAGCCTAGTTCGCACTGTATTAGTAGTTCGGTCAAATAGCGAATCGTCACGAAATTGCATCGACTGATACGCAAATTTTAGGTATCGTCGCGTTAAACCAGTGCATTTTTGTTGTTCGTCTACTGCTAACAACTAAATTTCACGCCACTTATCTAAAATACTTATCTAGTCTACCCCCTAGCATGACCTCCAAAACACGTTATGATGTAGCGATTTATCGACACCAACTCCAAAAATATGATCAATATAGCCGCCATGTTAAATCGCCGTGCCGATAACGTCACATGTTGTGATCACTGTTTCGGTGAAAATTCAAAGTGGTCATGTTTTTAAAAAAAAACCGTTGATGTCGATAAATCGCTGTATCGTATCATATGATATCGTGTTTTGCTTTCCTGTATTGACGAACAGAGCTTGGTAAAACTGGACCTTAATGGCTTCCATAAAAGATGTCAAATGTTTCTCTTTTTTGAAAATCATTTTTGTAACTTTAACTTTACAAACATTTGTAAAGTCAAAACAGATATTTTTGTTACTTAAAAAAATACTTATTTACATTTCAGCGTGAACAAAAAAAGCAACAACCTCGTGATGACTGTCTACTTCGAAGGCATCAACATTCACACTCCACACGCTAATTTCCACTTCCACAGAAGAGGCGAGGAACCACTGCTTGTTGAAGAATTTGTCAACACCACTTACGGTTAGTACTGCGATTTTCGTAAATCTTTTTCTGGCTTCAGCAATTCTGCCTTGTAGTGTATTTGTAAAAGCGAATGAAGTATTTTGCCGGTACCTACGTATCCTACTAGTTGAAGAGGACGGAGATTTTTTTTGTGACCGCGAAGGACGTGTGTGACGCTTCTAGCTCACATACGATACAAGGTAATAAATATCAACAGTTAAGGCGAGTAGTGCCCCAAAATTAGCGACTCGACGAATGTTAGTACGATTATCGCCCGAAAACTCATTAAAATACGGTTCATAACAGCGCGTAATGAAAAGTGGCTGTTACTGCGTCTTTACGTAGCGAAAATTGAGGAAAATAATACTTTTCGCATGGACGCAATTTTTCGAATAAAAATTCCTATGCTCAGTTTGTAGTTATTATGTTGGCCTATCAATCGTCGTATAAACATAAGTCGAAAACCGTACACTATCATATTTATGAACTTGGCTTCCATTTTCACATTTTCGTTTTGTTGGGATAAACTAAATACTAAATCATAAAAACTCTTACTCAGAATTTCTGTCAAATGGTTTGCATTGCGCGACATCTGTCGATTATTTTTGCGAGTAACGGCACTTGCTAATAAGTAGATAGATTAGTATGATTTAAACAGAGGGCGCTGTATTTCGTTTAAATTCAGTTTCATTGCTTACGCACACTAGCAAGGAATACTGCAAATTTAACGTTTTTTAATCATGTTGCTTTTGAGGATATTTTTTTGGAGTCCAAGTTCATTCGCGAGAATAATAGCGTAACCAAAAACTTATGAAGACACTTTCAGCATTGTTTATGCTTTCTACTTTACGAATTGGGCAAAACAAATTTGTATTAAAACTGTCTTTGTTGTTTCACCGAAGAAAGAGAATTAGCATCTTAGTTGTTGTTTTTTTTAATGATTTTAGTATATTTTTTCTCCTGAAGTATAAGTACAAGAAATAAATACTATGCTCAGAATGTTGTGTAGCTTTTGACTATTCTTAGCATATTTTTAAATCTACTTCTGAATAACGGGGCTTAAGTAGTAGGCTTTTAAAACTACATGCTAGCTTACATTTGGCGACTACACGGCTACAAAGCTAGACACGACCAATAAAAATTGAATGGTGATACACGCCATGGATTTCTGGGATTTCAGAAGTGTTTTAGGTCTTTTTCTTTAAGTTTAGCAACAAGCGACCGACAGCTACCACTAAGTGAAAATTCTTCAGCCTTACTATAATTGACCTTTTACGACCAACAAGCAGAGACTAGAGAGTGCGAATGAGACTATTTACTCTCATGCCTATACAGACATGAAATAAAATAATTACAAATGACGTCGTCTATATTTTGCGCTTACTCACTATGCTTAATGCCATTGAAAAGTATTTTTTAATCTCAATAATTATCTGTGCAGATTTTTTATACTCCTCTTATTCAATTTGTTTCAGCTTGTGCATTAACTGCAATAATTCCCAACGCTGGACTTAGAGGAGTTGCCGGTGCAAGTGTAAACGCCTACAACACCGACGCGTTGCCACCATTTGAAATTGGACCTAAAATCACTGACAGTTCAAGTAATTAATTATTTATGTCTTGCTAGCTTTGCACGGGCCTATTATGGATGTGGCGACCATGTTTCTTTATGGTATAAGCCGCATAAAACTAATCAATAAGACCTTTTTCAAATAAGGTCCTTCCTATAAATATAATTAGTTGTAATATTGTAATGCCCTTTCTGGGTCCATATGTACCCTTATATTTTGACGACCTCCGTAGCCGAGAGACGAGCATACCGGACTTGGTGTCGCTATCTCAGAGATCCCGGGCTCGATTCCCGGTCTGTCAACGTAGAAAAACAACTTTTCTATATTGTCTCGGGTCTGGGTGTTGTGGTACCGTCGTTGTTTCTGATTTCATATCTGTAACACAAGTGCTGAAGCTACTTATCATAGGATCAGAGCAATGTACCTGAGGGACAATTCCCGTAATTTGACAATAGTCGCAATCCGGTGTCGATCCGCTCCTAGTAACATTACGATCCCAAACGGTATTCTCATAAACCCAAAAAATGCAATAATAGTTCGTAATACGACTGAAAATGGAAGATACCAAAATAAGTTTTTTTTTTGCTCTATTTTTAGTCGTATTGGGATAGTTTTGATAATTTTACGTCAAATTAAAAGTTTACGAGAATACCGTTTGTGATCGTAATGTTACTGGGAGCGGATCGACACCGGAATGCGACTATTGTCAAATTACGGGAATTGGGCCTCTGATGTTGTCCATTATTTAATATACCTATGTATATAAATTGACATAGTATAGTCGTAAAAATTAGTTTTAACACAGTATCGTAGTCTTATTACCGATGGATTTTATTATTAAAATGGTGACCGGATCTAGGTTCTAGATACTAAAAGTATCGCAAAATATTTAGCTTAAAAAATTCAAAAATGTTTTCAGTTATATTTTGGAGATACTGTTTAAAAATTTTGGTAATCTGTACAAACTGTATGCCAAATAGTATTTTTTTTTTTTTTTTTGCCGTTTCTGTCCCACTGCTGGGCAAAGACCTCCCCCAAACCTCTCCACTTATCCCTGTCGGTGGTTAGGGCCTGCCAATCTTGGAGAAAATTGTCTAAGTCATCGCGCCATCGCTTTCGAGGTCTACCTCTCGAACGATGTCCATCAGTAGGCAGCCAGTGCGTGAAGACTTTTGTCCACCTTTTAGAATCCATCCTATGGACATGACCCGCCCACTCCCACTCTCTAGTAATATATTTTAATATATTTTTTTAATCACCATGAATTTTTATTTTTGTTTTAGATGAAGTGGTCAATGACTTCTATGAGGGCTTAATCAGTGATATTCCAACGGCTGTCCAAGAACTTCTTCTGACCAAAGCCCCTTTCTTCTTCTACATTTATTTGCAAGAATACATTTGTAACTACGGTATTGAAATCACTGGACACATTGTCAACTAAAAGAAACCAGTAGCCACGAATTTATTGTACCTGACTCCAAAATTTCCGATTTTCTTACTCTTTCTAGGTAAAGACTAAGAGGTGTAGAACTGAAATAAATGCTTGTATTTGCAAAATTTCAATCGTGATGGTTTTCAATGCCATTAGAAATGTATATACTTTTGTTTGGTATTTGCTGTAAGCTGTCTCCCTATATTCACGATAAAGATTTTAAATTCTCATTTCAGTCTAAAGAATAGAGTTTTACAAAAATAAAAGATTGCTTTATTGGTACAACTGAAACGCTACCACTAGTACCACGATAAGTTCTACATTTATTGTCAACATCTTCTCTTGATTGATCAAGAGACAAAGATCAAGAGAAGAAGTTACTAAATAAAGGTTGGTTGGTTTGAACCAACCAACCTTTATTTAGTAACTTCTTTCTCAGCATTGCTTGCATTTAGCAAGCAATGGTTCCCAAATAAAAATACAAATAATTGCAACGCATTTTACAAGATAAAGGCTGGTAGCAGTATTATTTTGCTCTGTTGTTGTTTAGACTGTAATCCGTATTTATAAAACCTGTTTAACATTATAGTATGCAATAAACATTTAAAGCTTGTAACAGTTTTTTACTAAAATAACATAGAAGGCTTTTTATAACTTTTAATTTTTGCTGTTTTCAACATTTCGTCTGTTCGAAAACTGGTTGTAAAGTGCCAATCCAATCAGCAATAATAAGATTTCGATGTTTGAATTTTTTTAAGCAGTAAATAATTAATTAACGCATTAATTTATTTGAAAACAATCTGCACCTTAATTAGCAAAGCACCTGCTCTCTAAGCACGTTCTGGGTATGAATCCCAGCATAAGTGATTTGTTGTTTTATTATTGAATATGTATTTCACGATACGAAATGTCTTTTACATAACATTAACATTACATATAAATTAAATTTTAAAAAATATTACGTCTAACTTCAATTTTAAATCTCTAATTTGTAACGTTGTACGCACCAAAATCAGACCCTAATAAGTTTGGCGTTATTTCAATTAATTCAATTACACATTGGATAAGAAATTGTGTTCTCTTAAAAAAACTGTAAAAACGCCATTGTGACGTTGCTATAAGGTCGGTAGCTCACGACCACCGTAAATTAAGTCACGAAACCGATATACAAGCACATTTCGCTTGAGATGAACAAACACTTTTTCGCGTCAAAAGGATCGGTTTTTTTCTTCTACAAAAACCTTAGGACCTATTGCTCACCGGATAAGTAGTACAAACTTTTAAGGGTATTTCCATCGGCGCATACGGCGTCGACAATCTTTAAGGTTGGGAAAGCTATCGCCGTGATTTTCGGTGTTTGGAGAACAGCCGTCGTGATTCTCGGTAGCTGGGGAGCCACCGCCATGATCCTTGGGATCTGGAGAGACGTTACCGCCGTGAGCCTCGGGTCGGGTCTAAAAAGCTATATCTGTAATCATCTAGGGCTGGATTGTCTTCGCTGCCATCGTCTAGCTTACTACCATATTTGCCTTCTAAGTCTGGTATTGAGGCTTCGCTCAGCGAATTGTTTACAGGTACACGGCATGAGGTTTCTATAATTTTTGGTCTACGACGAAATATTGATGACTCTCGAAAAGGTCGCGCGTAGGTTCGATGACTTCCAGCCTCCCGAACAAGCCGGTTTCCGAAAAGGCTTTAGTACCATAGACCACATCCATACGCTGCGGCAAATTATACAGAAGACCGAGGAGTATAACTTGCCACTATGCTTAGCGTTCGTGGACTATGAGAATTGTTTAGATTGTTTAGCCAAGAACTTGGCTACTAAGTCTGCTTTTATTGAGCAGACAATTGACATGAATATTCGACCTTTGGAATCCGTTCCAATTAATAATTATTTAAATTAGACATTCAGACAATAGAGGAAAACTCTTGCTTACAAAACCTAGCGAGCATAGAAGATTCAAATCATTTAAACATAGTGCACCAAAATATAGAAGGCTTATCTGGAAAAGACTTGGAAATTGAACTATTTGTACAAGAAATGAATATTCAGGTTTTATGTGTAACTGAGCACTGGCTCAAAAAGTATGAACTTATTTTGCACATAGATAATTGTAGCCTTATTAGTTCGTTCTCAAGGGAGAACGCCATCCGTGGCGGGTCACTAATATTAATTAATAATAACTTAAAATGTAAAGAGCGAAAAGATATTGTATCTCTCTCTGTCGAGCGAACTATTGAGATATCATGTGCAGAGCTGGACGATTACATTATTGTTTGTGTTTATAGACCCCCAAGTGGTAATTTTACATTGTTTGAGTCCATAATGGAAGAATTACTCAGGAAAATATTTACTAATAAAAAGAAGGTAGTTGTATGTGGAGATTTCAATGTCGATATCATAGATGAAGAAAAAACCTATCGGGTTAGGTTTCTAAGTCTTTTTAAATCTTTTAATTTAAAGCCTGTATTTGCTGAACCGACTAGAATTACTGCTACAACAGCTACTTGCTTGGATAATGTTTTCTGTAACTGTGTTGTGATTAAAAAATCTATCGTAAATTTTGTAAAATCTGATCACTGCGGTCAGTCAGTCACGTTTGAACACCGTTTTGTGCCGTCTAAAAGTGTTATTCAATATAGACCAGTCACTGATACTCGCAAAGAAAAATTTAAAACTAACTTAAGTGATAAAATACCGCTATTACCTTTTGTTGATGACAATGTTAATAACTTATATGAAGAATTGTTTGAACTAATCAAAAACGAATTTGACAAAAACTTTCCTAAAAAGAAATTAGTCATAAACAATTTCAAACCGAAATTCAGTGACTGGGCTACTGCTGGTATATATATCAGTAGGAGGAAAATGTTTGAACTATATAATCAAAAAGTGTATAGGAATAATGACCTAATATTTGTAGAATATGTTAAAAAATACTCAAAGTTATTTAAAAAGGTCTGTATGGTAGCTAAATCTAATTATATACGTGAAAAAATTAATAAATCGAGTAATAAAATTAAAGAGACTTGGAATATTATAAACAAAGAAACTTGTAAAACACAACATCGCGATCACACATTTACACTAAAAATTGATAATAAGCAAATTAAATCCGATGATGAGGTGGCAGGCGCTTTCGAAAATTACTTCTGTAATATACCTGTCGAAACCACAAAACAACTTAATTCATCTGCTCTGCATGCAAAATCACTGCTTGTGTCCAGTGTTGACGGGTGCAACTCCTTATTTGATTTCACTCATATTAATCCTGTAATGGTAGTCAAAACTTTTATGGAATTGAAACAGAAAAAAACTGAGGATATGTGGGGCATATCAACTGACACAATAAAACCCATTATACCTCTCGTAGCATCTCACTTAGCACATTTATTCAATGAATGTATTGATCAAGGTCAATTCCCTACTTTAATGAAATATAGTAAGATTATACCTTTGTTCAAATCAGGAGAAAAAAGTGACCCAAGCAATTTCAGGCCAATTTCCATTCTACCTGCTTTTAGTAAAATTTTTGAAAAAGTTATATTTAGTCAATTACTCTCCCATTTTAAACTTAACAATTTACTGCACGAGAAACAGTTTGGTTTTTCTAAAGGTAGAAATACAACAGATGCTGGGGTGGCACTTGTCAAACACATTTTGGATGCGTATGAAGATAAGCATGATGCGATAGGTGTGTTCTGTGATTTATCGAAGGCGTTTGATTGTGTCGATCACCAAACACTTATTATGAAGCTAAAACATTACGGTGTATCTAATAACGCATTAAAATTGTTAAATTCTTACCTCTCAGGCAGATTACAAACAGTAAACGTTAATGGTACTAACTCTTCTGGCGCCCCGCTTCAAATGGGAGTGCCCCAGGGCTCAATATTGGGACCGTTGCTATTTTTGATCTATATTAACGATCTCCCTTTCTATTCTAAAGACTCCTGTGAGATAGTTCTGTTTGCTGATGATACTTCTTTAATCTTCAAATTAAAAAGAGGCGAAGAGGTATTTGACGATGTAAGCGGAGCTCTCTCTAAGGTATTAAATTGGTTCACAAGTAACAACTTACTTCTTAATACAAAAAAAACCAAATGTATTAAATTTACTATGCCTAACGTGAAACAAGCTAACACAGTAATTTTACTAAATGGTGAAAAACTTAATCTATCAAACTCCACTGTTTTTCTGGGCATTACATTGGATTCGAAGTTGCAATGGGGACCACATGTTGACACTCTGGCTGGGAGACTTGCTTCAGCTGCCTTTGCGGTTAGAAAAATTAGACATCTAACTGACGTTGTAACGGCAAGGCTGGTGTATTTCAGTTACTTTCATAGTATTATGTCTTATGGTCTTCTCTTGTGGGGTTCTGCTGCGGACATCGATACCATCTTTATTTTACAGAAAAGAGCTATTCGTGCTATATACAAACTTAGTCCGCGTGAATCCCTGAGAGATTTCTTTAAAGAAATTAACATACTCACTGTGGCCTCTCAATACATATTTGATAATATCATGTACGTACGCAAAAATTTAGATCTTTTTATAAAGAAAAGTGATATTCATTCATATAACACCAGAAACAAAAACAAACTTGTAGTCCCAAACTTTAGATTGGCCAAAACAAGTAATTCATTCTTGGGAAATTGTATTAAATTTTTCAATAATATACCTCACAATGTTACCAAACTTCCTATTAATAAATTTAAGTCACATGTCAAAACTACACTGATGTCTAAGGGGTATTATAAAATTCAAGACTATCTTGATGACAAGAATGTATGGTCAGTCCAGCCTGCACTAAACTGATGTGCCTACCTGTTTATTATGGTTTATATTTTTTGTGTGGCAGCTAGTGGTGACTGAGTTTGTTCCGGCGTTTCTTCTCAGCACTTGCCAGATTGTCTGTGTCTTGTCTCGAAGCGCTAGTAGGGCCCAAAAAATAAGGAGACATGTTCTGGCCCCCTAGGGGCCTATAATGTTGTTATTGACGTTCATAAGTGGCAATTTTGTCCTGAATTGAATAAATGATTTTTGACTTTGACTTTGACTTTGCCTTTGATTCGATCGAGACCTGGGCAGTGCTACAGTCTCTCCAGCGGTGCCATATTGACTATCGGTACATCGAGGTGTTGAAGTGTTTATACAGAAACGCCACCATGTCGGTCCGAGTACAGGAGCAGAGCACGAAGGCGATTCCTCTGCAGCGAGGCGTAAGACAGGGAGATGTTATATCTCCGAAACTGTTCACCGCTGCATTGGAAGACGCTTTCAAGCTCCTGGAATGGAAAGGATTTCGCATCAACATCAACGGCGAGTACATCACTCACCTTCGGTTTGCCGACGATATTGTGGTCATGGCAGAATCGCTTGAAGACCTCAGCACAATGCTCGATGACCTTACTCGAGTCTCCCAACAAGTAGGCCTGCGAATGAACATGGGCAAAACCAAGCTCATGTCGAATGCTCATGTTGCGCCCTACCCAGTATCCGTTGGGAGCTCTACTCTCGAAATTGTTGACAAATATGTCTACTTAAGACAAGTTATCCAGTTGGGTAAATCCAATTTTGAGAAGGAGGTCAATCGTCGAATCCAACTCGGCTGGGCAGCGTTCGGGAAACTACACCACGTCTTCTCGTCCAAAATACCTCAGTGCCTTAAGACGAAAGTCTACAACCAGTGTGTGTTACCAGTGATGACATATGGAACTGAAACGTGGCCTCTCACTATGGGCCTCATAAGAAAGCTCAAGGTCGCACAGCGTGCTATGGAAAGGGCTATGCTTGTTGTTTCCTTGCGAGATCGAATCAGAAATGAAGAGATCCGTAAACGAACAAAAGTCGCTGACATAGCCCAACGGATTAGCAAGCTGAAGTGGCAGTGGGCGGGGCACATAGCACGTAGAACTGATGGCCGATGGGGCAGAAAGGTTCTAGAATGGAGGCCGCGTACCGGCAAGCGCAGCGTAGGACGTCCACTCACAAGGTGGTCAGACGACCTGGTAAAGGTCGCAGGAAGACGCTGGATGCAGGCCGCTTCCAACCGGCCAATCTGGAAGTCAATGGGGGAGGCCTATGTTCAGCAGTGGACGTCCTATGGCTGAAATGATGATGATGATGATGACGAAATATTCCTAATTCTGAGTCACTATCGTCCCCATTTGTAGCCTCGAAGTTGCCATCCGAACCGTACTCGCCGTCCTCATTACTGTATGGGTCGTGACTTTCTTCTGCATCCAAATCTTCGTTGAACAAGGTAGGGCGTTTATCGAGGCACTGCCGTTTTCTTTTTGAAGCTATCTGTACAGAACTATAACCAATCTATCAAACAAAACGAGGTAAGCAGAGGGTAGGTAACTACAAAGTAGGTATCTATTTCATCGCAGCTACACCGCATTATTTCGCGTTATTCAGTAGCTTTTCTGTTGTTTCCTTGTAAAAAAAAGTTGTATGCAAGATGATATTATTAGTAAACAAAATAAAATATCTAGTTTTGAAAACAACTCACCTTTCGTCACTGGTATTCAAATGTTTTCGCGCAAGTGTGGGACGTTCTCCCCGCTCTGACACTAAGCGACTAAATGTACGACAAACCAACGGCCACAGGCGATATGTCACAAAAAGCGCAGCATGAATGTGTGTGTAAAGCACACAAGCACACCTTAATGATAGCATATTAATTATAAGCAAAATTTTGTTTGTTAGACAACCAAATTATAGTTAAAGCACTGTTGCAGGTATAATGTTTATAAAGTGATAGTAAAAGAGAGCCAATAAACGTCCCACTGCAGGGCACAGGCGTCACCTCAAGTAAGAGGTGGTTTGGGCCATGCTCCATCACGGGGGCCCGGTGCGGATTGACCGAGGGGTGTTGTAAGGCCAGTGACTAAACTTTACTGTCAGATGTGATCAAGCCACCTTAACTCCTCTGACTAGGCTGTACGATTAGTGACAACCGATATTAGCCGAGACTGACTTTTAACGTGCTATCTTAAGGTGCACGGAGATGCTTGTGATAAATGCTACTAAATATTGTCTGAATGGTCACCTATCCAATTACGAGGCGTGGGTTGCCTAATTTTAGTAATCACTTCAAAGCGCTGCCAAAGTTGAAGAATACCAGAAACCCAGGCTAACTAAAAACCAGATTTAGACTATCTCTTAAATTAATAACTAAATTAAATGTTAAATTAAAAAAAAAACCCCGACACAAATGTGCAGCATCAGGTGTTAATGCCTCGATCATCATTTATCACCGACTCATTGAAACCATTCTTATGAGTCCAAACATATATCTGCTGTAAGTCTCTTTGATGAGCATCATCAGTTCAAGGCCATGATCATCATCTATTTAATACCTACTCATTTAAACCATGCTTGTGAGCCCAAACACGCTAAATCGGCTGGTAATTACCGACTAATTGGGAATCCCAGGATATATCTGCTGTGAGTTACTGAGGACTAGGGGATTCAGCAGTCTCTTTGATATGCAGCATCAGCTCTAGGCTTCGATCATTATTTATCTATGACCTGCTTAATGAGACCATTATTATAAGCCCAAAAACGCTGTATCTGCAGTAATTTGCTTAGGAGTTGGGATTCCTTAATGCTGCAGCATCAGTTCAAGGTTGACATGTCTTGGGAATACTACTAAGGTGACACAGTGCATTACGTGCAAACTATTTACATACCTAAAAGTTTGTACGGAACCCTCGGTATGCGAGTCCGACTTGCTTTGCCGGTTATTTACTAATTTGACAGGCTGCTTTAACTTTACAGAGGAGCTGTACTAGGCTACAAAATATTATGTTAATATTATTTAGATGGATTTAGATTTCATCTCTAGAGTATCGCACAATTTATTAGCTAGCTATGAAATAAATCATCATCATAATCATCATCATGTCAGCCTATTGTAGTCCACTGCTGGACGTAAGCGCCAAAGAACACGATTTCCCGTTTTTTTTTATCCACCCGCTGCAAACCATTTTCCTAAGGTAGTCAGTCCATCATCAATCATAAACTAATGAAACTCTCATTTGTTCGATAACGATAAAAAACCTCTGCATCTATTCCTTAATAATCACATTCTTTAAAAAGGGAAATAAGCCCATATAGGACTTCGTACTGTTGTCTTACCTCAACTTTAAGGTAGCTTGGCCATACTCGACCACGCGGGCCACATTGCGGTGCGGTGGTGGGTTGGTGAAGGACCTATACCTATACCTTACTGTCTGATGAAATTAGCCTCTGACTTGGCTTCACGGCTAGAATCAAGCGATACATGGGGCACACTAAAAGTTTTGCACTTCTGGCTAATCGGAACTAATTGAATTTCGAATGTTATATTTTTTTAAACGTTGCAACCTTCTTAGTAATAAAACAAACAATTGGTGAGAAATGATTTGTCAATTGTTTTTTATCATACATCAAAGTTCTACATACGCAAAGAAAATGGAATTAAGTCGAAAAGATTTTAGAGCGATAATTTTTTATGATTTTAAAAGTTCTCTCTCTCCGCAAGACTGTGCCGCTCTTCTTCAAAATGCTTTTGGGAGAGAAGCACCTTGTTTGAGAACCGTGAGGCGATGGTTTGCTGAATTTGAGAGAGGTCGAGTTTCTTTACATGACGAATTTCGTGAAGGGCGGCCTTCAACTGCCGTCAACGAAAATAATGTGGCTACTGTTAAGCGGCTAATTGAAGAAAACCCGCGGATTACCTATGAGACAATTTGAGGACTATTGGGGATTGGTGTGAGCCCAATTCAGAAAATTTTACACGAAGAATTGAAAGTTCAGAAACTTTGCTGTCGTTGGATCCCTCATAAACTGACAGCGGAGCAGAAGCGGGCTCGCGTGGAATGGTGCTCACAGATGCTACTGAAGTACGACCACGGACATTCTAATGCTGTTTATGACATTGTCACAGGAGACGAAACGTGACTTTATTGTTTTGAACCCGAAAAAAAACAGCAATCTTGTGAATGGGAGTTTGAAAATGAGAACAGGACAACAAAAGTGAGGCAGGCGAGAAACGTTGGTAAAAAAATGATCACGTTTTTTTTCTCAGCTACAGGTCCCATCTGTACAATTCCAGTAGAAGATTAAAAGAGTGTTAATGCCGAGTGGTGTTCTACCATTTGTTTACCCAGGGTATTAGAAAAAAGTTCGCGAAAGACGACCCAAAAGCCGCGTTCTCCTACATCATGACAACGTTTCTTCACACACGGCCAACAAGCCAAAAATAGTCATTTTTAGCTTTCGAAAAAGTACAACTCATCACCCATCCTGCGCATAGCCCCGACCTAGCACCCTGTAATTTCTGTGTTTACCCCAAAATCAAAGATTTGATGAGAATTTTTACTTTTACCAACTCCGAAGAGTCCGCTCCAGTGATAGCGTTCAATCAGCACGTAGAAAACATGCCTTCAGATCTGTGGTCCTCCTGTTTTAAAAAATGGTTCGATCGCATGAAAAAATGTTTAAAATGTAACGGAGAATATTTTGAAAAGCAATAAACTTAATATTTTGGTTTTAACATCTTGTTTTTTAAGTTACGCAAAACTTATAGTGTGACCTACGTATTAGTCGAGTACAACTTTTAACATGAATCTGACAACACGGAGATGCTTGTGACAATTGTCACTAAATATGGTCAGAATAGTCACCATCGTCAACCACTACCAAACGTGACGTAGGTTGCTTAAAAGTCATAAGTCAAAAGTCAAAAATTATTTATTCAGTTTAGGACAGAAAATTGCCACTTTTGAACGTCAATAGTACCATTATAGGCCCATATGGGGCTTAACTTTGGTAATCTTTACTAAAGTGCTGCCATGACTGAGCTACATCTCATTAGGTTAGTAAATTTGAATTAAACGTACCAATTACCTGGACACTTTTAGTATTTGCAGTAGACTGTAGGTGAAATGAATAACAAATTTTCAGAGATGCAAGAAAGTAGCTAATCTTTTAATTGTTAAAGTGAAACATATAATTTGAATAGAACGTTCAAATGTCTTTCGAAAAACAAAGTTTTTTTAGAGAATATCTTTTTAAAGATGTCATTAATTAACATAGCATGCAAGGTATATAAACCGCAAATGAAATGTAAGGTGCATCACTCGATCAAGGATTTGCAAAGGATTCGGAAGATCACTCAAGATGCAGAGTAAAACATTATTATTTGTTCTGTTCCTTGGGATATGCTGTGTTTGGGCACAAGGTAATTTATTTTATTTTTATTTTTGCGTTTTCATTGCCAGTAACATCGAGGATATAAAATCTTCTTCTTTGCAAGTCGACACCAGTTTTGTAAAATTATTGGTTACCAGTATTCCACTACACGAACCATAGAGTAAGGTGGCCTATGGCGATTGCATTTGCTATTGGTGCCATCAGTGTAGGCCCACTTTTTAGGTTTTCCTTACAGCGGCCGACCTGAGTTAATAGCCTGATCAACGCTTCCGAAATTGAATATAGCGAGGTTTTGCCTCGAGGCCCTTTGATGAGCATCGGTGCGGAGTTCTTTATCTTGCACCTCATTACCACTTGAAAAAATATCTGCTTTTTCATGTGGGAAAAGCTTTCAGATGCTGCTGCCCATCTCGTGCTACAGGAATTAGTCGCCTCTTACGACACGCCGCCTGTTGGCGGTGGGGAAGTGTATTCTTTACGGACGTCCCCACACGTCGTTACAAGATGTTAATAATCTTGACAAATTATTGAAAGTTATTACAAAGACTTACTTCACCCCAACAAAAACGCTATCCGTGTGGCGGAGTCCATAATATAAAATATTTAGTTACCTTCGACACGTGAAGAAGAAGATTGTTATTCTTACGCACTACTATAACCGACCGACCGACTCTCTGTGCACCAACGCAGAGAGTCAGTGGATATATTATAATAATAAATAATTAATAATCTCTAGAGGTCAGCTTACAGAAAGTTTGATGGCTGGTATTTAATTTAACATTATTTAAAGTGATATTTACCGAATTTAAAAATTCTAAAAGGCAGGGTATAAAATTCGTGATTAAAATGTTAAAACTACTCTTATAACATATCCTATCATTGTGAAATTGGATTTTGTTTTTTTACAGACGACAGCAGTGATAGCAGTGGTAGTGATAGCAGCGATAGCAGTGATAGTAGTAGCAGTGATAGCAGTGGCAGTGACAGCAGTGGCCATAGTAGCGAAGAACGCATTGACTATGAAAGCTGCAGGGAAGAATATGAAAACTACGAATATCCATGTAAAAACTTAGACCTTCGGTGTATTCGAAACTACTTGGCTAGAAGTAACAGATGCGTACCAGTCAGCCATAAAGAAGGCGAGACAATACGAAAGGGTAACCAAACTAGCCACATTCCATATGTTGGGGCGAGCGTCATTTGTAGCTTTTATCTTGTCACATTCCCTGTTTACAAAATTTTATCGTTTTAGTAAGTACCTTGCCTTTTTTTATTACTTTGTTGACAATGACTTTCCGATGTAGGCCAAGCTATCGAAAGACAAGACAAGTGAACCCGGTATAAAGTCGATGTTTGATGTTACCAAGTAACACAAAGATTCCTTACGTAGAAAAGGTATACTCACAGTTATTGGGTCCAATGTAAAAACCAGCAAGTGGGTAACAGAGAGTTCCGTGTAGGTAAACTTGATAACTATGTTAATAATTCCTTGATGACGGGAATCGTTTTTTTTATGATGTAATTACAATTTTACGTCCTTTTTGCCGAGTTCCACTGTCCAGGTCAACGGGAAGTTCTCTATAGGTTTTGATTTCCACTGTCCAGGTCAACGGGAAGTTCTCTATAGGTTTTGATTTCCTATGGAGCACATACCCTATAGAGTAGAAATGTCATATGAATGTGAATCTGCACTGTTTTTGTATGGGCGAAAGTTAGTGTAAAATCACTAACGTGTTTCGGAGAAAGATGGTTCGTATAGCTGCTCTTTAGCGTATGTGCTCGATGTGATTTCCTTACGAGTGTCAAAAAACGGCGGCATGCGGCATAAACGGCCGTGTCTTTTGATTGCTTGCGTTGATTTAGAAGTTTAATTATTTCACAGTTCCAAGGATTTGAATTAATTTGAACTTGATGCCTCAATGCGTTCTTGATGAAAACTGTCTTGACAGACAGACTTTCAACAAAGACGATCACTTTAATAATAATAAATGAATATTGGACAAAATCACATACATTGCTCTGATCCTATGATAAGTTACAGAAATCAGAAACAACACCCAGACCCGATACAATATAGAAAAGTTATTTTCCTACATTGACCGACCGCGAATCGAACCCGGAACCTCAGAGATAGCGACACCAAGTCCGGTATGCTCGCCTCTCGGCTACGGAGGTACGATAATACTCTCTCAATACCTAATACTATTTTTTGTGTACAGCGAGAACAAGGATACCAACATACTCGTGATTACAATCGAGTTTGAAAGGGTTAAAATCGAGACTGATCGCGCTTACTGGATATTTTACCGCGTCGGGTGCTCACCTAAGATTGTTGAAGCGCCGGTCGTCGTCCACTACTGTAAGTACAATGATAAATTCTTAGCCCTTAACAACAAGAACAATTATTAGTGCGTCCATACGACAATAAATATCAATAGCAACTTTTATTAAGGAATCAACAATTTTTTGTTCACTATTACCGGTGTTTACTTTATTGTCATATGAACGTCTCTACCCTGTATGGCATAGGTAACAGAAATAATAATGATTGTTAAAACCATCTAAAAGTTTTGCTGCTTTACTTGTTAGTTCACCAAGATTCTATAAAACGACCCTATATATTTAGTAGTTATTAATGTTATATTTTCGTACTCTTCAAGTACTCTTCTTTCTTCTCTTTCTTTTCTTCGTATATATAATCTTGAATTCATTTAACAAAACATTGTATTGTTAATCTACGGATCTCTGAAACTGTGTTATTTGCTTTGTTTCATTTCTACAGAGGGCAAATCTAAACAAACGAGATTCTTCTTTGTATTGTTAATTCTGTAACAAGTTATAAAGCGTATTTATAGCATGCTAAAATATCATGTTTCTAACCTTTCTCAAACTCTATTAGAGTTAAATGAGAGATATCTAGTCTTATTTTTAATATTTTATCTGAATCTCATAGTCATTTGATCGCCACCGTGGTACACACCATGGTAAGTGTCTCTTTAATCGACCACGACAAGTTTAATAAAAATAACTTAAATTTTTTACAGCTGCAATCATTTCCATTGAGATACCCTGGGGCCCACATGCTGCCATTAGTGGTGCTAGAGTAACATCTGTCACTACTAACTCTAACCCGGAATTCACGATTGGGGATGAAGTTATCAATAATTCAGGTTCGTTTTTGTAAATGTTCTGCAAAATAGTGGAATTATAAGTTTTTGAGTAATCTGTACTAGTATTTTAAGAAAGTAAAGTTCAGCAGTGGACGGCCATGGCTGTAATGGTGATGATAATGCAAGTTTTTATAGTTTCCGCGTAATGTGGAGAAGGCTTAGTTCGTCATCACATCGACACGACCTGCCCTGATACAGAACACGTGGATAACGAATTGAGAACCGACAAATCATGTGACACTCATGCTAAATCTTGTAGTCACGTGGTTTCCCGATTGTCAATTTTTGTCTAACGTTTCTGAATCGGGGGCCTGGTGTACGTTCACTGCGTTCGCTAACCCGTGATTTTAACTTATTATATCTATTCCTTTTCAGACCAACATGTCCAGAGGTCAATAAAAAAACTGATCAGCAACATTCCGGTAGTAGTTGACGAGCTGATGCTGACAAAGTCTTACTACATCATATTTGACTTTCTGCAGGCCTACGTTTGTAACTTTGGAGTCAATTACAATGGAGAAGTGAACGGTTGGGTTCATTGATTACTTGCAAATGTTAACGACTAAAAGATCTAAATCAACTATTATATTGAACACTGATGTATTTTTGTGTGGTTTTGTTATTGAGTAAATTTAAATTAAAGATTTGGTTTTAACTTCATATGAATAAATGATTGTAACGCAAATGAAATATATGTTTTTATTTCATCTATCAGTTCACTTGTTAGTGCTAAGAACAAATTATTTCATGTCCTACGAGTAGCAAATAATTTGAATAAAATCCATCAAAATCGGTTTATGGATAGCAATTTTGCATATTAGTTTTAAAAACACACTTTTACACACACTTATATGTATTATCAACAAAAAAAAATCGATTTCAAAAAACACTTCATTGCAATTTAAAATTTGGATATTTTTCATTATAATAATGCTAGTGTTTATGCCAAAGATATCATATCACTTGTTTTTTCTTTTTCAATGTAAAAGTGTGGAAGCTATACATACAAATTGTGAAATGGGAACAAAATATAATAAAAACTTCAATATAGCCGTTCAAAAAGGAAACTCCACTGGACGTAACCCTCTCCCAATTGTTGAAAATAATACTTTTACGTTTACCTTTATAGCTTTCAAGATGGCCTGTCAATCTACGTATAAACGAATTAAAAATATCAAGTAATTAAAATTAAAACAGAGAATTAGCATCTTTTTTGTTTTTTTTTTCAATGATTTGAATATTTTTGGTTTTGACAATTCTTAGCATATTTTTAAATCATTTTTCAGACAATAACTTTTGAAGTATACATTTAAAGACTATGCTCGCCTTAAACTAAACCAATCAAGCATTTACTTTTTAAAGACAACAAAGAATCCCATTTGAACAAGATACCGAAAACTTGTTTGCATACTTATTTAACTAAATTAAGACAGTATTTCTCTTGTTTTGTTCAAAGGGTTTCACACACGTAAGGTGTGCAAAACCCTTGTAGGATCACTTCGTTGTCTGTCTGTCTCTCAAGAAGTTTTTCAGCAGGAACGCGTGGAGGTATCAAGTTGAATTAAAAATAATATAAAATACTCAAGTATGCGATCGAACAAAAGTCGCACACATAGCCCAACGGATTAACAAGCTGAAGTGGCAGTGGGCGGGGCACATAGCACGTAGAACTGACGGCCGATGGGGCAGTAAGGTTCTGGAATGGAGGCCACGTACCGGCAAGCGCAGCGTAGGACGTCCACGTACAAGGTGGACAGACGACATGGTAAATGTTGCAGGAAGCCGCTGGATGCGGGCCGCTTCCAACCGGCCAATCTGGAAGTCACTGCCTCCCCAGTGACTATGTTTGGCAGTGGACGTCCTATGACTGAAATGATGATGATGATCATGATGAAGCGATCCCTTGAAGCTGTGAAAATACAAAATTCTATGTCAACGCAATCAAGAAGAAATATGGCTGTTTATGAAGCATTTTTTATATACTCGCAAGAGAAAAAAACCTATAGTTAGGGACAGTCAGTCAAAAGTACCTGATCAAAAACTAATTTCAAAAGATCAAAGTTCACGTGAGCCATTTTCTTTTAATTAGAGTTTCGTTGTGGTAGCAAGTGTGCAATCGTTACTTTTCGGTTATTTGAGTTGTGTGCACGTTGTAGATAGTTTTGTTTAACTTTCAGGCTGATTTTTGTTTTCAATAAATGTGTTAAAATATTAAACGGGTTTCTTGTTCAAAATTGTTTTTTTAAGAGATTTCTTCTACTATTTCTTATAATAATAACATTTACATTATTGGCCCATATAGGGCAGAACATGTCCCCTTATTTTTTGGGCCCTACTAGCGCTTTAAGACAAGACACAGACAATCTGGCAAGTGCTGAGAAGAAACGCTAGAACAAACTTAATTACCACTAGCTAGTAATCACTGCCAAAGCGCTGCCGCCTCTGAGCTACAAGTAACTCACTGCCAAAGTGCTGTCGCCACAGAGCCACAAAACCAGTCTTAGACTATCTCTCAAGTTATTAACCAAATTAAATTTTAAATTCAAAAAACCCCGACACAAATGTGCAGCATCGATCATCATTTATCTAACACCGATTCATTGAAACCATTCTTATGAATCCAAACACGATATATCTGCTGTGAGTTACTGAGGACTTGGGGCAGCAGTTTCTTTGATGTGCATCATCAGTTCAAGGCCTTGATCATCATCTATTTAACACCTACTTATTTAAACCATGCTTGTGAGCCCAAAACATGCTAAATCGGCTATAAATTGCCGAGTAATTGGGAATCCCGTAGACTTCTTGATGTGCAGCATCAGCTCAAGGTCTCAATTATCATCTATTTAACACCTACTCATTGAAACTATTCTTATGAGAATCCAGCAGTCTTCTTGATATTATGCAGCATCAGCTCTAGGTCTCGATCATTATTTATCTAACACTTACTCAATGAGACCATCCATTATTATGAGCCGAAACACGCTGTATCTGCAGTAATTTGTTTAGGAGTTGGCCACACCCACAGATTCCTTCATGCTGCAGTATCAGTTCAAGGTTGTTATGTCTTGGGAATACTACTAAGGTAACAGTACATCATTTCAAATCAATCGTACTTGTGAAAGTTTGCAATAAGCTTTTATCAAGTAGGAAATGAGCGGATAACCTTTAACAGGCTGAACAGATTTTCATAAAATATAGCTAAAATCCATCTCTGTAATATCAGCTCTAAAACAAAATAACTACATCAAAAACAACTTGATCTATCAAAATGTTTAAAATTCTGCACCACATGATCGACTCTTCCGAACTTACCTCTTCCCTAAAAATAAACTGCAAGGTGAACAAGAGGCGCTCCTTACCTACCTTTGTACTTCCTACATATAAGAACAACGTGTCGCGCCACAATCCTATCGCCAGAATGTGTCGTAAATATAATCTCCTGCAAAGTGACTCCAAGTTGGACATATTTCACTCAGGGTTTGCGAGGTTCAAAACGGCAGCAAGGTCCATTTTTGACGAACACAATGGTGTTCGTTAATCTTAAGTGGAAAATAATTTAAGATATTTATAATTAGTATTTTTATATTATAAAATTATTATTTGTTAACGAATTGATTTAAGCAGCAGTGTAAACACCTTTAGGATATTAGTTTAGTCCAATACCTTTATACATTTATACCGTTTCTTGTATAACTGATGTCTGTTGTGTTTTCCAATAAATTAAAAAAAAAAAAAAACGATTCATTCGTTTGAGAGCCACGATGCACAGACAGATATACAGATACACAGATACACCCGTTAAACTTTTAGTATCCCTCTTTTTCATCTGTGGTTAAAAAGGTTCTGTCTGTAGCCCTAAGTTAATATTTAAGGAGAAACCGACGACGTATTTGACCAATAGACGTCAAATAAATGTTACATTCTTTCAACAATCACGTCTAGCAACAAACTATGCAAAGCTTGTACTATCAATTACTATGGCAACAAGTTAACTCATGTACTTAACACACAAACATTCGCTGTTTGTGGGATTCAAACCCGCAACCTCCTGGCTTTGTATTCCTGAGCGCAAACCACTAGACCAGACGGTCCTTGGGATGGGTTTGAAAGTCCAAAATATGTATCTTCTTGAAATTATTATCAAATACAATCTTTTGCAGCTGTGGAAAAAAAACTTCTAAGTCAACGCAATAAAAGATACGGCTGTTTTTGCCACATTTTCGAAACTTGCAAAGGAATTAAAATCTATAGGGTACTGCTCGTTGAGCTAGAATCATAAAATTTGGCAAGGAGTAGTTAAAACAGAAAACCGTAAATTTGTAGCTAAAAAAAACTCGATTACCGATATGGACTATGGATATTAACATAACTACAGTTTGTACGGAACCTTCGGTACTCAAGTCTGTGAGGAGCTGTGCTAACGGCTACAAAATATTATGTTAATATTAATTAGATGATTTAGACGTTCATCTCTATACTAGGTATCGCACAATTAGCTAGCTATGAAATAAATCATCATCATCATCATCATGTCAGCCTATTGCAGTCCACTGCTGGACGTAAGCACCAAAGAACACGATTTCCTGCTTTTTTCATTTAGCCACTGCCAGCCATTTTCCTAAGGTCGTCGGCCCATCATCAGCAGTGATCGGAATAGGTAGATTGATTTGATGTACTTTGGTAGTGCTAGCATAATATGGTTATGTCTTTTTTTTAAAGAACTGATACAAAGAAATTCCGAAATCCGGGAGGCATGTCCATATTGACATCAATGTTTGAGATCATTAACCCCAAATCAATCTACCTATTCCGATCACTGATCATCAGACATGAAATTAATGAAGCTCTTATACGAGTATTGTTCGATAACGAACTTATTAATAATATTCTATAAAAAAGGAACGTAAGCCTATATGGGACTACGTATTGATGTCTTACCTCAATTAGTCGAGACCAACTTTTAACATGAATCTGACAACACGAAGATGCTTGTGACAAATATCACTAAATATGGTCGGAATAGTCACCATCGTCAACCACTACCAAACGTGACGTGGGTTGCTTGACTTTGGTAATCTTTACTGAAGCGCTGCCACCACTGAGCTACATCTCATTAGGTTAGTAAGTTTTAATTAAACGTGTCAATCACCTGGACACCTTTAAGTATTTGTAGTAGGCTGAAGGTGAAATGAATAACAAATTTTTAGAGATGCAAGAAAGTTGCTAATCTTTTTAATTGTTAACGTAAAACATATAATTTGAATAGAACGTTCAAATGTCATTCAAAAAACAAAGTTTTTTTTATAGAATATCTTTCTAACATAGCATGCAAGGTATATAAACCGCTGGAGAAATGTAAGGTGCATCACTCGACTAAGGTTTTGCAGAGGATTCGGAAGATCACTCAAGATGCAGAGTAAAACATTATTATTTGTTCTGTTCCTCGGGTTATGCTGTGTTTGGGCTCAAGGTAATATTTTATTTATATTTTTACGATCTTATTGCCAGTAACATCGAAGATATAAAATCTTCTGCTTTGCATGTCGACAGCAATTCTGTAAAATTTTTGGTTACCAGTAATGCACTATGCAAACCATAGAGTGAGCTGGCCTATGGTTTGGGAAGCACTCAAGCACCGCAATTGCATTTGCTATTGGTGCCATCAGTTTTTTGCCACTTTTTTAGGTTATCCTTACAGCGGCCGACCCGAGTTCACAGCCTGATCAAGGCTTCTCAATTCGGCTATGGTTGATAGGTTTTGCCTGGAGGCCCTCTTCTTGCACCTCACTACCGCTTGAAAAAATTCTGCTATTTCATGTGGAAATCAAACCCACGTCCTTTGGCTATCGCGTTATTGCCTAATTAAGCTTTTTGTAAAAATCAACTGTATTTTTTTTGTTTGCTAACCAATTATAAATGTCTGTCTATCTATAGAAGACGTTACTATTCTTGTCGAATTCTGTAAAGTTATTACAAAGACTTTCTTCACCGCAACGAAAACGCTATCCGTGTGGCGGAGTCAGTAAAAAATATTTAGTTACCTTCGACAAGAGAAGAAGAAGATTGTCATTCTTACGCATTACCATTTATTTATCCAACAACTGAGTACCAGCCAAACTAAACATAATACAGGATGTATACGAGAATAAGACACTCCTTGAAACCACGTGTGGGGTGCCGTATAGGGACAGCCGTAAAGAATACACTTCCCCATCGCCAACAGGAGGCGTGTCGTAAGAGGCGACTAATTCCTGTAGCACGAGACGGGCAGCAGCGTCTGCGTGTGAAATGTTATGAAAAACTGCGCTCGCCAACCCGCCTGCCAAGCATGGCGAGTATTGGCAATCCCCCCCGATGAAAGTTATTGGGGGAGGCCTGTATCTAGCAGTGGACATCCATGGCTGAAATGATGAATGATGAAACCACGTGATTAACTGCTCATATACAAGAACTTTTTCTATGGAAGCAGCTGATCACGTGGCTTTAAGGAGTGTACTATTCTTTTGTTCACCTTGTGTAAAGCTGTTTATGTTCCCAGGTTAGTACCTAATAAAGGCCTTTACCTAATAAACGAGAACGAGAATAAAGTCATTCTTCCTAGCAATTTTTCCAGCTTGGAGCTTTTTTTAGGTGCAGCTATCCCTTCCCGGGCCGAAACACCCGCTGCCGGTATTTATATACTTAAATGTTTTTTTCAATGGGGTTTGCTGCTGCACCAGCCGGTTTCTATACCTACCTTTGTTTGCTGCGTAATTAGGTAGAAGGAAGATTGAGACAACTTACCATACTAAAATTTGAACAAAGAACGCGTCAGGCATCAGGTTTCGAGCATTTGTAAACAAAGGCGCCGCGATGACTCATCAGACGGCCGTCTTTGAGATCGTTGTGTTTGTGATATAAGTGGATGATTGTTTAGATTTCGCTATCAGACAATGGATATATTTGTACTAACTTAATCTATAAACATTATAAGGTGTTTGAAACGTATAGTTCAGTAGAACTTTCAGCTAGGTCAGCTTACAGAAAGTTTGATGGCAGGTATTTAATTTAACATCATTTAAAGTGATATTTACCGAATTTAAAAATTCTAAAAGGCAGGGTATAAAATTCGTGATTAAAATGTTTCAACCACTCTTGTATCATATCCTATTGTTGTGAAATTGGATTTTGTTTTTTTTACAGACAACAGCAGTCTATCATCAGCAGTGCTATCACGGGATAGCAGTAGCAGTGACAGCAGTGGCCATAGTAGCGAAGGACGCATTGACTATGACAGCTGCAGGGAAGAACATGAAAACTACGAGTATCCTTGTGAAAACTTAGACATTCAGTGTATTCGAAACTACTTGGCTAGCAGTAACAGATGCGTACCAGTCAGCCATCAAGAAGGCGAGACAATACAAAAGGGTAACCAAACTTGCCACATGCCATTTGTGGGGGCGAGCGTCATTTGTAGTTTTTATCTTGTCACATTCCCTGTTTACAAAATTTTATCGTTTTAGTAAGTACCTTGATTTTTTTATTACTTTGTTTACTATGACTTTCCGATGTAGGCCAAGCTATCTATAGACAAGACAAGTGAACCCGGCATAAAGTCGATGTTTGTTGTTACCAAGTAACACAATGTAAAAACCTGCAAGTGGGAGTAACCGAGAGTTCCGTATAAACGTCGTTAATACTCTTTCAATACCTAATACTATTTTTTGTGTACAGCGAGAACAAGGATACCAACATACTCGTGATTACAATCGAGTTTGAAAGGGTTAAAATCGAGACTGATCGCGCTTACTGGATATTTTACCGCGTCGGGTGCTCACCTAAGATTGTTGAAGCGCCGGTCGTCGTTCACTACTGTAAGTACAATGATAAATTCTTAGCCCTTAACAATTATTAGTGCGTCCATACGACAATTAATATCAATAGCAACTTTTATTAAGGAATCAACAATTTTTTGTTCACTATTACCGGTGTTTACTTTATTGTCATATGAACGTCTTTACCCTGTATGGCATAGGTAACAGAAATAATAATGATTGTTAAAACCATCTAAAAGTTTTGCTGCTTTACTTGTTAGTTCACCAAGATTCTATGAAACGACCCTATATATTTAGTAGTTATTAATGTTATATTTTCGTACTCTTCAAGTACTCTTCTTTCTTCTCTTTCTTCTCTTCGTATATATAATCTTGAATTAATTTAACAAAACATTGTATTGTTAATCTACGGATCTCTGAAACTGTGTTATTTGCTTTGTTTCATTTCTTCACAGGGCAAATCTAAACAAACGAGATTCTTCTTTGTATTGTTAATTCTATAACAAGTTATAAAGCGTATTTATAGCATGCTAAAATATCATGTTTCTAACCTTTCTCAAACTCTATTAGAGTTAAATGAGAGATATCTAGTCTTATTTTTAATATTTTATCTGAATCTCATAGTCATTTGATCGCCACCGTGGTACACACCATGGTAAGTGTCTCTTTAATCGACCACGACAAGTTTAATAAAAATAACTTCAATTTTTTACAGCTGCAATCATTTCCATTGAGATACCCTGGGGCCCACATGCTGCCATTAGTGGTGCTAGAGTAACATCTGTCACTACTGACTCTAACCCGGAATTCACGATTGGGGATGAAGTTATCAATAATTCAGGTTCGCTTTTGTAAATGTTCTGCAAAATTGTAGAATTATAAATTTTTGAGTAATCTGTACTAGTATTTTAAGAAAGTAAAGTTCAGCAGTGGACGGCCATGGCTGTTATGGTGATGATGATGAAAGTTTTTATAGTATCCGCGTAATGTGGAGAAGGCCTAGTTCGTCATCACATCGACACGACCTGCCCTGATACAGAACACGTGGGTAACGAATTGAGAACCGACAAATCATGTGACACTCATGCTAAATTTTGTAGTCACGTGGTTTCCCGATTGTCAATTTTTGTCTAACGTTTCTGAATCGGGGGCCTGGTGTACGTTCACTGCGTTCGCTAACCCATGATTTTAACTTATTATATCTATTCCTTTTCAGACATACGTGTCCAGAGGTCAATGAAAAAACTGCTTAGCAACATTCCGATAGTAGTTGACGAGCTGATGCTGACAAAGTCTTACTACATCATATTTGACTTTCTGCAGGCCTACGTTTGTAACTTTGGAACCAATTACAACGGAGAAGTGAACGGTTGGGTTCATTGATTACTTGCAAATGTTAACGACTAAAAGATCTAAATCAACTATTATATTGAACACTGATGTATTTTTGTGTGGTTTTGTTATTGAGTAAATGTTAATTAAAGATTTGGTTTTAACTTCATATGAATAAATGATTGTAACGCAAATGAAATATATGTTTTTATTTCATCTATCAGTTCATTTGTTAGTGCTAAGAACAAATTATTTCATGTCCTACGAGTAGCAAATAATTGGTTTGGAATAAAATCCACCAAAATCGGTTTTTGGATAGCAATTTTGCATATAAGTTTTAAAAACACACTTTTACACACAAATTACGCAGTCGCCCAATACGAAGATCGCTGAGTTGCTGCCCTACATTTGTGTAATGGTCCGAAGTACAATTGCAAGCCAGTAAAAGTGACGTCAATCGACATCTTCATAAAATCTGTAAATCATTATTGTACCATTCCATAATCACACTTCGATTAGGTTTCATCTTTGTTCCTAAGTAATTAATGTAAATTTAATTAATTTCTAATTAAATATTTTATAAGTAAATTTGGTTTTTTTTTCGATCCTCCGACTGTAGTAAACGTAATTGGCGCAGTCGGTAGGATACTCGCGGGCCGGTTCGCGAGATCGGGAATAGGTAGCTAGGCTTCGTTACTAATTCGCGTCGCGAGTCACCCGGGTGGCTATCAAGCCCCGTCGCCGAGTATCCAAAATCTACGGACCTGCTGCAGACCAGGAGGAGAATCCAGAACTCGATTCACGAAGAAAACCAGATATGAAATTTATGTGAGTACACTTGAATTGATCTCGTGTTGCTTCCTTTTATCATAGTTTTTATCCTTAGTTTATCCTTTAGTGTGTTTTACCTTAAACTTCAAGATTTATCACCCTAGAGCCAATAGTTCCCGGGAGTCTGAATCGAGTCAGGCTCGCCGACAGCAAATAGATAATTGTAGGGATATTGATATAGATTTAGATTTGAATCAGAGCTTAGGTATTTTATTTGACGAAATGTCTCACGAACCAGACACCATTTTTAAGGCCCTCCGCCTTGTTCCGGACTTCGACGGGAACCCTAATATTCTAACAAGGTTCATTAATATTTGTGATCAATTGGCTGTAAAATATTTGAGCAACGTCCAGGGAAGCGAATTTTCTAATCTTTGTTTAATTAACGGGATACTCAATAAGATAACAGGACCCGCTGCATGTACAATTAATTCCAACGGGATACCCGATAGCTGGCTAGGCATTCGAACTGCCTTAATAAATAATTTCTCAGATCAACGCGACGAGACGGCCTTGTACAATGACCTATCTATCGCTACGCAGGGAAATAAGACACCCCAAGAGTTCTATGACCATTGCCAGACTTTGTTTAGTACTATAATGACATATGTGACTCTACATGAATCTGTACCAACGACTATACAGGCGAAACGGGAACTGTACAAAAAAGTTACCATGCAGGCATATGTTCGCGGGCTCAAAGAACCCCTAGGGTCCCGTATACGCTGTATGCGTCCCCCTACTATAGAAAAGGCTCTGGAATATGTCCAGGAAGAGCTTAATATAATTTATTTACAGCAACGTAGCAGTGAAACAACTAAGACCTATACCAACCCTAAAGCTACATTGCAACCCCAGCCTTCATTGGTCCCGCCACAGCGGAATAATATACTAATGTCAATGCCTAACTGGCCTGCTCCCGTAGGACAGCAACCTATGAGGCCTCTGCCTCAGCCCTTCAAATTCCCAGTCCAACCACAACACGGTATGCGTATGCCTACTAACACTCAGAGGATGTTTAGCGCACCACCCCCTAATTATAATCCTCGTAGTAATATGTTTCATATTCAACCCAGGAACAATCCTCCACATTTTCAAACGCCTCAACCAATGAGTGGTATTCAAAGATTTACCCCAAGAACTTTGCCGCATTCCCAGATTATGACTGGACATGACTGGACTAAATCAGGGAACCCACCTCCGTCTAACTATTTCAAAAGTCGAGAAATGAACCTTAATGAATGCATGATAAATGACGACGGCTACTCTTATTACAATAACTACGACTACTATGACCCAGTTTACAATAATTATTATACCGATTATAACTATACAAGTGATTCACCCGACTTCACTTCCGAATTAACTTATTATAACGCGACTGACGAAAACCAGGTGACTGATGGAAATCAACCACAGCCAAGTTCTAGCAATGCTGAGCAGGATTTTCAAGAAGTGTCAAAATTAAAAAAACAAAGATAGAACTTAACCTTCAAACACAGAGGCAGTTACCATACATCCAGATAGCCCATCCTCCTCTTAAATTATTGATAGATACAGGAGCAAACCAATTCTTTATCAGTCCCGAGGCTGTAGAACAATACTTTGCCAATTATCCTCTCAACTACGATCCGTTTGAAGTGACAAAAATACACGCGACCAGTAGAAATGACCATTCAATTACACTACCATGTTTTCCCGAGTTCTGCGATAATGATAGCATGAAGTTATTTGTGTATAGGTTTCATAATTACTTTGATGGTCTTATCGGGCTAGACTTACTAAGTAAATGGGAGGCGCGAATAGATTTAAAGGAAAGTCAACTAGTAACTCGTTTTTCTTCGAACCCTATTCAAATGTACAATTCACGGAATGTGAACCTTTACGAAAATATTATTCCAGCTATGTCTTCGAAAATTATTAGACTCCCCTTAGATTTGATAGATGGCGACGCTTATATCCCAGAACAAATAATTTGTAACTGCATTATTCATGAATGTCTTACAACCGTTACTAATAACCGTGGTTACTTAGAGATAGAAAACACCACCGCGAACGACATTATTTTCTCACTTGACAGCCCAGCGCACGCCGAATTATTTAATACCGAGTGCGCGCGCACTTTACAACCACTGACGCGCGCCGATGATATTATCCCGCGCTTACGTACTGAGCACCTGAACGAAGAGGAAAAGGTCAATCTTACCACTCTTTGCTCGCGCTATGCGGACGTTTTTTATATAGATGGCGAACAACTAACGTTCACAAATAAAATTAAACACCGAATCAGGACCACCGACGAAGTCCCTGTGCACGCAAAAAATTATCGATACCCGTTTATCCAACGAGATGAAGTCAAGAGTCAGATAGGAAAAATGTTGGAGCAGGGTATCATCAGACCCTCTGACTCAGCCTGGAGCTCACCTATCTGGGTTGTGCCCAAGAAGATAGATGCTTCTGGTAAACAGAAATGGCGACTTGTGGTTGACTTCCGCAAACTGAATGAAAAGACAATTGACGACAAATACCCCATTCCTAATATCAATGACGTTCTGGATAAGTTAGGGAAGTGTCAGTATTTCACCACACTTGACCTGGCCAGTGGCTTTTACCAGGTGGAAATGGATCCCCAGGATATTCCTAAAACAGCTTTCAATGTCGAACATGGACACTTCGAATTCCTTCGAATGCCCATGGGTCTCAAAAATTCTCCATCCACGTTCCAACGTGTAATGGATAATGTCCTCCGGGGTCTCCAAAACGACATATGTCTCGTGTATCTCGACGATATCATAGTATTCAGCACATCGCTCCAGGAGCATATGGTGAACCTGGAAAAGGTGTTCCAAAGACTCCGAGAATCGAACTTTAAAATTCAGATGGATAAGTCTGAATTTTTGAAGCTCGAAACAGCTTACCTTGGTCATGTAATCAGTAAGGACGGCGTCAAACCGAACCCTGACAAGATTTCTGCTATTCAGAAGTATCCAATCCCTAAAACCACCAAAGAAATTAAGCAATTTCTAGGACTTCTTGGTTACTACAGAAAATTTATTCCCGACTTCGCACGTACCACCAAGCCGCTAACCCAATGCCTAAAAAAGGGTAGAAAGATCACTCTTACCCCCGATTATGTAAATTGTTTCGAAAGGTGCAAGACCTTACTCACCAATGATCCCATTCTTCAATACCCTGATTTTACTAAGGAGTTCAATCTGACGACAGATGCTTCAAATATGGCCATTGGAGCCATATTATCTCAAGGTCCTATAGGTTGTGATAAGCCTGTGTGCTATGCTTCTCGAACCCTAAATGATAGCGAAATTAATTATAGCACAATTGAAAAAGAACTCCTGGCCATAGTGTGGGCTACCAAATATTTTAGACCATACCTTTTCGGAAGAAAATTTAGGATACTGACCGACCACAAACCTCTTGAGTGGATGATGAATTTAAAGGAGCCAAATTCACGTCTAACTAGATGGCGACTAAGACTGAGCGAATATGACTTTACAGTGCAATACAAAAAAGGCAAAATTAACACCAATGCCGATGCTCTATCGCGAATAGAGATTCATCTAGGCGACACCAGATCGTTAATGGATGAAATAGATGAACTAAATTCTCTATTAGGTAACCCGACTGAAACGGCTCTATCTAAACCTAACTCATCTACTGAGACTGTACATACTAGTGATGAAAACCCGATATTAGAAATCCCGATAACTGACGAACCCCTGAACAAATTTAACAGACAAATATGCTTCACTGTAGTTAATAACGTCAAACGAAAACCCATTATGACCAAACCATTTATCACCCACACACGCGTAGGAATACAACTATCAGAGGCGAAACTGGAAGAAGATGTAGTCAATGCTATAAAGGAATATGTTAACCCTAAAGTAAAAACTGGTCTTATCATTAATCCTCCTCTTGCGATGTACTCCATCATCCCAATATTGCAGGATAAATTCAAGGGCTCATCAATGAATCTAGTATTAACTAAATCCGAATTAGAGAATGTAAAAGAATATCTTCGCCAACAAGAAATCATTCGTCATTACCATGATGGTAAAACTAACCATCGTGGCATTAATGAATGCTATTTAGCTTTATCCCGAAAATATTACTGGCCTAAGATGAAAGACCAAATAACTAAATTCATTAACGAATGCACCATCTGTGGTCAGGGTAAGTATGACCGAAATCCTGTTAGACCCCAATTTAATGTTGTACCTCCTGCCACCAAACCCTTTGAAATAATTCATATGGATCTATTTACAGTGCAAAGCGAGAAATATGTTACCTTTATAGATGTATTCACAAAATATGGCCAAGCGTACCATTTGCGTGATGGTACAGCTCTCAGTATTCTTCAAGCCTTACTACAATTCTGTACTCATCATGGACTTCCTATGACTATTATAACCGACAATGGTACCGAATTCACAAACCAATTATTCTTAGAATTCACTAGATTGCACAAGATAAATCATCACAGGATCTTAGCTCACTCTCCCAATGATAATGGAAACATCGAAAGATTTCATCTGACTCTTCTAGAACACCTAAGACTACTGAAGCTACAGCATAAAGACGAGCCAGTAGTGAACCTTATGCCATATGCACTTATAGCTTACAATTCCTCAATACATAGCTTTACAAAGTGTAGACCGTTCGACTTACTAACTGGACACTTCGACGCTAGAGACTGTTTAAACATCGACATAACTCAGCACCTATTACAGCAATACCTTCAGAATCACAGAGATAGAATGGACATAGTATACGATTTAGTTAACAGCAAATCATTAGAGGACAGAACAGCCCTAACAGAAAATAGAAACAAAAATCGGGAACCTGAAATACAATATGCCCCCGAACAGCAAATTTTTATTAAAAATCCCTTAGCTGGGCGACAAAAGATAGCCCCTCGCTATACTCAAGATACTGTACTGGCAGATTTGCCCATACATATCTACACGTCCAAAAAACGCGGCCCCATAGCCAAATCCCGTTTGAAACGTATCCCTAAAGCGGTAAATTTGTTACAGGATACTTCTAACAATGATCCTTCGGATCACCCGGCCTCAAGAGATAAGACTTGAAAGTTTGGCTGACGGACCAGGACTACTACCGCACAAACTTGGACCAATGAGATTGACTACTCACCATCATACATTCATACAATATGTTCAACTGGACGACATCAAAGACAAAATCGACTCCCTACAACATCAGTTAACGAGTTACAAGACACGATTAATTAACGACACATACCTTCTTTATGAGACTCAGATTGACTATTTAACTGACAAACTTGGCAAGGTATTGATTCAACTTAAATCGTTAGAGCCCAATCGAGTTAAAAGAGGTATTGTAGATGGCCTCGGCTCCGTTATTAAAAGTATAACTGGTAATCTGGACCATACGGATGCCGTAAAATACAATAAAGCAATTAATCTTTTAAAGAATAAACAAGATGAAATCGTCTCTGAATTTAATAATCACATCAGTATTAGCAAAGAATGGATATCTGAAAATAATAAAATTTTGACACAGCTTTTAAATAATCAGAATAAAATCAATTCAACAATCGAGTTAGTATTAAAAAGCAACGTCTATAATGAAAATAGTTTGATTAAATACGCCAGACTTGCTCAACTCTTAATTATTGCAGGTGAAAACGTAGACAACCTTGCTCAGGAGTTAATTAGACTAGAGAATAGCTTAGCTTTTATTCGTGCATCTAGCACACACCACTCCATGATAGATGTAGACACTTTAAGTTTTATGATAGGTAAACATAGGAATATTTATGGTGATGATCAAATAGTAAATCTCGAATTAAGGCAATATTACGACATCATTAAACCAGGCTCATACTACACCGACAATCAGATAGTTTTCATATTTAAATTTCCTGTAATATCCAAAGAAATCTATAATCTTTACCATTTAGCCATAGTCCCTAATAAAAATAATCAGGCTCTCATCCCAACTTATCCTTTCCTAGCAACAAACGAGATTTCATTCATGTACATAGAGACAGAATGTCCGAAGCTTAATAACTGGTTTCTGTGCGAAAACACTATTCAACACCACCTACGCACCAAGCCTGATTGCATCCACGAACTTATCATCAACCAAGTTCTGAAGAACACCTGCGAATTTTCCACAATCACCCTGAAGAAAGAAGCCATGGAAAAATTGGACGACCAACATTACGTCCTATCCTTTCCACATGCAAGCAAAGTCCAACTTCTTTGTGGACGACGAGATTACACCACTCTTAATGGAAGCTACCTCGTAACCATTCCCGTTGGCTGCAACCTGAAAACTACAGAATTCACCATCACCAATGACAACGATGAACTTAGAGGACAACCCCTCAAACTGATAGAAATCCCATCTGATGAAGAAGGAAAAGCTAAGATGTCATCCCACATTAAATTAAACTCTATTAATCTACAAGAACTACACAGCATCCAGGACAAGATCATGATGGAAGCCCCAATCGATAACGCCAGCGCCCCACTTGACGTATTATACCATACAACTATACCATTTTATGTGATGCTGCTTGCTACAGGTGTGCTCGTAATCTTTATTGTACACCGGCGCTACAACACATGGAAATGTAGCCAGAATGTAAAGAAGAAAGAACAACCACCAACTCCCGAGAATCAGCAACATCATGATGCGATCCCGGCAACATTTTCACTCAACGTGCTAAAATAATTGCCGTTCCGAGAGGGGAGGAATTACGCAGTCGCCCAATACGAAGATCGGTGAGTTGCTGCCCTACATTTGTGTAATGGTCCGAAGTACAATTGCAAGCCAGTAAAAGTGACGTCAATCGACATCTTCATAAAATCTGTAAATCATTATTGTACCATTCCATAATCACACTTCGATTAGGTTTCATCTTTGTTCCTAAGTAATTAATGTAAATTTAATTAATTTCTAATTAAATATTTTATAAGTAAATTTGGTTTTTTTTCGATCCTCCGACTGTAGTAAACGTAATTCACACTTATATGTATTATCAACAAAAATAATCGATTTCAAAACACAGTTCATTGCAATTTAAAATTTGGATATTTTTCATTATAATAATGCTAGTTTTTATGCCAAAGATATCATATCACTTGTTTTTTCTTTTTCAATGTAAAAGTGTGGAAGCTATACATACAAATTGTGAAATGGGAACAAAATATAATAAAAACTTCAATATAGCCGTTCAAAAAGGAAACTCCACTGGACGTAACCCTCTCCCAATTGTTGAAAATAATACTTTTACGTTTACCTTTATAGCTTTCAAGATGGCCTGTCAGTCTACGTATAAACGAATTAAAAATATCAAGTAATTAAAAAGAAAACAGAGAATTAGCTCTTTTTTGTTTGTTTTTCAATGATTTGAATATTTTTGGTTTTGACAATTCTTAGCACATTTTTAAAACATTTTCAGACAACAACTTTTGAAGTATACGAGCTATTTTAAATTTAAAGACTATGCTCGCCTTAAACTAAACCAATTTACTTTTGACTTCATTATCACTTACTGTCACATGAGCTTAAGCTACCGCTAAATAAATGCTTTACAGAAAAAAAAGCGAAACAAAGACAACAAAGAATCCCATTTGAACAAAGATACCGAAAACTTGTTTGCATACTTATTCAACTAAATTAAGACAGTATTTCTCTTGTTTTGTTTAAAGGGTTTCACACACGTAAGGTGTGCAAAACCCTTGTAGGATCACTTCGTTGTCTGTCTGTCTCTCAAGAACTTTTTCAGCAGGAACGCGTGGAGGTATCAAGTTGAATTAAAAATAATATAAAATACTCAAGTATGCGATCGAACAAAAGTCGCACACATAGCCCAACGGATTAACAAGCAACACATAGCACGTAGAACTGACGGCTGATAGGGCAGTAAGGTTCTGGAATGGGGGCCACGTACCGGCAAGCGCAGCGTAGGACGTCCACGTATAAGGTGGACAGACGACATGATAAAGGTTGCAGGAAGCCGCTGGATGCGGGCCGCTTCCAACCGGCCAATCTGGAAGTCACTGGTCCGAGGCTTATGTTCGGCAGTGGACGTCCTATGGCTGAAATGATGATAATGATCGTGATGAAGCGATCTCTTGAAGCTGTGAAAATACAAAATTCTATGTCAACGCAATCAAGAAGAAATATGGCTGTTTATGAAGCATTTTTGATATACTATAAGCACTATAGAGAAAAAAAACCTATAGTTAGGGACAGTCAGTCAAAAGTACCTGATCAAAAACTAATTTCGAAATTACTGACACTTCTAAATGTACCAATAACTTTACTTTTTTTTACTTATGCGTAGTGATTTAGTCAGACTATTCTGGTATATTTTGCAATGAAATTCTCTTGGAAAATACAGATACTAAACTACTTTGAGGTTAACTGTAATTCTCGTGGACCTAAAAGTACGAAAACTCTAAATTTGTTGGTAGCCTACAAATTGTCCCGAAGCAGTGGTAGGACAAAAAAATAACATTTGGGCGTGTGAAAGTGCCGATAAGGGCCTATTTGCAAAAATCTACGATTTTGTTTTTGATACATGTGTATCAAAAGTGCTATCGATAGGGGAGTGATGTAGCGACATCTATCTCGCTACATATAAAACTGACGTATCCTACATCGCGATATTAAAGTTATCGGAGCGATTGAAGCATACATACAAGAACCCGACAACAACCGTCGGGCAGTTGCCCACCAGACACAACACCCGTCTGGTCGGAGGATCCTCCCTATTCAATGGGGGATGAGGAACCTTACCCCCCCAAACATGAAAACCAAATCTTTGAACAAACTCGGAAAAATTGTTAAACATTTTGGAGACTCGATTTCCGTTATGGATGAGTTATATAAATACCTACAGTTTATACAGAACCATCGGTGCGACTTGCACTTGGTCGATTTTTTCTAAATTTTGAAAGACACTTAGCAGACTGACTTCTAAGTTGGACTTATTTATAAGAGAATAAAATACCATTAATTTGAACAACTAATATATTTTTACCATCTTTATCATTAACAAGTTGCGTCCTATACTAAAAACCCCTAAGACCATCAGCCTCTAGTTGTCGTCATTACCGACCCACCCACTAGTTTTGCTTAAGAAATGTTGATGCTGAGAGTCTCCTGATCGCTTCATTAAGCGCAGCGTGAGAAGCGAAACGCTGACGATAAAATCTGGCAAAGGGATACGGCTGTGGCTCGCAAACTAGAGCCCTTAGGCGTAATGATTAGCTGTTAGTCGCATTGTTTTTTCTTAAGGCAGGGCGAGTAACCAGTAACCGGATTCCTTTTAGGAAACTGTCAAGAGCCTAGTACGATGCCAGTTATCGACGTAGGTAATTCTAGACCAAGCAATAAGTCTGGTCAGTAAGACATTCGGTTCTTTTGGTATGTCCTAACAAATACCTTTACTTTATGCATCTTTTTAGAAACATGGCTGGAATATTTAAAGAGAAGAGAAAAGCGGAGAGAACTATGAAAATATGCTTTGCTTGCGACCAAAATCATTATTAAGCTGTAAATTTTAGAATTTTTTCAAGCTTTTTCAACTTGATCAGTTGTTTAGTTGAGTAGCAAGTAAATGTTATTTAAATAGCGCGAATGATAAAAATGAATTTCGGAATGAAAACGCAGAATTTTAATAAGGAACAAAAAGATAATTTAGACACTGGGAACGATATTTTAAAATTATTGGGTTTTAATCTAAATTGCTGTAATCAAGAAGTGGCGCAAAATATTGTTAGGTAGACAAACCGACAGACATAGTGTATTTACTCTTTCCGAAAAAAAAAAATCCCATTTAATTTTGATATTAATATGTTAACATATAATATATTTTTTATTAATGGACTCTATCCTGCTCTATAAGCAGAGCAGTGATTTTGCCAATGTCGAGTGTTTTTAACCGACTTCAAAAAAGGAGGAGGTTCTCAATTCATCAGTATCTTTTTTTTATGTATGTTCAGCGATCAGTCGTTACCAGGTTAACTGATTTCAAAAGTTCTTTTTTTTGTTCGAAAGGAAATACTTTAGGAATGGTCCCAAATAAATTTGATCAAATTTTGATGATGGGATCTATAAGAAAATCATCAAACATTACATGAACTCCATACCGTGCCAACTGATTTTTGTACCTATGTTGCAAAATATCTTCGGCATTTGTGAACCGATTTTGATGATTCTTTCTTTATCGAATAGCTTATACTTTAGAAATGGTATATTGAAACATTTTTGGAAAAATTTCACCTCTATTGTGGGAAAAATAAGGGATGAAATCGGTGTTCAGCCGTTAACTTATGTTTGGACTCAAATGATTCGTTTTGTTGAGGATGTATCACTAAAAATAGATGAAATAGGTACATTTTATTAAAAAAAAGTAAACCGACTTCAAAAAACTGAAAAGTTAAAAACAATATCAACACATAAGTAATCCTACCTACCAGTTACTTTTGGAGTAAACGAAAACATTCAAACTCTCATCGGATGGCACCGACAATAAATACCGGGTGTTTAGTTTTTATTGCTGTTCATGGATTCGGTGAAGGCTACTCTTCCCGTAGAAGCAGGTTTTAAGACGCTATCGGGTCAAAAGCAAGTTGTCTTGAGACAAATCACTTGACACTCGATGCGGCGTAGAATACAATGATATTTCAATAATTCCAGATCTTTATCACTTCACAAAACATTAGAACACAAACTACACCCAACTCTAAGGCAACCCGATTGGGAATCTTACAGTGTTTGACGGTAATAGGTAGTAATCGGGTGATAAATAAATAAAAAATTCAATGTTATTCATGGAATTTATTAATAGATTCTTAGAAATGTAAAACACGTGAGCATAATAAAGTTCCATTGTTTTTTTCTATCAATTAAAATAAATTAATATGCAATGACTATAAAATACCAAAAATAATGTATCCAATTGCGCATAGAAATGTATTTTTATTAACTTTTATCAGCGAATAAACGTGAATTCAGTGTATAAAACAACTAGAAGATAATTAATTACATCAGATGTGAATTTGATGTGAGAAGTTCAAGATGCATAGTAAAATATTTTTGTTGGTATTGGTGGCAGGCCTGTTTTACAGTGTCTACGGGCAAAGCTCTTCATCTTCAGGTAAATAATATCCAATTATAATTGACATATATTATTATGAACAACATTCCTGTAATTACTAGACGAATAATTTAGAAAATACAGCCGGCTGGCTGTTTGGAAACTACACAACGTCTTCTCGACCAAAATACCTCAGTGCCTAAAGTCGTCTACAACCAGTGTGTTACCAGTGAAGATTACACAGCGTGCTATGGGAAGGGCTATGCTTCATGGTGTTTCTTTGCAAGATTGAATCAGAAATGAGGAGATCCTTAAACGAACAAAAGTCGCTGACATAGACTGATAGATTACCAAGCTAAAGCGGCATTAGGCGGGGCACATAACACGTAGAGCTGACGGCCAATATGGCAGGAAGGTTCTAGAATGGAGGCCACATGCCGACAAGCGCAGTGTAGACCGTCTACCCATATGGTAGACAGACGACCTGGTAAAAGTTGCAGGAAGCCGCTGGGATTCAGGTTACTTCTAACCGGTCAATCTGGAAGTCATTGGGAGACATCCTATGGCTGAAATAATTAAATTGATATTTTGTTTTAGTCGCAAAGTTTTACGGCCGCATTCATCATTTCAGCCATAGGACGTCCACTGTTGAACATAGGCCTCCCCCATTGACTTCCAGATTGGCCGGTTGGAAGCGGCCTGCATCCAGCGTCTTCCTGCGACCTTTACCAGGTCGTCTGACCACCTTGTGAGTGGACGTCCTACGCTGCGCTTGCCGGTACGCGGCCTCCATTCTAGAACCTTTCTGCCCCATCGGCCATCAGTTCTACGTGCTATGTGCCCCGCCCACTGCCACTTCAGCTTGCTAATCCGTTGGGCTATGTCAGCACAAAGACACATTACTTAATAATTTACAGATAGCAGCAGCAGCAGCAGCAGTAGTAGTAGTAGTAGCAGTAGTAGTGAAGAAAACAGGAGCGGTAGCTACGAACAGTCAAACAACGACACCAATTATGGTGGGGCCGATATCTACTACCCTTGCGGAGAGCAACCTGACTTAGGATGCATTCGTAATTACTTTATCAACAGCCGCCAATGCAGGCCAGTGAATGCCAGAGAGGGCCAGATTATCGTTAGAAGGAGACACTCAGTCCACGTGCCATACATCAACACTACTGTCACTACACACAATGGCCGGATCCAATATGTCGAACCGTATGCTGAAGCGTTCTTGTGAGTATTGGTCTTGGCTCTGTGAAAGGGATTTTTGCCTTCACTTTTGATGACTTCAGAAATTATGCCACTATTAAAAATAAGTAAACTATGTGTCGTGCAATTTTACCATTAAATGGTTTAAGCAAAGGTAAGGATGGTAAATCACGTCCTCTGCCAAATATTATTTTATTGCAAAACAATGCACAAGCCCTTCGTAGAGCAGTCACTATAAGGGCAAGCGATTAGCACGAGCGGTGGCAGTTAAGCTGGATTTTAAGCTGTCAGTGAAGACTATTACTAACACTTAAGTTTTTTGGCTAAGCTAAAAGATTTTGTTTATTTTCAGTATGAACACAAAGACAAGGCTTCTTGTTTTGGCACTTAAATTTAAAAGCATCAGCATTAACGCTGACAGCGCCGACTTCGTTATCTGCAGGAAAGCTCAAGAAACCTTGTGGATAAATGACTATGCCAATGTCACCTACAACTGTAAGTGTTTTGCATTTCAATTCTACAAATTCGTTTTGTCTCGGAAAGGAATGGTAATTATTTTTGGTTACCAGTAGACTTTTATATCGCTATGGCGTTCTATGGGAAGGCCTATGTTAAGCAGTGGACTCTAAAAGGCTGATGATGATGATGATGACTTTTATAGGTCAAAGCGATACCGTTCAACAAATGTACAAGAGTTGTCCCACAACGCACTACGCAACCAGCCGCATTTCGGCCGCGGCCCAGCGCCGCACACGGCGTCTTCAAACCAACCAGGAGACGTATTTTTGAATCATGCGAATTCCAATCCGAATACGAAATCGCAAGATTCGCATGCGAATACCTAAAATCAGTATTTTTGAAAATTCATTCCGCGAATCCTGCTACGAATGGTCCTACTTACTTTTTTCAATTTCTAATAGTAGAAAGTACGGAAAAATGACATTGACAAGAAACATATGGTTGACATATAGTATTTTCTGCGTGAAACAAAAATAGTTACAAGATTTCAATTTAATAGCAACACTTATTTCAAGTGATTCAAAAATGCGTAAAATCGGAAGCGATAGAAACAATTTTCATACACCAATTGTTTTCGTGTTCGAATTCAAGATTCATTTCTGATGCTTCAAAGATACGTCTCCAGAGCGGTTGGGAAGTGCATTTAGGACAATTATATGAAAACATTCATGGGGCCTACCACAACGGCGGGCAGTCTTAATGACAAGAGAGATATTAATTTCGAATTTTGAACACATACATGCGGCCCTGCCAAAACGGCGTGCGGTCTTAACGATGAGAGAGATATTAATTTCGATGTTTATATTTTTGGGTCTTATTCTACCCAGGAAACCATTAAAAAACCTGTTTTTTTTCAGCTGTAGTTATAACCGCTGTGATCCCCGCCTCTCCAAGCCTAATGATGAGGGCTGCAATAATATCTGCCTACGTAAAAGACGCTTATCCTGTGTTTAATCTAGGACCTAAGTTTTCAGAGAGTTCAGGTAAATAGCCCTGATATTTATAAACTAATAAACCATAACTTCGTTATCCAGGATTAGTCAAACGAAGCAGGCAAATAAATAAAACATAATTCATATTTTTTTACATCAGTGGTAGAAATTATTAAATAATGACAAAAAACTTTGTAAACCAGCAAAGCAAAGGCAAAAAACCGCATCTGAACTCGATTACGACCCCCGTATCTCTGAGGTCCCGGGTTCGATTCCTGGTCGGTCAAAATACCTGCATTGTCACGGGTCTGGATGTTGTGGTTCCGTCTTTGTTTCTGATTTCTGTAATACAAGTGCTTTGGCTACTTACCATAGGATCAGAGCAATGTATGTGATGTTGTCCCATATTTACTTAATTAATATTTATTGTTATTATTATTTGTGTTACACAGATACACTTATGGAATTTCTAAATAATGACTGACTTAATTATTTCATGTCCATCAGAACCGAAGAACACGACTTTGAAGAGGGACAGAAAAAGGCATTATTTATAAAATAATAAATATTAGACAACATCACATACATTGCTTTGATCCTATGATAAGTAGCATAAGCACTTGTGTTACAGAAATCAGAAACAACAACGGTACCACAACACCCAGACCCAAGACAATATAGAAAAGTTTTTTTTTCTACCTTGACCGACCGGAAATCGAACCCGGGACCTCAGAGATAACTACACCAAGTTCGCTATACTCGCCTCTCGGCGTCCCGTGGCTAATTCCCATCAATTAAATTTAAATTAATTACCATCAATGTTTTAACAAACTTGCAATGTGGTTTAGATAAAATTGATAGCAGTTTTTTTTTTTTTATGAACAGCCACATAACTAACTTTTCTATCCGGATTTAATGCATTGTTTTATTTTATTTCAGATGAACTCGTTGCCCAAACATACCAAGACATGATGAATAATAAACCGACTATAACCCGAGAAATCTTCCTCACTGGTGCCCCAAGCTACTTCTTCACTTATCTCGCAACGAACATGTGTCATTTTGGTGTTCCCTACTAAATGTAATCATAAAATGTTCTGGGATTGACTATTGGTTAACATGCCTGATATAGAATGAAGCTATAACATTCCTGTTTTTAAAATCGCCTTTTTTCTTGTTATCTAGTTGTTTATTTTACTTTCATTCTATGGGATCAAAAATTAAACCCAGTTCCTTCTTAATAATTTAGAACTTATGTTTGTTGAAATATCTACTAAAACTATTTTCTTCAAATAATATTTATATATTTTTTGGTTTGCGATGTAAATTATCTTTTACCTAATTAAATAAAAATGTTAACAAATATATATTGTGTCATTCATTTTGTTGTAAAACAGCTACAGATTAACTTAATTTTCATCAATTTCTTCTCAATTCTCGATGTGGATGTAACTTTTTCCTTTTCATTTTCTGTTTTCCTGTTCAGTTTGACTATGATCCTAGATGCAGTAAGTTTATTTACTGCATTTGCTAGTAATTGTTATTAGATCTAGGTATCTTTTAGGAAGCCATGCAGAACAGTGATTTTAAAGAGCTTTCATTCTTGAAATGTCTTAAATAAATTGTGAATAACAGGATTTAATGTGAAACCTTCTAAACTCAGTCATAGCATACCAAATATTACGGTTCGAAAAAAAAAGCATGAATAAGTAATTTCTTTTGTCATGTGACACGAAAATAAGTGACGTCACGCAGAATACAGATAACATCCTTAAAATAACCAGATCATTTTAAGTAAGCACCTAATAAGTTCACGAATTAACATACTTGCTGAGAAAATAAGAACACATGACAGCAAATTAGAAGGATTGAGACATCTGTAGAAATATAAGCTTCTAGATATAAGATTATTTATGGCAAGTCATAAATGTTTTGTCTGATATAATTGGAACAAAAGTAGAAGCACAGGTAGGAGGTATCGAGTACATACACTGAGCAGCAATATAGACCATCTTTCTCAGAAAAACGTTAGTGATTTTTCACCAACATTTACATTTAGTATGACTGACCAGCCCTGTTGACTCTCACCCACACAAAAACAAAAAAACCCCAGATTTAAAATGGCGGAATTTTTGTAGAACAAAATAAATGACATTTCCACTCTATAGGGTGTGTGCTTCATGGTAGGATGGTAGGTATGTGATAATGTTAATATAGGAACCGAACTATTCTAAATTAGTTCAGGTCTAGGTATGCAGAGAGAAAGAGAGAGGAAAGAGTCACTATATTACCCTTCAATAGAGGTTCGATAGAGGTACCCCTATCGCCGTATTGAAGGGTAATATAGTGACTAGTCTTCCGTATAGTATATAATGCCTTGTAGTCGTACCAAATTCTATGATGGTGATAAGTACTCTTACATCATCGAAAAAATAGTTGGCATAAAACCAGAAAGATTAAACAGATAGGAAGTATTTCAATTTCTAGAGCAGGTTTAGCTTGTTTGGATTCCCAACTGTTGACAACTTGTTGTTGGATTGAGCTGTTAATAATGACAACGATTAATATCTAGACCATCCGAAAGATAAGCCTGGTTCAGGCTGGATTACGATAATTGATTGATGAATGTATACAGACGACCTGGTAAAGGTTGCAGGAAGCCGCTGGATGCGGGCATCTTCTAACCGGCCTATCTGGAAGTCACTGGGGGAGGCCTATGTTCAGCAGTGGACGGCCTATGGCTGAAACGATGATGATGATGATGATGATGATTGACGATAGCAAAGGTCTACTTTTGAAAAATAAAAGACGGCGGGTCATGGACAAGTGTCTGAAGAGATTTTCAAGGGGCATGTCCAAAAGTGAACCAAACACATAATATTATGCTGAAGAAAAGAAGAAGACCTTTGCCCAGCCGTGGGATTATATAGATGAATTAATGTAAATGTAAAAAGTCACTGATCGTCGCGCACATAGCCGCAATGGCAATATGATATTAGTTAACAAGACTGCGTCTAGCGACCATGGTCGCTGCAACCACTAGACGCAGTCTTGGTCTTCTAGTGCGTGATGTCCCTACATCCTTACATGATTCAAAAAAGTAAGAAGCATTTAAAATCTGAGCTGTACCGTAACCCACTTACATAAGTTACGCGATATAGCATTGCTATGTGGAAACAAGTTACAATTATTATTAGTAGGAACCGACGTAACAATGGATTCTTTTCAGTCCTATTTAGTCTATGGACTAGCTTTTTTTAAGTAGACTTGACTCTGACTTTCGTCTGGTGTAGTAGTTCGCATCCTGGACTGCTGTCTCAGTAATATTTGTACCTGAGACATGGATGCCCGTTAAGTTATTCATTGCCACAGTAGAGACAAAGGCATGTCAACCTACCCAAAAAGTTAAAGGTCATTGAATTGATTTTCAACTTTAAGTCCAGCATGTAGAGATTAATATCATTTGAGAAAATTTGACGTTTTGTGGTAGGTTGACGTGATTTTGTCTGTACAAACTATCTTCGTTTGTGGCTGATCTATTCTAACAATTTATTTTTAATATTCATTATTAGAAAATTGCAAAAATGCATGACCTGAAACAACGAAACTATCGTCATCGGTCGTCCGTCTGTGTTTTGGTGACAGAAAAATAAGTACCTATGTGGAGTCAATGTTATCAAATTAGATATGACTTCATGTTGAGACAAGAGGATAAAATTTATACCTATTTGAAAGACACTCAAATGTGTTTTGAAGCAATTAGATTACCATTTTCTAACAACAAAGTAGAAAAGAATTTGTCTATTTAATGGCTAATTAAAACACCTAGTCATCCTCTTTTATAATACTGAATGAATACTCTTATCAGTAAATAAATATTTATAACATTGACTCTTTCTTTATAAAAGCCAGATCGCAATGACAATAGCTAAGAAAGAAGTCAGCCGTAAATTCGGTAAATTCAAAATGCGGTGCAATATATTGCTGCTTGTTTTGATGCTAGGGTGGTGCTATAGCGTATTGGGACAAGGTAAAATAACAAATCCATATCTATTATCTACCCTAATATATTCAATAATTATTTTTGTACAGTTCCTACAATCTACGAAAACTTTGGCTTGTTTTTTTGGTTAAACCAGCATATCATTATATCTATAGTACTTAAGTTGTCAAATAAAAACTTTTATTATTTATTATATTGAGGAAGCCTCTTATTACGTAGTAAATTTGGCACTGCAGCTTTCCTCTGCCCTGTCAAAGATCTAGAGAAAAAATGGGAAAGTGTAGTGCTAAAGGACATGAGGGAATGTGAGGTATCCGAATAAACTGTCAAAGACAGATTGAATTGGAGGAGAAAGTTACGGAAGGCTGACCCCACCACCGTGTAGGTGATATAGCCAGGAAAAGAAAGAGAGATTATTATGTCGTCTAAAAAAAGTTTTACTCATTAAACTTTAACGTAAACTGGAGCAATTCATACTTATTGCATTATAATGTTTAAGAAACGTACATATCCGGCGAACGCGCCACAAATGCACGGCTTGCAAACTACAAACTGTTCGCACATCGCTTTTAAATTATAATCTACCGTCGTCAAAATCAATACATATCGATAAGTTAAATTATAAAAGTAGGCATTTAACATAAGTAGTAAACCAATCATAGTCAATTCATATTTATTTACAGATGATTCCGAAAGTTCAGATGTCTCTAGCACTTCAGAGAATTCTAATGATTCCAGTTATGATGGTAGTGGTGATCAAGATGATGATGAGAATGATGATGAGAATGATGATGAGAATGATGATGATGCCAGCGATAATGAAGATGAAAATAGCAATAATGAAGATGACTTCTTTTATCCGTGCGAAAATCCCGAAGACATCGTATGTGTTAGAAGTTTCTTCATGAGATCCTATCGGTGTGTTGGCATGGCTTTTGACGATCGCCAGCCGGTGTATAGGCAAAGACATACCGCTTATATTCCTAAGATCAACGTCACTATGATAACTTTTAGAGACGTTATCACATTTTCAGGATCAAAAATTGACAATTTATAGTGAGTAATTTAATTTAATTTTAATTATTAGAATTTGTAAACCAGAAACAATTTACATTTTCGTCATATTTATCTGTCTGTCTGTAACTCACAGTAATTTGCTTTAAGTCTATCTTGCTTTATTATGGCAAAAATTTGGGGTGAAATATTTTTTTAGACCCTATCATATTAAATATTAAAATAATTATACATTGACTATGCCGTGCCGATATGTGTCATGTGAGGACGGCCGTAAAGAATACACTTCCCCACCGCCAACAGGAGGCGTGTCGTAAGAGGCGACTAATTCCTGTAGCACGAGACGGGCAGCAGTGTCTGCGTGCGAAATCTTATAAAAACTGCGCTCGCTAACCCGCCTGCCAAGCGTGGCGAGTATTGGAAAACCCCCCTCGATGTTGGGTCCACTGCTGAACACAGGCCTCCGCCTGTGTTCAGCAGTGGACTTTCTATGGCTGATATGTTGATGATGATGATGACATTGACTATTATTATTTCAATTTTTGCAGCTTTAATCGCAGAACAAATAACATTGTGATGACCGTATCTTTTGAAAGCATAAAAATCGAGTCCGGTATTGCTTACTACATGATTCACCAAAGGGGCCAAGAGCCAGTTATTGCTGGAGATTCAGTAAACGTTACTCACAGTAAGTAATTATATTTTAGGTCGACTCAGAGTTAGTGAAGATATAAAAATAAAATTAACAAACTTCACTCGTCTATCAGTTAGATAATCATACATTTTAGAAGTTAATTTTAACCTCCATTTGTTGTATCAATTTGAAACTTTGTATCTATTTGAAACCGGATGCCAATGCAATAATTTGATTCTATCAATCAGATTGAATAGAGTCAGGAGAAGAATAGAGTAATCCTCCAATAGTAACTGATGTAACAAAGGTTAAAGAAACTTAAAGAAGTTTGGGCTTGATTGATTCGTTATGACGAGTAATGTGCTCAGTTAAGCGTATTTTGTAGCTTTTCATCATTATCATTCGGTTCATATCAATGCAAAATTTGCATTTTTCGTATTCTACCAAAAAACGTATTTGAACAATGTACCCCCAAATTGGAACAGATACCTTTTGTTGTTTATCGTATAATTTTTTAGCAACTACATTGACTGCAGTGATTCCTGTAGACACTAGAATAGAAATGAGGAGGGCTTTAGTACACGCATACAACTACGATGCTAACCCTTCTTTTCAATTGGGACCAAATCTGGCGAACAGTTCGGGTATGTATTATTAGATATTGATAAAATATTACAAAAATCTCACTCTCACTCTTGTCCTGCAAGCAAAACTATACAACAAAATAAAATTTTATTCATACTATTGTTTTCACAATTAAAATTTAACTTTTCAGATCCGGTCGTTGCAAAAACAATTGACGCTCTGTTATCTAATCTACCTACAGTAGTTCAGGAAGTATTTCTGACAGAAGCATACAACTTCTTTATAGCATACGTGCAAAGCCAAATTTGCTTTTTTGGTATCCCACTTTCAACGTAAATTCTTCAAGATAACAACAAAAAAGGCTGCTGGGAAAATTAAAAAAAACGCAAATGGCCATTTAAAAATAGACCTTAATCAATTGCTATGATAAGGTTAAAAGGTTATGGCAAAAAATGCAGACTAATGCAGATCCCTCGTAAATTATTAGTTGTGGTAACTTTGTGTCAACTAAAAGTAACATCGCAAGCTCTTGTGACTTTATACCGCTGTCATTTTTTAAACTATTAATTTTATATACATATAAATTACATATAAATACTATGGTATGGTATCTGTTAAAGTGCATAGTCTGATTCTTTATTTATATAACTCTAACGTAAACTGTAAATAAACTAAAATAGCCTTGTAGTACAAAACATTTTAAACTTACATAATTTTTTGTTGTATTTACCTAACCTTATAACATTTAGATTTAAAACCTATCAAGCTATCAGTCGACAAATAAATACAAACTAATTATTTTTTAAGTTTTCGTACCTAATTCAATAAAATTAAAAGATTTATGTTTTTGTGTGGTCTATTACTTCTGTTTTGGTTCTAAACTGATTCACACTAGCATATTTTAGTCACCTGCCGTATGAGAGACGATCGCCCTTTACTGCAAATTCAAAGCTAACTAACAAAGAATGTAATATGTAAGTTAAAAACAATTAATAAAATGGCTGATAAAAATTAGTTATGTAATTTACCTTATTTTTTAATTATGTCTTAAAAATTATAAATGTATGATAATATAACACTTGAAAAAAAATCGACTGACGGTGGGAATGTATGTTATTTAGAAGCTTTATCTCTGTTCCTTTCCTGTGAAAAATAATCTTTTATAATAGTGAAGTTTTTGATCGTCTACTTACAGAGCTTTCTTAATTCTAAGTTAAATTTAAACCTGATCAGCTCTGAACAAAGAGACAGACAGACAGACAGACATATAAACCTGACATTTTAATATTAAGTAATCTACTGTTTAATTTGTATTATTGTGGTTCCTTTACAGAGTGTATTTGTTGGTTAATTTTATATAGCAGCCTCTATCAACCCATGTGAAGCAATAAATGTAATTGTAAATTAAATTAATCAATTTTAAATATAAGACAACATCACATACATTGCTCTGATCCTATAGTAAGTAGCGAAAGCACTTGTGTTACAGACAAACAAGAAACAACGACGGTACCCCAACACCCAGTCCTGAGACAATATAGAGAAGATTTTTTCTACATTGACCGACCGGAAAACAAACCCAGGACCTCAGAGATAGCGACACTAAGTCCAGTGTGCTCGCCTCTCGGCTACGGAGGACGTCATAAATTATATACAAAATTACATTTTAGTTTTAATTAAACATTGATCTTGAATGTTCTGCAGCTACTTGCAGAAATTTCGAGATCAATATTTTACCGGTGTTCCTATGACCTAAATTGAAATTCTAAGTTACATTCAAAACATGTTTTTCCGAGTGTTTTTTTTACAATATGTGTTAATTTGTTTATCATTTAGATAACCTTAGTGTTTTACGATGTATCAATGCACAGAATAATCGTTATCACGAAAGAGCGGGCATAAAAGCTCGTACACAACGTTAAACTAGTGAATTTTAAAAGGTATCTGACAAAATGCGGTGCGGTATCCTTTTGGTACTGTTTTTTGTTGGTTTATGTGGAGTGTATGGACAAGATGAGGCTGAAGTGACAGAAGGTAGAGTGAAATTATGTATTTTCAAAGGGGCTAGTCAGTACATTAGTAGATAAATAAATAAATACTTTTTACAATCACACCAATAGGCTAGTTTCCTAAAAAAACTACTAGTCTCTCAGTTAAATTACCATAAAATATTGGACACGTATTTTTTCTTTTCTCAATCAAACAAAAAATGACAAAGATATAGCCCGTTAAAGTTCCGCGTAGCTTCACGCCTTGCCACACTTTTAGCAAGGCGTGACGTTACGTGCTCTCGTTCCCAAACTTTGATACGCTTTATCTTCGTATTTTTTTGTTTGATTGACAAAAGACAAAATATGGATCCAATATTTTTTGATAATCTAACTGACGGACTAAATAGAATAATATTTTTGACCCAGGAAACTTAGTTTGGCTAAAGTATCTATTACGGCGACTAGATAACGGATAGTTACTATGTTTTTTTTTCTCTGCAACCATACACAAAGATGTACCTGTCACAACATCACAAAAGTATAAGTTGATAGGATCTGCCGTGCATATTTCTTATTATATTGTTTTTAAATAATTGTACTATATTATAAAATCTAAATGTAAAGGTCGTGTCTTGTTTACGAGATCTGTTGCCTGTAATTGAATGTTTTTTTGTTAATTAAAGCACTGAGCAATGCAACTGAGCAACTTGATACAGAAAACGTAACTGAAAATGATAACGCAAATAACAATAGTCAAAACGATAACAGTGGAAATGATAACAATGAAAACGACCATAGTGAAAATGAGAATAGTGAAAACGACGAGGATAATGCTTATATCATAGAAGACGATTATGACGGAAGTGATGAAATCAAAAATAACTATTATATTCCTTGTGAACTGAGCGATAACTTATTGACTTGTGTGCGGGAGTATTTTACTAGTAAAGGTCTCTGTAAGAGTGCTAGTCACGAAGATGGTAGGCCAATACACAGAGAGAGGCAAGTCATTTATTTGTCTTACTTCAACCTCACTGCTGTCCCTACTAAATCTCAAGTTGCGTTCTATGGTTCGAAAATAATAACATTTCAGTAAGTATTTTTAAATCTTGATAGATAGAATAGATTTAGATTGCTGTCACAATACGTAAATCGTAACGTAAGTTTGTGATATATTATATGACAATTTATGAACTGTGCAGGGTATACACAGTCTCTCTAAATTGGTTAGTCAGAATCATGCATGACTAATAATCACCCTTTACGTATGAACTAACTAAATGGTTTAGTTTTTGAATGGTCAAAAAATAACCAGTTGTGGTTATGTGGTATTGAAAAAATTTAAAGAAATAGTAAATACGCAAACCTTTGTTGTTCTTCTATTAGAAACTGAAGACACATTGACATAGGTACCTGAAAACAAATAATAATAATCAAATTTAAGTAATGTTAGTAGCTTAATACTTTTTGCTTGAAATCTTAAACATATTTTAATCTCAATTTAACGGTTAAACCACAGAACAGGAATGACACGCTACGCTCCGCTACATTCTGTGGGTTAAACCACCAACAAACAACCACCAATTATGGTAAAACTTTTTACTAAACCTATTTTTGACATTTTTAAAATACTTAAGTTAGGTCATCTACCTTTTTCATTTTATTTGGTTGGATTTGGTGTTTTTTTTTGTTATATCTACCCAGTTTGTACACTTCACCTAATACGACTAATATCTTGAAGCGTTAATAATGTCACGAAAATAAAGAAGACAGTACAGATATAGCTATGCATGGGATTTCTTTCAAGGATAAAATCAGATTACCCGTCTGACAATTAAATTATTCAAATGAACAAGAAAGCTGAAGTAGAACTAGCTGGCCGTAGAACCGATAACCGATGTTGTAGACATGTTTGTGATTGTAGACCGCGATTCAGCAAACAAAGCATAGGGCGCCCGCCGTCAAAGTGAAGCTGAAGTGAAGTGAAGTGAAGAATGTACAAGTTGATGTACAAGTAGTATGCAAAGCAGCTGATAGAACATAATAGCCGAGAATCAGGCTCAGTGGCATGTACTCGAAAAGGCCTTTGTCCAGCAGTGTACTAACGCGGGCTGATTAAATAAATAAATAAATATTGGACACCATTACATACATTGCTCTGATCCTGTTGTAAGTAGCCAAAGCACTTGTGTTACAGAAATCACAAATAACGAAGGTACCACAACATCCAGAGCCGAGGCAATATAGAAAAGTTATTTTTCTACATTGACCCGACCGGGAATCGAACCCGGAACCTCAGAGATGGCGACACCAAGTCCGGTATGCCGTAAGTCCGGTATATATGATGGAACTCTTCAATATTGTGTTGGAATTTGTAACTTGCAGCTTCAATAAGAGGACGAACAACCTGGTGATGGCAGTCGACTTTCAAGGCATTTACATTTACTCTAAGTTTGTTTACTTCCTTTTTGAAAGAAGAGCTGATGAGCCTTTGATAAGTGGAGATTACTTTATGACTAATTTAAGTAAGTATTTTATTTAATGAGCATAGTATAGAGTTGTTAAGCTGTACACGAGTAAACGGACCATAAGATTAATAAGCAGGATCATGTGTTTTATTCCTGGTTTATTTCATGAATTGACTAGAGTAGAAGACTAAGTATTTACCTATCAGTATTGTTAAAGATATCGGTAACTAATGGCAAAAGAAATGATCGATAAATAAATAGTATGCACAAGACAACACATCACTTTGTCACTGACACGAAGTAAGAAATTGATATTATACATGTTGCATTATGTACAAGAGGCACTAAACAATGACTTTTCCTTTAATGTGTCATGCGTGCGTGCTCCCAGCTCATGGAACCTTGTAAGACCTGGGCAATCCAAGTCAGAATCATTAGCTTTTGCGTTGAAGGCAAATCACCGTGTCACTACACCTGCACACTGGTTTGTGTTTGACCGATGTCTAAGTATTTGAAATGATAACTCGACATAAATTGCAAAGAGTGTTTGTCATTTTATATCAATTATCACGACCCTCAGCCACAGAATAAATTGCCTCAGCCATCACATGATTCGACTTAACTGCAGCAAGAAGAAAATGTAGTCGTTTGAATTAAAACCATTTTTAGTTTCATGGTGACATTCTGGAACCTAAATGGCATGATTGACTTTGACGTGTGAGATTCTGTTAGATTCAACTTCATCTTCGTCATTCATCATTTCAGCCATAGGACGTCTACTGCAGAACCAAGGCCTCCCCAATGACTTATCATCGGAGGGGATTGCCAATAATCGCCGCGCTTGGCATGGGGGTTAGCGAGCTCAGTTTTTATAAGATTTTCTACGAAGACGCTGCTGCCGATCTCGTGCTATAGGAATTTGACGCCTCTTACGCCTCCTGTTGGCGGTGTTAATCTTCAAAGTATCTCATTTCTAACCAAATAAACCTGTTTTTTGTATATTAGCAGCTATTACACTGACAGCTGTCATTCCCGCCAGAAGAGGTATATCTATGAGGGAGGCAAGAGTAACTGCTTACAACTCTCACTCAAACCCTACTATGGAATTTGGACCACGAATTTCCAATAGTTCCAGTACGTAACCAAAATTGTATTTTATCTTTCTATGCCTTTTATTTCCTTCCTATTATGGTGGTTATGATTCATCATGGTTATATTCTATGTATGATCGATATAAACTATGTAATCATTAAGCAAGGGAACAAGACGTTATTAGAATCTTTTGTCTTTATGTTCCTAACAAACTATCTGACTGAAAGGCTAACAACAGCCGACAACCTTATAATGATAAAAACAGAAACATGGAATTCGGACAAAGTTGGTACTCCAAAATGGGGTAGGTGTGCAAAAAAAGTGAGGGTAAGAACTGGCGACAAAATTTATAAGAGAAATTCTACTTTTGCCCTCACTTAGTCGCTGGAGGCGCTAGCTTGTAGTCGTGTTTATGTTAATTAGTAAATTTGTTTCTACATTACCTACTAATCTAATTAATACAATGCACAATATCCTATATTTTTTATTAAATTTTAATTCTCCTGGTTAAATTTATAGATTTAGGCTGGTCAAAAAAAAAGCAAAAGAAATGTAACGTACCTACATTTCTTTTAAATTCTTTTTGGTATTCATCATCTCTTTTTTTACGTTTTTTTGTCATCTGATATTCGTAAAACATTCCTTTTACATAGTTTCTGTAGTTAGTAACTTATTTTTTCATTTCAGATCCTCTAATAGCCAAGACTTACGAAACTATGCTGAAAAACGTTCCTACGATAGTTCGAGAGATGTGCCTGACTGAGTCTCATAATTTCTTCTTTATTTATCTACAGTGGTATATTTGTAACTTTGGGCTACCTACTTCTACATAAGTCGCTGTAAACACAATTGCCTGTAAAGTTAGTTAAAGGTGTTAAAAAATCAATGTCAAATATTTTAAGGGGTAACTAAGAGGGGTAATAAAACTAGAACAGATTTGAATAAATCGAAAAAAGGGTATGGTTATTGAAATAAATAATTTTCGATTCGATCGTGTTTTTCTCGAAAAACTAAAATAAATAAATAAATCTTACAAAAATTTTTAGTCACAACGTAAACTCATTACCCTTAAAATATTTGACACTGATTTTTTAACACCTTATATATAACGCAGTATAAGACACTTAAATATAAAATAGTTTTTGTAAAGCGAAATAGCTAATAATAATTTTATTCAAACTTATATAAATTGTGTTTTTAATAAAAATACCTCTTTTTTATTTCATCACACCACTACTAGTTTAGTACATTGCATTTTTTTCATAGCACAAAACGAAACTGGATTTGTTAAACTTTTTTTTTTTACTTTCCTTTACTTTTAAATAATGTATATGAATATACATAGCACTACTACCTCCGTAGCTAAGAGGCGAGTACGCTAGACTTGGTGTTCGCCATCTCTGAGGTCCCGGGTTCGATTCTCGGTCGGGTCAATATATTATGGAAAACTTTTCTATGTTGCCTCGGGTCTGGGTGTTGTGTATTTCTAATTTATATAACACACGTGCTTTAGCTACTTACTTTAGGATCCAAAGTATGAGATGTTGTCTAATAAAAAAACATACTTTTCATTCGGTAAGTAGATGGGTATATTTAGACCAGTAGTGTAATCGTTAAAACATGATTAATAATATTATTTTTCTACAAATAATTAAAACTATTTTGTTTTCGCTACTGAGATTTATTTAATTTATTTACCACGTAGTACTCCAGTACGACAATAATTCATTTCACACACAACTTCAGCTAAAATAGGATAATTCAGATCGGACTTCACTTAATTTTTTTTCAAACTATTCATTCGTTAAATTAAAAACAACTGCGCAATCGTACCCACGCGGAATGAGTGTTGAAATTGTGATTTTGGATGGAACTCTTTGTATTTGTTTATTTCGGTTATTAATAATAATTTAAAGACGGACAATTGATTTATTCTGTATCAATACTTGCAAGTTTCTGATAAAACAAAAAACAGTTTTTATTTTTTCCCCTCATTCTGGACTCGATTTTGAACCACTTTCTTAAATTTGGCTCGTATTTTTTAAACAAATAAGTATAACATACATTTAAATTGTAGTTTAAACCTCAATAAATGAATTAAATTACGATTTAAAGTAAATAAGTTTTATTTTATTGCTCGTGACTGTACTTATTCAATGTTTAAACAAAATAAATATTTGCTTACTCGTACCTATTTTAAAACGGCAATAAATCTAGTATCTTTAAACATTGGTTATTTTAATATTTTTTTTCAATAGTTTCAGTCTTGGTACACTTAAGCAAATATTAAAGTATTGCTAAGCAAACATTTATGAAAGAATATAACCACAGATGTGTTTGTAACTACCTAAGTTAGGCCTCATACGCCGCGGTTGTGATTGGATGAATTGCTACCTTTCGATTACAGGATTCCGTAGTCAAAACGAACCCTTATAGTTTTGCCATGTCCGCCCATCGTTTTTCTGTCCGCAGCATAGCTCAAAGGTCCTAGTACTATAGTCCTTTCAAGTTAAGAAGCGATTTGTGACACTTCAGATTTTTCGATACAAAAATATTATCCATTGCAAAAACACAATAATCTTTGCCTCTAAAAATCTAGGCAAAAATTGCAAACCAATAATACAGCTTATTGATTTTAAAAATAAATTAATATGATCTTCTTCAAATAGGTACTTGAAGCGTAAAACAGAACATTAACCTATAGTAATAGTATAGTTAGGGATTTGACCATAAATAGTCGACACTAAATCGATGTATCGGTTCGGTCGTCTTGTGAAAATCAATACGATCGTCAATACGAAAGCGTCTGCCTTGTATGCGGAGCCGTGTTTTCGTTGTGCTTCGCGAAGTTCCTGTTTTGGCTTTTGTTGCTGTTTATGTCAAGTTTTTCGTAAAGTTTTTGTTATTATTTGCTAAAATGCCAAAAATAGCAAAAAAGGCTTCTCAAAAAACTGTATACGGCACTGGCGGTATAACTTTGTAGTATTTTTTCTATCTTATTTAACTCTTATTTTAAAAAAGGTTATTTCAATAAAAATCGATTAAACTTTATTCATAAAATTTCTCAAATTTCAAAAAGAACCGATTGGATTTCGTTAAGGCACATCACTTTAAGCGTCAACAGTGAGGTCACGTGATGTGTCACAAATCCCTTCTTATCTTGAAAGAACTATAGAAAGCCGTATCTTCGCAAGGGTATACATACCTAATAATAATAATCACGTTGACAAAGTTGTAGAATAAAATCCTAAAAAAAATCTATCATAGCTAGTTAAACTTTACAAGTTACCGAATTATCTTGTAAAATGTAATTGGAGAAGAAAATTAGGTACTCAGATGATTTAGTTTAATTATTTAAAACAGGTAGCAAGTACCGCATATTGTAACAGGAAATTACGGAACCCTGCATTGCTAGTAGCCCGACCCGCACTTGACTAACATGACCACCAATACACGATAAATGATGTAGCGATTTATCGACACCAACTGTTTTTTTATATAATAGATAATAGCCGCCATGTTGAATTGCTGTTCCGGTGATGTCATATTTTATGATCGTTATTTCGATACAGTTTCAAAATCGCGGATATATATAGAGAGTGAGATGTAGTAGCCATATAAATTAGGCCACCCATTAATAATATATGCAGTATTTATCCAGCATTCGGCAGTTTCATTTCTATATTAGTCCCCGTCCTTTACATGGCGACCCTGCCTAAGGGTGTCGTCTTGCGCGAGTGCAACTAACACCGGCATACCCAATATGGACTCATACTCGTAAACATCGACATCGGGAATATTCCATCATCATGTCTTACAAAATCGTTCCGGCCCTTTGTGACAATACGTGTGTTTTGTTGAGACACGAGTTTGAAGAAAAATGGGGAAAACGCAGTCTAAAGAAGAAGTTATAATAGCCCAAAACACGGCTGGCGGCTCCAACGACGCCCATATACGGCAACTTCAAGATCACCTTACGACCAGCAACATATTAATGGTGTTTGTTGTGCTTTGTGTAGCACTGATCGTCTTATACATGATATTTCGAATTTATCGGAAATGTCACCTAAGATGGATTCGCCAGGAGTTCCAGCAGAACAGTAGCAGAGGCTCGTTTTTCCGACGGCGATACGTTCGCCCAGATCATTCCCAGGCTGACGAAAGTAAAGTATAAGTGAAAGTAAAATGCGTAAAGTGTCAATAAAGTGTGACTATCAGTGTTTTATATTTTAATTAACAGTGTAACGGCAACTTAGGTGCGCAGACGATACTCACGTAAATAATAATGGACATTGGACAGTAAGTTAAATAAATATAGACAAATATTTTATGGCAGAATTTATAAAAGAATTGTATGAGGATCTAAAAGTAATAAGGACATATCTAATAAAAATTGGTCCGCTTAGGAGACAAGGGGATATTTCAAATAAAAAACTTAGCGAAGCAAAAATAATTGTTCAGCAGTATAATAATTATTTGCATAATATATGTAAAGTTCAGAGAGTTGATAAGGAAGAAGAATTGTTAATAAATACATATTGTAATAATTTTAGTAAACTTTATACAGAGATTTGTGAGTTGTGTAAACAAAGTGAGACAGTAGATAATTTTACAAATATGGAGAAATTCGACTTGAAAGTTGCTTTGAGTTTATTGCCGGTTATGACAGAGGATTTATCGGTTTTACAACAGTTAATCGATGGTATAGATTACTACAATTCGATCATTGACACAGATTCAAAACAAAAATTAATAAATTTTGTTTTAAAAAGTAGACTCTCGCAAGGCGCGAAGTTAAAATTAAAAAATCAATATGGCACCGTGCCCGATCTTTTAAGTGATATGCAACGTATGTTATTGCCACAAAAATCGGCAAGTTCCTTACAAAAACAGTTGCTTAATTTTAAACAAAATGAGATGACGATTGACGACTTTGGGAAAAAACTTTCCGAAATGTTCGTTGACCTTACGATTTCACAATCCCAAGGGAACACCGAAAAATACAATGTGTTAAAATCCATTAATGAACAACAAGCTATTAGACAGTTTAGTGATGGATTGCGAAATCGTAGGATTAGTACGATTATTTCAGCTCAGAGGTTCGGGTCACTCAAAGACGCAGTACAAGCGGCCATTGATGAAGATGTTTCATCAACAAATACGAACCCAGAAATTATGTCAATGAGGTATAATAATAATAATAAGCAGGTATACTACAACAGAGGACAAAGAGGCGGCTATGCGCGTCAACGTGGCCGTGGTCGCGGGACCGGTCGCGGGTCACAGCCATTCAGGGGCGCTAGGCCATGGGGCCAGCAAACTCAGGCCCAACCAAGGGGTTCTTACTACCAGCCACATCGGGGCCGAAGACCATATCAAGGTAATTACTACAATAATAATAATTACAGAGGCAATGGGCAACAGAGAGGCCAGATCCGGGCTGTTACTAATGATAATTCACAGGCTTCACAACAGTCACAGCCACAGGCCAGTACTTCAGTTCAACATCAAGAGTCCGAAAGTGAGTTTTTTCGTGTCTAATAACTATAATATTTTGGCATGTGACAGTAGTTTTTTCGTAGAACTGTACTGTCAAAACAATTATGCTTTTAGTTTCCTTATAGACACAGGCGCTTCAATTTCAGCCTTAAAATATAGATATGTTCTCGAGTTCGGTATTCCAGTACATAGAGACAACATTATCATAAATGGAATAGGAGGCAAAGTCCAGGCTATCGGATACGTGTTTTTGCAGTTATCAATAAATGGACAGTATATCGAACATAAGTTTTATGTATTCGATTCCTTGCCTTGTAAGGTGCATGGAATTATCGGACAAGACTTTTTAGGCAAACATAGATCGGTTATCGACTTTGACACTAAAACTTTATCGTTTAGGCACAATTCAACTGAGATTATTCTAAAACTAATTAACTCCCAAGATTTTTTAATGACGTTACCGGCCAGGTCAGAATCAATTCATTATGTAAATACTAATTTAACTGAAGATTGTGTCGTATGTACAAAAGAAATTCACGAAGGAATTTTTGTTGCCAGTACATTAGTAACTCCATGTAATGGTAAAATACCAATACGAATTTTGAATACAACTACGAAAGATATAACTTTGTCGGAAATAAATCTAGATATACAAAGTTCTAAAGAGTACAATATTTGTTTATTCGATAAATATGTGAAAAATGCATCGCGAGTCAAGCAATTATTTTCTAAATTAAATTTAAATCACTTGAACAAAGAGGAAAGAATAAATATAGAAAGTTTGTGTGCTAAATACTCGGATATTTTTTATGTAGAGGGTGACAAATTATTAACTACCGATATTTATAGTCATAAAATCGACTTGAAACCAAACACCCAACCAATTTATTCTAAACCATATAGATTACCACACGCTTTGAAAAATGAAATTACAAGTCAAATCGATAATTTGTTGTCAGAAGGGATAATAGAGCCATGTCGAAGTGAATGGTCCAGTCCCATCTTATTAGTACCTAAAAAACAAGACAGTAATGGGAACAAAAAATGGCGTTTGGTCATTGATTATAGAAAACTTAACAATGTGGTACATGATGACAAATTTCCACTTCCGAATATTACGGAAATATTAGATTCATTATCGGGCTGCATGTATTTTTCACATTTGGACTTACACCAGGGATACTATAATGTTAATTTAGATCCAGACAGTCGCAAGTACACCGCTTTTTGTTCCGGACAATTCCAAATGACTAGGATGCCTATGGGTCTTAAAACTAGCCCAAGTTCTTTTTCCCGCATGATGACTATGGCCATGACCGGGTTAACATACGAGAAATGTTTAGTTTATCAAGACGATTTAGTCTGCTTTAGTAGAGATTTGCAAAGTCATATACAAAACCTTCAAGATATTTTTGAAAGATTGCGAAAAGTTAACTTAAAACTAAACCCACAAAAATGCAATTTTTTGCAAAAAGAAATTCTCTATTTAGGTCATGTAGTTTCCTCAGAAGGCATTGTACCCGATCCAAATAAAATTAGCGTTGTAAAAAATTATCCAGTCCCTACGAAAACTGACGAGGTAAAGCGGTTCGTAGCATTCGTAAATTATTATCGCAAATTTATTCCAAATTTCGCCACAAAAGCTTATCCTCTAAATTATTTAAGTAGAAAAAATGTAACATTTAAATGGGACGAGGAATGTCAAAAATCATTTGAAACATTAAAACAAAATGTTATTTCACACCCTGTACTACAATATCCTGACTTCTCAGAAAGTAATCAATTTATTTTACAAACCGATGCCTCTGGTTATGGTGTCGGAGCTGTTTTATGTAATAGGCGATGATATGAATGGGCGACCCGTGGCATATGCTAGTCGTAGTTTGAATAAAGCAGAGAAAAGGTATCCAACAATTGAAAAGGAATTGCTTGCGATTGTGTGGGCCATTAAACATTTTAGGCCATATTTATACGGTCGAAAATTCAAAATTCAAACAGACCATAGACCACTTATATATTTATTTGGTATGAAAGATCCGTCGAGCAGGCTGTTAAAGTTTCGATTGGTTATTGAAGAGTACAACTTTATTTTAGAGTACATTAAAGGTAAAGAAAACTCCGCCGCGGATGCACTATCGCGTTTGTTTATGACATCGGACGAATTAAAGGAGATGAGTCAGTGTTGTATTAATGTAATGACTCGAGGTCAGACGGCTAGGCAAGCTCGGGATGCTATTGTTTCCAATAACGATTGGCTTGATCACCCAAAAGTTGTGGAAATACATAGTAAACCGAAATATTTCACGGAATTACGTTTCATTAGCGCTAATGAATTAAATCGATATCATAAATTGAATGAAATTAAACACGAGAGTAAATGTTTATGTTTTGTGCCATCAATAAATACTATTTTCATTAATCCAGCTTCTCGATCGCAACTATCGCCAAGCGAATTTGCGAGAGAGCTGAATAAATTTTGTAATAAAATTGATATAAAAGAAATATATTTAATAAAGAATGTGAGTAATGATAGTTTTGTTAAAAAGTTAATAAATGAAGTTCAAAATAATAAAATGTGGTCCGGACCAAGAATATGTGTTTTGAAAGATGTAAAAAGAATAGAAAATAAAGACGACCAAAGAGTAATAATAAATGACTTTCATCTTTTGCCCACTAGTGGCCACGCGGGCATAAGACGAATGATCAATAACATTAAAAAGTATTACTTTTGGTCAGGTCTTGAGGTAGACGTTACTGAATTTGTAAGAAGATGTGATAAATGCCAAAAGCAAAAACACTCATCGCATTACACTAAAGAACCTATGAGCATTACGACTACAGCGAACACAGCGTTCGAGAAAATATTTTTAGATTTAGTGGGACCTTTAGATAGAGACAATAATGACTATGTATATATTTTAACCATACAATGTGAACTTAGTAAGTATATAGAAGCTTACCCTTTATGCTCTAAAAATTCTGTTGAAGTAGCTAGGAGTTTTGTTAATAATTTTATTCTCAGGTATGGGATTCCAAAAGAGATTGCCACTGACAGGGGAACCGAATTTCTGTCGTCCACAATAAAAGAGGTATGTAAACTTTTAAAAATAAATCAATTACAGTCAACGGCGTATCATCACCAGAGTATCGGTGCATTGGAAAATTCACACAAACATTTAGGTAATTATTTACGCATACAAACAGACAACCACCCTGAAGCTTGGAGTACCTGGCTTCCGTATTGGTGCTTCTCATATAACACGTCAGTACATACGGAGACTAGGTTCACCCCATATGAGTTAGTTTTTGGAAAAAAATGTGTTTTACCCTCAAATTTAAATTCGGGGAAAATAGACCCATTGTATAACTTTGATAGTTATCCTTTAGAGTTAAAATATAGACTGCAACTATCGCAAAATGAGGCTAAAAACAATTTATTGTCGAGTAAGTTAAAACGGAAAATAAAATATGATCGTACCATGAAGCCCGTGTCATATGCGGCTAATGATTTAATATTAATAAAAAATGAAACAGGTAATAAGTTTCAAAGTATATTTTCAGGTCCTTATAAAGTAATTAAAGATTGTTCACCTAATGTTGAGATAATTAAAGATAATAAAACGTGTTTAGTACATAAGAACAGAACAAAATTGTATATTCCACCTATGTATAATTAAAATATAAGCACTGAAATGACATTATGTTAAATGTAACTTACTATTATAAAATACTATTATAATCATATTTACTCAAATAACTTAATACCTATATCAATCAAATAATAATCAAGAAATTAATTTTAATACATTATGTATGAAAATATGTAATATGAAAATTAATTATTACTAATAAAAATGTATTTTGTAGTTATAAAATAAAATAATCTACTTTTATTTTATTTTTTTTTATGTGGAAAGGAGATGAGATGTAGTAGCCATATAAATTAGGCCACCCATTAATAATATATGCAGTATTTATCCAGCATTCGGCAGTTTCATTTCTATATTAGTCCCCGTCCTTTACATTATATTTTTTTAAAAATACGGATAAATCGCTATATCCTATCGTGTTTTGGTAATCATGCTAGGGGGATAGAAGCCTTATCGCCAATTCTAAAATCTATTGTGATCCCCTTCTCTTTGTAAGTACCTATACTAACAAACCAATCTTTACTAATAATACTTATTTACTGTCTGACTCAAAACTTACATCAACACTGCCTTTATTGTCTGTTGAAAATCATGCACCTCTCTCTCAGTTAAGGCGAGTCCAGTCGTCAAATGTTAACTAGCATGTGTTTCAAAAGCTTACTACATAAGCCAAAATTGTTAGAAAAGTATTTAAAAAATATGCTCAGAATTGGCACAACCTACACAGCATTTTGAGCATAGCATTTTTTTCTAGTACTTATACTTCAAGAGACAAAAAATATTGAAATCATTTATAACACCAACGAAAAATATGCTAATGCTCTTTCTTCTTTTTAACCGCTTGACCCGCGTAGCGGAGCGTAGCGGAGCGTAGGGTTTCATTCCTGTTCTGTGTATTGACCAATTTGTTTAAACATATTATAAACATGTAATAATACATAGGCCAACTTGATAGCTATAAACTATGCGTAGGGTTTTTAAGCAAACAATTGCGTCCATATGAAAAGTATTACGAGTATTTTTATCAAGCTTCGCTCCCTAAAGATTGTAGTAACAGACACGTTTCATTGCACGCTGTTATGAATCGTATGTTGATGAGTTTTCGTGCGATTTTCGTAGAGGAACCCTAATTTAGGGACACTACTCGCCTTAAGCAAGTAATGGTTTTCATGAAGTACTTTTATCGAGTATGTATTTTGTAACTCCGGTTTTAGTTTCATTATTTTTTGCTCTTTTATATAAGGTCGCCTTTTATAAACTGGTAAAATTTAAAGAGCAATTACAATAACATAAATATTTTATACGCTAGTTTTCGAGAAAAACGCCAAAAACTATTTTGATTGCAACGTGAAATAGAACACCCCGTGCCCCGTGCGTGCACCCCGAGGGAAGAGTGGGTCACGATTGAAATGAGAGACAGAGGCGATGACGTAGGGACGTTTCAGACTAGACAGAATGCTCTTAAAAAAAAGTTTTTTTTTGTTAGTAATAATAATCATGAAAATTAGCTCGTTTTTAAGAACGAAAACAATAGGCCCCGGTTTTTCTAAAATAATTAGAAGTCCTGTTAAAGTTTCACCAGTTTATAAAAGGCGACTTTGTATAGGAACGCAGTTCTTTAGCTAAATTTAGTCATCGATACTTTTAATTTTATTATTTGCATAATACCAGCTAATCAAACAGTCGAAAAGTATAAAAGAACTAAGTTGAATATAGGTTATGTATTAACTAAACCACTTCCTTCTAGAGAAACTGTCAAGATGAAAAAATTATATTTGCTGATTTTATCAGTTGGATTATTCTGTTGTGTCTGCGGACAAAGCAACAAAAATGCACAAGGTAAATACATTATAACTGTTTTTCTAATATTTTAAGGACTATTCTATTGATTTGATTAAAGAAAACACAATAGAAATGTTAATGTCAATAGGGACAAATGACTGTTTCCCTGACCGGGATAGAACCTTGTTTTACCCTTTGACTGATACGGTATTTGTGTTGTATGTACAAATTTTTCCACCTAGCAACCTCGCCAATAATATTTATTATTGGCCACGTACCGGCATTTGCAGCATACGACGTCTACCTACAAGGTGAACAGACGACCTGGTAAAGGTTGCAGGAAGCCGCTGGATGCGGGCCGCTTCCAACCGGCCCGCATCTGGAAGTCACTGGGGGAGGCCTATGTTCAGCAGTGGACGTCCTATGGCTGAAATGATAATGATGAACATCGCCAGAATTTTTTAAGTACCTGACACTGGCTTACTTACCTAATTCTATTTAAAAAGAACAACGATGTCAATCGCGTTACATTAAATTATATTGTGTTTTTTTCTGTGGCTTAACAGGTTTAAAAGTATCGATGTTAATTCTAAATCTACACTGGTGAAATAGTAGAATGCCTGTAATTAAATATTAAACGTTATTAATTTTATATTGTTATGTAAGTGGGTACGGGATTGGAAGAAAACGACAAATCTTCCAGAAAGTCCTTTATTCCTCTTCACACAAGCCACACAGACGCAGCCCCAATGAGTGACGCCACAGTAATGTTAAAGTAAAATTAACTAAGATTTTCAGCTAAAAAGCCCTACAAATTTATTTTCACTTTGCAGGGATAGTGACCATGTCTCTATAGTAGGTACACTATGCAGAATCATGGCAAAATGGTTTGTATGGTGCCGTGTGGGGACGGCCCTAAAGAATACACTCCTCCAGCGCCAACAGGAAGTGCGTCGTAAGAGGCGACAAATTCGTGTAGCACGAGATGGGCAGCAGCGTCTTCGTGCGAAATCTTATAAAACACTGCGCTCGCCAACCCGCCTGCCATGCGTGGCGAGTATCGGCAATCCCCCCCGGAGATAAATCATTGGGGAGGCCTTTGTTCAGCAGTGGACGCAGATGGCTGAAATGATGATGATGTTGATGATGAAAATGGTATGTCTGGCAGCTGTATTTTTAAAAGTCATTATTATTTGCAGATAGTTCCAGTACGTCAGAAGATTCAGATATCTCTAGCAATTCAGATGATGTTAGTGATGATAAAAATCTCGGTGACCAAGATGCACATGATGCTAAGGAAAATAGCAGTAGTGAAGATGACTACTTTTATCCTTGTGAAAATCCCGACGATATCGTATGTGTTAGAAGTTTCTTCGTGAAATCCTCTCCATGTGTTAAGATGGCATTTGACGATCACCAGCCGGTGTACAGGCAAAGACATACCGCTTACATTCCCAAAGTCAACGTCACTCTAATCACTATTGAAGATGTCATCACTTTTTCAGGATCGAAGATTGAAGACCTTTTGTAAGTAATTATGTATGTAAATTTTTAGGCTTCGTTAACCAGAAACAATATACATTTTCGTCGTATTTGTTCGTCTGTCCATATTATGTTAGAAGTTAACTATACTTCAAATGGTCGATGACCATCTTGTGTAGTGGTTCGTGCTCCGGACTACAAAGCCAGCTTTGTGTGATAAGCATTTGTACCTAAGTCATGGATGTTTATAAAAGTATTTAAATATTTAGTATTTAATATAATTAAAATAAATTTTAAATATTGGACCACATCACAGATATACATTGCTCTGATCTTAAGGTAAGTAGCTAAAACACACATAGAAATCAGAAACAACGACGCTACCACAACACCCAGACCCGAAATAATATTGAAAGTTTGTTATCTAAATCGACACGACCGGGAATTAATCCCGGAACCTCAGAGATGACGACGTCAAGTCCGGCGTGCTCGCCACTCGCCTACGGAGGCCGTCAGTCATCATTATTTACTTATAGTTGCTTGTAGACGAGTGCTAGGCGGCTGAAATTCGACATGCAGTTTTAATTTACACAACCCATCGTATGGTATATCGTTGAAGATTTAATTTAATGGAAATCTATAGCTTTACTCGTAGTCGTAAACACACTGCTAAGTTAATTTATTGCAGCTTCAACCGCAGAACGAAGAACCTTGTAATGACCGTATCTTTTGATAGCATTAAAATCGAGTCAGGCCTTGCTAACTACGTGATTCACCAAAAGGGCCAAGAGCCAGTCATTGCTGGAGATTCAGTGAACGTTACTTACAGTAAGTATTAGAATTTATATTTTAGAACGAATCAGTCAGTTAAAAAAATAAAATTAACACCCTTTTTAACTATACTTGGAACTATGTTATCCCATTTCAAAAATCGATTTAAACCTACTTTCAAATGTTTGATCGATTTGTATCATTGTAAGTAAGTATGTATAACACAGATGACAGTTTAGTAATTTGATACCATCAATTTGATTTGATGCTGGAGTCGGAAATCGACGACGACGACTTCAGTTGAAACGTGTTTTAAGGCTTTTTAAACTAAAATACGAACAAGCACCCATTTAAGAGATTAGACGTCAAATAACTTACGAGTAATTAACAGTTGGTTGGTTGAAAATATATTTTTTTGGAAGCAAATATTGTATTTTTAGAAAAAAATATACAGTTTTTTCGCGGTTTAAATCTTTACATAAAATCTCATAAAGTTGAAGACCGCTCATGAAGTTGAAGTTGAAGAAAATACAATTGTATACATTAAATATATACAATTTATACTAAAATTATACGTATAATGTTCAGTTGTCAAATGCATCGGATTTTCTAGACTAATTTGACAGTTCAAATTAGTAACATTTAAAATACTACAAAATAAATTATTACCGAACATACATGGGGGTTATTCAAATAGGTAGCAATAGGTACGAGACATTAAAAAAAGTACATTAACTCCTGACAACCCTGTAAACGAACTGTAAACACTTTGATTTTTTGATTTCCCTCTGATTTAAACAGAACATCTTGTTGCTAATCATGTTTTAATCTTAAGTCGCATTTTCAGCAACTACATTGACTGCAGTAATTCCTGTAGGCAACACGATAGAGATAGAGAGTGCTTCAGTCAACGCCTACAATTACGATGCTAGTCCTCCTCACCAAGTAGGACCGAATCTGGCGAACAGTTCAAGTATGTATTATTAAATAATAATTAAGTAATACAGAAAAGCTGAGCTGCTAAGCTCAGTGGCGTCAGCGCTTTGGTAGTGATTACCAAAGTAAGCCACCGAAACCGCGGTTATGATTGAATGGGTAACCGTTTTAACCATATTTACTGAGATTTATGACAAGTATCTCCGCGTGCTTCAGAAGGCACGTTAAAAATCTAACTAGCGAAGCCTAGTCAGCCTTAGAACGGCTTAATAACCTGTGACTTTAAGGTTAAGTCACTGGCTTTACAATACCCCTCCACTAATCCGCACTGGGCTCGTGTGGTGGTGCCCAAACCACCTCATAGTTGAGGTGAGGCCTGTGCCCTGCAGTGGGGCGTATATTAATACTTTACAAAAAGCTTACTCTCAACTGAGCTACAAGGACTTTACACCAAAGTAAAATTTTAATTCTTTTCAGTATAATTGTTTTTACAAAGTATGATAGTAATATAGATTTGATTTTTCAGATCCGGTCGTTGCGAAAACAATTGCCGCTCTCTTTTCTAATTATTCTACGGCAATTCAGGAAGTATTCCTGACAGAAGCTTACAGTTTCTTTTTAGCATACGTACAAAGCCAAATATGCTCCTTTGGTATACCACTTTCAACGTAAAATTCTTCAGGATAAATACAAACTGCTTCTAGGAAGATGTAAAAAAAACGGTCATGGCCTATGAAAAATAGAACTTAAAAATTATGTATTATGACAAAAAACTCGTGTCATCTTGTTACACTGTTGAAATGGTGGAGACGCATCAACCAATGCATTTTTGCGCAAACGATTAATTATGATTGAGCTCAAGTCTAGCACAGCAGGTTTTTGTAATCTTATACCGCTGTTAAATTATTATACTGTATCTCAACGCTATGTTATCTGACAATATGCACATATCCATTGTTAACATATTTATAAAATGTCATCTTTTCTATTAGACTATTTAGTTGTGCAATGCAATGTAACCAACTTTTATAATAGGTACTTTTTAAGTTTTCTTGCCTATCTTAATGAAATAAATGTGTTCTGTTTATTAAAGTAATTTAATTTTATAACTTTCATGCATATTTTAATCACCTGCCAAAGATCGGTCGCTGCACATTGCAAAGTCACAGCTAACAAGATAACAAATTAATAAAGTACTTTTTTTTAAAATAAGTGCCTCAATAGTATTAATCATCAATAAAATGGCTGTGTTGTTAAAATTCACCAAAATAGTATAATTGCATGTTCTTTAGAAGTTTTGTCTCTGTGCTTTTACTGTGAAGAATAGATTCTAGAACAGTAAAGCACTCGATCGTTCACTTACAGAGCTCACTTAATTCTAGATCAAATCTAAACCTGGTCAACTTTAAACAAAGTGACAGTTATAAAACTGTCATTATAATAATGAGCAATCGATGTTATTTTTTAATTATTGTGGTACCTTCACAAGGTTCATGTGTTTATCAGTTTGATGTAACATCCTCTATCTACCTATGTAAAGCAATAAATCTTATTATGAATTAGATACAAAGACATTTAAACGATGTTTAGGTTAGGTTAGGTTAGGTTAGGTTAATCTTCATCTCAAATGTTCTGCAAGTGCGTCTTACTCGTTAATTCTTCCATGTTTTTCCGAGTTTATGTGGTTTATTATTTAAATAATGTTATATAGTCTTTTACGATGTATTAATGCGATAAATAATCTTATTTAGCATGTAGCAGTAGGCATAAAAGCTAGATTGCTTAAATCAGAGGTACGTAAAGCTAAATCAGTGAATTTTAAAAGATATTTGACAAAATGCGGTGCAGTATTTTTCAGTGTTTCAATATTTTTTGTAAATTGATGGTAACCTGTATGTTCAGAGTCTCTGTAAATTGATCAATCAGAATCATGCATGACCAATATCACGTTTTACGTATGAACTACCAAAAAATGGTTTACGGTAGGCTAGTTGAGGTTTAGAGGTATTTAAAAAAAAAATTATACACATACTTGAACATACTAGGTAGTTAATAGGCAAACCTTTATGTAAATATCAATTGTTTTTATAATCACACCAATTATCTAGCCCCAAACGAAGCAATGCTTGTACTATGGCGACTAGATAACGGATAAACATTTTATAAACATCCATGACTTAGGTACAAATGCTTGTGCTCATCACACAAACATTTGTCCCTAGCGGGATTCAAACCTGCAACCGTTGGCTTTATAGTCCAGAGCGCAAAGCACTACTCCAGATGGTCGTCAAATTGTTGTTGTTGTCCTTTCATTAGAAATAGGGAATATGCATGAAAAAATATATTGTTTTTATTATATTTATAAGAAAATATATGAATTATAGTCATCATCATCATCTCAGCCATAGGACGTCCACTGCTGAACATAAGCCTCCCCTATTGACTTCCAGATTGGCCGGTTGGAAGCGGCCTGCATCCAACGTCTTCCTGCGTCCCTTACCAGGTCGTCTGACCACCTTGTGAGTGGACGTCCTACGCTGCGCTTGCCGGTACGCGACCTCCATTCTAGAACCTTTCTGCCCCATCGGCCGTCAGTTCTACATGCTATGTGCCCCGCCCACTGCCACTTCAGCTTGCTAAGTCGTTGGGCTATGTCAGCGACTTTTGTTCGTTTACGGATCTCCTCATTTCTGATTCGATCTCGCAAGGAAACACCGAGCATAGCCCTTTCCATAGCACGCTGTGCGAGCTTTCTTATGAGGCCCATAGTGAGAGGCCACGTTTCAGTTCCATTTCATAAATTATATTGCTAATAGTGAAAACATAAGAACAGAACAAAATTGTATATTCCACCTATGTATAGTTAAAATATAAGCACTGAAATGACATTATGTTAAATGTAACTTACTATTATAAAATACTATTATAATCATATTTACTCAAATAACTTAATACCTATATCAATCAAATAATAATCAAGAAATTAATTTTAATACATTATGTATGAAAATATGTAATATGAAAATTAATTATTACTAATAAAAATGTATTTTGTAGTTATAAAATAAAATAATCTACTTTTATTTTATTTTTTTTTATGTGGAAAGGAGATGAGATGTAGTAGCCATATAAATTAGGCCACCCATTAATAATATATGCAGTATTTATCCAGCATTCGGCAGTTTCATTTCTATATTAGTCCCCGTCCTTTACATTATATTTTTAAAAAAATACGGATAAATCGCTATATCCTATCGTGTTTTGGTAATCATGCTAGGGGGATAGAAGCCTTATCGCCAATTCTAAAATCTATTGTGATCCCCTTCTCTTTGTAAGTACCTATACTAACAAACCAATCTTTACTAATAATACTTATTTACTGTCTGACTCAAAACTTACATCAACACAGCCTTTATTGTCTGTTGAAAATCATGCACCTCTCTCTCAGTTAAGGCGAGTCCAGTCGTCAAATGTTAACTAGCATGTGTTTCAAAAGCTTACTACATAAGCCAAAATTGTTAGAAAAGTATTTAAAAAATTTGCTCAGAATTGGCACAACCTACACAGCATTTTGAGCATAGCATTTTTTTCTAGTACTTATACTTCAAGAGACAAAAAATATTGAAATCATTTATAAAACCAACGAAAAATATGCTAATGCTCTTTCTTCTTTTTAACCGCTTGACCCGCGTAGCGGAGCGTAGGGTTTCATTCCTGTTCTGTGTATTGACCAATTTGTTTAAACATATTATAAACATGTAATAATACATAGGCCAACTTGATAGCTATAAACTATGCGTAGGGTTTTTAAGCAAACAATTGCGTCCATATGAAAAGTATTACGAGTATTTTTATCAAGCTTCGCTCCCTAAAGATTGTAGTAACAGACACGTTTCATTGCACGCTGTTATGAATCGTATGTTGATGAGTTTTCGTGCGATTTTCGTAGAGGAACCCTAATTTAGGGACACTACTCGCCTTAAGCAAGTAATGGTTTTCATGAAGTACTTTTATCGAGTATGTATTTTGTAACTCCGGTTTTAGTTTCATTATTTTTTGCTCTTTTATATAAGGTCGCCTTTTATAAACTGGTAAAATTTAAAGAGCAATTACAATAACATAAATATTTTATACGCTAGTTTTCGAGAAAAACGCCAAAAACTATTTTGATTGCAACGTGAAATAGAACACCCCGTGCCCCGTGCGTGCACCCCGAGGGAAGAGTGGGTCACGATTGAAATGAGAGACAGAGGCGATGACGTAGGGACGTTTCAGACTAGACAGAATGCTCTTAAAAAAAAGTTTTTTTTTGTTAGTAATAATAATCATGAAAATTAGCTCGTTTTTAAGAACGAAAACAATAGGCCCCGGTTTCTCTAAAATAATTAGAAGTCCTGTTAAAGTTTCACCAGTTTATAAAAGGCGACTTTGTATAGGAACGCAGTTCTTTAGCTAAATTTAGTCATCGATACTTTTAATTTTATTATTTGCATAATACCAGCTAATCAAACAGTCGAAAAGTATAAAAGAACTAAGTTGAATATAGGTTATGTATTAACTAAACCACTTCCTTCTAGAGAAACTGTCAAGATGAAAAAATTATATTTGCTGATTTTATCAGTTGGATTATTCTGTTGTGTCTGCGGACAAAGCAACAAAAATGCACAAGGTAAATACATTATAACTGTTTTTCTAATATTTTAAGGACTATTCTATTGATTTGATTAAAGAAAACACAATAGAAATGTTAATGTCAATAGGGACAAATGACTGTTTCCCTGACCGGGATAGAACCTTGTTTTACCCTTTGACTGATACGGTATTTGTGTTGTATGTACAAATTTTTCCACCTAGCAACCTCGCCAATAATATTTATTATTGGCCACGTACCGGCATTTGCAGCATACGACGTCTACCTACAAGGTGAACAGACGACCTGGTAAAGGTTGCAGGAAGCCGCTGGATGCGGGCCGCTTCCAACCGGCCCGCATCTGGAAGTCACTGGGGGAGGCCTATGTTCAGCAGTGGACGTCCTATGGCTGAAATGATAATGATGAACATCGCCAGAATTTTTTAAGTACCTGACACTGGCTTACTTACCTAATTCTATTTAAAAAGAACAACGATGTCAATCGCGTTACATTAAATTATATTGTGTTTTTTTCTGTGGCTTAACAGGTTTAAAAGTATCGATGTTAATTCTAAATCTACACTGGTGAAATAGTAGAATGCCTGTAATTAAATATTAAACGTTATTAATTTTATATTGTTATGTAAGTGGGTACGGGATTGGAAGAAAACGACAAATCTTCCAGAAAGTCCTTTATTCCTCTTCACACAAGCCACACAGACGCAGCCCCAATGAGTGACGCCACAGTAATGTTAAAGTAAAATTAACTAAGATTTTCAGCTAAAAAGCCCTACAAATTTATTTTCACTTTGCAGGGATAGTGACCATGTCTCTATAGTAGGTACACTATGCAGAATCATGGCAAAATGGTTTGTATGGTGCCGTGTGGGGACGGCCCTAAAGAATACACTCCTCCAGCGCCAACAGGAAGTGCGTCGTAAGAGGCGACAAATTCGTGTAGCACGAGATGGGCAGCAGCGTCTTCGTGCGAAATCTTATAAAACACTGCGCTCGCCAACCCGCCTGCCATGCGTGGCGAGTATCGGCAATCCCCCCCGGAGATAAATCATTGGGGAGGCCTTTGTTCAGCAGTGGACGCAGATGGCTGAAATGATGATGATGTTGATGATGAAAATGGTATGTCTGGCAGCTGTATTTTTAAAAGTCATTATTATTTGCAGATAGTTCCAGTACGTCAGAAGATTCAGATATCTCTAGCAATTCAGATGATGTTAGTGATGATAAAAATCTCGGTGACCAAGATGCACATGATGCTAAGGAAAATAGCAGTAGTGAAGATGACTACTTTTATCCTTGTGAAAATCCCGACGATATCGTATGTGTTAGAAGTTTCTTCGTGAAATCCTCTCCATGTGTTAAGATGGCATTTGACGATCACCAGCCGGTGTACAGGCAAAGACATACCGCTTACATTCCCAAAGTCAACGTCACTCTAATCACTATTGAAGATGTCATCACTTTTTCAGGATCGAAGATTGAAGACCTTTTGTAAGTAATTATGTATGTAAATTTTTAGGCTTCGTTAACCAGAAACAATATACATTTTCGTCGTATTTGTTCGTCTGTCCATATTATGTTAGAAGTTAACTATACTTCAAATGGTCGATGACCATCTTGTGTAGTGGTTCGTGCTCCGGACTACAAAGCCAGCTTTGTGTGATAAGCATTTGTACCTAAGTCATGGATGTTTATAAAAGTATTTAAATATTTAGTATTTAATATAATTAAAATAAATTTTAAATATTGGACCACATCACAGATATACATTGCTCTGATCTTAAGGTAAGTAGCTAAAACACACATAGAAATCAGAAACAACGACGCTACCACAACACCCAGACCCGAAATAATATTGAAAGTTTGTTATCTAAATCGACACGACCGGGAATTAATCCCGGAACCTCAGAGATGACGACGTCAAGTCCGGCGTGCTCGCCACTCGCCTACGGAGGCCGTCAGTCATCATTATTTACTTATAGTTGCTTGTAGACGAGTGCTAGGCGGCTGAAATTCGACATGCAGTTTTAATTTACACAACCCATCGTATGGTATATCGTTGAAGATTTAATTTAATGGAAATCTATAGCTTTACTCGTAGTCGTAAACACACTGCTAAGTTAATTTATTGCAGCTTCAACCGCAGAACGAAGAACCTTGTAATGACCGTATCTTTTGATAGCATTAAAATCGAGTCAGGCCTTGCTAACTACGTGATTCACCAAAAGGGCCAAGAGCCAGTCATTGCTGGAGATTCAGTGAACGTTACTTACAGTAAGTATTAGAATTTATATTTTAGAACGAATCAGTCAGTTAAAAAAATAAAATTAACACCCTTTTTAACTATACTTGGAACTATGTTATCCCATTTCAAAAATCGATTTAAACCTACTTTCAAATGTTTGATCGATTTGTATCATTGTAAGTAAGTATGTATAACACAGATGACAGTTTAGTAATTTGATACCATCAATTTGATTTGATGCTGGAGTCGGAAATCGACGACGACGACTTCAGTTGAAACGTGTTTTAAGGCTTTTTAAACTAAAATACGAACAAGCACCCATTTAAGAGATTAGACGTCAAATAACTTACGAGTAATTAACAGTTGGTTGGTTGAAAATATATTTTTTTGGAAGCAAATATTGTATTTTTAGAAAAAAATATACAGTTTTTTCGCGGTTTAAATCTTTACATAAAATCTCATAAAGTTGAAGACCGCTCATGAAGTTGAAGTTGAAGAAAATACAATTGTATACATTAAATATATACAATTTATACTAAAATTATACGTATAATGTTCAGTTGTCAAATGCATCGGATTTTCTAGACTAATTTGACAGTTCAAATTAGTAACATTTAAAATACTACAAAATAAATTATTACCGAACATACATGGGGGTTATTCAAATAGGTAGCAATAGGTACGAGACATTAAAAAAAGTACATTAACTCCTGACAACCCTGTAAACGAACTGTAAACACTTTGATTTTTTGATTTCCCTCTGATTTAAACAGAACATCTTGTTGCTAATCATGTTTTAATCTTAAGTCGCATTTTCAGCAACTACATTGACTGCAGTAATTCCTGTAGGCAACACGATAGAGATAGAGAGTGCTTCAGTCAACGCCTACAATTACGATGCTAGTCCTCCTCACCAAGTAGGACCGAATCTGGCGAACAGTTCAAGTATGTATTATTAAATAATAATTAAGTAATACAGAAAAGCTGAGCTGCTAAGCTCAGTGGCGTCAGCGCTTTGGTAGTGATTACCAAAGTAAGCCACCGAAACCGCGGTTATGATTGAATGGGTAACCGTTTTAACCATATTTACTGAGATTTATGACAAGTATCTCCGCGTGCTTCAGAAGGCACGTTAAAAATCTAACTAGCGAAGCCTAGTCAGCCTTAGAACGGCTTAATAACCTGTGACTTTAAGGTTAAGTCACTGGCTTTACAATACCCCTCCACTAATCCGCACTGGGCTCGTGTGGTGGTGCCCAAACCACCTCATAGTTGAGGTGAGGCCTGTGCCCTGCAGTGGGGCGTATATTAATACTTTACAAAAAGCTTACTCTCAACTGAGCTACAAGGACTTTACACCAAAGTAAAATTTTAATTCTTTTCAGTATAATTGTTTTTACAAAGTATGATAGTAATATAGATTTGATTTTTCAGATCCGGTCGTTGCGAAAACAATTGCCGCTCTCTTTTCTAATTATTCTACGGCAATTCAGGAAGTATTCCTGACAGAAGCTTACAGTTTCTTTTTAGCATACGTACAAAGCCAAATATGCTCCTTTGGTATACCACTTTCAACGTAAAATTCTTCAGGATAAATACAAACTGCTTCTAGGAAGATGTAAAAAAAACGGTCATGGCCTATGAAAAATAGAACTTAAAAATTATGTATTATGACAAAAAACTCGTGTCATCTTGTTACACTGTTGAAATGGTGGAGACGCATCAACCAATGCATTTTTGCGCAAACGATTAATTATGATTGAGCTCAAGTCTAGCACAGCAGGTTTTTGTAATCTTATACCGCTGTTAAATTATTATACTGTATCTCAACGCTATGTTATCTGACAATATGCACATATCCATTGTTAACATATTTATAAAATGTCATCTTTTCTATTAGACTATTTAGTTGTGCAATGCAATGTAACCAACTTTTATAATAGGTACTTTTTAAGTTTTCTTGCCTATCTTAATGAAATAAATGTGTTCTGTTTATTAAAGTAATTTAATTTTATAACTTTCATGCATATTTTAATCACCTGCCAAAGATCGGTCGCTGCACATTGCAAAGTCACAGCTAACAAGATAACAAATTAATAAAGTACTTTTTTTTAAAATAAGTGCCTCAATAGTATTAATCATCAATAAAATGGCTGTGTTGTTAAAATTCACCAAAATAGTATAATTGCATGTTCTTTAGAAGTTTTGTCTCTGTGCTTTTACTGTGAAGAATAGATTCTAGAACAGTAAAGCACTCGATCGTTCACTTACAGAGCTCACTTAATTCTAGATCAAATCTAAACCTGGTCAACTTTAAACAAAGTGACAGTTATAAAACTGTCATTATAATAATGAGCAATCGATGTTATTTTTTAATTATTGTGGTACCTTCACAAGGTTCATGTGTTTATCAGTTTGATGTAACATCCTCTATCTACCTATGTAAAGCAATAAATCTTATTATGAATTAGATACAAAGACATTTAAACGATGTTTAGGTTAGGTTAGGTTAGGTTAGGTTAATCTTCATCTCAAATGTTCTGCAAGTGCGTCTTACTCGTTAATTCTTCCATGTTTTTCCGAGTTTATGTGGTTTATTATTTAAATAATGTTATATAGTCTTTTACGATGTATTAATGCGATAAATAATCTTATTTAGCATGTAGCAGTAGGCATAAAAGCTAGATTGCTTAAATCAGAGGTACGTAAAGCTAAATCAGTGAATTTTAAAAGATATTTGACAAAATGCGGTGCAGTATTTTTCAGTGTTTCAATATTTTTTGTAAATTGATGGTAACCTGTATGTTCAGAGTCTCTGTAAATTGATCAATCAGAATCATGCATGACCAATATCACGTTTTACGTATGAACTACCAAAAAATGGTTTACGGTAGGCTAGTTGAGGTTTAGAGGTATTTAAAAAAAAAATTATACACATACTTGAACATACTAGGTAGTTAATAGGCAAACCTTTATGTAAATATCAATTGTTTTTATAATCACACCAATTATCTAGCCCCAAACGAAGCAATGCTTGTACTATGGCGACTAGATAACGGATAAACATTTTATAAACATCCATGACTTAGGTACAAATGCTTGTGCTCATCACACAAACATTTGTCCCTAGCGGGATTCAAACCTGCAACCGTTGGCTTTATAGTCCAGAGCGCAAAGCACTACTCCAGATGGTCGTCAAATTGTTGTTGTTGTCCTTTCATTAGAAATAGGGAATATGCATAAAAAAATATATTGTTTTTATTATATTTTTTTTTTTTTTATTTTATATTTATTATTTATTTAAACAACCAATTTAGTCCTAGGTTATATACAAAGAAAACTAAAATTAAACTTAAAACTAAAACTTACCAAATAAATATTTACAAAATAAATCACAAATAAAAAATGGGTCCCAGATCGCCGTCCGAACACAGTGACATAGTCCCCAAAACGCTGGCCGCATTTCCACGCTGTATAGCCAAACTGATACGTTGGCCTAGAAATGCGCCAGCCCTCCGATCGCCCGTACAATCAATCAGCCGCTTGGCTAACTGACTGTACAGCCGATGTGCGCTAGGTCCCCAAGGCCCGAGCGTCTCAACCCCAAAAGGTTCAAATATGCAGGTATTACTAATATCTGCATATTTGCGACGTTTGAGGGACTCCGCTGATGCAGCAGCAGTGCCTACCCCTGACGAGGTTTGTGGAAGATGAGTCGGAGCCAGTGTGTCAACACAGGTTGCGCAAACTTGACTATTTTATATAGGTACAGGCATGGGACAGGTAAGATGTTTAATGATTTAAACAGAGGGGCACACGGTTCGTCTGGTGGAGCAGCGCAGATTGCTCTGATGCACTTTTTTGTGCAAGAAATACCTTTTTAATGTCAGTGCTATTTCCCCATAATATGATGAGGCCATATCGTAGGATTGACTCCACATAGGCAAAGTATGCTGTAAGGGCTGTCTTTTGTGATGCTACTTTAGTAAGTTTATAAAGTGCGAATGCAAACCTATTTATTTTGCTACATATTTTTATAATTTGTTGTTTCCAGTCTAAATTATGGTCAATCTCTATACTTAAAAACTTAGTCGCATTTGTCTTATTTATATATTTTCCCTGATAGTTAATATTCAATTGTTCATGAGTTACATTATTGAAATTTATATAGTAAGTTTTGTCAAAATTTATTATTAGATTGTTATCTTTAAGCCTTGTTGTATTAATTGTATTGTTGATGTCCTTAATATGTTCATTTAATGTCGAACTTTTGTCAGTAGTCACTATTATAGCAATATCGTCAGCAAATAAGATGCAGCGGTGCTTTGTCAAATTAGGCAGCTTGTTGATATAAACAAGGAAGAGAAGAGGGCCTAAAACACTCCCCTGTGGTACTCCAAATCTGTTTTCTTTAAACTCTGACTGATATTTTTGTATGACATTATTTGTATCAGGTTTCACTAATTCCACAGCTTGCATTCTACCGCTGAGATAGCTTTTTATCCAACTTAAGGCCAGACCTCTGATTCCACAATTATGCCGATAGATATGGAGATTTCGAAACAAAGAATAAGAATTTTGAAACAGGAAATGACATTCTCAGAATTTTAAACCATTCGGATTAAGTATTCGTATTTACCTATGTAGTGTACCCAAACAACTGTTCACTTACGTATATTTACCCATTATACTACGGCAATAAATTTGTTTCTTTAAATATTTGTTATTTAAATTTAAAGTTATTCTTTACAATAGGTACTGCTACTCGTACACCTTTGCAAATATCTAAGTTCCATTGTGCAAAAATGTATTTAATGGGCTAGTTTCCTAAAAAAATCTAATTTCATCAGTTGGATTAACAGAAAATATTGGACACGTTTTTTTTATTTTCTCAATCAAACAAAAAATGACAAAGATATAGCCCGTTAAGTTCCGCGTAACGTCACGCCTTGCGACACTTTTTAGCAAGGCGTGACGTCATTTTCAAACTTTGATGCGCTTTATCTTCGTCATTTTTTGTTTGACTGACAAAAGACAAAATATTGGTCCAATATTTTTTGATAATCTAACTGCCGTACTAAATATAATAATTTTTTTTTGACCCAAGAAACTAGCCTATTAAACAACTAAAGATGTATACAGTGATTGTTTGACTAAGCCACATTGAATGGAAATACACTGTTTTAGACAACATTTATAAATTGGTTTACTACTACTATTATGCCTAGAAAATTTCTAAAAGGATGTTCTACAAACAAAAACTTCTTTATTTCATTCTGTTTCATTTCTAGTCGAGGTACGCAATACGCATGATAATGATCCTAGATAAGTACCTACATAGTTTTAAATAGAATTCATTTGAATAAAAAACTATCCCACACTTCACTTCCTTGAAAAAATATTATCAAGTTGATAATGAAACTAAATAGTCGTAAATGTAAAGGCACACAAATTACCACAATGGAGTTTGAAAGACACCCCTCTTTGCTGAAATTGTACGGTTGAATAATTTTTTTAACGTGTCATTTGTTAAATAAATTCTGTTTGTTTTTAACGTTTTCTTTGTCTAATTGGTTAGTCTGTTAGTATAGAAACAAGTCACAACAACACACTGGAGCTATATTACTAGTATTATATTAAGTATCTTTCGATAGGTAATTTTACTTAATGATAGCTAAGTATTCGGCAACAAAAAATAAAATAGAGTTACGGGACACTGCGCATGGTAAGTGATATTAACCTTAAGCAATATGAAAAATAACAGAGGTCGTTTCTTTAAGCCCATTTACCTACATTAATAGATTATAAAAAATTCAGGGAAAAAATAAGTAGGTAAAAGTCAAAATAAATAAAAAATATTATATAAAAATAACGTTATAAACAATAACCAAAATCGTAATGCTGAACAGTAACTAGCTTATTTGCGCTGCGCAAACTGGCAACGTCTCTTTTCTGTCGGACGTTTATTATTTTTAAACTAAAAAGATGTTTATTTTAAATGGGAATATTGTTTTTAATATGTGTGGAGTGTGGGCTCTATAGTACCGACTTATTACGGGTAAACGGGAACGCCGTCCGTTAATTAACATACTGTAATAACTGGATTACATGAACATACGCACTGCGTGTCTGAAATCTTAAAAGGATGTAATCTTGCATTACACAGATTTTCAATATACAAGTATCGAATAAATTATAAATGCCTGCTAGGAGAATTAGTTTAAAGTAACGATCCTACTGTTTAGAGTATTTGTAACTCCAGTCTCAGTTTAAATTATTTTTCCTTCTTTTATCTATTAAAGCAGTTCCGTAAGCTAAATTTAGTCATAAATACCTAGTTTTAATTTTGGAATTTGCTTAAATACCAGCTAATCAAACAATCGTAAGGTATAAAAGCACTCAGTAAATACAATTCGTATAAGTTAAACTAAACCACCGTCCAGAGAAACTATAAGGATGAAAAAAAATTATCTTTTGATTTTATCATTTGGGTTTTTCTGTAGTGTCTGTGGACAAAGCAATGAAGACGCACAAGGTAAATATAACTTTTTTTAAACATATTTAGTTGCATACAAAAATTTAAAAATCAGATCCCCTTAGCTTATGTAAACGAGACACTAAAGATAATAAAGGAGATAATAAAGGAAAAACATCCTTGTTTTCCTGATTGGACTTTAGAACCTTTTTTGTGCCCTTTGACTGATGAACGTCAAACTAGGATTTTCGTTACAAAATGAGTTAGAGAGTGCGCGCACGGGAGACTTTTGTCGCTGCGACGTTTTTGTCTCTCCTAACAAGTCCTCTGTTAAGTATGTAGGTGCGCGCACGTTGCGACGCGACAACTGGGAGACATTTTTGTTCACCGATCAGCACGGGTGACAAAATTGTGTCTTTGTTTTTTTTTAAATACTGGGTTTTACGGCTCTGGGTTCTAGACCTCACAAATAAAAATAATTAAACAACATGTAAATCCAAATACTCAGTGACTTGTTTTGGTGCTCAAACACAACTTTTTCTAAGACCATCGAAATTTCGAAATAAAAACAATGTTTTTAGTTAAATGAAAAACATTGGACAAAATTGTCTCTCCACCAGTGTTGCCAGATTCATAGGTTAAGAATTATCCTAGTTTTACTGCAAAATTATCGTATTATCGCATCCCCAGTTAACAAAATTACTGTACATATTTGTAACTACCGAATCTAGATTTTACTAGTAAAAGAACAGAATATACGGCTCAAAAGTTAATTTAAATTCAAATTCAAATTATTTATTAACCATTTCGTTACATTGCATAACATTGGTACGTCAAAATTTACAATTTCCATAATTACATTGAAACTTAATCACTTAATTTATAACTGAGAAATAATTAAATATAATAATAAAATAATTAAAACTTAAATAAAATAAACATGTCAATAGAAATTAAATTGTGTGTATGTCAGAAAATGAACATTTCATAAATTTGTTTACATCATAAAAAGCATGAAAAAAACACCTTAATCACTTGTTCGAACGCATTAAGAGGAAGTCTTGTAATTTCAAATGGTAATTTGTTAAACATATTAATTTTTAACGAAAGGCCTTGTTTATGGGATTGAACCAGTCTAGTTAAAATCTTGATACTTGTTTACTTTTTAAAATTACAAGTTTTTGTTAACTAAATTACCGCAGTACTTACTGCACAAGCATCGAGCACATACCCTAAAGAGCAGCAATACGAACCATCTTTCTCCGAAACTAGTAAGTGATTTTTCACTTACATTTGGTATGAAATGACAACTCCTATTAACTATCGCCTAAATAAAAAAGTACAGATACAGATTAAAAAATGGCAGAAATTTTTACGCTAAAAGTCTATCTCTTTCGTAGTGCAAAGAAATTATATTCACTATCCAGCTGTCAGAGTCAAAGTTGTCCAAATAAAGGTAAAATGTATTCAAATACACAGATTAAAGTTTCATAAAATTATCTTTTACTTAACTAAGCAAAATGTCACGGATTTTCGTAGATTTATCGTGCGATACATTATTATTTTTTCTATTGCATTACATTCCAAAATATCGTGTATCTAGCTTATTTATCCCACGTCTGGCAGCACTGCTCTCCATGTTTCTACATGCTACAAGCGAATGTCTTTGAATTTAAAAAAAAAGTTTCGTCTCTGTCTCCTTCGTGCGCGCACCCCTCTTTGGAGACGCGACGCGACAGAGACAAAAACTTTTTTGTCCCAGCGACAAAAGTGTCCCGTGCGCGCACTCTCTTAGTGTTCCACCAATTTTTTCAGAGGCCAACCTTGTGTCAGCCAAGACTGTGTCTTTTTAAAAACCTGACATTGGCAGAATCACCACTCCACACATTAAGTCTTAAGAAATCACTTCATCATAAATAAACGTTTGTTTTGCGAATTAACAAAACCACATAATTTTGATAGTCCTGCCATCAAATTTGAACTGTAATGAATGTTACTTATTGAAAATAAGAAACAGTTAAAGTTAAAAGTCCTCCTTTTAGGCTACGCCATAGTCAAGTAAACAATCATAGCACTTAAACAATTTATTATTTAGATATTTAAATCTATTTGTCTTTAAAACTGTGAGTTTCTTAACATCTCTCTATCATCACTTTTGTTGTACATTCCTCTCAATTCATGTTTTCTTTTCTTATGCTTAATAATTTTCATTCGACATAACGTCTTGCTAAAACTTTTCTTTTTTCAGAAGATGACTTTGAATACCCCTGTTTGTCCAGTGATAATTTAGAAAACTGCGTTCGTGACTACTTCAATCAATCAGGCAACTGTAAAGCAGTAAGTCACCAGGACGGAGACCCGATATACAGAGAACAGAGAGAAGTGTACTTCCCGAAAATCAACCTCACCGTTATCACGACACAGGCTAATATTACATACTATAATTCGAAAATACGGACATTTTAGTAAGTTTAGTTTAGTTATCGGATGCTTTTAGACTTATCATTTAGGTTTTGATTGATTCTAGATAAATGTAATTAAAATAGATAACAAAGGGCCCTATTTGGTAAACTAACTTTCATAAGATGATACTTCTGCTTAATTAAACATACATATCTATTTTTGTAACAATAGTAGTTCCTCTTACTAAACAGTCGATAAACTACTGTTAGGTTATCGATTATTTCATGCATTGAAAATGAATTAATATAAAAAACCCAAGAACCCATTTCTTGGGTATTTTTCGAGATTCAAATTTTGGTCTGGTATATTTACAGCTTAAACAAGAACACTGGCAACATCGTTTTTGCAATCGATTTTGAAAGCATCCACATGTACAGCAATTACACCTACTTCTTGTTCCACCAAGTGGCTAAAGAACCACTTGTTAGTGGAGATTTTGTAAATGGAACTTACCGTAAGTTACGTTAATTTTGTTTTCTAATACTAAAAAGTAACGTAAGTCTTCGTCCAACTGCAGGGTACAGGCCTTGCCTCAACTACGGTTGAGGTGGTTTATTTTATTTTATTTATTTACAATAAATACACTAACTAAATGATTGAACATAAAAAGAAAGAAAGAATTTGACCGTAACCCATAAACAGTATACACAACATCGCTTATACTATGCTAATAAGACGGTGGCTAAAATTAAGTTTTGTAAAAGTGGTCCGATACTATCGATATATTCGATTATCAATATTAAAACGTATTAATATTATTAATATCAGCAATCGATTGTATCGATACTACCGATGGTGTAACTGATTCCAAGGTTAACTATCGATAGTTAGGCAACACTAGTACCTACATGGCTTTCTAAGGAGAAGGCTAATACCCTGCAGTAACATCAAAATGGCTGAAATGATGATGAATGAGGTGTGCTAATATTTTTCTGTATAATTTCTATGCCTTTTATTACAGCTTGCACTTTAACCGCGATCATTCGTAGCGGCATCAATGTGGACTCTATAAAGAACGCTAGCGTCACCGCATACGTGCCCACTGGATACCCGGAATTTGTTATTGGACCCAAAGTAACGAATAGCACAAGTAAGTACAAATAAACTTTCATAATCATTCAAAACTAGCTTAGGCCTGTGGCTTCATCTGCGTTGTATTTGGTTTCATACAGAAATTCAAAATTATTGCTATCCAATAGTGCCAGAAGTTTTTTTTTTGGCAAACCTCTGCTAGGCATATTTCTGCCAACGTCGAGTAGTTTAATTGAAGTGGTCACAATAAATAACAAGTGTTTAGTGTTTATTGCTATTCCTGGGTTCCGTGAAGGCTACTTTTCCTGTAGAAGCAGGTTTTAAGACGCCATGGGTCTAAAGCAAGTTTTCTTCTAATAAGTCACTTGACACACGATGCGCGTTGAATAGTTTTAGATTTTTATCACTTCACCAAACATTAGGCAGAATATTAATGTTTTTTTATTTAGATAATTTGTTTGATTGTAAAAACAATTTATTTATTACTTTATTAAAGTCACCTCGCCATAAAAAAACTATATTTTATAATATAGTTTTTTTTTGTATCGCAACTTTGGTCCCATAGTTTTCATCTGTAAAGCGGGTACCTAGTTCATTAGCTATTTATTTTAATAGGCAAAATCATCCTGCTAAACTGGTTTCCTTAATTAACCTATCAACTAGTACATTTGTTTTTTTCTTCTTTCAGATCCAGTTATCGTTAACACACTCAAAGGCCTCTTAGCGGACGTGCCGACGGCAACTTTAGAGATCTTCCTCACTGGCGCTCCGCATTTCTTCTTGGTGTATCTGCAGAAATACATTTGCGATTTTGGTATTCCTCTTTCAACCCATAATTGGGGAAATACAATTTATGTTTAAAGTAAAATAATAAAATCATCAATACAAAATTATGCAGTTATTTTCTTAAAAAGAGTGATGGATTGTTTGAAACGAATGTTTGAAGTTTTTCCAAACTAACGCTCTACCTCGATGATAAATATGGCACAGCGAAATTTTTTTTCATGATTTAAACTCTTTAAATTTCGATACTGTATATATGTGCAGAAACTTTTTGGTGATCGTATTGGTAAGGACAGACGACCTGGTAAAGGTTGCAGGAAGCCGCTGGATGCAGGCCACTTCTAACCGGTCAATCTGGAAGTCATTGGGGGGGTTTATGTTCAGCAGTGGACGTCCTATGGCTGAAATGATGATGATGATGACGAATTTAACATCCTAGTCATAGCCCGAGTTCAGGAAAATCGTTAAACCTAATATTAAGTGTCAGCTTATTACTATCTAAAGTTACTGGTATAACACACACACACATCATTCACAACTAAAACAAAGAAATTAATTTAGTTTTAATTCTAAATTAAATTTACATTACGCACCAACATAATATGTCGTGTCAAAATTTAATACCTATCCTTAATTACAAATACAGGCTGTACAAATGAAAAGAACACTCCATAAAACATGTAATCAGCTGCCAAATTAAAATAAAATTTAAATTACTTTGGGAGCAACATCGAATTCGTAGAAAAGTATTGTTGCACATAGTTTGCATGGAGCATCTGTATACACGTAACTCAAGGTAACCACTTGTATACATCATGGTGATATATTTTTGTTCTATGACTTCTGCAAATTTGCATGGAAATTTATCGACTTCTAATCCAAAATTAAGGCTGAAAAGTAAAGCTGGCCCACCGACTTCACGTCATTCAGCAAGCTTTGGAAACGTAGATGCTTGGGATTTCGTTAAGAGGCTTAATGTAGCCAAATTGTGCTAACAAAAGAAGGTTTTATGTAAATCTATTGTTCATGATATTTTTAAAAGACAAGGCAGTTATAATTGATCATATTTCTGACCTAATTCTCATTTTCAAACACGATTCCATAAACTTCACTCGATAGAAAACATAAATAAATTTGCCTCTGAAAATACCTAAATTCAAATTTTTCTCAATTGTTCTTATAGTAATATTGATGATCTGAGATAAAATTGTGGCTTTTATATTACTACAGCAATTGCCTACTTTTGATTTTCAATAAAGTGGTTATTTTCATTAAAATCGTGGATTTTGTGATTTGACACTTAGGCCCTTTCATTCCAAGCAGCAACTTCTCTGTCAGTCCTACTGTGTTTGACATAATATGTGGTCCTCCTTTATCGAACATTAAAGGGGCATCTCTATTGCTCAAGTTCATTGGCTCTTGTCAGCGCCTTAAGGAGTAAAATTATCACGAGACCGAAACGAGGTATTCCGGCAGAAGACCAAAGTAATGGACATAGTAAAAAAGAAGTAGCAAGCTAAAGGGGCAGTGGGCTGGCCACATCTGTCGCAGAACCGATGAAAGGTGGAGTAAACGGGTTCTCGAGTGGAGAACACGCTTCGGTAAATGTAGTGTAGGACGCCCCCTAGCTCGATGAACCGGTCACCTTAAGAAGTTGGCTGGCAGTGGTTGGATTAAAAAAGCGGGAGATCGTGCTCTTTGTTGCTCTTGGAGGTTAACGTCTAGCAGTGAACTGCAATAGACTGACATGATAATGATGATGATGTAACTCTCATAGTAAAAGTAGTGTTGTACATCAGCATATTTTATGTTGTTTAATATCAGCGATTGATGACGTGGTTGCAGGGAGTGTAATATTCTGTACATCCTGTATAATGTTTAAGTATGTATGTTAACAGTCCATTAAACGACGAATAACTGAATATAAAACCATGACAAAAAATTAAGTAATTAAATTAAACTTAAATTTGGGTGAGAGAACACGCGTCAAGATGAAGATAAATTTATTTTACATTATAACGTTGATCGGCTTGTATCACGTTTATGCTGAAAGCAGCGGACAAATAGAAGGTAAACGTTTTTTTTACTACTTACAAGTCCATTTGCGTATCTCAGGACTTGCGAATTTAATCTCGTACTATCCACGAACTTCATTCTGTAACAGTCAGTTTGTATGACGTTGACAGAGACAGAATGATTTCATCTTTTACTTAGCTAATCCAGTGGTGGGCAAGTAGTACTTTTAATGTTGTCAAAGTTAGTCAGATATAGACTATTAGTAAAACCCTATCTGAATCGATTTTGCTTGCACCGGCCCACTTAGGTCCGAAGTTTATTTCAGGTCTTTCAAGTCGGCCGTGGCAGATCAAGTCTAGGTTGGACTTGCTTGGAGAACAGCACAAAGGGAATACAGTGTTGTTGTTTTGCTTAAAAATTCGCCTGGCAGGAGGGGTACCGCTATTACTTAGGTGTATTTTGGCTAATAGTTCTATAAATTTTTACAGGAGACACCGTCACCTACCCCTGTGGTTCTAGTTATGATGACTTCAACTGTATTCGAAGCTACTTCACTGATTCTGGTAGTTGCGAAGAAGCTCATCACGAGAATGGGGAACCGATACCCGACCAACAACAACACGGATACTTTTTGAAGTCTAAGCTTACAGTCTTAGTAACGAAAGCCAAGGTTACGTATCTCAATCCGCAAGTGAGAGCATTTTAGTAAGTAGTTTTCACTATGTCATAAAGGTCCCTAAGGTTGTCATATCAAAATCATCTTATAGCAAATGTGACAATTGCATTTTCCTTATGCAAATCGAAAAGATAACGTATTTTTTTATGGCATTCGGAATGGAGCCGCCTGGTACCACATTATCAGGACTTTATTTTTTTAAGCAAATATATGTTCTAAGTACATAACTTACAATCACGTTAAAATTAATGAGAATGGAAAGAGCCTACCTTTGATACAAAGTAATTTGCCACTTAAGGCAAATGGGGCGGCGTGTATTCATCACGACGATTTTATTTTTGTGTTATTTAAGTCTTTTAATATAAACTTCTAAATTTCTGGCAGTCCCTTTATTGGGAGTTCAGATTATAATAGACTTGTCCACCCGGAGACAAGATCACACTGATACCTACAGTAATAGACATAGCTATCAGTGCAGCCTAATGGTAAAGTGATCCGCCGAAATAACAAGTCCAGGATTCGTTTCCTTCGAATTAAATAAGTTATCAAACATTCTGTGATTTTAAGTATTTAGAGATGCAATTGGTAAAAATTTTCCATCTAGCTCTAGAGGGTCTTTATTTTACAGACTACAAAACCAAGTGCTTACGGGTTCGAATCCCGCAAGTGGCTAGAGTTTGTGTGATGAGCACGAGCATTTGTCGTGAGTCATGGATACATAATTACGACTAGTTTAAGTATTTTTAGTCGTTATCTAGTCATTGTACATATCTGCCTAGTTCGGGACTAGATAATTCGTGTTTTTGAAAAAGTTTTGGTTTTTAAAGTCGTATTTTTTCTGTATTTCTGGTAAATATATATTTATTGCTTTCAAAATTTTATGGTTACAGCATAAATGAAGAAACTAAAAACCTCGTCTTTGCGGTGGAGTTTGACGGTATTATTTTGGACTCCGAATTCACTCACTTCCGATTCCACCGAGTGGCCAAAGAGCCAGTCATTACTGGAGACTCCGTTAATGCCACCTATCGTGAGTAGACAACATACTTTGTCTTATTCCTTCCGTAGTACGATTGATCATGATCATAAATGCGGCTAGTTTATTTGTTCCACCGAGTGACCAAAGACAGTGACAGGCGTCAGAGGAGACTCCGTTAATTTTAATCCAAATGAATAAAACATTAATCACCGGTACCGCTGGTACCGCTTTAGTTACTGCATTGCATCAGACCTCCCTAACTCTTGGACAGGGTAATCAGATAGATATAACTAGCATTCACTACCTAGCCATATCTAGTTTAACATCTGTATATCCATGTGTTCGCCTGCTTCGTTTGTTCTGTTTGCACGATGATCAATCCTGTTAAACATGGGGCACAGTAAAAGTTTTGCACTTTTCAACCGACTTCAGGAAAACGAGGAGGTTCTCAATTCGACTGTGTTTTTTTTTTTTTTTTTTTTGTATATTTGTTACGCGATTACTCCGCCAATTATGAATCGATTTTAATGATTCTTTTTTTGTTTGGTAGATCATACTTCAGAGGTGGTCCCATATAAATTTTATCGAAATTGATTTAGAACTTTTTGAGAAAATCAACAAATATATACCCAGATAGTATTTTGGTTGTGGTTCTTGTTACCTATCTTCGTCAAATATGAGCCGATTTTGATGATTTTTGTTTTATTGAATAGCTTATACTTCAAAGATAATATGCTAAAAGTTTACAAAATAAAAATCACCCCTAAGGGTAGGAAAATAGGGGATGAAATCGGTGTTCAGCAGTTAGATTAGGATTTATCACTAAAAATTGATGAAATAAGTAAATTTTATTAAAAAAAATAAAACCGACTTTAAAACACTAAAATGCTAAAAATAATCCTAACACTTAAGTACCTAATCAGTTACTTTTGGAGTCGGTGCAAACAAAAACATTGAATCTCTCATCGGCTGGCACCGACTCCAATAGTAACTGATTAGGTACTTAAGTGTTAGGATTATTTTTAGCATTTTAGTGTTTTGAAGTCGGTTTTATTTTTTTTAATAAAATTTACTTATAGCTAATCGGAACTATTTGAATTTCGAATGTTATATTTTTTTAAACGTTGCAACCTTCTTAATAATAAAAAAAAACAATTGGCGGTAAATGATTTGTCAATTGTTTTTTATCACACATCAAAGTTCTACGTACGCAACGAAAATGGAATAAGGTCGAAAAGATTTTAGAGCAATGATTTTTTATGATATTAAAAGTTCTCTCTCTCCGCAAGACTGTGCCGTTCGTCTTCAAAATGCTTTTGGGAGAGAAGCACCTTGTTTGAGAACCGTGAGGCGATGGTTTGCTGAATTTGAGAGAGGTCGAGTTTCTTTACATGACGAATTTCGTGAAGGGCGGCCTTCAACTGCCGTCAACGAAAATAATGTGGCTACTGTTAAGCGGCTAATTGAAGAAAACCCGCTTATTACCTATGAGACAATTTGAGGACTATTTGGGAATGGTATGAGCCGAATTCAGAAAATTTTACACGAAGAATTTAAAGTTCAAAAACTTTGCTGTCGTTGGATCCCTCATGAACTGACAGCGGAGCAGAAGCGGGCTCGCGTGGAATGGTACTCACAGATGCTACTGAATTACGACCACGGACATTCTAATACTGTTTATGACATTGTCACAGGAGACGAAACGTGGATTTATTGTCTTAAACCCGAAAAAAACAGCAGTGTGAATGGGTGTTTGAAAATGAAAACAGGCCAACAAAAGTGAGGCAGGCGAGAAACGTTGGTAAAAAAATGATCGCGTTTTTTTTCTTAGCTACGGGTCCCATCTGTACAATTCCACTTGAAGATCAAAAGAGTGTTAATGCCGAGTAGTATTCTACCATTTACCACTAGTCTTAATAGATTTGTCAATAATTTAAAATGTTAAAAAAGAAAGAAACAATTATACTATAGTTTAATTATTGTTATTATAGTTAAATGTATAACACGTATATATATTATACAATCAGAATCGGTACGTATTATAAGTAATTAAATTTTATAAGATATACCTACACCTACATAATACTCGTGAATGTAAAATAATAAGAAACAAAAAAAAAGTAATACCTACAAATTATTTAATGATTTTGTGGAAGCCAGATTTCCATTTGTTTAGCGATGTGCCAAATTTGTTAGGCACATCATCGAGCTGCGCGAAAATAGTGTTGTACTCACGACACATTCTAAAAATCGGGTTGTCGAAACAAAAACGAGTCACATCGACTCGTTACTCACGGAAAAGAACCACATGGTACATGGTACCTACATAGACGATATAACAAGTTTTTGTTGTTTTTACAGCCACGATCCTGACCGCGATCATCCCAGTAGGTGACGGATTGACTAAGAAATCCATAGAGACTGCAAGTATTACAGCCTTCCTAACCGAAGGATTTCCAAATTTCAAAATTGGACCCAAGGTTTATTCGGCGAGTTTAACAAGTGAGTTTCATTTTACATTTGTTTTATAAATGCTTTATTATGTAATAAGGTCAATTACAGATGTATAAGCGCTGATCGCAAATTTACTACACTCTTCATAGTAAATTTGCTTGTTGTAACTATGAACAAGAGAAAACAGTTGTTTTTTTTTTAAATATGGAGTGATTCTGCCAATGTCAAGTGTTTTGTTGATATATGTTGTTCACAATAAATAACGAGTGTTTAGTTTCTATTGCTTTTCTTGGATTTAGTGGAGGATACTCTTCCCGTAGAAGCAGGTTTCAAGACGCTATTGGGTCTAAAGAAAATTGTCTTGAGACAGTCACTTGACACTCGATGCGGCGTTGAATACAATGATATTTCAATAATTTCATATCTTTATCACTTCACCAAATATTATAACACAAACTACACTAAACTTGCACTGTAAAGCTCTTTAAATGATAAATAAAAATCATTAAAATAGATCGACCATGCTTCTTGTTCGACTATCCCCCACCGAATCGTTTTTAACATGGCTCCTGGCAGTTGTTCATATTTACAACATATCAACGAGCCACTAACTAAGCCAATCGAATGTTTATTTAAAAATCCTTTCTTTTGTCAAATTTTAGATGCAGTCGTCTTGAATTCACTTGTAGCAATGTTCCTAGACATCCCAACGGCTGTGATCGAAGCATTCCTTACTGGGGCTCCCCACTTTTTCGTGCTCTACCTCCAAAAATACTTATGTGATTTTGGTTTTTCGCTCAACGCGAACGGTTGGGGCAACACCATAAATCTACTTTAAATGATTTTGCAATCTGTTTTTGATGACAATATCGTGTATAAAGTTGTGTACTCATTCCTGTAAGAAAAATTGTAAACTGGTTTCGAATTTTTCTTTTCTGATTTACATAATTTAAACATAAAAATAGTATTGTGAACAATTACTGAAGTTTCTATTCCTATCTACCCCCGTAAGTCTAAAATAGAGGGATGAGACTATTTGTATTAGAAAAAGCAATTCCTTACAATGTTTACCCAAAGCTGATATAAATCTCTGCATGTATCACATTTTACAGAACCTATTTCTGAAAAATTTATACGTATTTCCGAAAAATATGATACGTGTTTTGATTCAAACTCATGGCTCTAACGATTAAGGTGAAACCATGGATATAGAAGCAGCTTATAAAACTAGAATAAAATATTAAGTACTATCTAGTTGACGCTGTAGTCTTTTTGTAGATTAACTTTTTACACGTTAAGTCTTACTGATCACACAACAATTCTGCTTAGCCTAATAGTCGACTAGTACTGACTGGCAGAATGGAAAATTTAATGATTTTATTCAACCTATGCAATCCCACTGTTGAGCAAAGGTAAATAATAATAAATAAATAAATATTGGACAACATCACATACATTGCTCTGATCCTATGATAAGTAGCTTAAGCACTTGTGTTACAGAAATCAGAAACAACGACGGTACCACAACACCCAGACCCGAGACAATATAGAAAACTTATTTTTCTACATTGACCGACTGGGAATCGAACCCGGAACCTCAGAGATAGCGACACCAAGTCCGGTATGTTCGCCTCTCGGCTACGGAGCTTTTTAAAAAAAAGGTTTTGTTAAAAACATAGTATTGAGTTAAAAAAAAGCATTATCATAAAATTTGCAGGTTTACACTTGCAGATATATATATATAATCTCTGAATGCGAACGTCATAATCTACCTACTTATTTTTCATCAATCAGATGGGAGATTCTCATACATAATGGACATGTTTAATTACTACCTCTAGGCTTCGGCTTTGTGTCAATTACCGCAAGTAATCATGGATAATGTTAGCGTGCCAACGTTAATCCCACGTAATCAGCTACGGTGTATATCGGGACATTGGGGGATATTGCAGTTTAAGCATGATACGCGTTTTCTAAGGAAAATTGCACTTCCATAAGGTACTGTGTTTAAGACCTTTAACGTTCATAATAAAACGTTGAAGGCCTTATTTTAAAAAACGCAAATTATTATGATATTCATAAAACTTTAGTCCTGTTTCGAGCGAGAACGAACACTTTTATAAGAAAACTTCAGTTTGTTATTCTCTCACAAGAACTATTTTTTAATTTTAATCTCTTCAATACAGTTTAAACAGTATTTTTACGGATTTTTATGGTTTTTATATTAATTTAACGAAATGAACAAGGAGCAAGAAAAAACTGGTGGCGGTAACGAATATTGCACCTCGAATGCGTTCCGTTTTTCAATTATTAACAATATATACATTTATTTTTATCAATAATTCCTTAAGTTATATTTTTATTTACCTATTAAATCACAAAAGTAGGTTACATTTTTCAGGTAGCCAACAAGTCACGATAAAATAATGGTGACATGCAATCTAATTCTCTTCAATCTCTTCTCTTCTCTCTAATTCTTCAGAGTAAGGCGGTTTAGGTTATGAAGGGCTCATCATCATCATCAACAGCCTGTTATAGTCCTCTGCTGGACTTTGAGCCTCCTCCACATTAGTGGAGGGTTTTGCCATTATCTCCACGCTTGGCGGGCGGGTTGGAGATCGCAGTTTAAAAGTTGATGTTTAACAGAGAGCGCTGCTGCTCGTCCTCTGTTGAATGTGTAGTCCCTAAGTCGCCTCTTACGACACCCACGGGATGAGTAGGAGTGGTGACATGTATTCTACTCTGCCGTCACCACACGGCCGATGAAGGGCTCAAATAATGAAATCTATCAGAAAAATCCGTGGCTTAGCACAAAGCAAACAACGTTCTAGCAAAATCCGTTCGAATCCGTTTGGAGCTCATAATAAGTGGTTGAATGCAAAACCACATCTAAGGCTACTGAACTTTTACCCATTTTTGCATCTGTTGATTTCTTTATTTATTATAATTATGTTGGTCTTTTTTCAATCTCAGGGCTATAGAGTCCCGGACAACTGGCAGAGGGTTATTATTGTATAATTATCTATTATATAAAAATGAATCTCTATTTCCCGTGGTCATCGCATCACGCCTGAATAGATGGAACAATTTCGCTAATTATTTTTTGTTGTGTGAATTATTTTCAGGAGAAGGTTCTTTTAAAAGAAAAAACTTAGAAAGTTGCGCAGAAAATTCTTCATGAATAAACTAAAGACCACGCGAACAAAGTCGCGGGCAACAGCTAGTTCTACAATATAATATGACACCAACTGGCGATGATCACTGTAACGACTATAATAATAAAGCTCGCAAATACCTTATAACTCCAAGTTTAAGTTATTTTCGACCAAAATTTGAATAAAAAAATAAAAATTTGACTCCTAAAATATCATGGAGGTTACTCCAATAAAAGTAACCGGCACAAAAGAAATCGAGACGAAACTTTTTAACTCTTGCATTTGTTAAGAGGTAAGAACAAAAAGTTTTAATACAATTGGTTAATTTGGAAGTGTTAAACTGTGAAGCAGTGAAGTTGTGGAGGACAGGGAGGGACGTCTAAAGCTGTCAGGAGTTTTGTTCACTTAGGAGTTATGAAATTTGCACTTTTGCGTTTGATTTTTTGATTTTAAATTATACGTATTAAATAGGTGTATTAACTTTTATTATAACACTGATCCTTACGAAGTTAAAAAGACTACTAGGTTTTTCATTCTTCTTCTTTGTCGTATACTCCTGGCGGAGTGGTCGTGATTATGGATCGTCTGTTAAGTTGGTTCCGGCTTTTTTATAATATTAGACTAACTGAAGGCTGGCTTCAAACTTAATTATTATAAAGGGTACACATACTGTAGTAATATTTTGTCGTCTGTAAGTTTACCATCTTGAGCTTCTTAAGCTATACTGTGTATAATAAACAGGTTTATGAAAAAATCACAATAACTGATACTAAGACAATATTTCACAAAAAAGTCAACAGCCTCAAATAGGAATTGACCCCACGTCACTTCGTTATCTAGTCGAATGATCTTTGAACTGAGCTACTGAGGACTTAATTGAACCTCTTGACTTTTTTAATGATACGGTTAGAATTATTTATTAATTTACTTTCGTCATTGTGTAAAGTCACTTTCAAATACCTACTCGATTTTTTTAATTACAAACTCGTACTTATTTAAACACTTCATTATCTAAGATTTAGATATTATATCATTGTTCTTAGTAGCGATAAATATGTTGATTGGAATATAATATACACGACCTCCGTAGCCGAGAGGCGAGTATACCGGACTTGGTGTCACTATCTCTGAGGTCCCGGGTTCGAGTCCCGGTGGGTCAATGTAAAAAAAATCCTATATTGTCTCGGGTCTGGGTGTTGTGGTACCGTCGTTGTTTCTGATTTCTGTAGCACAAGTGCTTTTAAGCTACTTATCACAGGATCAGAGCAATGTATGTGTCGTTGTCCAATATTTGTTTATTTATTATTTATTTATACAACGACTCTCTCGGCTATTTTATTGAAGGTATTTTTCCATTTCTTACATAAGTAAAAAAAACAGAATTCGTTCGTATAAGGATGTTTTTTTTCTTATAGCGACTAGATAACGGATAAACATACTTAAATACGTTTATAAACATTAATTACTTAAGTACAAATGCTCGTGCTCATCACACAAAAAAAATCTCCTGCAAGATTCGAACCCGCATGAATTAGATTATTACTATTAATGTAAAATTTTGTATGTTTGTTACTAAATCACGTTTAAACCGTCTAAACTGAATAAGCTGAATTTTGGCATAATTAAAGAAATTGATCTAGAAACACATCTGATTATCGTATGTTTGTGTTTTCGCGTGGATTCCTATTTGGCTACATTCTCAAGTCTACTCAGATAAAGACATAGGTAGAAGCTAGTTAGAGATAAATAACTCTCAACAGTCGATACTTGATAACGAAAACTAACATGTTATCAAAAATAACCATATTCTACGTTATTCGCCGGTATATGCCGATATTTAATCCACTTCGAATGCACCGGATTATAGTCTGCGAATATTTTGAACTAGCGATGCAAATTTCACTCTGGCTGATCTAATAGAAAGTTAAATACGTAATTCTTTTATGTTTCAGTTTTGAATGTTTTAAAAATAACTTTTTTAGATCGAGAAACAATTAACTTAATTGAAAAACAATTAAAAAATTGAGGTTATATAAGTGTTAGAATGCTGCATTAAACAAGATTATTTCATAGTTTACAATGTTAGCATAATTTAATTATTTTGTTGCAGTTAAGTGTGGTGTAGATTGTAGTCCATTACAATTAATTAAATTCTCTGTATTCTATTACATGAAAATCGTAATGAAGGTGAAGGTCATAAAATACTAGTTAATTCTGTATTAGTATGTAACTTAGTTTGTATCATTTTAGTTTTCCATTTAGTTCAAACTCATAAGCTTAAATCGCTTTAAAATAAATCCTAAAAGCCTTAGTCGGATTCGGCATCAGTTTTTTGGAAGAGCTTTAAAAGCTTACTTAGCGCGATGTAATAGTAAATAAGTATAACAGTATTAGACATAATATGTATATAATACGAATTAATTACCTACATAAGTATGTCTTGAGCAAGTAGAGGTTAAAGTTTATTCTGATTTTCAACAGTATTTTTAGATAATCTGGCTCAGAAAGTTTATTTAATTTAATTAAAACATAGTAAACTTACCTTAAGTTAAAGCAACACACCACGACACAGCTACGAAACTCGTCACCACCACAAATCACTGACGCGTTAGCCGAAAAGTTTTCCGCGGAAAAACTGGACAAAAGCGATTCTCCCCCACACGTGATAACTCTCGCGAAGCTCGCGGCAGACTGACTCCAAACCTTGCCACTGTCTCCACTTTCATGAAATGAACTGAAAGGGACAACGCAACCCCATAATGTCCTAACTCAAATCCTGTGCTAAAGCAATTTAGGTTCTAGATTAAGGGTTGTAGGATTGGGTTTTGAAGTTACTGAAATTTGTTTTCAAAGTACCCGGCTGTTTGTTTGGGAGGGCCACAGAGGCGGGAATGAGTGTGTCGAAAAAAAAATAAGCCAACCACGTCTCAGTGAGTTAAGGCATCGGGGCGGGTTTTCAGCTTCTATCTTTAATTAAAACGGCAACTTTGCGTTTAATGAATTGAAGTTTCCAGATTGGAAAAAGCCTTGGAAAGTCCTGGGTGCTCCGTGTGTGGAATATGATAGCTTTGATGAATATTAGTCTTAATTATAAGTTGGAACCCATTAGATTGTGAAGTAATTACTAAACTGGAGTATAAACAAACAATTTAATCATAATGGAATTTGAAAGTGCCATTGTTGCCTTATTGATTTAAAAAATCCTTAACCAATTGTAAAATGAGCTGTAAACTTTACACAATAGATTTGTGTATTAGTTACATTTATAATGATGCCTTATTATACTAAAATGTTTATAGTATAAATTAATAAACAATAATTTCATTCTTCTTTTTTTTTGTTACCTTGTTTTATAATCGATATCTTTTTTATCTATTCCTTTACTAATTTGACAAATATTTATAAGTAATTGAATTGTCAAAAATATAAAAAGGGGTTTACAAGTGTACAAGTTTAGTACGAACAAGCAAGAAATAGAAAAAACTTGGATACTTAGAGAAAGACCTATGCCAAGCAGTGGGATAAAAAAGGCTAACAAAAATAAAATAAAAAATTTCTTGTAATGTCAACCAAGGTCAAAGGTTAGATCAGATATCAATGTCAATGACCAACAAACAAATACGCCATAAAAACAAACTTTGTTTATTTTAAAACTCAGTGTATAATAAAGAAAAGTATGAAAAACTAAACTTACACCATTATAAAGAAAGCACTTTCCAAAGTTTAATTAACGATGTAGAAAGTAACATATACTTCATTATATTTATATATGTTTTGGATTTAAGTGCAACACAAGGTCAAAAAAAGCTCATTACAAAATCGTATCGATTTAAAGACATCTAAAAATCAGTGTCAATCCACTGAATTGACAAAGGATAGATGAAAATTCGTTATCTCTTTCTTTTATAGGCGTGGCTTGCCCTACACGCATGCGTACTCCGACAATCTTAAGAATAAGACGAGGACTTTTTGTTCTTTCTCAATAATATATCAGTTATATACAATGATGTACATAAGTAGTACATAGGACGGCTTCTTGAAACAGACAGGGCTGAAATGGGATCTTGGGATCTTAATCTCGGCTCAAATGTCTGATGGATTCTGGTTAGCAGATTAACGATGAACTTCAATGTCTATTGTCTTTAAATGCTTTAAATATTAGAACTCACCCAATGTCATTTATTAATCAAAACATCTACCTTAAGAACTTCAAGTTCCCTGAAATAAATTAAATTAAATAAATGGTTTTTTACAGTCACACCAATTATCTGGCCCCAAACTAAGCAAAGTTTGTACCATGGCGATTAGGTAACGGATAATCATACTTAAATACTTTTCCATGACTTAGGTAAAAATGCTCGTGCTCATCACACAAAAAAATTCGATTTTCTAGATTCAAACCCGCAACCGCTGACTTTGTAGTCCGGAGCGCGAAACACTACATGTTTTCATATTTATAGTTACGATTTAAAAATTGGTAGTTCTATTTTCATCAAAGTGGTATAGGGTTTAGTATCTGTATAAACTAAGATAAGATAAGATAAACGAAAAGGTATATTTATTTACAAAAACATTTAAACTAAGTAATATTAATTTCTTGATATTTAAAGTTCCCCTTGTTAACTTGTTTTTGTAACTATTTGTAAACAATTAAATACTCCATAATAATTTAAAAGATTGCACAAGTAAATTTAATGCCATACTCGTGTACTAATAATAATAACAAGTGACCCCTCAGTTATCAAGTGAGACCCTGATAACCTACAGTAAAATGTATGAATTAAGATCTTTAAATTATCACATTGAAGTAGATATGCAATTAGTTATTATTACTTTAAGTATGTGCAAATACACAAGAAGGTCACGTAAACAACAAATAAATTCCAGATAACACACCAATAGGCTAGTTTCCTGGGTCAAAAAAGATTATTCTATTTGGTCCGTCAGTTAGATTATCAAAAAATATTAGACCTATATTTTGTCTTTTGTCAATCAATCAAAAAATTACAAAGATATAGCGCATCAAAGTGAGCACTTGATGTCACGCCGTACTAAAAAGTGTCACAAGGCGTGACGTTACGCGGAACTTTAACAGGCTATATCTTTATCATTTTTTGTTTAATTGAGTAAAGAAAAATACGTGTCCAATATTTTCTGATAATCCAACTGAAGGAGTAATTAGATTTTTTTAGGAAACTAGCCCATTTTATTTTAATTTTAAGGCCTTGAAGTAAGGAATTTATCACCTGTGTTACTAGATTCCTACCAGATAATTTATTAATACCAAAGTAATACGAAAAGCTCATTCTTAAAATTTACTGGAATGAATAATTATGACACTATTACTGCTCCAATAAGATTTCTACTTCCTATATTTTTGGTTCCAAACAATTATTTGAACACAATCATAATAAACAAGATACATTTTATGTATAAAACTGTGTAGTCAATTTATATCGTTCAGAAAAAATTGTCCGCCTTTTATACAGGGTTATTTCTCGACAACAACTTTCGGCAACTACTTTTTCTATGGGACCAAAATCAAAATATAAAAAAATTATTCACTTCCTCATACTAAGCCGCCGACTAGCTGACATCAGTTTGTATGAAACAGTATTTTTTTTTGTATACGATGTTGGTCCCATAAAAAAAGTTGTTGTGTTTGAGCACCAGAACCAGCCCCTAGGGGGTTGTTGATGTTTTATCAGAATCAGAATCAGAAAATTTATTTGCCAGAATACATTACATGGTAAAGGCCTTTATGATAAACATAAAGTAAATGTTTTCAGCCTGCATGCAGATGTGCAAATTTTAACAAAAAAAAAACTATTGTATCAATAATAATTATTACTAATTAGTCTTAAGGTCTAGGAATTTACGCTATAAAAACAATGCGAAAATAGCCATTCTGTTAGCTTCCGCTTAAACGCGAGACGCTCTAACACTTTTATGTCGTCAACAAATTAAAAATAACCCTGTATACAGGTTCAACAAAACTTCTTCAATCCACGAGGTGAACTGCTCATAAATAACAACTTTTACCTTGAAAGCAACATTTGAAATCATGACTTTTTTAAGATGATATATACAAACTAATGCACTACCAAGGTAGTAAGGGTAGGGTAGTAAGCTCAAGTACAGCACCATGAGCACTAAAACCAACGTAAGCTGTGTTATTTTCACGTCCATCTAACAAAAATTCAATTTTGAAAGACTTCGCTAGCAGAGCTGACAACCATTATGGAAGAAAGGTTCTTAGGTTCAGGGAAGCTGCTGGTGGCAAGCAGTCTAGAGCCGTTGACTGTGGCGTTCTATGGGGGATGGCTATGTCCAGCAGAAAAATTTCAAGGGCTGATAATGATAAAACAACGTTCAAGTAATACTAGAGCTTGCTAAGATAGCTTAGGCTTTAGAGGGCTTACAAGATGTATAAAAATTTTCAATAAGGTATATGCCACAGACTCCTTTATCAATTCGAAATTCACATGAAATAATGTAATGTGAATTTTAAATTCAAAAAATCCTTTTTCATATGGATTTTTTGAATTTAACGATAATTTTAACGACAACAGTACATGGACTTAACTTGCCTACCTGGGCTTATTACATGCCTTGTAACTGAATTTTCGGTAAAAAAGGTGACTGAATTGTCGCTATTGCGCCATTTAATCTTATCACCAGCCGATACGTAGTCCCGAAGCGGTCAGCTATATTTTTGGGACGTGTAAAGTGCCCGAAAAAACGCCCCTATATTGAATAAATTAGTATTATTGAGTCTATTGATACTTTCTGGACCCAACAAATCAACAAATTCAACAACAGTTACTGGATTGATACGTGTAGGTACACGATATCGAGACAGAAAGTCGTTTGGACTATTCCTATTGATTTAGGTGTCCTGGTGTCCATGTTTCTTCAACTTGACTGTTATTTTGAAAATTCGAGCTCTTAGAAGAGCATTCCCTTTTAAAACAGCATGTTTGAGACTACTGAGAAAAAAACACCATGTCAAAATAGATATTAACTAAAACAGTTTTTCTAAACTAAGACTGGTTAGTAAAACTTCAATATATCCATCTTACACTTTTTTTGCACTTCAAATAACAAAGCCTCTGTAACATACCACACGCTTCGCAATACTCACGTAAATTACATTCATATACTTCGCCTTCGTGCAGACGAATTCCCAATACATTTCGTTAGCTGTAAACGCGGCACGTTCGCTTCTCGCGGAGTCCGGTCACGGAGTGCCGCTCGCTGCTCAGTTCCGTCGCGAGACGCAAGGTGGCGCTGTCAATTTGCCCAGGTGACATATTTTGGCGCCCAACGTGGTAGGAACAGAAATACTTCAGAGATGTTATTTGGCTAATTTGAAGACACATTATGTTAAAGCTGTGATTGCTTTAACCTTTTATACTTGAGAAGGTCGGGATGGGAACCTAACTCCCTAGAGAGAGAGTTCCGTTATGCTAAGGCCGTCGAGTACATACCCTATAGAGCAGCAATAGGAACCATCTTTCTCCGAAACTAGTAAGTGACTTTTTACTTACATTTAGTATGAAATGACAAGTACCGTCAACTCTCGCCCATACAAAAAAGTACAGATACAGATTAAAAAATGGCGGAAAACTTCGTCGAACAAATCATATGACATTTCTAATGTGCTCGATGGCTAAGGCACTAACCTAGTAGCCCTAGCCTCACTTAACAATGAATACATAAATATATTCAAAGTTGTGGTTACATACGAGGTACATACGAGTAAATATAATGAAATAAAGCCGTTTGTTTTGCAAAATAATCCTGCATCTAGACTGATGCTGACGTGGAACATTAGAGTGAAAAAGGCTGCTTATACAATTATGTTTAGCATCTATACTTTTAAAGAATTTCCTTTAAATATATTCAGGTTCTGTTCGATTATAACAACTTCTACTAAGAGTCAAACAGCCGCCCTAGCATGAGCACCAAAACACGATATGATATGATATGATACAGCGATATCGCTGTATCATATCATATCATATCGTGTTTTGGTGTCGATATATATCGACACCAACTGTAAAAATATGATAGATATAGTCGCCATTTTGCATCGCCGTGCCGGTGACGTCACATATTATGATTGCTGTTTCGATAAAAAATCAAAATGGCGGCTATATCTATCTTATTTTACAGTTTTATTTAGTATTTCTACAGTTGGTGTCAATATATTGCTATATCATATCATATCATATTGTGTTTTAGTAGCCATGCTAGGGGGACAGGAACCTCAAAAGTTGAAATTTTATACACAATCCGTAACAGTTGATCGGCTTGTTAGTATTGGGAAGTGTTTTCTTTTATTTCGATGTTAGTCCAGTAGTAAAAAATATTGTATTTCGAGGAGTAGGTGCTTGTAGCCCATTGGCAGCAGCACTTTACCATGGGTGACCATTCCAACCATATTTAGTGACATACAACACAAGCATCTCCGTGCTTCGAAAGGCACGTTAAAAGTTGGTCCCGGCGGATATCGCTTCTTGATACTAGCCGTGAAGCCTAGTCAGAGGCCTTAGGGCTGCTCAATACCGTCTGACAGTAAGGTTAAGTCACTGACCTTACAACACCCCTCCACCAATCCACACTGGGCCCGCATGGTGGAGTATGGCCCAAACCACATCATGTTGAGGTGAGGCCTGTGCCCTGCAGTGGGACATTTAGAGGCATACCCTACTTTTAATTTACTTTTGAGCAGTAGAATCACTCCCTTAAAAAGGTAAATTAATAAAATAAGCCCTTTTATTATAGTGGTAAAATATTTCCAAAGTCTACAATCAAACCTTAAGTCGTAACTAAGAACCACTAAAATGTTGAATTCGTTACAAAATCGAAGCGTAGTGGTTAAAATCCGGCGAGGGCATTAAAAGGGACTTTTATCTCTCTTCCCAGTTTCCACCATGGCTTCAACGGGATGAATACATCAAACGCGTTCGAGCTTTATAGGCCAGGAGATATGAAACATATTTATACATATTTAGTACACAAACATTTTAAACGATTTTTTTTATTCAGACTAAATCTAAACTGTTTTTTTAATAGACTAAACTATATGTTGAAAGCATTTAAGTATTTTTTTATTGATAAGAATTTTTATTACTTTTTTTAAATAATAGTAAAAAGCTAAATGAATCTTGTCTTAATGTTACTTTATTGTTGATTAGCGGTGTAAAAAAATAAATTTAACTTTTTATTACATAGTTCTTTTTTGTTTTGTTATTATTATTAAAACGAAAAGTTTATTAAGACAACACCAATTATGTGCGCTAGGATTTACAAGCCAAAATTTTCAAAATAGTTTTAAGTTTAAAACACACTAAAAGTTTATGATCGTAATGTCAATAAATGTAATGGTAAGATGCACTGCAGGTTTAATTCCTTGCAAACATATTAATATCTTTCTAAAAGCATGGTTATTACTTTAATAATCATAAATGTATCCATGTGTCTACTATATTTTTTGGTCATCACCAAAATCTTAAAAAAAGAAAATATTGACACTTTGTCAATAACAATTTTTTTTTTAATTTTAGTCTCCTGCATATAAAAAAATTTCAGCCTAGCTCGTGGCCTAAGAGCCTTTAATCGCTGGCAAGCCACGGCTCCCGGGGGCAAGGCGGACTTCGACACTGAACGTTTGCGCCACTATAAAAATGGAGAACGGATTTAAAATTATACTGCACCATTGAAAACTCGTAAATTGATTCGGTTCGACATTCCCAAGCTCTAAAATAAAGGTAGCAAAGTGTTGAGTCGTTTCGAGTTTATTTTCTTAGAAAATTGTTCTTGTTTTTCTTATTTTTGTAAACAAACCATATTTTCCTGCTTTTTTAAAAGACTTGATATAACTTGAAAGCTTATTAAGTCGTCACATTTTCTTTTTCATGTCTATGTAGGATCCTGAGATATTACTAGTCAGTCGGTCAGTTTGAGTAATCTTTTTTTATGTGAATGTATTAATTGATCTTTAAGCCGATTATAGATACAACTGGGTAGATAACAGAAAAAATAATCTATGGCTTAGACATTATCAATATCATGTCAGCCTATTGCAGTCTACTGCTGGACGTAAGCCTCTCAAGGAGTGCCAATGAGCACGATTTTCCGCTTTTTTATCCATTCACTGCCAGGCATCTTCTTAAGGTCGTCGGTCCATCGAGCTGGGGGCATTCTACACTACGTTTGCCAAGACATGGTCTCCACTCAAGAACCTGTTTGCTCCACCTTTCAACGGTTCTGCGACAAATGTGGCCTAGTGATTGCAGAAGATCCACAAATTATGTTATTCTTTCCTGTGGCAAAAGGCTAACTTTTAGTTTAGATGCATTATGAAAATACATTTTAAGAATGAAGTTATGCATTTAATTAAATATCAAATTAACGTTAAAACTAAAAAGCAGCCAAGTCCAAGTCAGACTCGCGCTCCAAAGGTTCCGTACAACTTGTGAGATGTAAACAGGTCCAATGTATGCAGGCTTTAGTATTCTTTATTAGTTTCAATTTGATACCTCTTTGCGTTCCCATGAAAAAGAGTCTTGTTGACAGACAGACAAACGGATAAGAGAGTGATCCTATAGGGGTTACCTTTTGAGATGTGAAACCCTAAAAATTTATAAATAAATAATAAATGTTGGACAACATCACATACATTGCTTGATCCTAAAGTAAGTAGCTAAAGCACTTGTGTCATAGAAATCAGAAGCAAAGACAAAATAGAAAAGATCGTTTTCTACATTGACCCGACCGGGAATCAAACCCAGGACCTCAGAGATGGCGACTTAAAGTTCGGCGTACTCGCCCCTCGGCTATGAAAGTCGTCGATGTAAACGCAAACTTTTAAGTAGTATCGAAGGTGTGACCGACTCGGTTAAAACCTTCGAGTTTTGGGGTATTTAGTGAAAAAGGTTAAGCAAAACGACCTTATGAGATCTTGGTCAGGCCCTAGTTCAGTATATCACCACTTTTAACCATAATTATGTCCAAATTTGGGTCACAAACTCACATTATTATTATCTTTTACTTCTCCCCAGCATAAACTGTCCATGTTTTTATCATAGAATAGAATAGAATAGAATAGAATAAATTTATTTGCTTAAAACACGGTATACACAGGTGTTACACAGTAAAAGAACAAGCATGTTTTGCTTACAGGAAGCATACAAATATTTGTTTTGGGCCAATTAACCCAGTCATCAAAGTAATAATTTAATAATACCTAATAACTGAACATGCGAAACATTAATAAGCATCAGTGGACCATTGGTTGAATAAAACATGCTCTGCTGATTACATTTAAGGCTATCGATCATTAAGAAACTCAGTGACGCTGTAAAAGTTTTTATTTTTGAGCCATTCACCCAGTCTATTCATAAAACAGCTATTATTTAGCGTTTTCAAGCTTTTTGGTATTTTGTTGAATATTCTAATACACATCGACATACAATTTCGGCTATATCAAAGATACTTAACCATTGTAGTTTCTGCCATCGCTTTCGCCTATTATAGTATGCCTATATACGTCCCTCTGCTGGGCACAGGCCTAACCTGAACTATGAGGTGGTTTAGACCATAATCCACCACGCGGGCTCAATCCTGATTGGTGGAGAGATGTTGTAGGGCAACTGACAACCTTACCGTCAGGTGTCAAGCGATATTAGCGAACAACTTTTAACGTGCCTTCCAAAGTACGGAGATGATTGTGTTAATGTCACTAAATATGGTTGGAATGGTCACCCATCCATTCACAGCCGCGGCGTAGGTGGCTTAACTTTGGTTATCACTACCAAAGCGCTGCCGCCACTGAGCTATAAGCACCCTCGTTTTCACCTACCACATAACATAAAGTTGACCGTTGCATTGCCAAAATACTCTGGTAGTCTTAATATGTTACTACTGTCGCAACATTATTGTAATCACCTTAAATTCACATTATTGTAATCACCTTAAATTCACTCTGTTTAAAATCTCAATTTACTTCCAGTTCGAATAAAAAACCGGACAAGTGCGAGTTGAAGTCGCCTGAAGAAGTTTCGTGTATAAGAAGAATTTCTTATTGGCTTTCTGTTCTGACCCCCCAAAATTGGCCCCTATATTCAAAATTCATTCATTTACCTACGTCACACGTCCGTGTTTAGGTCTCAGTAGTTCAAATGTGTACCAAATTTCAACTTAAGCGGTCCAGTAGATTCGGAACAAATTGTCTGTGACCTGTGGCTGTGACAGACGGATAACAGACACACGAGTGATCCTCTACCATATAAGTGTTCTTTTTTACAGACGTTTGAAACCATAAAGCAATTTTCTAATGGGACTTTGTTTTGTAACTTTGTCCCCAGAAAACAAAACGACCCTCCATATTTCTCACGGCAACTTTCAAAAAACAGAATCAGCCAATCGCGGCCAGGTCGAAGTTCCTGCTAATTGAATTGAAGGTGAACTTGTCGTACAGTCAGTGGGAAAAAGTGTTAACATTTTTTATTTATCCCTTATTATTATCCTGAAGCAGTAGTAGGATTTTAAAAAATTGAGACCTGTAAAAGTGCTCAATTTAGGCCTGCTTTCAGAAATAAGGGCTATGCTCGACGTTTCTTTGCGAGATCGAATCAGGAATGAGGATATTCGTAAACGAACAAAAGTCGCTGACATAGCCCAACGGATTAGCAAAGTGGCAGTGGGCGGGGCACGAAAATAAAGAATGTAAATAAATAATGATGGTGAATTTAAATTTAATAGGTAATAAAAAAATACAATCCAAAAAAACCTATACCCATGAAAACTATCAAAACCAATTTATTTCTGCACATAGGCCAGAATCAATATATTTCGCACGTCCAGATTTTTTCACCCTACCACTGCTTCGGGACAATATTACGAGCTAGATTTAATATTCATCCTAAATATTGTCCAAATGCTTCTTTCAATGTGATGAGATGAGTAGTTCCAGAGATTACCTACCATAGATAGATAGATAGAGACTTTATTGCACAAAAACATTAAAGGTTACAAACAAGACACAGTTATATACAATCAGGTGGCTTTATTGCCAAAAGCCTTGCCTTATATGCATACATTCAAACTTTAGTATAAATACAGTATTAATATAGATTTTTGTACCAGACCGTACATGAGGCAACGTTGGCATGTCGCGGCGAACTTGCCCAGAGTCGCCTCTAGTTTGTTTCAGTGTAACTTAATAAAAACCGAGCGGAAGAAGTTGGGAATTAACTTCGGAACATCGCCGGACCTAGGACTGTAGTTGTAAACATTTTGCGACTCTAGACGTGAGTTTTATTTAAACTGCAATATGAAATTGTTGGTCGCCCCTGGCGCTTTGGAGAAGTTTAACGATGCATCTCATTTTTCTGTTGTTAGCGGTTACATTAAACTTGTGTCTTTAAATTATTCTTTATGCCATTTCTAGACTTCCTCACCTTATCAAAGTTTGGGATCGTTTAGATAATAGATTGAATAAAGATTTATAACTTTGCAGGTAATTATTTATTGTTTTGTATTTACAACATAGTAATTTATAGTTGTGATAGTGCCTATGGCGTCAGCAAGTAATAATAAATAAAAATAAATAAATATTAGAAAACAGCTCTGATCCTAAGAGAAGTAGCTAACGCACTGGTGTTATAGAAATCAAAAACAACGACGGTACTACAACCAACCAACTGAGACTCGTCCTAACATAGAAAAGTATAATTTCTACATTGACCCGACCGAGAATCGACTCGCCTCTCGACTCGGTTACGGAGGTCGTCAACTTATCAACTCGAATACAACTGAACTAGGTCGAATACGAATTTCAATATTATTTTGTGAGTTGATATTTTCTTAAATGAAATTTTGAGTAACGTTTTGTCTTGTCAAATTAACAAAATTTTGGGTGGAAACTATTAATGTTCGCTGTCGTTCCAAATTGGAGGACAGCGTATTTTAGTAACCTGATTTATCTTTTTTGTGATTTCACTTGTGTAAAGACTTAAAAATTCACCCCTAAAAAAGTTTAGGGGCGTTAATCTTGAAATCTAAATACCAAATACAAAGCGGTCGACAATTCCTTCGCAAATCTTCCGAGTCAAACAGTGAACGGGAAATAAAATGCTGGGAACACTCCATTAATTTTAACCTCATTAAATATTTCCACATCTGATTTAAACTCTACGGTCTTAATTTAAAGTTTAATTTTCAATGTACAAAAAGTGAGACTTATTTCTTTTTGGTTGGCAAAAGAGGTCGCCACATTAACATTCCTTGGCGGAATCTCTTTAGCATTTCTATGTATACGAACAACAAAGATTAGGTTGTTTTTTAAACTGATTGCATTGTACAAAGAAAGTTTGTTCGGAATGTCTCAGTATACGAGTAAATAAAGCTTAACAATAGTGCTCTCAAAGGTCCAACGTAATTGTTTGTATTTGCTGTTAGACCGTGAAAAGACCAAGGATCAACCCGTGGGTGATCAAATCAAATTTTCTCAGGACTATTTTGAAGAAGACGATGGTCTCGGTCTTGTTGTTTATGGTCCGGACTACAAAACCAGCGGTCGCGGAGTTCGAATCACGCAAGAGACAAGTGTTTATGTGACAGTAAGCAACTTTTATACCTGATTTATGGATATCATAGTATGAATAGGAAAAAAAAGGATTTTATCTGTTCGTTATTTTAGTCGCCATAGTGCAAGCTCTGCTCAGTTTGTGGTAAGATAAATGGTATAAAGTTTTAAGCCGATAATAATTCGTTTTTAAAAAATTCCGCAGCTGCCCAAATGGCAATCGAACCCACGTCCATTTGTTTTGAGGGTAAGTTACCTAACTATTTATGAAATTAAAATTACTGTATCATCTATCTATCAAGTACTAGAGGGAATTCTCAATTATAAGAATCGCTGCACGTTTTATTCTACAATAATTGCACAATCAAAGTTTGGAAACATGGCTAAAACGAAAGGTAGGATAATTACCACAGCCTTTTTCGATTTTAACCCATGTAAAGTTAATGACTCTATTACGAAATGTAATGTAATGTTTACAAAAACGCTACAACAGCGCCAACGGAGCGAGAAAATTCCAAATTCAAATCAGTTCGTGAGTGGCGTGCGAAGCGGACGGACGTGCCTGCGGCGGTCGTTCGTTCCGTTACAACTCAGTTTCAAATGCTAAATATATTGTCGAAAACGGGAATGTCACCAGTTTGCATAATTTGTTTTCTACGTAAATTTTAAAGGGTTTTACCTTGTAATAAAAATCAGATTACTAGTAAAACAAAGTGTAAATTAGGCTCACTCATATTTTAGGATTTGGTGGTGCTCATAGAACTAAATAACTTTGGCAAAAAAATCGCGCCGAGATATACTTAAATAAAATAAGGAAAAAAGATTTAAAAAATAAACGGTTTTATTATGAAGAACCTTAGTAATGTTACAGATAACGTACTAAAAGCTAAAAAATAATTAGTTAGGTACCAGTTATCACACCACTTTCCTCAGAAATCTAAAGGATTGATGAAACTAAAATAAAAACGTTTAAATTTTATTTCCACCTATTGTTTCTTTAACAAACTTGTTCAATTTTACAAACACAATCACATCTTAAATAACAATTAGCTAAACCTATTAGTTATTCTTTGTACAAACTTGTTCATTACAAAACTAGATTTTGTTTGCGATAACTTTTAGCTTAGCTTTCAATATAATTTCTTTTAGTATATGTATAATATAAATAAATAAGGACCGCATACCAATCGGCATGGTCTCGAAATGGGCAACCAATTTCTTCTTGTTACGCGGGACCAGACAATGAATTTTGCCAAAGGCGTCCCCCATAACACCCAGCTCCGAGCCAATTTAGAAGAGTTCATCTTCTGAATTGGCCCGAACTTGGGAATCAAACCCGGGTTCCTCCGCGTTCATGGCGATACATCAGCAGCGCGATAATTGATAATGACGCCAATCGAATGGTTAAATCCTGTTATGGATTGTTATGGATGGAAATAACATCTTTAAACAAGGTGTAACAGAATTAATATGCTTATTCTTTTAAGGGCTGATTCTAATGCTCAAACACATCAACTTTCTATATCGCATCAACATCGAAATCGCAACATAAAAATGGTTTCTCCATACAAATCATAACAGCTGATTGGACATTTAGTATGAAGATAAAGTTTTTTAAAGATTTCAATGTTGGTCCTATACAAAAAGTTGTTGTATCTAAGCGTCAAAATCAGCTTCTAAGAGGATCTGCATTAATTCTGTTACACCTTGTAAACAGGGTTACATTTCAAGGTAGTGCCAATTTTTCAGGGACATCCAGAATCAGTAACTAAATCGATCTGCGTAAAAAACTAACTTTTTTTTATATTTATACAGGTTAGCCAGTAAAGTGACGTCCAAAAATTTTTTTGGTGCCTCGTGTTGAGATGTATCTGAATCACCCTATGTATGTTCTACGATTTTTCGTCGTTTTCGAGTTACGATTTTTTTATGAATTTTTGCAACCGGATCAGTTTGAAAAGTTTCTAAAATAAAAAAAATAAAACCGACTTCAAAACACTAAAATGCTAAAAATAATCCTAACACTTAAGTACCTAATCAGTTACTTTTGGAGTCGGTGCCAGCCGATGAGAGATTCAATGTTTTTGTTTGCACCGACTCCAAAAGTAACTGATTAGGTACTTAAGTGTTAGGATTATTTTTAGCATTTTAGTGTTTTGAAGTCGGTTTTATTTTTTTAAATAAAATTTACTTATTTCATCTATTTTTAGTGATAAATCCTAATCTAACTGCTGAACACCGATTTCATCCCCCATTTTTATACCCTAAGGGGTGATTTTTATTTTGCAAACTTTTATCATATTATCTTTGAAGTATAGCTATTCAATAAAACAAAAATCATCAAAATCGGCTCATATTTGTCGAAGATAGGTAACAAGAACCACAACCAAAATATTATCTGGGTATATATTTGTTGATTTTCTCAAAAAGTTCTAAATCAATTTCGATAAAATTTATATGGGACCACCTCTGAAGTATAAACTACCAAACAAAAAAAAAATCATCAAAATCGATTCATAATTGGCGGAGTAATCGCGTAACAAACATACAAAAAAAAAAAAAAAAAAAAAAAAACATACAGTCGAATTGAGAACCTCCTCCTTTTTTGAAGTCGGTTGAAAAAGTAGAAGGTTTCCTGGATTTTTTTTTATTGCAGCTAACGCTGGGAAAGCTAGTTTATTATCAAGGATATCACATACACAAAGCAGCAATAAACAAAAACAATGAAACACAAAAATGATATTGAAATTAAATAAAAAGAACAGCAAATGCATAACATTCATCATCATCATCATTTTAACCATAGGCCGTCTACTGCTGAACACAGACCTCCTTAGTGACTTTCAGATTGGCCAGTTGGAAGCGACCTGCATCCAACAGCTTCTTGCAACCTTTACCAGGTCGTCTGTCCACGCTGTGGGTGGACGTCCTACGCTGCGCTTGTCGGTACGTTGCCCATTACATAACACGTTAATACATTACAAAAAAAAGTAACAAGAAAAGTAATAAGTTCTTGAGCAGTATCACTATGTATTTGTTATGTCTAAGTTAGAAAAACCTGAAGCATGAGTTACATTAAATAACGTTATTTATATGTAATCAAACTGATCGTCCTAAATTTTAGGTGAATGCAAATACCGTCCCGTCTAGTCTCACCTCAGTGTCTCAAAGGAGAATAGTCGTGAATACGTAATTTAATTACAAAGCAAACTTGTCTGTCTCCACTCAGTTATTGTTAATAATATTTAGGTACCCAGCGATCCAATGACAATTTGATAGTTGCGAGACAGTTGCAGACAATTTGATTGTTTGTAATATTCGAATAGATCTGCAATATAAACATTTAGTAGCGAAGCAAAATTGTTTGGTTAGTGATATGGATGAATAGACTGTATGGTATTGGTTGATATTCACATCAACTAATATCATATACTGACATCAAAATATTTAAAAATACTTTAGATAATTAACGATCAACAGACAAGACAAGAAGCTAACTTGTTAAGACCTTGTTACTTGTTATTGAGAAGTAAATGTTTTTGGTAATTACGATGATTATTTGAACGGAGAATGTTGTAACTGAGAAGTAGAATTAGCCCTGAAGTGGGTAACATTTTATAATTCCCATTCAAGATCGGCAAAACAAAATACGGAGACGGTGGATACGGTTTCTGTATTTCATCGTATCTACGTGGTTATATCATTCTTCCTTGAGTCTGGGTATGACGCTGGGTGCAACTAGGGTTTCTGATTTCTCGACTTTATTTTTTTCCCGAAGCTCGAGTATTCTCGACTTGAATTTCCCGGGAATTCCCGGGAACTCGGGAAATTTCTAAAATTGTATGGATCCTCTACAAATACAAAATAAAAGTCACATTTATTTAGTAATCAGTCTTTAAAACGTTTATTTATTGTATATTGCGCATTATTTAATACTTAAAGTGTATAAGTGCCCGGAAGAAGGCCTATATACTGAATAAATGAGTATTAATGAGTATTAATGAATATTAATGAGTATTAATGAGTATTAAACATAGTATCAAACTCTTTAAAAATCAACCTTTGTTTACTTAACATAAGCAAAAAAAGGTTTGGTCTGGCTTAAAATATACGTGTCCAATATTTGCTGTTAACCCAACAGATTTTTTTAGGAAACTAGCCCAGTGTGTTTGAGCCTTTAATTGATATCTTTTTCGGACAGTTGGAGCATTGTGCAGACGAATTATCTTTTATTTTAGAAAAATAAATTCAAACTTTTGATAACATAACATATACATGTTGTATAATATCAAAAATTTGAGTACACACACACAGATACAGTACATTTACAGATAATTAATTTTAAGTAAGCGTTATTATATATGAGCTAAAATATTCAAAGAAATAAGGACAGTGAGTGTAGATCCTACCTAAATAAGCTATAAAAATAACCTTTAAACTGTAAATCTATCAACCTTTATATTTCAAACTAAAATAAAGTGTGTCTACTGTGATTAAAGAAATGTCACTGAAATACTTACGAAAATTCCTGATGCACCCAAATTGAGCCGTGCAATGGCACCGATATTAGCACCGACGACATGAGATTCGCCATCAAGTATGTGCGAGTGACTGAACTGTCGGCGCGGCAACGTAGTAGTAGTACTGCTTAGTATTATTGCAAAAATCTCGTTTTTAATGTTTTTTTTTTATTCTAAAAAATTCTCGATTTCTCGAGTTCTCGACCAATTTTTTCTCGTCTCGAGTAGGGCTGAATTTCCCGGGAATTCTCGCTTCGAGAATTCTCGCCCAGAAACCCTAGTGACAACTCGGCTAAAAAAAAATTTAATAAAAAAGACAACAAAACAATTGACATGGTCTCAAGGTAAGAAATCAACATCCTTGTGGTACGAATTTTGCGATGTACCAGACGACGAATTTTGCTGAATTTATTTTCCTAGAAAACACAATCATTTTTTTTCAAAATTGACCGAACCACAAATTGAAGCGGGGACCCATTGCGTTTAAGATAAATTGCCGAGCACTACGCCAATCGCCAATAATACAAGTTGTACCCTGAAATGAACTGAAACTTCTGGAAGTGCACATTATACATGTCCAAGTTTTCAAAGAATCCAGCTAGGTAAATAAACCAGTATGAGATTTATTGATCTCAGGAAAGTTACTTTAATAATTTCTGTTGCAAACTGAACTTGAAACTAGTTCTAACGCTACACGTTACAGTCCATCCCAAAGTTCCGATCGGAGTCCAATTTGTCCGGATCCTCTGGCGCGTCCGACGGAACTTCTGTCACATGTCTCGCGAGTTCCGACGATTTGTATTGAACTACGTACCCCCATCGCTGCATGACGTAAAGAGAATGGAAGCGACTTTAGATAAAAGTAGAAGTGAATTTAGAATTATCTAACAATATAAAAAAATTGCGTCCGAAGACTTTTTTTGGTCGATAATAAAAACTGCTCTCATAAAATTAAACGCATACAAAATGGCAGAAAGTTGGTCGAGAGTAGAAACTAATATTGATTGATGCATTCTAAATCCGTATTGCTGCGTCACTAAGCAACACAAAGGAAGCCAGGGCTCTCAATTTTTACTACCAACCAAATACCACAGGCAAACCTTTAAAAAGAGTATAACGTCATGCCAACTTTATTTATTATTGTTTTTTTAAAGTCGTGATTGATAGTGTGCTGATGATTTCTTTTGAGTATTAAGATAAAACTCAAAAGTTAATTTCACATGTTATTTAAAAAAGGTATCTGCGTCTAAAACGAACTAAATAGTATTTTTGAAGCATTTTTATTCTAATTATAAAACAAATAGGTAGTAGGAGTTAAAATAATGAATTCTTAGGATTTAAAAAAAAGCTCTTGAAATAATTCGAACATAGGCAAACGCAGTTTAAAGCGCCATCTTATTTAACAAGCTAGTCATCTATAAATAATTACGAGTAACGTAACCAGATATAATTTTTTAATCCTACAAGCCAAACCTAAGAATTAAAATTAATAAACAAGTTAGACTTTGATAGATTCGATATCTTAAAAATCGGATGAGACAGGTAGATTATGTCAGGCAATAAAACTTTGTAAGTACCACATCCAGAAATACTAGAGTTAGTTTTAAATCCTTGTTATACGGTAGTCACAAACAGTGAGATGAGTTCGGCATGCGAAGTTCGCGCAGACATGCCCTACCTAACCTACTGCACTTGGCGGCCTCGCGGCGCCGTTCGCAACTGCACTCCACCTGCTTAACAGATGTTAATTTACATGTTAAATACGTTGTACAGTTTAAAACATCCGGAAACTTCTTTTTAGTTCCTGCCTGCCACGACTAGACATAATAGAAGTTACTATTATTAAAGTATTTAATTTAATTTCAATAAAAAATTGCGCAACTAATAGATGACATTGTACATACTCTATTCTGTATTAGTATATACCTACCTCATATATTGCAATCGTCTATCATCGTCTAACTTATTGTATCCGCCTATTAATGCAATTCCAGGTACATCAAAATTACTTTGGACAACATTTCAGAAACATACGACCCAGCTCCTTAAGAACTTTCCTGACTTTTTAACAGACAACGAGATGCGATGTATGTGGATGACCGCATCGACTAGAGAGCTGAACGTTCGACCCATTCGTTTTAAAATTGTTTTTTGTCTGCCAGCCTGCTGTATCAGACAGAAAATTTTTCATGCAAGTACCTCAGGAAACTTTTTCTTTCTAAAAATATAACTAAATGCATAATGGGCACTTAAACGATTGCGTAATGAGCGAATCGTTTAGACATGACGAATGGGGCCGCGCATGCACTGGCATCATTATTTATAATATAACCAGCGACATCAGACCCATACAACTCCACAAGAATGCTCTTCTTTTTCAATTACCTCTTGCTAAAGCGCGGGGAATGGGAGGTCGGCATATACTGGAGCATCTGTAGAGAATTGTACTACAAAATCTTGAAAGCAAATTACGTATTTTAACATGTATCATAACAAGTCGGGGTGGAATTCGCTTATGAATTTTGCAGCAATTTCTTCAGTAAGAAAAGATATTGGAATTTGAAATATTACTGAGATAATAATCTTCGATAGGGATTAAATTTAGTGAACAATAATAAGATATGGAATCTTGGAGAAAATTTATTGAGACATTTATTGTAATGAAATTTTGTGAAATATTTATTAATGTTATAGTAAAGTTTACCGTAAACAGTAAAATTATGTTCTTACTTAGGTTTAAAAATTGTAAAAAAATACCGATATGCTCCAAAAAAAGGTAACTCTTTTTTTACATGACAATGACTTTGACACTACAATTTTATTAAAAGTACTGGCAAAGGGTGTTTTTCTTTAATGTTCTTAAGCAACAGAAAATACCTTAGTGTATAATTTTATTAGCAACTAGCTTTGCTCGTGGTTTCGCCCGCATAAGATACGGCTTGTCACCCTGTATTTTACTCCCTTTGGAGGTGGATTAAAAATAGTAGCCTATGTCCTACCCTAGAGGTCAAAATTTCTCCGTAATAAATTTAATCATAATTAGCTGGCTACGCTGTGAAAATGTTCCCCCAAATAAATTCTACTATGGAACCAATTATGAAACAACAGCTGTTTTTTAACTAAAATTTAACTGATCAAGCATACGTAAACGAGACACAATAAAAGTTCTATTGAACGGTCTTATGAGACCGCTTGGATGTTAACGGGTTAAGTGCGACTTGACCAAAGTTAATTTAAAAAAAAACTTTTTAGATTTAACTATTGATCCCATTGGAAATATATTATTAACGCTCATAAGTTTTCAATGTTTTACTTATCACTGAGTGCGTAGAAAATTTAATAGAATATTCATTATGAAGTAGTATTATATTATTCATGCAGAGTGGCATGAAACAACTGTCAGTCCCTCTTAGTCTCTACAGGAACTGACAGTGAATGTACTCGGAACGTTTCAATACAGTTTACGCGTTAATTCTACTGCGGAGTTTTAACGAGTAATATTTTTTATTGTTGTTGCTCACTTCCGCATAAACCGGGCGAGGCATCGGGCCGGAAGTGACGTCTGTCCACAACACTGCTTTTTACAACTTTTTGAACCACGATCTGGTAAATTGGTCAGGAATTCTTGAAAATGAAGCTTTGGAAACAAATTAAGTAAATAGGTAACTGTTAACTATAGGTACTTGATTCATCGTCATCATCGTTTCAGTTATAGGACGTCATACTGAACATATATCTTAAACTTGCTTCATTTGTCGCGAACTTGAAGGTAAATAAATACTGTTTAAATAACACTGAAGAAAAACTTTTTTGTTAAACACCTTAATTTTCTAAACTCTTTGAAACTGCGTTCTGTCAATGTTTAATTTATTTGGTCCCCTGTTTGTAGCTTAATTCTAAATTGCAAACAGCTATTGCCAATTAAATAGTTTGTTTCTTATATTTTTTATTTAGAATATACTGTCCGACTGTTGGGCAAAGATCTCCCCCAAGTTTTTAAAGAAATCTGTCGAGGCATATCGTCGTTATCTTTTGTTGGGCATACCTTTGTCGGAGTTCATCTGTGAGTAATCAGTGGGTGATAAACCTTTATCACCGAAAACACATTCTGCTGACTTCTTTGGCGATATTACTGCCAATGCGACATCAGAAATTGCGGCTTAAGATCTGATGATCTCGTTTTTGACTCGATCGGTCCTTTGAATGCCCAGTCTGAAAGGTCTTCGTTAATGCTTTCAAAGACAAATTTTTTCTTCACATAGTTATTTTACACCTGACTGTACGGTTACTTATTTTGTTAGTATTCCTCGCTCACTTGCGCAGATAGAGATCTAGGTTCAGAGAACACGCGATTCGCGCATCTATTTCCTACTCGTTAACTTGTCTTCGAGAAACTAATTTATATTACACAATTAATTTTGTTCTTTTCAAAGTCATTTAAATGTTAATTTTAATGCATTGAAAATAAACTGTGAAATTTTTTGTTTTGGGAATATTGTACGACCTTTCAGCTTGATCTAGATTTTTTTATTTGAATACAAAAAAGCTGGTTCGTTTCCAATAAATGTTTTTCGACATGTTTTTTTTTTCTATCAAATAGGTTTTAAGTATAACAAGGTTAACAATTTGTGCTTCAAATGACACACTAGGCAGTTATTTTGGTTAAAATTTTAATTGTCCGGCCTAAACTGCTAATATAAGTTTATAAAACCTTTAAAATAAATATTGGTTGATAGTTGTCACGAGGTTGCTATCATTTTTACGTTGTAAGAATCACTTAATAAAAGGAGATTGTATTTAACTTTCGAAAAAGGACGCTAGAAATAATCATCATCATCTTTAGCCTTTGTAAGTTCATCATCATCTTTAGCCTTTGGAAATCCACTGCCGAACATAGGCCTCCCCAGCGCCGCAGTCCAGCGCCTGCCCACAACCTTGACTACGTCGTCAGTCCACCATCTGAAATATTTACGCTTTAAGTATTTAGCACTTGGGTTTTACTAATTTAATACTCGTAGTTACTCTTAGACTATTTATTGTACTGAAACTGAGACAGATATGGAGTATTTTAACTGTGCATCTTCAACTTCAACCAAACTTTAGAGTAGTATAAATTAGAAATATTATAATTGCAGATAATTTACAGACTTACAAAGATATACTCTCAAAATTGTCACAAAACACCCAAAAGTTGAGAGGACTTGACAATATTACACGATTACCCAAAGATCCAGGCCACAAATCTCCGAAAAAAATGGCCACTGTCAAGAAACGACCCGAAATGAGAAACTGCCCCCCTCTACAAGATGTCGTGACTTCCATACTTGAGGTATCCATATTTTGCGTCTTAGAGAGGAATTATGGACACGGATAATAAATCCTTTTCAAACTTTAGTATTTTAGTCATAGGTGTTTTTAACCGACTTCAAAAAAGGAGGAGGTTCTCAATTCGTCAGTATCTTTGTTTTTTTTTATGTATGTTCAGCGATCATTCGTTACCAGGTTAACCGATTTCAATACTTCTTTTTTTGTTCGAAAGGGAATACTTTCGGAATGGTCCCATATAAATTTGATCAAGTTCTGATGATGGAATCTATAAGAAAATCATCAAACTTTGCATGAACTCCATACCGTGCCAACTGATTTTTTTACCTATGTTGCCCAATATCTTCGGCATTTGTGAACCGATTTTGATGATTATTTCTTTATCGAATAGCTTATACTTTAAAGATGGTATATTGAAAATTTTTTGGAAATATTTCACCTCTAAGGTGGGAAAAATAAGGGATGAAATCGGTGTTCAGCCGTTAACTTATGTTTGTACGCAAATGATTCGTTTTGTTGAGGATGTATCACTAAAAATAGATGACATAAGTAAATTTTATTAAAAAAAAAACGACTTCAAAAAACTGAAAAGCTAAAAATAATATCAACACATAAGTACCTAATCAGTTACTTTTGGAGTCGGTGCAAACAAAAACTTTCAAACTCTCATCGGATGGCACCGACTCCAAAAGTAACTGATTAGGTACTTATGTGTTGATATTATTTTTAGCTTTTCAGTTTTTTATTTACATTTTAGATGGGGTTTTTGGGGATCTTACAGTTTACAGGTTTTTTTGTGTACCTATATTGAATTAATGCGTAGGGGCAGCCAAGAGCCGAGACAGTTTAGAGGTCAAAATCTCATCTTAGTACATCTGTGGGTCATAAATTCGATTCATGCACGTCCGTCAGGATTTTTCATAATCTCGTACGGGTTTATAGTACCTACTTACTCGCAAAAAATCGTAAGGAAATCAGCACATTCAGATATTCAGATACCACTTAAACATTTTTCGCAGAATCCACATCTCATGCTGCCAACCGCTTGCAGATTTTATTTCGACTCAAGTTTCTTACCCCTTTACGTTCCACTTACCCGCGGTAGACCGAAAAAGCTATAGAGAAAATTTTAAGCCGCACGCGAAGGGATAACCATAAAAAAGTGTTGATCAAAATGTAAAATCTGCTTACAAGACTGAATCTGGAGGGGAAAATACCAGAAAAAAAAGTTCAAACTCTTAGCATCTTTTATAACTTGGGGCTCCAAGTTATAAAAGATGCTTAGAGTTTGACGCCTCTGATAGCGCAAAATCAAACACCTAGCCAGGGACCGCCCACGTAGTGTAAGATTAGATCACAAGCGGTTTTTATTCTCTGGATTTCTATCTCATGTAGATTTATGACGTACACAGGCTGGTGCAAGTAACGCGTCTTACCGTGAAAGTCAACAGCGAAGTGACAGAATAAGTAATATGAGCTACCCCGCTAGCCCCGCTCCCATTTCTTGCCGAAGTGCTACCTAACGAGTAGAACAGCGCTTTTGAGGTAGAACACTATAGTTTGAGTTTTACAAGCATGTCTGATTCCTGATATCTATTATAGTATATCTATTATAGTACAATATAGTACTAAGTATCCTAGGTTTGTGCTATTCGTCCATAAGACTGTCCTGTCTAAAACCCGTCGTATGGCCACAACATCCGCACTCAGATGTTACAAATTCCGCGCGCAGATCTGACGGATGTTGGCCACTTGTCGGCCGCGCTCCGTCGTTTGTCATCGCTGAATATTTTATTTGGCTCACCTTGGTATATTATTATTTTAGGTTATTCACTTTCTTACAATGTTACAGTTGTATAAGTGGCTGTTTACAAGATTAAATATTTTATAGTTTGAGTAAATACTATATTAGCTAACTCATTTCCTAAGTAGGATTGCATTGAATTCTTATGTTTTGATTTACCAAAATGGAAAAGTATAACGACTTTGTATCTCACCATTAGAAATAAAAACTTACAGTTGTTTAGTCATAAATAAAAGAATTACCAGTTAGTAATTAAGTGAATTATTCAAGTACATGTCATTTCTGTCACTGCGATGCCCAAACAGCACCCCAGATAATAAACTACTCAATCCCAAAAAGTCACAATAAAAATTATTTCTGCAAATGATACTTATACATGTCTAGTTTTTTTCACCCTAGGGCTCACTAGGGCCTAAACATAATATTACCCTCTTAAAACAGTATTATTTTCACATGGTTTTGTTTGATTCTGTATAGAGTTTGACTTAAAAACAAATAGTTTGCTTAGATATAAGGGGTCGTCCACATATTAGTCACGGTTAAGATGGAGGTGGGGGAGGTTAATGTCAAACGTGAGTATTAAAAAGTCGGAAAAAAAGCTAGCTAGTTAGCTGGAGCTAGGGAGTCTAAATAAATATTAGACAACATCACAGTCATACATTGCACTGATCCTATTGTTATTAGCCAAAGCACTTGTTTTTGAGAAATCGAAAACAAGGACAGCACCACAACACGCAGACCCATGACAATATAGAAAAGTATTTTTTTTATATTGACCGGCCGGGAATCAAACTTGGAACATCCGAGATAGTGAGACCAAGTCCTGCATGCTCACCTCTCTATTACGGAGGTAGTCAAACGTCGATAAGTTGCGTAACTTAAAATGTGGATTGCCCCTAAGTACAATTTCCCAGTTCAAAGTTAGGTTCCTTAGAAATATATTGTGACCCTGTGGGTAGTGGCAGAAAGATGCACCAACAGGAGAAATTGACGAACTCCGTCGCCATCTCTGAGGTCCCAGGTTCGATTCCCGGTTTGGTCGATGTAGAAAACGAACTTTTCTATATTATGTCGGATCTGGGTGTTTTGCTACCGTCGTTTATTCTGATAAATAAATAATAAATAAATCGTTTATTTGCACAAAACACAAAAAATAGCATGCAAATTGTATGTTATTACCTACATGAATTAAAAATTGCAATAATTGAAAATGTCTGGAATCAAAATTTTAATAGTAAATATATGTCAGTAAAATCTAGCTAGTTGTCAATAAATTCCATAACACTAATAGAGATTTTTGTCATTAAGCCATTCGAATTTTTTTTTTTAAATATGAAATTATTTAGCACTTTAAATTCATTTGGGATCTTATTATATATTCTTACGCACATCGCAAGGCAACTTTTATTATATTTCCATGAATGAATGAATGAATGAATGAATGAATATGTTTATTTGCATAAAATACGGTACATTAAAGATGTTTTTTTTATAAGCTAATGTTCTAGTTCTCAGCGTATTTTACCGATTTATGTTTTGGGAACATTTCGTAAGACAAGTTTATGTTTGTCTCTGCGCACTCTAGTACTCTGTGCATCACATGCTTTAGCAAACAGATCCATATGTTGATGGACAAAATGACATACCTCATACAAGTAAACCGATGGAAAGGGCAACCTAGGTTTTTAAATATCGGTCTACATGTTTCATCAGGCAAAATTCCACACATGGCCCTAATGCACTTTCTATATCACGAGTGCTTTATAAAGCTACTTACCTTAGGATCAGAGCAATGTAGTTATGTGATGGCCGGCCAATGGGGCAGAAAGGTTCTAGAGGTTCCAGAAGACGACCTGGTAAAGGTCACAGAAAGACGCTACCAGCAGGCCGCTTCCAACCGACCAATCTGGAAGTCAATGGGGAAGCCTATGTTCAGCTGTGGACGACCTATGGCTGAAATGATGATGATGATGATGATGATGTTGTATTATATTTATTTATCTTATATATAAAATTCTCGTGTCACAATGTTCGTTCCCGTACTCCTCCGAAACGGCCTGACCGATTCTCATGAAATTTTGTGAGCATATTGAGTAGGTCTGAGAATCGGCCAACATCTATTTTTCATACCCCTAAAGACCACGCAGACGAAGTCGCGGGCAACAGCTAGTTTTATTATATATTTACTAAATATAATAAACTAAACTGTCTTATTGACATCATTTCACTGTCGATGCAAAGTCATAAAAGCACGGTTTTATTGTACCTAAAACGTCCCATGAAACCACTCTACCTCGAATTCCCGTTTAAATTGAGTACCCCAAATTCCCGGCACCCATCCACCTATTGATTTTACATCACACGAAACTCCTAGACAAATGCAGGCGAAGGCTTTTAGCCGACATCCGGTGAGGGGAGTGCATCGTGACGTCACTACCGCTCGGACGCAACGAGGTAATGGTTTGTCAACTTAAAGCCTTCTTAGATTTAACATTATTTTTGAGTCATTTTTAGGTAGACGACTGGTTAAAAAAGTATCTATTTACAAAATAAATAAATATGCCTCAGATAAAGTACCAATGTTTTGGTCTCAAAGTAAAAAAAATATTAGTAACGACAGTCTGCGCTAGTCGTGTTCCTACCGGACTACAAAACCGACCGTTATGGGTTCAAAGGGCAAAGGAGGGGGGCGGGTTGTAAGTCGAATATAAGCATTTAACCTGAGTCATAATTACAAATATGTATACGAGCAAGTATGTTTATTCGTTATTGATAGTCGCATAATTTTACTTAGTTTGGGGCTAATAATTAGGTCAAGACCAAAACAATGTTACAATATAGAGCTCATGATTAATAGCCAGTTTTTTTTTGCGTCGCCTAGCACACCCAAAAGATAACCAATTTTAAAAAGGGATACGTAAATTAACCAAGGTTAATTTACGTATTCCTTTATAACGTACTAAACCCTGGCAAATTAGCACTCCAATCTCCTCGGGGGTGCACCAATCGGGTAATTATGCCTATTCAACACTCTACCTGAACAAAAAAACAGCGTTTCTGTAGTAATCCATGTCAACCTTAGAATTATTTTCTAGAAAACTCGGTAAAGTGAGTTTATTTACACTTAATGGGCTGTCTGTATCGAGAAAAATCGAATCTTCACGAACAAGGCCCGAGGCGCAGCAATTACGGGAAGGAACTCTAAACCTCGGCAAAGGCGCAGTTATACATATTTTTACTGCGCCCGTGCGAAAGGGTTGATCCCACTCGGTACATTTTTATTACTTATTCATATAATCAATCATATAATAGGGAAATAAATATATGAAAACATCAAATACATTTATCTGATCCTATGGTAAGTAGTTAAACACACTTGTGTAAAAAAAAAACAGAAATAACTATGGTACCACAACACCCAGACCCGAGATGAAAAAGGAGTAAAAATACTATTCGCTATGTGCAAAGTGGGTGGTGGGGGACGTCAAATCGATCGCAGCACGCTATTTGGCAGAAATATGAAATAACTCTGGACTGTCATGTGTCAAATTGTTATATTTCCATATAATTCCATACTAACGAAATTAAGTATTTTAAAGTAAAAAACGTTAAAATTCGCAATATGGGGCACTGGGGGGTTGTGTTATAAAATGTAAAACAATGGGAAAACCAGTTCGTGCATGTTTTATTCGTTTCCAACATCAAGATGGATAGAAATAAATGGATAGCTGCTGTGAAAAGAAAAAAGTTTGTAGGAAGTTTGTGTCACAGACGTTTATCTTATGATCACAGCTCTTATTAAGTAGCTTTGTCCGTTGGTTCTAAGCTCTTTAACGTCTCTCACATGCTGTGCTAATACTAATTCTTTCCCTTTTTGCACAGTTTGAGGTTAGAAAGTTATATCATATTGTATTGATTCAAATCGTACGTACTTATTATAACATTTATATTTTAGTTCAAGTAAGAAAATCACATAATATGCACAAACTATTTAGATATTTTCATAATTTCGAACAAAAACAATCCGAAAATCATTCTCAAACCATCCCGTTGCCATAATTTGAGAGATCTTAGTCCACAATAATTGTGGTCACTAGAGGCGCTATCATCGCGCACACAGCGAATAGAGAGAGATGCGCAAGCAAGGATTTCGTAGGTAGACGATCGACCTACATTGCTGATACGTATTCGTAGCAACTACGGTCCGTAGTCTGTAGCATTGTAGCGTAGAAATGACTTTTATCGTTTAAATGTCTCGTTTAAAACAAATGGATGGATGGATGGATGAGACAGAGGAAACGAGTGTTTAAATATATTTTAACGTTTTCAAAACAGATGACTATTACCAGATTCTTTGTTGCATAAATAAAACAATAAAGACAAGTTCATAAAATATCTTTGAGATATAAAGTGGTCTACGGTATTTGGCATGCCTACTCGCAAAAATTTTTTTTTTTTAGTCAAATATTAATACATGAGGAATTTATGTTTTTTTTCCGTAAATATCACACTGTCCTACTCAAATACAACCACTTATATCATTAAAAAAATTACAAGAAAATCTATAGACAAATCTATTTCTGAAAAAAGCCCTGAAATAAACTCTTTTATACGCCTCAGTATATTTTTTACCCTACCATGGTTTTGGGACAATATTGTAGGCTAGCGCCAAGAAGAAGCAGCACAAGAAACTTGGTAAATTCTCAGCCTCGAATGAAACGATGTATTTGTTCCTTCTGAAAAGTTACTTACGAGGTCTTGACTCTACAGCAAAGATGTGTTATATATATATATATATATATATAATATATACTGCAAACTGCTGCAACTGCTGAACATAGGCACCCACCCCAGTGACTTCCAGATTGGCTGGTTGGCGGCCTGCATCCAGCGGCTTCCTGCAACCTTTACCTTTAGAAATAACATAGGTTAAGTTATTGTTACTAACAAATTGGGCCTTGTTGTCACTAATAAAGATTTGAATTTGAATTTGAATTTGAATTTACCAGGTCGTTTGTCCATCTTCTAGGTGGACGTCCTACGCTGCGCTTGCCGGTACGTGGCTTCTATTCTAAAACCTTTCTGCCCCAACAGCCATCAGTTCTACGTGCTATGTGTTGTAAAGTCAACAAAATAATTATTTTCAAATCTTGTACCAAGTGGAACCTGACGAGAAGAGTCTAACCCTTCCACGGAACCCGAGAGGAGCATCTCAGTTACTAATTGGTACTGCCTTTGTACCATTCCGGGGTTTATTTAAATTGTATTGAAGATCTGTAATTGTTGTTTCAAAGGCTTGTGGGGTTAATTCGTTGGATTTCGCGTGATTATGACTGTTATTTTTAATGAGGGAAAACTTTGGAGCTGATTTCTTAGTTTTCTCTTCCTTTAAGTTTTATCGTCGAAATGATACTTGAAGCTGTTCTAACTGTCTTTTACACTACCTATTTACAATAATTTTAACGCGTTAGGCACATAACCTTTAAGTAAAACAAACCGATCCGTGACAACAAGTGAACGTTCATTATAATCATGATAGTTAACACAAGAGTGGTGCTATTGTGACATTTTTTTTCTAAATTATTAAACAAAACATGATTTTGTTTATTATATATAAATGATATGGTGCTGCTGAGTGCTTTCGTATGTGGACTTAGGAAGCTCATGGCTATATGTCAGTCATACGCTAAGTCACATGGATTGGTATACAATGTGCAAAAGAGCCAGGTGATGGTCTTTGGGGAGGGATGCGGGAGGTCTAATTTGCTACCGAACGTATATCTTAATGGATGCGCGATACAGCGGGTTAATAAATTTAAATTCTTAGGTCATCTATTGACTCCTGATCTTAAAGATGCTGATGACGTTGAGAGGGAACGCAGAGCGCTATCGGTAAGAGCAAACATGGTGGCCCGCAGGTTCTCACGTTGCTCAACAGAAGTGAAGGTTACTCTTTTTAGAACCTATTGCACTAACTTTTACACGTGCAACCTGTGGGCCAATTGTTCGCGTGCGTCGTATGGCGCTCTGCGAGTTCAATTCAAAAACGCGTTCAGGGTGCTGATGGGGTTTCCCAGATACAGATGCGAAAGAGGTGCGCCTCCCTAGTGCGCAGGGTTCGGGGCGGTCCTAACAGCATCCTGTCTATGATAGCGAGTAGACTGGACTGCCACTATATCAATTACTGTTGCACAACCTCCGCAGGAGTTGTGCAAATGAGTAAAAAATATAAATAAAATGTTCAATTATGTACTAACATAGGTTAAGCCCTTTATAACTAAAAAATAATGAGTCATGTTACTTAAATAAATTAATAAATTATTATTATATTTATTTGATATACAAATTTCTTAGTTTCTTATTTTCTGAGTTGATGGCTTATGAAACTACGACAATAACTGTGCTCACTTGCATCGTTTTTTTAGTGATTTCTTCATGTTAATACCTAAACATAAAGGTAAATTAATCAAAACTAAGTATCTCTATAAAGGGTGGCAAAGATCATTCCATAATAAACCAAATCATTTTACTTTTTACCATACAAGCACCTTTTAAATAGAATCAACATCGAAATCATGAAAAAAAAAAATGCTCCACTCAAAATTATCGATGTAAACAGTGAATTTTTATAGATCATCTAAAAATGCATGCATAAGACACATGCAATTTTTTTTTAACCACTTAAACGCTTTCTTGATCCCTTAAATCCCTAAAATCAAGCGACTCTATTGGTGGGTTTTTCACACGTCCTAACTTAACATCGTAAAAAATCTATAGTGAAAAGCCAGCCTAATATAGGCCACAGAAGGCCTACTATGAAAATGTTTCGTTCGTTCGGACGTATAAACCTAACAAATTAAAATACCATCTACTTGTGTGAAACCTTTGATAATTTATGAACAATTGAAAATGGTCGTGTTTTTTACCCGGCTAATTTCAATTCATGTTTCGTCAAAGGATTGACACAGGTGAATGGTTATTCTAATTTATTTGGCTTATACATCCAAACGAATAAAACATTTTCGTGGTAGGCCTCCTGAACCCGATCCTCGGATACTCTTTACATGCAAATATAGCCGATGCGACTTGTTGGATAACTTGGCATTGAATATCACTAAACTTCGTAATGGCCAGCATATCGGACTTGGTGTCACTATCTCTGAGGTCTCGGGTTCGAGACACGGTCGGTCAATGTAGAAAAATAGCTTTTCTATGTTGTCTCGGGTCTGGGTGTTATGGCATCGTCGTTGTTTCTAATTTCTGTAACACAAATTAACATAAGATCAGAGCAATGTATGTGATGTTGTCAAATTTAATGTAAGGTTTCCTATCACGTTTTTCCTATCTATCTGTGCTAAACCCATATCTTTAACTACCTGTAACTTTTTAACTATGGCCCTCTACAAAAAGTCTTAGTAAACTCGTAGTATGCTCGCACTTATCGATGAGGAATCATGTTTTTTTTTGTTTAGCTTTCAAAAAAGGGGTTATACTATACGCAATTCCAACAAAGGCGTGATAATTTTACGCGCGCTCATAAATTTGAGTATCAAGACCACGCCATCCGCGTATAGAGTCGTAACTTACAATTCGGGCCACTGGGCGGTCCCGTCACGCCCCGGGCCGGGAAAAATCTCAGTTGCGTCCCTATTGACAATAAAAGTAGATACGGTAAACTCACATATAGGTTCACTTCTGAACACACGAGGATCGAGTAACTACGTAACTATGGTCAGGGAATCTAGCTATGAAACAATCTCGTGGAGAATTGCCATCTTCGTTTAAGGAGAAGAAAATTCATTTTGTGTGTGTGTCGCGACGTCACATATCTATTCAAACTTATTGAAATTTATGAGAGCGTCATCAAGTACGCGCACTAAGCCTTTTTTATATAAGGTAATGTTTTGCGCATACTGCCCTATCTGCAGGGAGTTACAGTTAAACATTTATTTACAATGCAATTAATTTTCCTGTATTCTAAATTAAAGCATAAATAATTTGGCTCGTATTTTTCAACACCCTTGTTCTAACTACGCTTGGACCTGTTTTTACTGTGAATAATTACTATTTAATCACATAGGAAATAGCATAACTGCAGTCATGACTTCGGATACCTATGCATATCCTCCAACAAAACAAGTACTCAAGGCAAAAACTTTGAGCATTGGGTATATTCATGGTCGAATAAATAGATATTTTCACCTCACAACCTCGAAAAGATTCTGTTTGTCGTTAGAAATCTGAGTGCAAAAGTGCATTTTGTCCGCTAGCGTGAAACGAGTTTTTAAAATTCGAACCTTTCTATTCCATACTTTTCTATAGTGCAAGTCCACTGAAAATGCATAAAATACTTATTTTATGTCAGTGCGCCAACCTCATTTCTTTGAATAATCGCACTGGCCAGCCACAGGTGGCAGCACTAGGCTGAATGAAAAAAATTAAAAACATTTTAAAATTTTCTGTTTAATAACTAAGCCGTTTTTTTTTTGGCCCTAGCGTTTTCCTTCGCTGTAGTGAGGTGAAAAATTGTGTTTCAGCTTTCAGTTTCAGCAAAGTCATTTTGCATCTCGTACCATTGAAACCCTTGCTACGCTGAGGTTTTAATACAAGTATTTGCACCAAAACCCAACTTTGCAGCCTTGCATAACAATTAACTATTTAGTATTCAGTAGCTATATAAGCGTCAAGCTAATGAGGTTAGCGTTTTGGGAATCCTGGAGAATGGAGTGACCTTACTGCTATCTCCCTTTATTGTTCCCTATCTGAGTGTGGTATATCAGCAAAAAATGTAATTATGTCCCCATTTGATTGGGGGACGAGGTCCGTAAGATTAAAGATGTGTGATGATATTTTGTGTTGTTAGAACGTAATGTGTGCTCAGAATTTTGTTACATACTATTAAAGTTAGATTACTTCTTTTTTACCCATGGCTTGTTTTTTTATTATTTTCATCATGTTCGTTGGCACGGATTGGTACAGAATACAAAAGTCAACTTTTACAATGAGGTAAATACATCAAATATAATTATTAATTATGTATGTCGATGTCTGTTGTTAACATAATAATCCATCGCTAAAATACTATTGTAACGTGTGAAAACATTGTTTATGAAAAATTTAAACCGGCCAAGTACGAAACGGCTCGTGGATCGAGGGTTCCGTACAAACATGTAAATAATAGCATTTAAGTCTCGAAGAGTTTTGCCGCTTTTTCAAAGAAAAATTTCTACAACAACTAGTTTGTTGTAGAAATTTTTCTTTGAAAAAGCGGCACAACTAGTTTGTTGTAGAAATTTTTCTTTGATAATGGAACTATAAATTTAAGTACGTTTTTTGGACTTTGTCCTTTACTTGTGCTAAAAGCTTGCTTTAGACTTAACGTAAATTGTTTCTTGACTAGTTTGAAGATTATAAGTAAAGAAAATACCGTATAGGTTTTGTTACCCTTGTAGTATCAAAAATACGGAGTAAACCATATCTTTTGATTGCGTTAAGTTAGATTTTTTTTTCTCAACTGCAAGGAATTACAGACTTAATTAAATGATAATAATTTCAACCTTATACCTCCCCGTGTTTTTGGTAACAAGGGTTTTGACAGACAGATGAAAAACAAATTTTAAGTGATGCTATAAGGGTTCCTTTTTACCATTTGAGGTACGGAACCCTAAAAAAACATGAGCAAAGAAAATAAAACTAAAGTTTTTATTATTATTAAGATAATATTCATATTTTCTCCCAGTCTCCCCAACTCTAAATTGGTACCCACCGTTTAACATAACGAAACTTCGTCGTATTTTTGCCTCAACAGACTCCGTACATGTCAAAGTTTAAAAGCCCCGATGCACGTGTTGCCGCGACTCCTGAGAAATGGCGGCAACAATTGATTTTGACACCTCCTTCACCCACTTTGCAACCGGCAAAGTGACTCGGGCGCATACTCTGTTATTTTCAATCTTAAACCTTAAATATAGAGTTCAGTTTTGAGTATCTACTTTCCGACAAGCAAGGCGTTTTTCTTCATATTTATTAGTGTTTCTTTTTTGCGTGTAATGGATTTTTAAGTGAATAAACAATAAGCAAGCTTTGAAAACAGCCGATGGAGTGCTCGCGGTCGATTTGCCATTCGGTTGGTGTTAATGAAGGAACGGAAACGACGAAAAAACATAAACAAGTTCCGGATTTCCGTAGATTATGCGTTGACGGTTTTGGTTTTTACGGTTTTAGGAGAAAGTGAAGAACTTTTATTTACTTTTTTTTTCAAATGCATTAAGTGACTGTTATTAAAGAATATACTTTTCTGATAGAAAGAAATTTGTGCATACGCACTACCTATATATATATAGCAACGTATAACAATCAAAAGTTCTAGCTTTTGACTTTTTTTTTAAATCAAAAATTTCTTTAATAGTATCTAATAAGTTACTAACACAATTACAACTTTTACTATAGGGGCAATATCGAAAGCGAAAAGACAACGAAATATTACAAAATGTATTAATAAATACATTTTGTAATATTTCGTTGTCTTTTAGGTAATAACCTACGTTAACTTTGAGAATTGAGCAACCGATTTTTTTTGAGATTTCGATGTTTTTCTCGTAAAAGTTGCTGCTGTATTGCTTAGTAGGACTTTCTATGAAATATTTAAAGGCGTTAGACAGAAAACCATACACTAAAAATAAAAAACGAACTTTAATATTTAAAATAGGCCGCGATAGCCACTTATTTATGAAAGTTTTTCAAATCAAGTATCGATTTACCTTGATCGCTGTATACAACTAAGTAGTACTAACAGTGAATATAGGCGGGTCGTGCACGAGATGAAAAATCACAGATGACTCTTTTTTATTGTACGAGTCACCACTCGAGGGAGCGCGGACAGTCGCGTACACAAATGGCTGGTATATTAATTAAAATATATTATAATAGAATAGAACAGTTTTTTTTTTATTTGGCAGAAAATTTCGCGCGCTTCGGAAGGCACGTTAAAAATTGGTCCCGGCTGTCACAATCGTGAAGCTTAGTTACAGGCCTTAGGGCGGCCTCGTAGCATCTGACAGTACGGTTAAGTCACTGGGTGTACAACAATACAAATATAAACAAACTGGGTCTTTTAATTCGCACTGAGCCCGCAGGGTTGAGTATGGCCCAAACCACCTCATAGTTGAGATGAGGCCTGTACCCTGTAGTGGGACGTCTAAAGGCACACTTTACTTTTTTTACAAAATATAAGATCCCACGCTCAGTTTTAGTCATGACAGCATTAGGTATTCCACGACACTGATATTTAGTGGGGGCTAAAATGGGCACTGTTATGTTAACAGACAAAACAAAAACTAAATACAAAAGCACTACTGTACATCATAATTATCAAACAGCTTTCTAGGAATTCATATTCTTTTTCTAATAAGATACCTACACCAACAGTAAAACATTATTTATAAAATATCAGACTATAAAAATGTGTACTAAATAAGTAAACTAAGTATCAGAGAATCTATATATTTCTAAAATCTGATGGAAAGTACAAAATCAACCTAAAAAATATAAATAAAAAATATCCACTTCTGACTACAACTGTCCGAGTAATTCAAGCGGACGAAACAAGACAGTGCGATACGAACGGCCGCGCGATATTGATATTGATGACGACTGTACCGCTAATGTACAGCGGGCGACAGTCTCTGCCATGCCTTTTCCGTTTATAAAGAAATGAAAAATGGTATATCTAAGAAAGAAAGCTTTCACAGTTCACTGTTAATGTAAAGGCTTGAGTATCTTTTATTTGTTAATGGTTTTCAAGGCCAGTTCGCCTACGCTGGTACGGCCATGTTTTGCGGAAACCGGCAAGCTACGTAGGAAACAAATGTGTGGCCATGCCGCCACCGCCAGGTCCTGGCAAAAGGGGTAGACGCAGGAAATGCTGGCTTGACGTTGTGAGGGCTGACATGCGTGCCAATGATCTCACAACTAGAGACGCTCAAGACCGCGCAAAGTGGAGGAGTAAATCAAGGAAAGCGGACCCTGGACTCCAAAGCAATGGCTTTGGGCGCAACCGGGATAGACCGTATAGATGAAGAAGAAGGAGGTTTTCAAGGTCAGTTAGGGACATAGTAAAAAAAGATAAGTTGGTGCATTTTGCACTTTCTTCCTCCTAGAACAGACAACAGCTCGTCGTATACCACAAGACGTTAAATTTTCTCAATTAATATTGATTTTTACATGACGGACTTAAAGTTGAAAATCAGTTCAATGATCTTGAACTTTTTGGGAAGGTTGACCTGCCGTTGACTGTACCTATCCGGTCATGCTTGATTATAATCCTAAATTAGATTTCCTTTTAAAGGGGAATGAGACTTTTTAGAATTTTCTTGTTACCTAACCTTGGTTAGATTTTCTTTGTTAAATGTCAAAAAATATAAAATAATATTTTCACTGTACTTGAGGGTAATAAAAATGCGGATAATTAAATTTCGGATTCGAGTTAGAAAGATAATCCCCATTTTAAATCGGACAACTCAAGTACAGTCGCGCTCAAGTGGCCATACATTGCTCGGAGTGCGGCGACAGTGGCGCCGCGTGCGGCTGACTGCCGAGTTATCGCACTCGACGCGTCAGTGCTCCGTTTTATTGCGGAAAAACTGCGGACTCGAGTAAGCGATATGGACTCCGCAGCGTATAACCGTTAATGTTCCGGACATTTGCTGGGAGGATTTTTATAAATGACTGAGTTGTTCGGATTCTATTTGGCTTTTAGTTAATTAATAATTAACTTACTATGTATCTACATCGTGCCGTGTGGGGGCGACCGTAAAGAATACACTTCCCCACCGCCAACAGAAGGCGTGTCGTAAGAGGCGACTAATTCCTGTAGCAAAAGATGAGCAGAAGCGTCTGCGTGCGAAATATTATAACAAACTGCGCTTGCCAACCCGCCTGCCAAGCGTGGCGAGTATGGGCAATCCCCCCCGATGATAGGTCATTGGGGGAGGCCTATGTTCAGCAGTGGACGTGCTATGGCTAAAATGATGATCATGTATCTACCCCTTACTAGGGTTCTAGCCAGGTTTTTTAAGCAGTGTTTTCGTTAGGTTACTTAGTGTTATTCTACAAGTGATTGACAATTTATTTTATTGTGATAGCAGAAACATAGACGTGAAATCTACAATCGAAGCGACCTTTTAATGGTGATTTAACTTTAGCTAAGACCGCAGGTGCTCCTTAGTCTATAACTAGTTAATTAGGCGTAAAATTAAGCGTAAGCGGTCAGCTTTTTTGTAGATTTAAAAAAAAAAGTTTTGGGACTACTTTTTTCACATTAATATTGGCTAACACTACAAAAGCCAACCTACACTAGGTTGGCCTTAACAGTATCGTGGTGTATGCGATCGTTCTTAATTTCACCGGATAAGGGGGTTAGTCTTACCAATATCCACAGTACCGGACCCATCAGAGATCGAAAACCGGTTAATTTTCAATGTAACCTTAATCGAAAGAATACAGGTTTTTTCTAAATTCATTATCATAATATACTTCTACTACCAACTTAAAAGCTGTGGCAAATCTAGTTTTATGGTATAGTGGTTAATCTATTCGGACATACAAACCGGTTTGTAAAATTTACTGGTGCATCTTTGTGTAAAGTCAGCATTCCAGTTTCTTTAGTACACGACACTATTTGTTTCTATTCTTTGTAATTACACTGCCTTTCAAAGAAACTACAGCTTAGAACGTAATTCAGTGTAATATAATTTGTTCCACTTGCTCCCACTTCTCGGTGGGAGTACTCGGTACAGTCGCGAGCAGAAATATTACGGGCGTTATCAAAATGAATTATTTCACATCGCAACACAAAGCGTGGGGTAGTAGCCTTTTGCTTATTAACTTTAATTTTTAATATTCGAGCTCGGGCCGCGTAAAATTGCAATCCACCGCCAAAATAATAGGAAAAAAATGGTCTTGTGAGAATTTTTTAGACGGCGCGGAATGTTAGCCGTGTTACTATAACTAGGATGCGGAAAATTACGTTTTAATAAATTTAATTCGCCTAGAAACCATTTTTTTACTTAGTTAATTTATAAAATTTTACAACAAAATCGGTCTTCGGTTTAATTACAATCTTAAAAACTAGGTTTTTTTAAATTTACTTTGTAATTGTTTACATTGTTATTAGGTCTTGGTCGAGTTTCCCAACAGTTAGGCCTTCGGATGAATATGATCAAAACGAAGGTCATGTTTAATGTTGCGCCCTAGGTACCTAGTATCAGTTGGGAGCTCTTTCCTCGAAGTTATCGTCAAATATATGTATGTACCTGGGACAAGTGATCCAGTTGGGCAAGTCCAATTTTGAGAAAGAGGTCAACCGTCGAAACCAACTCGGCTAGACTCGTCTTTTCGTCTAAAATAACTTTGTCTAATGACGAAAGTCGACAACCAGTGTGTGTTACTAGTGATGACATATGGAACTGAAACGTGGCCTCTCACAATGGGCGTCTTAAGAAAGCTTAACATTTTGTGTGTTGTGTGTGTGTGTAAGATGAACGAGAAAAGTCGTCGACCTAGCCCAACGGATTAGTAAGCTGAAGTGGCAGTGTGCGGGGCACATAGCACGAAACCACGTACCGGCAAGCGAAATGTAGAACGTCTACCTACAACGTGGACAGACAACCTGGTAAGTTTTCTAGATTCCTTCATAGTGATTCCATCGTTTCCTTCTCTCTACATTGGCTCTCAGGTTATCTTCTCATCTTCTGAGCGGTGTTTCTTTTTTCTTTTCTGTTTTTTCTAGGGGAACTGTTTCACAACATCTTAAGTCCAGTTTCCAACTTTTTATTTAATGTCCTGTCGTCTTTTTTTGTATCAATCTATTCCTAAAAGCTTTATATATTAATCATGCCAATAAAACATGGATGTTTAGGTTAACTTTAACATCAATTAATTTAGGATTTAGAATCAATCCATCTTTATAGTTATCTAGTCACCTTAGTACAAGCTTTGCCTGTTTGGGGCTAGATGATTGTGGAAAGAATTTATTATTAATTTATCTTTCTTTGGTGACTGTATATTTTTTATGGTGGCAAATAAATATATTCTTATTTATAATGAAGTCTCAATAAAAGAGGTTTTAATACTTATCGGTAAACAGAACCCCACAAGACTCTGCGGAAAATACCAGAAATGTTAATTTGAACATCACCGTGTTTTTCTCGTTCTTTTCAATTTTTCCGTTGCATTAACTCGCTTTTCGTACAAATGTATTCATGGGGTGTGTACACAGTGTGTTCGTTAACTTCTTTTGCTCTTAAAAATATTGTTACAAAATGAATTATAAAAATTGTGTCATTACAACTTTTGTTAGTTGTGACATTAGGCATAACCTGATTTTTTGTTTTCGTATCTGAAACGTATCTGAAATGGCAAATTGATTTATGAATAAATAATGCAAAGGCTATTAAAACTTTCCCCTTTCTTCTTATCTGTCCTCTAAATAAAGGTTGTCTGGAAGAGATCGCTTTTAGAGATAATACCGACTAAATTGTGCATCTTTCTGTTAAACACAAATTGTAACTTCTTTGTATGGTGTACAATAAATGGTAACTATCTATGTATCTATCTAAAACCTGTATTATGCTACTTATTTTGACTTTTTTCGCTTTTCTACACGATGACAATACTATAGCTAAATTGGTATGTATTTTTTATATTTATGGTTATTTTTTATATAAAATTTTATGTTTATAAGGGCTCAGAGTCGGTTGGAGGGATTTAGAGCTCTCTGCAATGGTGGTCCGATATGCCGCTGCGTACTCGCTGCACGTCCTAACGTTCTGTTTTCAGCGGAAAATTAGCGTCATGACAAGTCTCTGGCTGTAAAGACAAAAGATGTCTTAATGAGCTAAAACTTTTTGACACATTTATCTAGATGTTTTTTTTTGTTCATATCTTTTTTTCTTCTTCTTTTCCTTGATGTATTGTGTGTTCTAGTGTGTCAAATAAATATTTTCTTGTTCTTATATTTAAAACTCAGAATAGATAGATATTGATAGATTATTGTACACCACAAAAACAAACAAATCACAGGAAAATAAATACTTAGTAAATAGCACAATTTAGGCGGTCTTATCAGAATGTTATTGTACACATAATTAAGCAACAGAATTGGTCCCATTTCGTTCGTAATTCATAATATTGTCATATCATGTAGAACTTTTTTTAAACTAGTACAAAGTCTAAAATGTTATGTTATAGAATGTCTAATAAATTTTCTTTTTTATGGTATTTTACGCCAAGATTTTAATAAGCCTAGTCAGAGGTCCCGATTGCATCTAACAATAAGGTTTAGTCACTGGCCTTACAGACTCGACCCCACCACAAAGCCACACTGGGCTCGCATGGTGGAGTATGGCCCAAACCATGGCACCTCAGAGTTGAGGTTTGTGACCTGTGCTTATACAGGGTTAGTTTTAACCCCTCCCCCCCTTACACCCCTCTGGAAGCAGATTCTGGTGCTCAAATACAACAACTATATACTATATATAGTTGTTGTATTTGTTGTATTTTATATATACTATGGGACTAATTTTGAAATCGCAAAAAATCACTCCCCATACTAAAACGACCACATCAGTTTGCATGCAACAGTAAAAAAAAATTTAAATTAAGATCTTGGTCCTATTCGCTATGTGCAAATTGGGTGGTGGGGGCCGTCAAATCGAGCGCAGCACGCAATGTGGCAGAAATGTGAAAAAACTCTGGACTGTCAGTGTCAAATTGCTATATTTTCATAGAATTCCATACTAACATTATTAAGTATTTTTAAGTAAAAACGTTGAAATTTGCGATATGAGTCACAGTACGTGTTGTATTATAAAGTGCATGTTGTATTCGTTTCCAATATCAAGATGGAAATTGGAGTAAAGACATAGCATAGCTGTTGTGAAGAGAAAAAAGTTTGTAGGGAGTTTGTGTCACAGACCAAACGTCTGTGACACAAACTCCCTACAAACTTTTTGTCTTATGATCACAGCTCTTATTAAGTAGCTTTGTCCGTTGGTTCTAAGCTCTTCAACGTCTCTCACATGCTGTGCTAATACAATTTTTTCCCCTTTTTGCACAGTTTGAGGTTGGAAAGTTATATCATGTTGTATTGCTCCAAATCCCGTACGTATTACAACATTCATATTTAGTTCAAGTAAGAAAATCACTTATTATAATATGCCCAAACTTTAAAGATATTTTCATTTAATTTCGAAGAAAAACAATCCGAAAATCATTCTCAAACCATCCAGTAGTAATAATTTGAAAGATCTTAAGTCCACTATAATTCTGGTCACTAGGGGCGCTGTCATCGCGCACACAGAGAATAGAAAAACATGTTTTAATTGAGCACCAGAATTAGCCCCTAATGGATAGTTGATGTTTTAAAATTATCCCTGTACCTATATTGTTAAATTACTTTTTCACAAAAATTTCGCCTTTCATTTTTCCATTTAAGAAAATCCCAAAATCATGTGTTTCAATAACCGTCAAATTATAAACCAGCACCCAACAGTATAATTCATAGCCCATACATCATCCCCGACCTTCGATCTCCCGCCATCCTTTAAAATAACTCGAGCCGATCCATCATATTAGCACCACAATACACAGTTTTCGCATTAATGTTGGGAGAATAATATTTTTGTAAAATATTCCCCGGAGTATCGCCCGATATAGGAATAAGAATGCTGCATAATGAGGTTTTGATATCTGTGAATATGAAGAAATAACTGCAGGGTGAACAATCATGGTGTTACTCGCCATCTTGTTTATTTCTTTATGAATAAATACAATTAAACTAGCTGTTGCCTGCGACTTCGTTCGCGTGATCTTTAGTTTGTTTTTAAAGGATTTTCTGCGCAACTTTCTTTTTTTCCGTAAGAACCTTCTCCTGACAATAATTAACACAACAAAAAAAGAATTAGCAAAATTGTTCTATCCGTTCACGCATGATGCAATGACCAAGAGAAATAGAGATTCATCGCACTTAGGCGGGTTTTTTAAATACTTAAGGACATGCTAATTAAAAAATTGGGTACAACAGTTTCAGTCCTCCGTATTTTGCATAATATTTTTAAGTACGACGCTTGCGACTTTACCGTTCATTATTTCTTTTCCTTATATCCCTTTAAATTCTTAACTATAAAATTTGATAAACATTAGTCTAAGGACCAACGAACTAAATGTATTCAAAACTTGATGATTAACCGTGCCTCGGCATGGTTTTATTCAGTTTTATTCCTTTTTATTCATTTTATATTCATGCCGACGTTTGCCGAATGTATTCATGGGCTCCCCTTCGAAAGTTGCGCTCCGAATTCCGACAATTTTTCTCGTTTTTAGGGTTCAGCGTTTATATTTTCACAAAACAATATCGCCTAAACAGAAGATTTTATTTTCTTTCTATTTTATACATTTTCACAACATTTTGCTTGGAGAATCAATTTCAATTTCCTTTTTTTAGAAAAATATGCCATAATATTCCCTTCCAATGGTTAATTAAATACAGCAGCTAAGTATATAATTGTTTTTTTTAGGATTCCGTAAGTCCAAATGACGAAACGAAACCCTTATATAATCACTCGGGTGTCTGTCTGTCCGTCTGTCACAGCCAATTTCTTACGAATCTACTGGACCGATTCAGTTGAAATTTTGTACACATATGAATTTCGGTGACCCAAATATGCATGTGTAACGAAAAGAAACAAATAATTATTATAAGGCAAATAAGTAGATTAAAAAAAAGGTTTGAGAACTGTACCGTATGTCATATCAAATGAAAAGGCTTCTTATAAAGATCTCAAATACATTTTCATTTACTTTCTGATGTCTAATTTAAAAAAAACTGATGTTACCAAGTTAGCTTTATGGTCTGTCTAATGGTTACAGAGTTCTGATGGCAATTGCTCTACATTAATGAAAGAATAAAATTAATTTTAATGTTATCACTAGGTCATTATCATGAGCACAGGTCATGCAAACAAACAGCTAGAAGGAAATAAATCTAAACAATCTGTGGGTAAAAATAAAGTTGACATATTCATACACCACCAGCAAGTGGTGTCGCAGGTGGCGACACCACTCCATTAACACGTTGAACGTTCAGTTTTAAGGCAGTTATAGACTTAAACGGAGTTGTAGCTAGTAAGTCATTTTGCTTGTAATGTTTAAAGTGGTTGTAAACTCACGTCAAATACACAACTCGATTTGTAGTATAGAAGAGGATAGTTTTGATGGCTACACCAAACTGTTAACGAGACTCCGCCCGCAGAGAACCTATTAACTTTCTATGGCAAGGTGAAATTTCCGATACATGCCGCTTAAAGCGAGTTAGGTAACTGTTTTGCCTGAAAAAATCTAATCTGTTATTAGTCACATGCAAAACAAAGCACGGAATGAGTTGCTATAAGTTTTAATTTATTTATTTAAGATAATTTAATAATAGACCATTTTGTCTTACAACATTAAGCTTCATACTATTCTGTTGTATCTGTAATCTGCTTTAAGACAAATAAATACATTCTTATTCTTATTCTTATAAGTAACAACTTTTTTAAGTGCAACTAAATACAGAGTGTAACGAAAAGGTGAAATAAAACTTTTAGGGGTTATTTTACGGCTAAATTACATCAACTTTTTCTATAGGACCAACATCGAATTCGCAAAAAAAAAAAAAACACTTTCCCATACTAAAACGCGACCAGCTGGCATCAGTTTGTATGGAAACGTCAATTTTTTTTTTCGAGATTTCGATGTTGGTCCCATAGAAAAAGTTGATGTAATTTAGCCGTAGAATAACCCCTTAAAGTTTTATTTCACCTTTTCGTTACACCCTGTATAGTTAACAGTACTGGCATTTACCAACAGAATGACCTTTTTAGATTTCGGTGTTTTTGATTACATATAAGAAACAGTATTTACAGAAACTAAATACTAAAGTTTCTTTTCCCTAATAAAAGTAAAAGTACAATTATTAACGTTAACAATTCATTACATTCACATTCTTTTTCTTTCGTTAACAATTATTAACGGTTAACGAAAGAAACAGAATGTAATTTTTTAACATTAAATGAGGTTTGATTGTTTGCTAATATACGTATATTTAGAGATAATTAATATATTATAAAGTCCCTCGCCGTGTTTGTCATTTAATCAGGCTATTTTTACCACCTAATATTCGAACCTGCTATAGTGAAATTATTACATATTGAAAGTATCTAAATTATTAGGTAATTTGTCACCGTTGATATCATTATACAATACATAAAAATTATAAAAATAAAGAAAACAAATACACACTCAAAGAAATAAAAACAAAAACTTGAAAGGACTGCCTAAAGCATTGAAAAAAGATTTGATTGCTTTCGACACAAACTAACAAAAGATTCCAGACACAAACTAGCAAAATTACATGTTACTATTACACAATTTATTACTTGTTACATTTTGTCAATAACATTATTTCATGTTTCATGTAAACAAATGTAAATTTTCTACGGAACACTCTATTAAAATGAAGTCACTCTTGCCACCCGTCCGGTATTTTTCCGCCCTTTTGACGAATTTCGGCGGCTCGACGCCGCAGCTAATCTGTTGATATTGATACAACGCGAGCGCGCCCCAGAGGTTATTTAGCGTTTTGTTGTCTGTAAACTTTCCTTTCTGATGGCTTATTATGCTGTGGTCAATTTTCATTGGTGAATGTAATAAAAAAAAACTAACAAGCTTTGCTTAGTTTGGGACTAGATAATTGGTGTTTGTTAAAAAAAACACTTCATCTTTAGTTAACACCTTGAATGTGTGGAGTCAAAATCTGCCCTGCTCGCACAAGCTTATTATTTTTTTGTAACCATTTTTTAAAAAAAGAATTTGAAAACAGTGTCCAAGTTTTTTGCGCTGCTTCTTCTAGGCGGTAGCTTACAATGTTGTCCCGAAGAAGGGGTAGGGTAAAAAAATAATATTGGGACATGTAAAGCTTAAGACGTATTTGCAGAAATAAATTTGTTTTATTGTTTTGTAAACTACACCCTCAAACAACAGATTTACTATTGTATAGGCAGTTATTCACCATGGACACTAAGGTTCCCGGGTTCGATTTCCGTATCGGGTCAATTCTGAAAACGAACTTTTTTAAATTGGGTCTAAGTGTGCTGAGAGACATCCTAAGCAAAGTTGATTGTATGATACAACACAAGGTTAATGATTCCTTACTTAGAGGTATCTACATACATTATAGTTGGTGTGTTGCCTGGTCCATGTATAACGAGTGTAAATATATTCAATAATAACGACCTATGCCTAAGCATTCACCTGACTCACCTTCACTTTTCTGAACCCCAGTTTTGGTTGTTAAACTATTTTATCATCATCATCATTTCAGCCATAGGACGTCCACTGCTGAACATAGGCATCCCCCAATGACTTTCATTGGGGGGGATTGCCAATACTCGCCACGCTTGGCAGGCGGGTTGGCGGTAGACGCTGCTGCCCGTCTCGTACTACAGGAATTAGTCGCCTCTTACGACACGTCTTCTGTTGGTGCTGGGGAAGTGTATTCTTTACCGCCGTCACACGGCATATTATATTAAACTATTTAGTAAATTCACAAATTTCATACATGTTAATGATTGTCCTTGTCTAACATACATTTCTACTCGATTATAAGTAGTTAATCGTTATTATGATTACTCCTTATACTTCGAATGCACACTTGGAAGCAACAGTGGCATGTGAATTATTAAATCCGGCGGCGCCGGCCCCCGCGGGCTGGACTCCGCCGCCGATCAATTGAAATTTGCGGGAACTTGCACCCCGCCGGGTTTTCACTCCGCCGGAATTGTAAGCAGAACTTACGCGTGCTCTGTCAGTACAATTTTCAGAGTAACATCATGTAATAATCATCTAGTATTATTCAATTTTAACATTTTAGTAAAATATGAAAATGAGCCGTTTCTTTTTATTATGCATACATTTTTATAGTTGGTACACATATTATTGATTTTGAAGGTAGAAAAAATAATGCTAACCTAAAAAAAAGTCATATTGAAAGAAAAAAAAAATATCCGGAAAAAATTTAATAAAAGCAAACTACAAAGACAAAAAACCGGGCAAGTACGAGTCGGATTCGCCCACCGAGGGTTCCGTACAAATTTCGATACATAATATTAGTTATAAATAGTTCAGGAATTGAGTCTCGCAGTTTAATTATAAATAAATTACAAAATTGTATTACAAATGTATAGTTTCAGAATATTTCCTATACTTGTAGTATAAACTACTTGAATATTTTCATAGTTTTAACGGAAAGTACCCGACAAATTTTTATTTCCTTGAGAGTGTCGAAATATACGTTTTTCGCTGCATTTATTAACGGCCGTATCATTTTTTCACCTTAACTTAGAAGTTTAATTTTTTCACAGCTCCAAGAGACTGTAGTTTTGAGTATGTGGTTCTAATTTCAACTTGACCTTTACGCGTTCCCGAGATAAAGGGTATTGACAGACAGACAAACGGACAAGCTTGACTGTCTGTTGTGAACAGCTGATTAATTATACACTATCCAAGCCACTCAGGCATTATGTAGGATTTGAATGCCTCAAACTGCCTGAAAGGTCAGACAGAAATGCAATCAAAGCCTACGACAGCGAGAACTGTCCTAAAGAAACGAATAGTGTGAAAATGTCGGGGAAAAAAGTAAAAAATGAACTCGAATCCCGGGTGAATCCAACGGGCGGAATGAAAATTGGATTTGCCTCTGATTGGATTTTTATTTACTTAAGACAAGAAAAATTCCCGTACAGTCGGGACGGCGACGTCTTTATAAATGATTTAGAGATCTGCCCCCGACCACTCTTCTTGATTAACTGAGTTCTGTGCAACTAACGGCTTGTGAAGTATTTGGACGTTTTTTCGCACTTTCACGGGCTATTCTCAAACTGCGTAGAAGCTAACACACTAAAAATCTGCTATTTAGGGGTCACCGGTCATCGTGGCAGTCAAAGTGTTAATTAATAACAAAAAATATAATAAAATTTACATAAAAAATCCTTATGAAGAAAGGATAATATAAAGCAAAGTATTATTTAAACGACAAGAGTGCATGGACCTTATAACCTGTCTAGCTCGCACTTACTAAATGTCTTGTTACTATATTACCTGTAAAAAAGGCTAACATAGGTAGGACTAAGTTTGTTGCGCCATTTCTTCTAATCACCAGCTGATATATAGTCCCGAAGCGGTGGTAGGGCAAAGCTATATTTTTGCAAAAGTGCCCGGAAGAGGGCCTGGGACGTGTATAAGTGCCCGGAAGAACCTGTAAACCAAATAAATTAGTATTATTGAGTAAAAAAAATGGCAAATAAAATAACTGTAATTTACTGAATTAAAAATCATCTAATTTTGTGTTTCACTAAGTCTCATGCCACTGTGCTATGGCGGAGCGGCCAGCATAGCGTCGTATAGATCAGCAACACTCCATTGGATACGTAAGTACAAGTAAATTAACCACCTAAAACCAAAGATCGAATCAATCAATTTATCGAATCAGAAAAAAAAATTGGTATGATCATTGTAAAAAAATATTTTAGTTATTTATTCAATTTATTGATCTCACAGTGACGTTTAATTTAAGACACAGTCTGCAACTTAATTAAAGTAACACAAAAACCAAGTTCGAGTGCACTTGTTACCACAAGTCCAAATATAACAGTAGAGAACGTTCCTCTAATGAATCACTCCCATGTCTTTGGGGGTCCATGGGGCTGTGATTGATAAGCGGCGTCATGCTAAAGAAGAAACCGAACACGTACGCTATCATATCGTTGCAGACGATCATAGATACCAGCGCTATGAACCAGATGAGAAAAAATAAATTAATAAGGCCACTTGCGCCCATTAAATGAAAAAATATATATGTGTACTATGTCTTCTTTAAGTAACCCCTGTGTTTTATTGATGACGAATCGTAAAACACTCGTTTCACGATCGTATTTGCAACTGCAGCAGATTAAATATTGCCGCTCGAAAAGAAATAAAAGTATATTAGAAAAGTAATTGATATTCGCTATTCGCCCCAAGAATCCATCCAACAAAATGTGCCCAAGAAAACATTAGCAGACGCAGAAAAGATCCATTCAATGTATCCGATTTAAATAACAATGGCGGACCTCGATCGACTGAATCAGTTTCACATTGAAATGTCCGGATTAGATATACCTACCGGTTCGGACGAGTCCATCTGAAAATGAAAATGGGTATGACATGTGGGTGATGAGATAAAAATGATTTTCATAATTTTTTTCAGTGTCAGAAAAATGTGAGCAGAGTCCTGTCTTAGATAAAAATAGAATACTATTTCATAATTAGGTCATTTTTCCGCGATTGATAGGATTCAGTCCCAATTCAGTAAGCATTCTCGTTCACCCGATACCAATGTTGATATGTCTTATTCGCTACGTAAATTTTAAGTCCTCACTCATGGATTCATTTGATATTAAGAGGTTGTAATAATTGTGAAGTCATTTTGTTCTCTTTAATTTACTTTAAATTAATTCAGACATAATATCTGTTTTCGGCAGTATTGTTGTGAATGTCGTGGCAGCCTATAAGTAAGGCAACACTGTAAATATGTATTTTAATTTTAAGTATGTTAATGGGTAGTGTATGCTTTGTTGGTTGTCCTAAATAAATAAATAAATAAAATTAAAAAAAACAGAATTTAGTGTATTTTTTTTATATAAAAAACATCTGACTTGAAACGATGAGTCGTAATGAAATAGAGAACTAAATTGAGGGCACCGAAACATATAGGTATAATACATACTTTTTTAGTAAGCAAAATTACCTTCGTTGCTCGATTGATCTGTAACATAAGTGTTTTGACTACTTTCCATAAAGTAGTCAAAACACTTATGTTACAGAAATCAGAAACAACGGTGGGACCACAACACCCAGACCAGAAACAATATAGAAAAGTTCGCATTCTATTGACCCTACAGGGAATCAAACCCAGGATCTCGGAGATGGCGACGCCGAGTACGGAGATGGTTAATGGTTGGATTCAAATCTTAAAAATAAGAAAGAAAATTCAAAACGATATTTTTATTATTACAAAATGAATTCATTGGACTAAACAAAAAGCCTATGGCCAAACTCCTTACACCCAGCGCTCAAGACTCCCCGCGGTTCGAAATAGGAATCCATTATTGGTTATTTATGGTGGCTCTGCAAAATATTTATCTACCCGATAAACGCTTGGACGCGGCTCGCAGGAAATGAAGCCAAACCGAATGGAAGTGTTACTTCAGCGAGTGTTTTTTGCGAATCTATGGCTGAAAATAAATATTGAGTAAATGGCGGGAAAGGAGGGCACAGTTGAAACAACAAGTTTGCTTTTTTTCTTGTCTTAAGCATAAAGTAGGATCTTATGGATATCTAATTTAAGTAATGACGTGTACATATTCGCTATTATTATTTACAGCAACATGTAAAAAAAAGGATTTTTGTAATATGCAATTTTCTAAATGGGCTCATGTTTAAGTTGTGCTTGGGAATAAAGATGTTTTGGTACTTTACTTTACTAAGTTAGTTTTCTAAAATGACCTAACCGGAAATCAAACCTAAGAACTCATGGCGGATGACCGTGATGATATCATTACAGCCTCAATCGAGTCGTTAATCGTAATGTAGTTACTAGTTACTATACTAGCGTCTAGCAGCAAGAAAAGTTTAAACAGTGCTGCTGAGACACGCCAGCACTTAGACGACGAGTCAACAAATAAAGTATTCCTTTTTTAGGGTTCCGTAGTAAAAAGGAACCCTTATTGTTTCGCCATGTCCGTCTATCATAGTAATTATGTAGAACAGGTATCAAAAACCGCATGTTGTGACGAAAAACTACGGAACCCATTTTGCTTGGACCGACACGCACTTGGCCGGTCTTTTTTTAATGTTCGAAATATAATTTACAATATATCTGCTAATAATATATTCGTCACATAATTGCAGATGCACAGATTAGGCATCAATCGTATCAGGGTTACTACACACATAAGCGGCCGGGCGATAAAATCGAATATACAAGATGAATGTTCGGGAATCACAAACCGCTCGGCTGCCGCACATAATCTAATCATAATAACTACCCGATCGGCATAAGCCGAATGAAGCCGAACGTAATGTAGTTAGTAATAACGTAACGAATGTCTACTTTTTCAAAAATACTGCCGAATCGAATGATGTGTCGGCCCGAATGAACTACCCGATCGGCACAAGCCGATTGAAGTCGAACAAGTGCAGTAATTACTTCGGGTCGGCTTTGTTGTTCGACAAATACTGCCGAACCGACAAATGCCGGCCCGCTTATGTGTGTAGCAACCCTAATAGACGAGTGAATATGAATATGGTGCATTTGGATAATATCCGCGCTGCGGCTTAGAGGAAATTAAATCGTGAACGGGCAGAGTGATTCGCGTGGACGATGATACCGGTTTACAGATAATAGATTTGGAATATATTCACCTGAAATGCGATTTTCTATCGATGCTAATCATGGATATCGATACTGATTAAAGGACATTATACACAAAGACACAGGCTTGCTCAGTGTGGGCTCAAAGGTTAAATGTTCTCACATTTGTATTAGATTATGCATAGTTAGTAGTATTATTTTTTCGAGAAATAGTATTAGTAAGTAGATAAGTATTTAAATGATAATATAAATTCCAAAATTTATATTAATAATCTTAGAGAGATAATTAATACTCATTATTGCACACTACATAAGTAAGTATAATAAATACACAGGTGCATACTTTGGGCAGACATAAGTCAGCCTGCGTAGCATGAGCACTAAAAACACGATATGATATGATTATGATGTGGCGAAATATCGATAAAAACTTTTAAAATATGATAGATTTAGCCGCCATTTTAATTTTTTCTCGAAACAGCGATCTTAATATGTGACGGCGATTCAACATGGCGGCTATATCTATCATATTTTTACAGTTGGTGTCGATATTTCGCTATATCATATCATATCATATCGTGTTTTTAGTGCTTATGCTAGGCAGGCAGGTGTCATAAAACATTAAGGGCCACTTTCACCACTTGCTGATAAGTTCCAGATAACCTATCTGACCCTTTTTTGACAGCTAATTGTATGGGTTATCTGTCAAAACAAGTGTCAGATAGGTTATCCGGAACTTATCAGCAAGTGGTGAAAGTGGCCCTAAAATTCATAATCTACTGTAAAAGTTTTATACTACAAAAAAACTAATAACATGGCAAAAACTACTACAGACTTGATTTGGAAGCCAAAACATCTCATGTCTAAGCAGCAGGTATTCCCAAAATAGCTGAAAAAAATTAATACAACCTTCACGTAAGTTTTTTTCTGCAAATAAACTCAAAGGAACTTTCATTAAACCCAGCCTTTATAAAAAGAGCACGGCAAGACATGCCAGCATTTTGATCATAAATAACTTTTTTCTCGGTTTTCATGAATATTTTTATCTGGGCCATTCCTTGGTGCTTACATCTACAGCATTCAATTTCCCGTAGCGGGTAGAACGAAAAGTGCCATAACTTCGAAAACAATATTTTCTTGTGGCTTTTCTGCATTACCACAACGCATTGTGGTCATGTCGCATGATAGCCATAACACAAATTTTTCTATGTAGTCTTTCTGTGATTGCCACAGCGTCATGATTGTTTTCATAAGAGCCATAAAATGAATTTCGCGATATGGATGTTTTAAAGTAAACACAACGCGTTGTGAGCTGTTTTTTTGCTCGTTGGGCGTTTTACGGTCTTTGAGCGTAACATATACACAGTTTTTTCTTAGATTTTTCTCTCATAATAGAATGCTGCCTTAATAATATTAGACGAAGAATGATGTCGAGTCGTTGATAAACAAATTCCCGGGTTTAACTGGGCCCCGTCTAATACTCGGTGAAAAGACAATACGGCTATTTGATAAAGCAGTACACAACAAAGTGGTCACCAAGAGAAGAATGAAGGACAGTGGGCAGAGCATCAGCTCGCTGGTTCGACAATTATATTAAGCAAGGTTGTGATTGGCAGAAAGGAAAAAAAATCGGCCAAGTGCGAGTCGCGAGTCCGGCTCGCACTTGGCCGATTTTTTTTTCTGCATGAAGGGTTTTGTACCATTATCTACACAACATTAGACACATATTATACACACACATATTATAAAGGAAGACGCAACAGAAATACACTTTTTTTTTAAAAAGGCAAAAAAAAACACGTTTGATGTATGGGAGTTAAACATTTATTTTATTTTAATTTAATTATTTATTTTTAAGTGAATATACAACTAAATATACTGGGAAGATTTCAAGGGTCTACCTTTTGCCGTTATTAATATAGAGCAAAAAACGGTAAAATATCACGTTTGTTGTATGGGAGCCCGCCTTAAATATTTATTTAATTCTGTTATTAGGAATTGTTGTTATACGAGCAACAGAAATACATCATCTGTGTAAATTTCAGCTGTATAGCTATCACGGTTCATGAGATACAGCCTGGTGACAGACAGACAGACAGAGACGTACAGAGGTGCCTGAGTAATAGGGTCCCATTTTTACTCTTTGGGTACGGAACCCTAAAAACTACTCAACAGTTGGTAAATATGGGTTAATCAGATATAGTAATAACTCAGTGTTATGGCTGAAATAATGTATTTTTTTCCATTTAGTCTTGATCTTGACATTAGGACTAAATCTCTTTTTTGTAGCAAATTTTTAGGTAATTATTTCATTTTGACTACTTCTTGAGTTAACACATTTTCGTTCTAGCCCTGCGATATTTCACCAGCTAACAAGCTAGAGGGATTGGTTAAAAATTGCGCGCTTGTACTCTATAAATTTGGCCGCTTAGACCGGCTTCGGATTAATACTGCATATATTTCACGTTGATTACCATGTAGACAGCCTTTTTTAAGGAAACATTAGAGTTTTTAGCACATACCATTAATTAATTCTGTCAGGTGTAAAATACTGGTCAAATTGATTTTGGAAAAAAAATGCATTTTTTAAATCTACTAGACAGGAGTTCAGGCTTCTAAATTCAAATTCAAACGTTTATTGCATGTCACATTACAATGTTGCGGTGTTAGATAAAGAAAGGCATACATGTGATGCCCTGCAAGGACATAGCAAACAAGAGAGTGACATATATATAATATATATTTTAATTTCTAATAAGATTAGTGTACATTTCAAGCATTATACAATTATAGATTTAGAAATAATTAATTAAATTAAATTGTGTCACCGAAGTATATTATTAGTTAAATTTCATATTTATCATTGAAAAATTCTGCTAATTTATAGTTACTTTTATTTATTAGGAATGTTTTTAGCCGTTTATAAAAAAAATAGGTTTTTCTACGTTTTTTATGTAATTTGTAATGTGATTGTAAATTTTGATCAAAATAGTGTGGGGGCTAGATGAAACTATTTTTAGTTTTGAAAACTATTTTTAGTTCTAGTTGTGGACTTGCAGTTTTAAAAGGGGGCCGTTTGAGACAGCCTGCAAAATTCAAATGTATTACTGTTTTTCAAATGGCGACTCTGGTTTACTGTATCATCATCATCGTAGGACGTCCACTGCTGAACATAGGCCTCCCCCAATGACATCCAAATTGGCCGGTTGGAAGCAGCTTGCATCCAGCGGTTTCCTGCAACCTTTACCAGGACGTCTGTCCACCTTGTCGATTCGAAGAAATGAGGAGATCCATAAACGAACAAAAGTCGCAGTCCAGCGGATTAGCAAGTTAATGTGGCAGTGGGCGGGGCACATAGCACGTAGAGCTGACGGCTGATGGTGCAGAAAGGTTCTAGAATGGAGGCCACGTACCGGCAAGCGCAGCCTTTACTGTGTATACCAATCAAAATGTGATTCGCGGCTGCAATAATAATAGTTTAAATTAACATTTACTCTATTACAATACAATTTAATTTATTGACTTAAGGTCATTGGTTTCGTGATTGTTCATAAGGTTGTTTTTTATTATTGAACACTTGGTTATGTTAAACGGCTACTGATTTTATTTATTTTTTCGAAAATTTGTCCGTCTTATAATACTCAATACATGTATTACAAAAAATATTTACAATTTTACTAGATGTTTAAATGGATTGCCCGCAGAACGCATTTTTTATTTTTAAGATCCAGCTTTTGTTTCATTATAAATTATCGTTTCGATACACATCACTATATTATTATGTATCAATAAACATAATATTTTGTGGAAGAATTAAAAAGAAATTGTATGACAAACATAATTTTCAATAAAAAGAATAATTGCACTTCTGATTAAAATGCCTTAACAATGAGAAACTCAACCGCTCCCTTGGTTATCAAAGTCACCTTACATATTTTTTCCCCTAACCCGTCAAATGCACCGCATTTTTCAAAGTCCAAGTGCAAAATCACAAGATAGTACCGTCAGCACCCGCATGCGACTATGCAAGTGACGCTATCTGACATTTTTACATGCGCATTGTTTTGCTGACTGTGCACGTGTTTTTGTTTACTCCGTAAATGTTTTAGCGAGATTTCGTTCCAGTTCAGCCGCAGTTAACACTAAAATACAGACAGATAAATGTCATTTAATCTATGCCCTAAAAATCTTTAGTACATATTAGTAATTTTCTAAATTATCTGAAATCAGGCTGTGCTGCCCTCCTAGCATGAGCACCAAAACACGATATGATATAGTGATATATCGACACCAACTATAAAATAAATAACATGATAGATAAAGCTGCCATGTTGAATCGCCGTGCCGGTGACGTTACATGATATGATCGCTGTTTTGATAAAAATTCAACATAGCGGTTATATCTATCATATTTTTACAGTTGGTGTCTATTTTTTTATTCATTTATTGAAAAACTCAACAGCTTTAGTACAATATGAACGTTAGCCAATAACAGAGTTTCCATGCCTAATTTTAAGTATTCGTACAAAGTTTCTTATTACAAGTAACAACAAAGTTCAACATTCATCTAGATGTGGTCAAAGATGCTAGTTCTAACTAAGTAGGAGTACTGTTTTTTTTTTAGCCCTTCGCGTGCTACTAAAAATTTTCTCATTGTTTTCCGGTCTTCCACGGGTAAGCGGAACGTAAAGGGTGATGTAAGTCGTACCTTTGAGATACGATCGCTGCAAGCACCGGTAAAAAAAAAAGAAGGAAAGTCGCCCATTGGCGCCCCATGACATTAGGCGACAGTAAACTCTTGACAAGTACCTGCAGGGAACTGGAACCATGACAAGAATTATAGGTATAAGGAAAACAACCGAATTGAGAACCTCCTCCTTTTTTGAAGTCAGTAAAAAAACATTAGTAATTATCACCAACAAAACACTTAGCTACTTTTGCTAAGCTGTTAGTATACAGTCTTATTTATATTTAGCAACTTACTAATTCGGTTTAGGACGTTAAAGGCCGTCCCATTACGTTAAGTGAGTTAGGCGCACTTAGTCCCGCGCGTCGCGAGCGGTTAGCCGGACCGACGTCGCATGGCAGGGGTTACTTACTTACAACTTATCACAACATTGCATGTTACTTTTACTAATCTATATTACTGACTGAACACGAAATCTTGAAAACTACTTGGATTATGAAGTCTACTTAGATTAGCTAGGTATTATAAGTTTATATCAAAATCATATTTTTTTCCAATAAGAGACATAAACATCAGTCTTTCTAGTTTTAAATGTAAAATGAATAAATAGGGTTTTAGTTTTTTTTATTACTAGCAGCACCAGAATCATATCTTGACGTTTTGCATTATTTAAATTACAAATAGTAACGACTCAATTCTAGAATGTAGGCCACGTCAGTACATTGCCGGTGCAAGCGCAGCGTATAACGTCCACCCTCAAGGTGGACAAACGATCTGGTAAAGGTTGCAGAAAGTCGCTGGATGCAGGCCACTTCTAACCGGCCAATCTGGCAGACACTGGGGGAGGCCTATGTTCAGCAGTGGACGTCCTATGGCTGAAATGATGATATTAATGAAGGCGCATTCTCAATAAGTATTAAATCAAATAATCGTTAGTAGCCTAACCTTTAAATATTTTTTTTTTAAACTTCTAACAATCATACTATTATCTAGCCCCAAATCTGGAACAGCTTGTAGATATTATTGCGGCCAGAGGCTCGATTCCCGTAATTTGACAATAGTCGCAATTCGGTGTCGATCCGCTACCAGTAACATTACAATCACAAACGGTATTCTCGTAAACTTTTAATTTGACGTAAAATTATCAAAATTATCCCCATACGACTGAAAATAGAGCAAGTAAAATCAAATTTTGGTTAAGCTTCCATTTTCAGTAGCATTGCGAACTATAATTGTATTTTTTGGGTTTACGAGAATACCGTTTATGATCGTAATGTTACTAGACGCGGATCAACACCGGATTGCGACTATTGTCAAATTATGGGAATTGGGCCTCTGATAACGGATTAACATAATCGTAAGTAAAAATGTATATACATCTATGACTTAGGTGTACTCACTCTTATCATCTCATACTCATAATATTTGCCCCTTGCGGGACTCGAACCCACAACTATCTAGCTTTGTTGTCCGGAACCGGAACATGAACCACAAGACCATGCGTTTTCCGACACCAATACTCAATCAGTTACTCATAATCTTGGATGAAAGAATGTTAATTCCTTGTATTCATGAGGTACTAGACAATTAATTTGCCAGAGACGTCTCCCAGTACACCAAGAAGCAGGCAAGCTTAGAAAAGTTAGTTTTCGGGTAGATACCCGACCCGGAAATACGGGTGCCACTTTTACGCTTATCTGGTCAACGGGTAATAATATCGATTCAACACCTAATGATACAATTTACTGCCCAATTGGACAACTAATCGAGCAACAAATCATTACATAACGCTATGTACGTAAGATCCATTGTGCCTTCATTTAACCGGACTACTAGTTCATCATCATCATCATCATACCAGCCATATGACGTCCACTGCTGAACATAGGCCTGCCTACAAGCTGGACAGACGACCTGGTGAAGAAGGTTACAAAAAGCCGCTTGATGTAGCGACAGATTCCAGATGGCAGATTCCGGCCAATCAGGAAGTCATTGGAGGCCTATATTCAGGTGGCCCACTAAATATTCAGATATAACTATATGAGAAGAAGAGTTTTAAATCCTTGATTGTTAGATTTGTCATCATCGTCATCATCATTTCAGCCATAGGACGTCCACTGCTGAACATAGGCCTCTCCTAATGACTTCCAGATTGGCCGGTTGAAAGCGGCCTGCATCTAGCAGCGGCTTCCTGCCACCTTTATCAGGTCGTCTGTCCACCTTGTGGGTGGTGGACGTCCTACGCTGCGCTTGCCGATACGTGGCTTCCATTCCAGAACCTTTCTGGCCCATTGGCCGTCAGTTTTACGTGCTATGTGCCCCGCCTACTGCCACATAAGCTTGCTAATCCGTTGGGCTATAATCAGCGACTGAAGAGAAGTCGCCGAAGTTTACGGATCTCCTCAATTCTGACTTGATCTCACAAAGAAACACCGAGCATAGCCGTTTTCATGCACGTTATGCTGCCTTCGGCTTTCTTATGAGGCCCATAGTGAGAGGCCACGTTTCGGTTCCATATGTCATCACTGGTAACACACACTGGTTATTATAGCTTTCGTTTTTCGGCACTGAGGAATTTTGGACGAAAAGATGTTGTGTAATGAATAGCAGAATAACTATTATTACATGGAAAAAATATATTAGCACTTCAAGGAAATTGTTAAATGAACGATTGGTGGTTATGTTACATATAGAGAGGTACTTCCTTCGTGTACCTACAAGTTCCACTCGCACTGGGCTGTTTTTTTTCTGAAACTTTGTAATTTATTTTGTAATTTAACCCCTAATTTCATATTACGTATTTTCCGAACTAGATCACTGAAATTAAACCGATATGTGTCCACCACGGGCGCATTGGTATCAATTGGTGCGTGCAGTAATCTCTTCAGTGGGATTCGCGATTCGAGTCCAATAATTCAGTCAGCCATTTTAGGCTAGGCTTTACTGATGAGGCGGTGACGTAGCTAGACTGATTTTGAAACGGCTCTATGCACATATGTCATATTATTGTCAAAGGAGGAACGAAACAGTAGGCCTACTACGAAATAATGTTTTGTTCGTTCGGACATACAAACCGAAAAAATAAACTAACCAATCACTTGTGTTCCTTTAAAAATATATAAACATCTGAAACTAGTCAGGTAAAAAACACGACCGTTTTCAATTGCTCAAAAATTGTCAAAAGTTTGACGAAAATAGATGGTATTTTAAATTGGTAGGTTTATGTCTGCACGAACGAAACATTTTGTAGTACCTAGGCATTCAGACTGTGTTGTGGGGTGATTTTAGTTACAAAGAGTAACCATTCCTGTCCATAAAAAAGTTCTTGTTCGTGGGCAGAATGTATATTTCTAGATCCTATAGGACATCTGTTTATACTCGTACCTCTATACTGTTTAATGTTGGCACACAATCAGTCCTTACATGACCCCGTCATCTCATGCAACGTCCCATTTACAATACACCAGCAGAACCAATCTAAAGTTACTCCTACAAGCCGAATGTGAGAAACTAAGTTATTTAGATAACTTATTCCTACAGGCAGAGTTAGTTAGACAATACGGTACCTCCCACATAAACTTTATCTGACCATAGGTAAATAAATTACAGTAAATAAATATAGCGCTAAAACTTGTCTTACAACTTATATTGCCCGGGGTAAATACCCCGGCCAATATTCATGGTACGTCGACTACATGGACTGGGAGATCCTAGCACACCCAAAACCAAGCATATTTCGTTTTCTGAATTGATTCGAACCTAAAATTAATGCAAAATGGGTCGTTTGGTTACGTCCTACCTAAACTTACAGTCTAATATATCTTAATGTTAACCAGTAGTTAAAGTTGCTAATATATATGAAGAACATAAATAGAGTTGTAGAAATAAGTGTTCATTCTACCTAACACCCGTAAGAAGATAATCTAAACAGTTAGAGACAGAGCCATATACATACCTAGATCATACAATTTTACTCTATTCTTCTACGTCTTTTTTCGGTGTCAGTCCTAGCTCAAAGTTATACCACAATGGGATTAAACAAAGAAAGTATTTACTTGTATGCACTTGTCGATTACGAAGACAGGTGTCATATTGAAAAAACATCAAAAATATAGTGTGGTTTATACATTTTGCTCTTCAGTAAACAAACAACAATTTATTAAAGTCCATGCGTTTATTTCTAATTTTTTTATTTTTTTTTACATACCACTTTTACAAAACTATAAAGCTAATTAAGTATATAATGTTTTACTTAGACATACATTATTCATTATTTATGGAATAAGTGCGAATCATCATCATCATCACTTCAGCCGTAGGACGTCCACTGCTAAAGTTAAGTCATTGAGTCACTAATGACTTTCAGATTGGCCGGTTGGAAGAAACCAGCATCCAGCGGATTCCTATAAATTAAATCATTTTTTAAACTTCTAAACTTTTTTGTAATAAAATAGATTATTTTACATGTTTTAAAAACAAAAAATACGAGCAAAATATAATGGTAAACAATATTGTTTGGTAGAGCTACTAATCAATGTAATTTTTATTATAAATGTTTGCCAGTTAATATTTTATTTAAAAAAAAATCCTTTTCACTTATCGACATTTGTGTGGAGTGAGGATACTGTTTATATTTTCACTGTGTCTGAAGCCGCGCAAGTCGCAACTAATAACATGAACGCGCAACAAAGTTAGAGTGACCGCTGAGTCACTCGGAACCACTTTATGTCAACGAGACTATACTCTACATGTATACTAAACTTGTATGTGTGTTTGCCACAAGCTCAACAAAGTAAGGATGAAATGAAATCTATCATATTTACGCCAAAGTACGTCATTTGACCTACAACTTTACAAACCCCAGATACTTATATAATTGAGTAGATTCCCACTAGTTGAATCTCCTTTGTGTCTCATTTCCGACTTTTAGACGGAGTTAAGTCCGACTAAAATCAGAATTTCTTTGATCGGGCGGTTTTCAGCGTTTTGCAAGCTGGCCTCAACTACACACTTAAAATATTATTGCCAATGTTTCGATACCTACAAATTAAGTTTACTCTGAAACTCCATACGATATTAGGTGCAGTCAATTATAGAATTCCAGAGATCGAAGAGGCAACATATGCCACTTTTCTTAGCGTTTTACCGGTTGATGATTAGACACAAATGAAATTAGGTATTGTTATGCCCCTAGATGGACGGTTGACGGTTAAGAGGCTCAAGAAATAAAAGATTGTCCGAAATTCCTTGGAAACTATGGTTCTATGTCACAAACATAAAACAGATAATAAAGAAAACTGTCCGTATGTCCCTTTAACCGTTTTCCGAACGAAAATTCCTCCGACCACTTACCAAACCGTCATAAAAAATATTGTGCATTCTCAACAGCCTGATACCCTCTTAGCGCCGAAATTACCCGAAAAATGTCCGATATCCGTCGAGTGGATCGTTTGGGACAGATAAAAAAATATGCGACGACATGACGAGTCCCACCCTATGTGTTTGGAGATTAGATAACCGGGATATTGGCGACAGCAGTCCTGGAATGGTGTGTCAGCAATATTTTAGGGTTATATCGGGTCTTGTGTATGCTGAGACTCCAAGAAAACACATATTTAACCGTCGAACCTTTATCAAGTGATGTATCACAACGATACTTATTGTAAGTTTAGCTTAAGATTTATAAAATCAAATGCACTGATAATACACTCAATGGTTATAATTCATTATAGAAAATAATTTTTTTTATTCACTAAGCACTTACTGGGTATAACACGTGGTCTGAATGTAAAGCGACTGGTAATCTGTAACAGAAGCTTCTAGTACAGAGACCAGTCTCTCACATAGACTATATTTAAAATTGTGCCTTAGATTAAGTCCACTGATTTCAGCCATAAAACCACTGCTGATTATATGCCTCCCTCTGTGACTTCTAGATGGCCGGCTGGATTGATTGCATCCAGCGGCTTTTTGCAACCTTTACCAGGTCATATAATAAGCTACTGTTATTAGACTCGCTACTAGTCAACCAATGAAAGCAGTAAATATTGGAAACAATAAAAATAAGGTAAGTGTATTTAAAATGGAAGTGAATAAAACTTCGATTCAGCGAAGACAATATTAAACTCGACAATACGTATAAAAGTTGCACCGCGTTCGGAGCGCGGACTTTATAGACTTCATAAAATTGAAGCATTGAAGGCGATCGCACCTTTGCTCGCAGCCAATATTACTCAGTCTTTGACGTGAATGCACTCGTCAATAAAGTTTGTGAGTGGAAACGGTCAACAAGTTGTACGTTTTCTCACAGAGTCACAGATACAAATAAAAGAACGCTCTTAGGCTTATGAACGCTAAACAGTACGTAAACAATGTTGTTTTTATAACAAACGTAAGGCTAAAAATAAAACGTTGATTCTTTTTGTAATATTGGTTAAGCCCTTGATACTTTTATAAAAGCAATGTACTGACGGAAATTTGCGTTAAATTTCGACCTTCAAGCAACATCATATTGCCAGAATTTATCTCTACACACACAATCATTGCCTATTTCAACGGTAAAATATGAAGCAGCTGAATTTTTAGAAAATTTATACCAAATGTAAATCGTTGCGATTTTCAAGCAGCATGAAAAAGCCAAAATTCATCATCGTGTACAAAAGAATCATCTATATCGACGATATATACTTAATCAAAAATATATCTATCACCAGCATAACTCACATGAGTCCAGATAAACACAAAAGAAAAACCTCTAACAATTTCGTCCATCCAACTCCGAGACAGACCAAATTTTAACATCGAAGCCAATATCTTTTCCCGCAGCCTCTAAATTGCAGCTCTCTAAAACAAACGGAAGTGTTACTTTAAAATGGCTATTAATGGAGCTTTTCGCGCAGGCCGAAAGCTCACGCACCGACACGATATAAACGGGCAATCAGGGCGGAGTGCGGCGTCGGTGAAGCCCCATAAATCCGCTGCCGACTTTTCTCGGCCTTATTCAATCTCCGGAGGCGAAACACAGACTTATTTCGTCCTGGAAGAGGCATCCTTATTATTACGTGAGTGAAAAGATGTTTAAGTATAAATAATACAGTTCATACACAACTTAAACATGAAAATAATTCGATAGTCTGAAGACGATTAAATGGCTTCCAAGAACGAGACAATAACATCAAGTTGAGATAACTAGAAATAGAAAGCCTAACGACAAAGTTATTGTTACAAAATATTACAGAACTATTACTTACTAGTAGGTTGGTTGACGAAAATAAAAAGAACAAAGAGATATACTCTCACTTTATTGCAGACTAGCTTTTATCTATTTAAAAACTAACGCAGTGATTGTGGCTATGTATTTTTGGTTCTAGAAGGATTTTGTTACAGAAACGTTCAATTTGATTACATTTACATATAGGTTTCAGAAGTCATTGAATGCAAACGGCCCAAAGCCGCTCCCTGTGACGTTCTATGGGTAAGGCCTATCTCCAGTAGTGGACTTCTCATCATGATCATCATCTGATGGTAAAGTCATTAAACTCCAACGTTAGAATATTTTCCATTTCTGTGCACCAACGAGTAAAGGGGTTCTAATAAATTCTGATATTTTAAAATCGTGTCACTTCCAGTGGCTTAACATCTTCATAAGTATACTTTACAGAGAGGTCGTGTTTCGCGGGTCCGATATAAAAGTCCACTTTATAAAGGCTGACCGCGGTCACGTCTGTATTTGTCTTTACACCGACCGACTTGTGTGAGGGACTTCGGATAAAGTGCCATCAATGAAACATTGATGGCTGTTTGTGGCTGTGACTTTAACAGCGAAATCGGCGGTTTTTGATTGTGTTGATTGACATGGCCAAAGATGGACAAAAGGTGGAACAGTAAGTATATTTTTTAGCTTTGAATATTGATTTTTTACTTAAAGCATAATAAATACGACGTTCGAAAAAGAAAACTAGTCTGACTCCGTCAGAACTCCGGTCCCTTATAATACGTTTATTATTAACTTTAGGAACTTTTCTTTTTGAGGTTATGACCTAAACAGAAAAAAATAATGCGCCAAACTCAAGTCACAGTTTTTTATAATAAAGTTTAGACAACATCACATACTCGTACATTGCTCTGATCCCGTGATAAGTAGCTTAAGCACTTGTGTTACAGAAATCTGAAACAACGACGGCACCACAACACCCAGACCCGAGACAATATAGAAAGGTTATTTTTCTACATTGACCGACCGGAAATCGAACCCGGAACCTCAGAGATAGCGACACCAAGTCCGGTATGCTTGCCTCTCGGCTACGGAGGTGTCGTAGTTGAAATATTAATTTACCCAGTGCTGCAGTGGCCAAAGCAAAGCGAGAGAACAGAAAAACATATTTTTATCAAAGTCAGTATTTTTATTTTTTTATTGTCAGTTAGATTGAGTCACTATTAATATTTATATTATATTAATAATTTATTAATAGTTAAGTTTCCTGTCTCGACCCGTCTGGGTATCGAACCCAGAACCACTACCCCAAATAGGTCGTCATTTGTCGGTCCACGTCAGTCACTATCATTATTTCATTTCGTATATATTTCAATGTAAGATTTTAAAAAGTCAAACTAAATCAACCAAGAATGTTTACTATCTTAGGAATAGTGCTCTAAACGTTTAACAAACCACAAGGTCGTTTAAATTTTACTCACCTTATCTAGCGAATGGAAAAAATGTAGAAACTGCACTAAATTCCGATTTTTTTACCGCGTCTCTTCTGATTTCGATTTTGACACACACACACACAATCCTACTGTCACGAAAATTAGCAGCAGCATGACTTTTTTTTTGGCATAATATTGAGGCGGCTCTCTGCTCGCCCACCTTCTTAAGGTAAAGAGATTAGTCGCCGCTGCATTTAATCCGATTTCTAAATGTTGAAAGTTATTACAGAGGTGTTGCGCAAGCAACCATATATTTTTGTTACAATAATAATCATTATGGTACTTATCATCATCATCATTTCAGCCATAGGACGTCCACTGCTGAACATAGGCCTCCCCCAGTGACTTCCAGATTGGCCGGTTGAAAGCGGCCCGCATCCAGCGGCTTCCTGCAACCTTTACCAGGTCGTCTGTCCACCTTGTAGGTGGACGTCTTACGCTGCGCTTGCCGGTATGTGGCCTCCATTCCAGAACCTTACTGCCCCATCGGCCGTCAGTTCTACGTGCTATGTGCCCCGCCCACTGCCACTCAGTGCCTAAAGACGAAAGTCTACAACCAGTGTGTGTTACCAGTGATGACATATGGAACTGAAACGTGGCCTCTCACTATGGGCCTCATCAGAAAGCTCAAGGTTGCACAGTGTCCTATGGAAATAGCTATGCTCGGCGTTTCTTTGCGAGATCGAATCAGGAATGAGGAGTAAACGTAAACGTAAACGAACAAAAATTGCTGACATAGCCCAACGGATAAGCAAGCTGGTACTTATCAATGTCAACAGATATACTTCGAGACAAGATTTAATAATCTTACAAGGCCAGGAGCGCGCGTTGCGTTGGTTGGTTGGTTGGTTGCGTTTAGTTTCGCGTGCGCTGTATGATTGCTAAGTCCTTAAAAGGTTTGGCTTTAAGGGACCTGTCTACTTTAGCTTGGTTTATAGAACACAGGAATAGTCTCTACGACTTAAACGTTCTTGAAAAAAATTGCTAAAATATTTTAATAAATAAATAATAAATATTGGACAACATCACATACATTGCTCTGATCCTATAGTAAGTAGCCAAAGCACAAAGCACACCCAGACCCGACCAATATAAAAAAGTATTATTTCTAGATTGACCGACCGGGAATCGAACCTGGGACCTCAGAGATAGCGACACCAACAAGACCGGCATGCTCGCCTCTCGGCTACGGAGGTCGTCAATTTGCCCTGATTTTTGTTACTTTTATGCAAATTTAATTTGACAGCCGATTGTAATTTTTTGTCAGGAAGACGAATATATGCCGGGTAGTACCTATTCTATACTCTTTCCCTTCACATCCACAAGCAAGGCCGTAAAGTTCTAGTTTAACGCAGCTCTAGATGGCGCTGCCGGCTTAGCGTTGCCAATCTCCGCGACGAGATGGCGCTGGTGACACGCTCGTAAAACTTTAACGGTCACTCGCGATTTTAGAGACGGAGGAAATAAGAGATTTATCTGTTTTTGGTTATTTTAAGTGATTGCATTTTAATATAAGGTATTCAATCGATGATAAGTAGGCGAAATGTACATACAGGGTGAAAAGAGTCATACAACAATAGGTAAAAAACATAATACAACTTCAGTGGTGCAATGGTTAAAATAGCGGCTCCTTGAATATTTTTCCTGTATAAGTACTGTACTCGATTCTGAATGACTTTTTAAAAGGCCGATTATTTTTAACACACCGTATAAACCTAAGACTTCCCAAACCATGCCACTTTAGCTTACACGTTTCACACCGATGTAGAACACATGAATATTTCCCACTACCAATAAGAATTGAATTCTCTGACCGTAAACTAGTTCCAGCGAACACTAAATCCAACTCCCCAGTAGTCCCCTACTATCTCAGCGTCGGTACACACAACACGATTTGCCGAACACCCTGCTAATAACAGTGGATGCACTTTACTGCGAACTGAATGTACGTGCGGGTTGAATGCAAACTGAGGCAGTGTGCAACGACGCTTTAGATTAAGGTACATCCACCTCCAGTCGACTGTTATACTTTGAATCGGCTTCTGATTAAAGTAATCATCTTTCTTACATCTAAAATGAACCAGCAGTTCATTCTGGAAATAAGAGGCTACAATTTGGTAAGACCGTGAACTCCACCAAGACGTCGAACCAAATTTGAGTGCAAAGTATTCAAACTCTGACAAGCCGTCATCATAGTCAGCGCACGTCAGGGCTGCTGAACATAGACGTCTCCTTATGCACACCACTGAGCCCAATACTTGGCTATTCTTGTCCATCTGCTGGTACCAGCAGCAGCGTGTCTCGTAGATCCACCTTTTCTGAGGGCGCCCTATGCTGCGTTTTCCAAGTCGCTGTTTTCACTCAAGAACACGTCTATCACAATGGTTATCGGTTTAACGGTAAATGTGACTAGCCGACTGCCACTTCAGCTAGCTCATTCTTTGTAACAAAACATTACAAATAATTCTGAACTAAGTATATTAATCTGTTTTAATAAAACAGTGTTGTTAGTAAACAATGTTTTTAGACTAGGCTTTATTTTGAAAGTTTCAATTGATTCTACAGACTTATTATATAGATTATTTCAGTCATAAGACGTCCACTACTAAACATAGGCCTCCCCCATTGACTTCCAGATTGGCCGGTTGGAAGCAGCCTGCATCCAGCGTCTTTCTGCGACCATTACCAGGACGTTTCATTAACTTAAAGTTTACAAAACTAATGTTAATTATTATTTTTATAAAATTCCAGATTTTTAAGCCAACTGACAGATGCGACCTATCTTTTTCCCGGGAGGTCCAGAAAGCCAGGAAATTTTCGAATTTTCAGGAGATAGTTTCGAATTTTTTACGCTGCCTGCCTGCAGACATTGTATCATCGCAACAAAAGAATCGATTTTCGACCGTTCGTTTCCCTCGTCAGTCTTAAAACAAAATGTAGATGGCGTTATACGTACCTGCGGTGATTCTGGTAACCTTAAACACAAAGGGTTCTCGGTTCAAGTAAATTCAGGAAAGATTTTTTTCTAAATCTGCTTGGATTTGGGTGTGCTGATAATATACATTGTATGAATTGAATGTTAATTCCTTACTTCGAGATCATGACAATTTGTGTGTTGTCTGCGCGTGTTTACATTTAACTAACTATGCCCGCGGCTTCGCTCGCATGGAATACGGTTTATTACACCCTTTACTCGCTTAGGAGGTAGAATAAAAATAGTAGCCTTTGTTACAACTTTTATAGTTTTTCATTCATTCAAGCTTTCCTAGGTTTAAAGCTTTTTCCTTACAAAGTTATATCAAAATCGGTTCAGTTTTCGCGACAAAAAGTAGCTTATGTCCTTTTCCAAGGTCCAATCTATTTCTTTACCAAAAACCATCAAAATTTTTTGAGCGGCTTGGGCGTGAAAACATTACAGACAGAAAGACAGAGTTACTTTCGCATTTATAATGTTAAGTATAGATGTTAGTTATTCTGGACTTTAAATGGCATCTAGGTAGTCAAATGCATTTGTTAGACCACACGTTGTAGTGCCCAGACCTCTTTAGAGAGTGAACGCGAGTGCGGGCTGCATACAAACTGTACGCTTGCTCTCCAATGATCCGAAAATGCAATGCATCCCTGAATTTCTATGAACGCTTCAAAATATGTAAATAAGCAAATAAAAGGTCATAGAACTACTTTGTTTAGTTAAATATTCGAAATATCGAAGATACCTTTAAATAAGACAGAATTCTTAATGCTTCACTCCATCCAGAATTTTCCTTTGTTTGTAAATGCATGATTCAACATAAAATTTTCATGTGCCATAAAACCTTACTAATTTAACAGAATCAATAGGCTCTAGATGAAAAAAAAAATATAGTGAAAAATAAAAAATAAAAACTTTATTAAAAATTATTTTTGGTTACTTTATGGGTTCTTTAAGTAAACTAAGATATTGGAATTCTTTATGACAGCCACACCATTGGGTTGGCGAACTCTGTTAGGTGTCCTCCCATATCGAGGATGATTTTGAGAACAGGGAGAACAATTTGGATCTGAAAAAAAGTAATTGAGTTTCGAGAACAGCAAATCAGCCGTTGGGTTTGTTAATGATAGTGGATATAATTTTTTTTGTACATTTCTATTTAAATTATACGGTTGTTGATGTTACAATTTATTGTGATTCTTAATTGCTCAGTAACTATCTAATCTTCGACTTTTAAATTTAAAAAAAAATATTTAAGTATATTTGGTAGGGATGAGAATAGGTCGTAAAGTATACTTCATGCCGTTAGTAGATTCGGGTGTTCCTATCCAGATTATTTTTTTCTAAACTAAAGATCACGCGAATAAAGTCGCGGGCAAAAGCTAGTATTACAATATATCTAATATGTTTTATCTTTAACTGTAAGAAAAGTTAACTGCACACTCAAACAATCTGTTTTAAACTGGATATTGGATTCAGTTTTTATGGCAAGCAGGTACAGGACTGTAGGATATTATCAAACCGCATCGCGTATGCTTGCAGAATTCTTTTAGTGATATCGGAATACTATCAGAGTCTTGCTCTTAGACTACATTAGACTCAGAATACTGCTTTTCATATTTTCTAATGTCGAATTTTGTTGTAGGTATTTGATAAAAAAATGGGCAATAGTGACAAGCGGGTAAGTATGACGCTTGAATCCGCAGCTAGAGGCAATGGTGTAAGTGGGTGTTGGTAGAATTTATAAGTAATAAAGTACTTTATAAGTAGTACTATAAAGAATATATAGAATTTATTAGTACTATAATACTTATAAATTCCTTGGTGGTGTCATACTTGGCGTTAGAAATGACAAATATCATTAAACGTTCACTGTTCAATAGCTTTTTATTGCAGATTTTTACTTACTATTTATGACTGTTGTAAAAATAGTCAAAAAAAAGCATAGTATGTTTTTTTGTATACAAACTTCAAGAGTATGACAGAAATTTTAATTATGTTAAACACGTCACGATCTCGAAATAAGAAACTAACATCCTTGAGTTACAAAGTATCAATTTATTTTTTCAGGGGCGTGCCAAGAACCAGAACCTAAGCCAATTTAGAAAAAACAAGTTTTCTCCTTTGACAACCAGGAATCGAATTCGAGAACAATGCGAATCACTGCACCACTACACCATTGGGTCGTCAACGTCATATAAAATACACTTTGGTATATATAAAGCCGGTATGAAAATATCCAAAACATAAAACCGTGCCAGTCACTGCCCGTTTCATAAAATCCGTCGCATTCGGGGATAGTTCACCGAAATAATAAAGGCAATTGTATCGGAGTGCCGTTTTTATTTGGCACATTATAACGCCGGAGGGCGAGTCCGGCTTTACGATCACGCTGCGATATCGCAGCGGTTTATTGGCGTTTTATTGACGGAATACGGCGCGCGTGACATGGACAACTAAAAACTGTATGCTTTAAGTAAGAGCACACTGCAAGCGATAAAACACCCTGTCTATATAAATATTCGCCAAACAATACACCAATCTGGCATGGTCTTGACGTGAGGAATTAACATCCATCCAATTTCCGAGGACCCAGGTAATGTATTTTACCTAACACACCTAGACTCAACCCACTTTGGAAAAGTTTTCTTTCTGAATTGACCCGAGCCGGTCCTGACCTAAGACTTTTTATTGAAAGCAACTCATTACGTCTACAGTACAGCTGCTAACTTACTTATGGGAGCAACATCAAAATTGTGGAAAAATTCAGTTGCCTCATTTTAAACTAACGCTCTTAACCTCGATGATACATTGATGATGATGATACATGTATCGTGTGGAAGCATCAAAAATTTTTTTTCGATTTCGATATGGCTTCTATCAAAAAAGTTGTTGTTCAGAGCAGGTGTATTTGTACAGCCTTATTCCTTTTCACAATTGTTACAACACTGTGTATAATTTCATTCATTATAGTTGCTCGAGATGCGACAGTACTAAATGTGAATATGAGTAGTTATTAGAAATATATATTTATGTATACCTTCCGGCACACCTTATACTAGCTCAACTCTTTTTCACAAATAGATAGAAGAGCCTAAATAACTAAATTTACATGCTTATAGTTAGCATGTACCGCTCCTACAATGATTTGTCACAAGGCTGTCAAAACTTAGATATAAATAATAATATTTAAAAGGCAAATACCTACATTGATTGATTGTAGTATTTATTTATTTATCTCTAAAGTAATGTATATTAATATAATTTTTATCTAGTTTCAAAACCTAGCTAGAGGTGCAAGTTAATGGACAATTCAGGTGTTTATAGTATTCGTGTCAGCTGTATCCTGTTGTGTGTTATTAACATAAAAAAATAAAATAAAGAATCCAGATGGGATTCTTTCGCCTAGCTTCGCTGTGTTAGCCATACCTAACACTGGTCAAACATAAAGTGTGTCATTTTTCACTTGTCCGCACTCAAAATAAATAAATAAAACCTCGCTTTTGACGTGAGTTGACTGAAGGCGGCTGCTTTAATATCGTTGTGTGTACGAGACAGTCAGTTATTCTGAAAGTAAACTGCTTTCATTATATGTTATTTTGAACGCTTTATTTACCTTTGACATTCAACTTGGTTTGTCAAGCTTTTAAAGCATATGGTTCAAAATCTGGTTTTTAAAATATAGGGGTTGATGTATGTATGAATAGGATTGTTTTAAGGTAAAAAAATGAAGACCGTCTGGTCTGGATGGTGCGCGAACCGATCTACAAAATGATAAGATGCGGGTTCAAATCCCGCTAAAGGAAAAAAATTTTGTTTGATGAGCACGAGCATTTATACGAGTACCAATGTCATGGGTGTTCATAAATATCTAATAGTTTAGGTGTCGGTTATCTATTTACATAGAACAATCTTTGCGTAGTTTGAGGCTGGATAATTGGTGTCTTTAGTCATGAGGAAAACATCGAGAGGAAACCTATACCTTCAGATAACACTGACAAGAAGTAGCACTCTATTTAGGCGGTCTTATCGCTAAAAGCGATCTCTTCCAGACAACTTTTACTGAATGCATAGCCATGATTACTGTCTAGAAGACTTGATTCATCCGTGATCATTAATAAAGCGTACCCTGATAATTAGAAACGGAACAAAACTTTGGAAGGAAGGCAGCGGAATCATAACTTAAATTGTGTTCCTATATATTTTCGACAAACTTGTATGTTTTTTAACCGACTTCAAAAAAGGAGGAGGTTCTCAATTCGTCAGTATCTTTTTTTCTTTTTTTTTATGTATGTTCAGCGATCATTCGTTGCCAGGTTAACCGCTTTCGATACTTCTTTTTTTTGTTCGAAATGGAATACTTTCGGAATGGTCCCATATAAATTTGATCAAGTTCTGATGATGGGATCTATAAGAAAATCATCAAACATTGCATGAACTCCATACCGGGCCGACTGATTTTGTACCTATGTTGCCCAATATCTTCGGCATTTGTGAACCGATTTTGATGATTATTTCTTTATCGAATAGCTTATACTTTAAAGATGGTATATTTAAATTTTTTTGGAAAAATTTCACCTCTAAGGTGGGAAAAATAAGGGATGAAATCGGTGTTCAGCCGTTAACTTATGTTTGCACTCAAATGATTCGTTTTGTTGAGGATTGTCACTGTATGTATCACTAAAAATAGATGAAATAAGTAAATTTTATTAAAAAAAAGTAGTAAAGTCGGTTCACTTTTTTTTTATAAAATTTATGTTAAATCTGTACAACAAGAATCGGCCCTTAGTTGTATGTAGTCCCGCGCATCGATGTTTGCCGTCCACTCGAGCACGGCGCTACGTTGCGTTGCGATGCGAACATGATTTAAGCTGAGCGACCACAACGTTTTGTATGAAGTTTTAGGAGACTAACATAAATCGGAGAATTAAACAATTTTTTTTTGTTTATATTTTTTTATTAGAATTAATTTAGCGCATATACAGTGTATAACGAAAAGGTGAAATAAAACTTTAAGGGGTTATTCTACGGCTAAATTACATGAACTTTTTCTATGGGACCAACATCAAAATCTCAAAAAAATAAAAGACTTTTCCATACAAACTGATGCCAGCTGGTCGCGTTTTTGTATGGGAAAGTGTTTTTTTTTTGGGATTTCGATGTTGATCCCATAGAAAAAGTTGATGTAATTTAGCCGTAGAATAACCCCTTAAAGTTTTATTTCACCTTTTCGTTACACTCTGTATATCTGAAGTAAACAGCAGTAAGGAACAGTAAAGTATCCGTATTTATCAAGCAATAACGGATTCGAACAAGGATTATAGTTAGGTACTTGTATAAAGCTACATTAATTTACAATAACAAAAACATCGCTTATGGTTACTCTCAGTAACCCACTCGAATCAATGTCATTAAGTGACGGGTATAAATACTGTCTGGTTCCATGTCTGATAGCAATCGCTACAAATGTAATAGCCAGACTTGACGACCTCCGTAGCCGTGAGGCGAGCATGCCGGTGGTGTCGCACTGAGGTCCCGAGTTCGATTCCCGGTCGGTCAATATATAAAATTAACTTTTCTATATTGTCTCGGGTCTGGGTGTTTTGGTACCGTCGTTGTTTCTGCTTTTTATACCACAAGTGCTTTGGCTACTTACCATCATAGGATCAAAGCAATGCAAAGTATGTGATGTTGATTAATATTTATTTATATTATTTATATTTATATAAAGTCGTGGTCAAGCGTACCCTAATTAAAAATGGTATAACTCTCTAAGTGTAAGATGACGTACAGATTTATCAATACAATTCAAAGTTCGTGTAGGTTTGGACAAAGGTGTGACTCCGACAAGCCTGCGATTGTCAATATTGATGGATCACTCCGCAGACTTCGCCAATTAGACAATCGGTTGTTCTATTTTACTTACACTACATTCAGTTCAATCCTTTTCGAAATCGTGAGTCTGCTATTATTATACAAGACCAAACAATAACTACACAAAAAATATTGACAATTTTATAGTAATTAACAAACAAAATCTTAAGTATCGTGTGCAATACCTTACTATTTCCAACTTCAATTAGTTGCCCAACTAATGTTGCATATCATCTTTACCTCCCCCAATGACTTCCACCAGATTAGCCAGTTGGAAGCAGTCTACAACTTGCGGCTTCTTGCAAAACCTTTAGCAGGTCGTCCATCCGACTTGTAGGTGAACGTCCTACGCTGCGCTTGATGTGCCCTTAATTCAAGAACCTTTCTGCCCCATCGGCTGTCAGTTCTACTTGATATGTGCCCCACCCACTGCCATTTAATTTAACTTGCTAATTTATCAGGCTATGTCAGCGGCTTTTGTTTGTATATGGATTTCTTCTTTTTGATTCGATCTCGCAAAGAAACAATCCATAGCACGCTGTGCAATCTTGAGCTTTCTTATGAGGTCCTTATTGAGAGGTCACTTTTATCTTCCATATAATATATGTTTTATGATAGATACCTTGTATGTACATACCAAATCAGTGGTAGGTACAGGGACTCGCTTAACTCTGGTTTACTTTCTCATTTTATTATGGAAATCTGTCATTAGCTGTACATTTTAAAAAACTATTGATGTATAACATGCAATGTATTGCCGTTGATTTCTTGAACAAAATAAAAATTAAATTGAATAAACACACTCTATTGTCAAGTGCCTAAAGAAGTACCTATTGTTATTAAAAAGGTAAGTACAACACTATGACAGACGGACTTACAGACAGCAAAGTCAGAGGGTCCCATTGACACCCTTAGGAGATGGGACCTTATAAACTGAAAAATTGCGTAGATAATAATATTACCAATTTCTACAAGGTCATACTGTTTGTTTGTTTACAAAAATATTTCTTACATTGATCAAGTCATTATAAATTAAATTAAGCGAAGTCTAAAACAAAATATTTCATGCACATAGATTTTTCGTCAGACAGGAAAACCGAATCAGAAGTCAACATTCTTGAAGATTCCTGATTTCAGATTCCACCCAGGCTTCATAAATACACAACCCTGTATTAAGTGTACATAAGTTATCTCATAAGGAGGCAGGCAATAGATCAGGGAGCGCCGGGGGCGAGGACCGACTGCCCCATCTTAATACCGACCGACTTTTATGACTGCGTGGAAAAAGATGAGAATATCTATTCGATGTTTGCTATAGCTATTAGTGTGTCTTGACTTTTCATGATTTAATCGTACCTATATTTATGTAATCAACATCCAAGTAGTATTTGCTTCAGCAGTACCTACATATACTAAAAATAACAAGTACTTACAGCACATTTTTTGATGAAACCCTGAACACTCCTGATTGGATATTTAGCATGAGTTTCTTTTTTTGCTATTTCATTCTAGCCATCCCTAATAAACAGATAAACACAGACAGCTGTTACTTTTGCATTAATAACATTAGTAGGGCTAACTCTGTCTGTCTGTTACGCTTTTATGTCTAAACTGCTAAATCAATTTTGATGAAATTTAGTACAGAGATAGACTAGAACTCTAGAAAGGTAGTGAAATCTAAACCAATTTTATTGAAATTTTGTACAGAAAAAGTTTGAATCCTAGTAAATGACTTAAGCTATTGCATATTTTTATTCTATCTCCTAAGCGAGTAAAATAGGGTGTGACAAACCATATTCCACGCGAGTGAAGCCGCGGGCACATCTAGTGTTAATCATATAAAGCAATCTGTTGTACAAGCATTGGAGCATGTTGTACATACCTACAATCAAAGTTTTAAAAATAAAGCCCTCTATAAAAAATATATTAATAGAATTGAACCTTGTGTCTAATAAAATAAAGATCAATCTATGGAACTGTATTCTATACTTGTCTTGAATTCTACCATTAGAACTGATATCTCTACAGCATCCTATAAATAATGTACCTACACCTCGCACGCATCATAACAAGTTTATTACAAAACACTAATAAAATCTTCACTCATACTTCGATTACTTGTACCCAAGCCAGAATTTGGGTCGTATCGTCACAGTACAGTTAGATACAGCATCTTTTAACCGGACAGGGATGTACTGACCTGTATAATTACCTGGACTGGCTCCTGTCAAAATATATTCAAGCCTATTTGATTATCGCCATTTTGGCATTGTAAGCCTCCGTATTGGCAGATGCAAGCAAACCATGGAACTAAATTAGCAATGGCCGCAAGATAGGCAGTCAGAAGATGTAGTATACGTCAAAATTGGTTCTCGGTACTCTTGCTTGAGGCGCTTTAAATGGACACACAAAATTAGCTGTCATTTTTATGTGACCATTCCAGCCATAACATGACCACCAAAATACGATATGTTGTAGCGATATATCAACACCAACTGTAAAAATATGATAGATATAGCCGCTATGTTGAATCGCCGTGCCGGTGACACATGTTATGATCGCTTTATCGACAAAAATTCAACATGGCGGCTATTTCTATCATATTTTGACAGTTGATGTCGATATATCGCTATATCTTATCGTGTTTTGGTGATCATGCTTGGGGCAGGTATTTATACAGGTCAGTGCTACTGGGTCTATCTGTCCTGTGTCATCGGCAATAACCCGTGCCGTGGCGGCCATCGCGGATTTATTTATGAAGTGCACACTGCGGGACTCATAAATATCCAATCTGGAGATTGGCCGCCATCAGATCGGCCAGGTACCTGATGCTTGAGGGTAAAGAGCGATGATACTTGATGCAATCTCTTATAAAGTCGTTGGGGTATGTGTTGTGCTCAGGTTGAGTGTTTTCAAAACATAAGTACGGATACACAACGAAAAATTTATAATTTTATTAAATTATAATTGACGACTGTCTGGTGTAGTGATTCGCGCTCCGGTAAGCCGGTAGTACGGCGGTTGCGGGTTCGAATCCCGCAAGGGGCAAATGTTTGTGGGATGTGCACGAGCATATGTCATGGATGTGTATAAAACGTATTTATAAGTGGGTATGTTTATCCGTTATCTAGTAGCCATATGTATATAGCTTTGCTTAGTTTGGGTCTAGATAATTCTTCGCGTGCCACTTACCCGATACATCGGAATCCCAAAAAAAATTTACTTCTCCGTACAAATCGTAACAGCCGATCGGTCATTTAGTGTGATATATTTTATTGTTATTTTATTTTAGGGAGTAATATTTTTATTTTAAATTTCTGTATTCGTCCCACAGTAAAAGTTGTTTCATTTGCGCACCAGAATCAGCCCTTAAGAAGTATTGCGTTAACAAAAAGTAGCGTTGTATAATGTCCTATTTTATTAGATAACTTCCCTTTAGGTGATTCTACTGCTCATATACAAAAAAATTTGCTAATCGAAAAATATAGAAATCTTAATAATCGCCGACAAACATACAAACGCAAACATTCGGGTCAAACTACAAACATTCCTTTTTTTAAGTCGGTTAAAAGCTAATACAGGATATGAGAAAATTATGTTGGTATGAATGTTTTGTTGTGTATGTTGGTTCTATAGTAAAATTATTGCTCTATAGTTGTTAGTCACTCATCCAAATCTAACTAATAAAATAGTAAACCACTTAAAATATCGTGAGAAAACCTGCACATTCAGTTAATACAGGGTGTTTAGCCGTAGACCAAAATGGTCTAGTTACCCAATTTAAAAAAACCAGACATTCCCAGCAAACACACTAGTCAATTTAGAAAAAACCCAAGAACTCCGCGCTCGAGGCGCCACAGCGACAGTCGAGCCGGATATTCAATTTGTCTCGCACTATAATCCACAGTATCGCCTAACCAACGAAAATAAAACTAAAAGGAACTTAGCTATTAACTAATAAGGTTAGCTCACGCGAGGACCGCGCAACAAGCGCTGATCAGATCCCGCTGTCCCGCCCCGGGCGCTCTCTGATGACAATAGGGACAATCCTGGTGTATCCTCTACACCAACAATATTCAACAAAAATCGTTTCAATTCAATTCAATTTAATATATTTATTGCGTTCTATAACGTTACATAGGTAGTTTTTCATATCTTTCTTCTTCCACATTGCATTGCATTGCATTACCACGCTAAGTTGAATGACGCAACTTTTTTAAATAAGTTTAGTTTTCGATACTTGATCTACTCAATTTAAGAATTATAAGAACTCTGCACCGCCTTTTCCTTTCCCTAATGGTTGTTCTCTACCTGAAGGTTGTCTAGAAGAGATCGCTATTAGCGATAAGACCGCCTAAATTGTACGTTTTTCTGTAAAAATCATGTGTAATTCGCTTGTATGGTGTGCAATAAAGAGTACTACCTATCTATCTATCATCTACTTATAAAGTCAACTATCCCCGGTCTCCCCTACAAATGTACAGGCCAAGTTGTACTTAAATACAGACTTTTATTATTAGACACACATATTACGCTTAAAATTTCATCAATTTTTTAATTTGACAGTGTATGGTTTTGTATATCTAAAATTTAAAATTTGTGTTTAAAATAGTAATAAAACTTGAAATGACTGGCACTACCTATTATCATTATTGCACTGTCTCAAATTAGTATCAGCCTATCTAAACAAAGGATCAGTTTTGCCAACTCTAGTACAGTCAACGGCAAGTCATCCTACCCAAAAACTTAAAGGTCATTGAACCGATTTTCAACTTAAATTTCAACTAAAATTGACGTTTTTACGAGCTGTTGTGCTGTAGTAGTATTTCATCAAAACAATTTTACCGTGCATTTTCTATCAGTCAGTCAGTGTTATTGGAAACGGTTTTGATAGCGATACAAACTGAAATAATATTACACTAGAAATAATTAGTCTGCTTCAGGTGGCAATCAATCACAAGCCCCTTCGCTATCCGGGCGACTGTTCTTCCATTTCATCTTCATTCAATTATTCTACTGTAGCGACATCTATCTCGCCACATACGAACTAATCTGACGTATCCTACATCGCGATATTAAAGTTATCGGAGCGATTAAAACATATATACAAGAACCCGACAACAACCGTCGGGCAGTAGCCACCAGACACAACACCCGTCTAGTCGGAGGATCCTCCCTATTCAATGGTGGATGAGGAACTCAACACCCTGTTCCTCCCACCCCCCCAAACTACAATCAATGATCATACATTTGTCTGCTGCGCCGTCAGCGACCTACAAACCGGCGGCACACAACGATCAACATTTAACATATTAACATTCTGTGAATTTAATATACAAACATAACATTACACTAAACAAATCAGTTAACAGCCGTCCGTGTTGGTTCTCATTTCCCTCCGCTGTGGCCAAGACCACCTTAGCCGTCACTATGATCAGTCTGGTGAGTCTGCCAGACTGGCAGCGGGTTCACAGCGCCTACCTACCGTCCTAACCCTGCTCCCTGGACAACCTGGGAGCAGCTCTCATTCTCCTTTCAACATCCTTAATATATTTACGTATTTATTGTAAGGTGGTGCTAGGGCTAAAGGGACTTAGTGTCTCCTGATAAAGGGACTCTACCCTCGCTAGGGAGTTAGTTTCCCGTCTGACTGTATATTCTGGATAATGGAAGCGGTGCCTTACCTGCACTTGCTTCTGCACTTGCTGTCTGCCTGTTCAATTATATTATATGGCTTAAAGTGAAAAATCAATTATCAGTTTCGAAGATAAATAGTCCTGATTAAGGCTGGCGCAGATCAGAGCTGGCCAAATCACAACACATCGCAAAAACTTCTTACGCCTCTCTCGCTTTTCAGTAAAACAAATGAGATGTGAATGTGTGGTGTATTTTCGTATTTTCGACGACAATTCATTACATTTACTCCGTTTTTTGCTAGCACAACACACAAAAACAAATAAAGCTAAAATAGAAGGCCGGGCTATTAGCTAATAAGGTATAGCGGATCACTGATCAAATATTTGCCCGCCTCGGGCGCTTTGGCTGTTGTCTGCCAATATGCAGTCTTAACCGACGGTATTTTGTCGGGTATAAATAATATTTCGTACAATGTTGGGACATCCTGTATTGTCACACACACAGGATGGTTTTCAATACAAACGACTTTTGGGTCAACATCGAAATCATAAAAAAAATTACATCATCATCTAGTAAACTTATTAATTTGACGTAAAATTATCAAACTATCCTAATGCGATTGAAAATAGAGCAAAAAATCTAATTATAGTTTCTTCCATTTTCAGTCGCATTGCATACTATAATTGTATTTTTTGGGTTTACGAGAATACCGTTTGTGATCGTAATGTTACTGGGAGCGGATCGACACCGGATTGCGGCTATTGTCAAATTACGGGAATTAGGCCACAGATCTACTCTTATAGAGAGGTTACGAGAGTGCTGAGACCTTTTGAGAATCTAACGCCCTATGTCCTTGTTTTTTTTTTGTGTAGTAGAAATGATAGAACTATCAACTATATTGAATTTAATTAGTTAATTTTATTTGAATTGATAATAACATAATGATAATAACCAACTCCCAATACTTGGCTTAAATCGACCCCGTCAACGTTTGTATTTTCTTACGAACTTATCACCCTCTAAATGAATAAATGAGCAGTTCGCCAAATGAGCCGTCTACGTCTACTTACACTGTGGCACAACAATCCTAAAAAGTGTGGAGAAGTTAAAAAGTCCGCCGACGTGTCCAGGGCGCCAACTAGCGCTCACTAAAGTGGAGTGAACTATCTCACTTTCAGTGAGTCTCACCTCGCACAAATAAAGTACTGAAGTTACACGAATAACGAACGAAGTATCGGTAAATGGAAGTGGCATTTGTTTTTTTTTTGTTGATAAAAAAAATTGAGGCGTCCATCACGGTAGTGGAAAAACTTTTTCTGAAATAATGTTTAAATGATAGTACAACAAACCACATCAAACTTATTTTACTTTTGATTAGTTAACCAATGACTCCAATGGAATTGAATAAAATTATCTTTTGAAACAAAATATACTTAGGTTTCGGCCCTTATTTATTACCAACTGTTCCCCGCGGCTTGGCACGCGTGTAATTTAGTTTGTCACGAAATCCGTTAACGTTTACGTCTCTTAGTAATGTTATTGCCATTTGGGCTGGGTGAAGATTTTACACATACTTTCATCCCCCATTTGATACTCTAAAGGGATGCAAGTTGACAAATGCTGAAAAAGGTAAGTATTTATTCATTTTTGTTAATGAATAGTATTGTGCCAAATTTCAAGTCTATAGATTACAAAAAAAAACCCTACACAAATTTTCCCATTCATCTTCACCCCCTTAGGGATGCATTTCCCCAAAAACTCCGAAAACAGTATTTTTATTTACAAAGAGTAGTTTGAATACGAATTTAAATCTTGCTAACTTCAGAAATGACGAACTTTCATACAAACTGTAATCGTCAGTTTACCCCCTTTGAGGTTAAAATTCCAAAAATCCGTACCTATTCCTTGTCTATGTTGTTAAAAGAACCTCTGTGCAAAGTTTCATCATTCTAGATCCAAGGGTTTGGGCTGGGCGTTGATGAGTCAGTCAGTGAATGAATGAGTGTCAGGAGTTGTCTTTATATACGAGTATATATAGATTTACCAAAGAACTTATGTTCTATCGTCAGAATTCCATTATTACTTCTTTACTTAGCGATGAGAAGGGAAAAAAGTGCACAGTTATTCCCTATATTCCGAAGTTTCCATGACTTAGAAGGCCAAATTTAAAGACGTCCAGTTCCTCCGTCCTCCTTGGTATATCTGCTGAGCTGATCATCTGTTCTTACTTACATAACTATAGTATAATAACTTGTCATACTAAGTTCAAATGTTAACCAAGTGCATTCGGTTAATTTAAAGATACAAAGAAGATGTGGCAGATTGAACCAATGATTTAAATTAAACAGTGTTATTTTACAAAAAACATACCACATCCATTCCAACCCTCTCATGCTTCTCGATTCATGGAAAGGATGCATCAGTATTCGCGGCGCGACTTCCAAATGCCGGACCGAGTTGCAATACTTATAGCAGTTTAGTGTTAGCCTCCAGTATTGTATTACAGCGGCCTTGTGTGTACCTGAAGAGGCTGTACGTGAGCGTCGAATAAGATCAGCGATTGGGGGGTTAATTTTGTCAAAAAGTTAGAATTACTTTAGTCCAGGTGGACCACGTAGCACGTAGAACTGACGGCCGATAGGGCAGAAAGGTTCTAGAATAGGGGCCGCGTATCGGCAAGCGCAGCATAGGACGTCCACTCACAAGGTGGTCAGACGACCTGGTAAGGGTCGCAGGAAGACACTGGATGCAGCCGCTTCCAACCGGCCAATTTGGAAGTCTATGGGGAAGGCCTATGTTCAGCAGAGGACGTCCTATGGCTGAGATGATGATGATGATTATGAGGCGGACCATAGGATAGGCGTGATTCAGCTTCCTTTAAGGTGCTTTATTTCTAGATTGCCCCATGACGCTACTTTTAGGACACCCTGTATAAATTACACGCTTTTTTCTGAGATGTGAGAAGTGCTGTTACGTAACTTAAAGGTTGTAAACCTTTAAGTCACACAATCATTCGGGGATGAATTTCAATAACCATTTTCAAGCCCTTGTCCGACAAACTCACCCCCCTAAAGGGGGAGAAGCTCAATATCTTAAAACTGCAGAATCTTACGAAGATGTACCGCTAGAATTTAATAATATTTTGCTTTGAGCTGTAATGCATTATTCAGACTTATTTCGTGATTTGCATTTCTGTCAACAGTTTTACATTTTGTAAATTTAATGAACGTGAAAAAACCAATTTTACACTAGCTGTTTCCCGCGATTTTGTTCGCGTGGTTTACTTTTTACCAACTATGGTTTTGTGAAGACCACGCGAACGTAGTCGCGGGCAAGAGCTATTAATAAAAAATATCCCGAATTGTGTTTAGTCTTAAGTTTATTACTAACACTAGTTTTTCAGAGATTTTTTAAGTAATAACAATTATTGACTTCATTATCATCATCATCATCATTTCAGCCATAGGAACTTAGGATAGGAATAGGATAGGACTTAGTCAGGAATAAATGATTTTATTATTATAAATAGCCAGCGGCAGCAGCCTCCATGACGGCGTGCCTCGCGTTTTTCTTTTCCGGCAATCTTTAAATACTTACATATTTTTTATTTCAAAAATACGAAGATAAAATAATGTCATATTTTTACACTGTTCTATAGACCTTATATTTAAAATTTGGCGCAAAATAACCCTTTATTAGGTAACATAAATAAATAAAAATAAAAATAAAAATAAAATAAAACATAAAAGTTTTTACTGACTCCTTTTGAGGCAAGCTGATATCCAGATAAAGTCTTCAATGGCCGCACGTGACCGGCCACCGAATGGGCCCAAACTAGGTACAATGGTAACTAGATTACGACTGTTCGCATTGTGACTGAGTTCTTAACAACTCTCCTAGTTTGCTGTTAACGTTATTTACACAAATAGAAACGAAAATACATAACATCTGGTACCTCGTAATTTTAAAGATAATAAACTTCTTACTTTGAGACCATGACAGTTGGTGTGTTGAATCCAAAACCCTAATTTTACGATGATTATGTATCGTAAGCGCATGCTCCATAGTGACAGCGCAATTTTGTGATACAAGAACCGACACAAGTAGAATTATTTCCAATGGATATTGAGTATTTATTTGCTTAACAACATGACCTCTGAGTAAAATGTTGATAGTGTAGGTAACACTATCGACATTTTAGAGATCTTGGCATCACATCTCGTAAGGGTTGGACCCTTCAGTAGGCGTGATACAAATTTATCGCTCGTAAAATCGATCTCAGCACTGAAAAACTTTACTGATGTAGTGAAAAAAGAACGGCCAGAGGGCCTAGACAAAGTAAAATAAATATTCAAATCGCTATTCGCAACGCTAATTATTATTATCACTAATTATATTATTATTATTATGTACGCTCTTTAGGAGTTCACGGGCCAAAAGTCCTTCCTTTAAGGCTTGCGTGGGGATACAGATCCAATTGGGTTTATTGAAGGAAGATGGAGGGACTAGGGTCTGGGCTATGGATGGAGACAACCGGTCACCTGCCTAGTTCTTAGTCTCAGACTGAAAAAAATGGCAGGTGGTGACTCGCCGGCAACTGAATGCCCCCCCCCCCCTCTCCTTGGTGTTATGGGTCATACAAGACCGGACTGAGGGGCAACAGTGTTGTTGGCGGCTAAGAGCGAAGAGTTGGCTCTGGACTTTAAACGACGATCATTTGCTCTCCCCTGAGGGTCCAGCATCACGTGCCTACTCGCCACTTACGAACTACATCCACTCTGCGAGCATCGTGCTCTAGCGACTCCAGTCTGGTCGGCCGGCTAAGACAAGCCAGAGACGAGAGTCCTGCAGACCCCCTTGGGTTCCACTTTGGCAAGCCGAAGATGAGGGTCTTGGCCGACTCTCGGGAGCACTCGAATTAACAACTGACCCCGTGTTGTCGCTATTTACCACAGCTAGCCACGAAGCTGCCCTGCGGGGTTTATAATTATTGTTATTATTACCTTGGCACACTCCTTGACAGCGAATCATTTCGGATGTGTGTGGGCTTGCGTCTTGGGGCTCCAGTTTGCGAGTCACACCCTTGTCCCTGTGGCAAGGAGGTGGACATACTCGGTCTACACGGTCTCTGTTGTCAGCAAATTGGTAGGCGATTCGCCCGTCATGCTGCTCTCAATGACGCTATCAAGAGAGCTCTTGCCAGCATCTGTGTTCCCTCCACGCTGGAACCTCGTGGATTGATGCGTGCTGATGGCAAGACACTGGATGGTCCTACGCTCGTTCCCTGGGAGCTGAGACGGGCTTTAGTATAGGACGTGACTTGTGTCCATACTTTAGCCTCTTCTCATATTAGGTAATCAGCTGTAAAAGCTGGAGCTGCAGCGGAGTCTGCTGAAAATGCCAGGCGGCGCAAATACGAGTCACTTGAAAGTGATTACGTATTTGCGCCATTTGGTGTTAAAACTTTTGGACCGTGGAAACCGAATGCAAAATTGCTTTTCAGAAAAATAGCTCCAAAATTAATTTCGATTGCAGAAAATAAAAATGCTGGCTCGTTTCGTGCTTAAAAGCTTAGTTAAGCCATTCAGCGTGGAAATGCTGCTAGCATTCTGGCTTCTTTGCCTCATGGACACGCTTTTATTTTTGAGTAGGTAGTTTTTAGTTTTTGGTTAGTTTATTTTTGTGTTATTAGAATTTTAATTGTTATTGATCATGATTAATAAATGCTACTCAATATTAATCCGAAAGATATTATGAGCTTTCGATACGGCATATTTTTAGCTTACGCGCTATCTAGTGCTACATAACAAAAACGATGATAAGACTTTTGAAAGATGAAAATAAAAGAGGAATTTGGTATTGAAAGACGTGATTTTATTGTATCTCTTATCCCACATGTATTAAGGAAATGCACAACATACACTTTAAACAAAGGAATTTCCTTCGCTTCGTTGGAAGTGATAACACATTTTTTACAGGAACAGACCTCTTTGTTTTACTTTGTTTTACGCACAATTATTTACAGTTATCAAAAGTGAAATTAATTTAAAATATCTTAGTTTAGCCACTTTATCAGGGGCTGGCTGTTTTATCTTGGCAATGGAGTACAGAAACCAAACGGGCCGAGATAAAAATAATCGCCATTCTTGGCCGTGTGAGAGCATTCCGTTTTATTAGGGTCTCTCATCGACGGGCACTGTGACAAAAGACTTCGCAACTTGGCTCAAAACTACCGCGCACACTAATGTTATCACCATAAAAGAAAAGTGTCGCAAAACTTTAGCGGTGGTTATAAAACTATACTGTTTCTAAACTTTTATTTATTAATTTACAAAATCCAAGCTCTTACTAGTAAAATTAACCCTACACTAAACAAAGGCAAACAACAATTAGTTTAACTAATATGAATAATGCTCAAAAGTCTAATTGACACAATAATACATGTGTGTGTGTGTACACACACGTGTATGTTCTTATGTCTAAAAAAGGTTTCCCGACGAACTTATACAAACACCCTTTCTAAATAAGCCTTTACCTAAGGCGATGAGGAAGGCAAGTGACCTTGAGCATTTATCGTCAACTCGCGCGACATGTATTCCGTATCTAAGATAGTACAAATGCTTCTCGCAGACTAAACATCCATCCGTTGCGCTCCTGTGCAAATAGATTAATGGTGCGAGCAAAATATCCGCTCATGGAAAAGTAGGCGCTAAGAGTGAAATCCATGAAAAATCCTTATAATTCTTAATTTGTTGACTATTTGAAAAAAAAATCTCAACATAAAGGCACGAGTGTTATAAATAAATAAACCAACTTTAAAACTAAACAAAAAAATCGTTTAAAATATAATGTGTACAAGATCGTGGTTTTCGCGGTACTTTGAAAATATATAAAAATGAATCTCAATTTCCTTTGGTCATCGCATCACGCATTTGTTGTGTTAATTATTGCTAGGAGAAGGTTCTTTAAGAAAAAAATAAGAAAGTTGCGCAGAAATCCTTAATGAATAAACTAATGACCACGCGAACGATGTCGCGGGCAACAGCTAGTAAGACAGTTATTATTTATTTAGATACAACGGGAAAAACTTCAACATACAAGTTACATGATATATTAATATCCACATCCTATATCCAGTATTTTCGCTAGAAAACTTGTGCAAAAACACCTCTTTTACGTGTATTCTCCTAACCCTGCGCCTTAAGTAAAAAGGAACAACAGACTAAACATTGTTGCTTTCGCGTAATTTGTGATAATCTGTTGAATGTAATACATTGCTACTTCAGGTTGCTAATTCTCTGGTATATAATTGCGATGGCGACCATTGTTCTGCGGATCATCTCATCTCTGATTCAATTTCACAGACATTTAACCAACCCAAATAAAAGGAGGCAATCTATTTATTGTTTAGCCAAACATCCCCCGCTTCGCAAACGAACCGGCTTGTAACTAGCGAAGTGTAAACATACGTGAGCGGTCATAGGCATGGGCGACCATTACGTAAACAATCTACTTATTTCGTTAACCCTTTGGTTGAGATAAGTACATTAAAATTGTGTGCATAAAGTTTGGAATATTCATACGTGTTTGGTGATCTGTAGAACAGGATTTGAAAAATACTGTTTCAAGCACCAGACTCTTACAGATTCAGAATTTTAATAGTACCTACCTACTTGAATTTTAAGTCCTAGCCTTAAGAACCTAAATCTGTAAAGAGATCAATAAATACTTTCATCATGTCAGCATATGCAGTCCACAGCTGGACGTAAGCCTCTTCTAAAGAACGCCAAAGAACATCAACATTTTTTATCCAGCCACTGCCAGCCATCTTCCTAAGGTCGTCGGTCCATTGAGGTGGGGCGTTTGCCAAGGCGCATTCTTCATTCGAGAATCTGTTTACTCTACCTTTCATCGGTTCTGCGACAGATGTGGCCGGCCCACTGCTACTTTAGCTTGCTACATTTTTGGACTATGTCCATTACTTTGACTTGCTGCCGAATACCCTCGTTTCCGATTTTACCCCTTAACGAAATTCAAATCATCGACCTTTCCATAGCTGGCTGAGTGACGTGAAGTCGGTGGGCCAGCTTTATTGACATGTTCCGAACACCTTGCTCTTCAGGCATTGTGGAAGTGGCGTAGAGAAGATATGACGCAACTAACCAAATGCTGCCCAGCCAAGCTGCACTTTTTTAGCGATTTCCTGCTCAAAGTTGTCTTTACCTAACTGCATCACTTGTCCGATATACTCCATGATAACTTCAAGGTCTTCAAGCACCACGCTTTCGACTGGAACCGGTCCGGGAGTGACATGATCATTGAAGGGCCACACGTCGCGAGGCATTTTTTGCAAATCCTCCAGCGTTTCCGCCATGATGAACATGTCATCGGTAAATTGTAAATCATTTATTAATTACAATTTCATTCTCTATGTTTACAAGTGAATGTACAAGAAACAAGTGACTGTCTGACATTCCGATGTTTTTTCCCTAATTCTTTTAAAATTTAGGTACAGAATTGTAGTTAAACAATGAACTTATTTATTTTACCCGTTGCGCAGAAAGCATTTACCTTAAAAATACAAACTTAATAAGTTAAGATATCCGCGCTAGAAGAAGATACCTATTCCGTATCAGTCAACTTTTTCTCAAACGAATAAAAAATATACACAATGTCAGCAGTTACGCATACGTAACACTTCTCAACTTCCTTACAGAAAAAGAAAACATTTAACCCTTCCAATTCCGTTGGAACAAAATACGTACGCGTCGTTCTCGGGTACAAATAGCCATCGTAACCCTTTGTCAGTGTTTATTGGGGTTCCACTGCAGTCATTCGAAACCCTGAGCAACCCAACACGCGCTTGATTGAAAACGGTGGATTTTCCGTATTTCCTGTCGTCTACTAACACGAGTCACAAAATAAATGGGTACAGAAGGTCTGCTCGTAAATTTATACGTAATAAGGTGTATTAGCATTATAGAAAAAGTGACACTATCCATCTGTATCATCCACAACTCAAAATCGAAACTCAACTTTTGCACAATCGCTATATCATATTGTGTTTTGGTGGTCATGCTAGGGGGCTGACTGTTACGGAGTCGTGTTGTAATATTTAAAATATTTTAAGGCTTTAATCAGACTGTAGACCAAATTTTACGTGTTTTTTATTATTTTTGTTAACATTTTACAAAAAAATTAAGATTTCATAGCATACCTACTACTTACATTCAAGTAATTCGTAGCATAGCGGGACTTTTTAGTAGGTATTTTGCAATTGCGGCATACCGGGCATAAACTGAAGCGAGATACATTATTACAAAAACCATTACGACATAATTGCTGGGAGTGCTGTTGTGTGTACTTTTTTTCGTTATCCCATTGTTTAGGCCCCCGCAGAATATCAGTGTAGTGGCAGCTTTAAGTTGCCACGACTAATAATGAGCGGGAGACCTGTTTTGGACAATTATTTATTTCTGTGCCAAATGAAAATATTCTTATTTTTTTATAATTTAATATCACCTATTAATCACGCACGAACCTCAACCATAAAGCAATGAACAAAACCAAAAATAACTATTACGATCGTTTCACGACTGTATTGGTCTAGTGATACGCTTTAAGACTACAAAGCCAGGAAGTCGCGGGTTCTAAACCCGCAAGGGGCGTGTCAGCTCGAAAAAATCATGACACAAATTACGTTTTATCCTCAAATGCCTTTGCGTAAAGCAAACCTACTGTTCTTTTCATTATTGTGCCCGTATCGTGTTAAGAGAATAGGAGACGATAAACACGCTTTTTAAGGGTTGACGAATGCCGATAAATGAAAGCTTGTGCACTGCATACAAATCCAGAATCTCCGGATGGGATTAATTTAATGCCCTGGAAGATACATTAAAGTTTAGACTCTGGGTCTTTTGCCTTCGATTTCGCCTGTCACTACCAGCTTTTCCAGGTTATGAGTTTATGCGTTAAAAAAAAAGAGAAATTTTAAGACTAATACCTATTATATTTATGGCGTAATACCGATAATTTTTAGTAGTCTAATTGTAAATCTTCAAGACCCGTTAAGGCCCACTTACCTGCGCATTTGAAAATCACAAAACTAGACGTTTCCCTCTTATCTCGGCATCTAGCTATTTGTCAAGAGGCTTATTCCCAAAGTACACACACTCCCATATAAATCAGAGCAAATAGAATACGATCGGCAGTACGCAAACGACAAAATCACCGAAGCATCTCTGGCTCTTGATAACGGAACGGTTTGCACCCGGTTCGGCCGGATAGGCTTGTTAACGAACACGTTTTTTATTTATTCTTATTTTAGGTCTACGTTAACAAAGAAATCAAAATCTTTTAACAGTTACCAATATTAATTAAGGTTTTGATCGTACGGGCATAGATTTTGCTTTACTGATATTTTAAAACCACTACACATAAAAAGTGTCATAAGTTGGAAATTTTTGCAATGTTTTTGATGGGTTAAATAGTTAATAGTATATTCCGTAACTCATAAAACATGAAATGTTTACGGAAACCCAGATCCTTTTACTATTATGTCTTACATACCTCAATTCGTCAACATAGCTTTGACAGTATGAGTAATTAATTACACTCTTAAATTGATAACTAATCGCCTGCCAAGGTTTACCTTGATCAGTTAGTAAAAACGCAACTGACAACAACTGAAAAAAATTCTAGCATAACTAAGGGGATAAATAAATAATAGAGAAGACATAACTCTCGTCCCTTCACGTTGATGATCACTAATTTTCAAAAGTCATCAAATTTTAATGAACAATTCATTAGTACGATTACTGATACAAGGTAGAGTGTAAGGTCAACGTTCTCGAGGCCGGTCACCCACAAGATGGATAGACCTCATTAAATCTATTGTGTCCGCTGTGCCACGAATAGGAAGAGATGTAGATGATGATGTAGAAGTCTTGTAATAGTCGCAACTATCTTAACAGACGATCCATAACCAGTAACAACGATCAGTCTACCAGAAAAGTTCGACTAAAAAGAGGAAGAAACATATTTCTATGCTTTTATCGTGTACACTCGATAGTATATTTAAAAGGTGACAAGGAAATACGCCAGCGAATTTTATAGGTGCTTGGAATTCGAGCAGAGTGAGAAAGAATTGGAAATTTTTAGATATTTTTGGTAAACTTGCAGCAGGCTCCTTGTCAAAAGCGGCAACACGTCAGATTTAAATGATATTGAAAATGCCTTCCTACAAAATATCGGCCATGGGATTACAGGTAAAGCTGATTAATGACGAAAGTCACCGACACACCCATCGAATTTCAAAGATAAAGTAGCAATGGGCACATCGCTCGCCGAACTGACAACTGTTGGGGAAGAAAAGTTTTCCAGTGGAGACCACGAACTGGAAAACCCAGCATAGAGACGCCTACTACCCCGTGGACTGACGACCTAGTCAAGGTTGCGGGAAGCCGCTGGATGCAATCGGCCCAGAGCCGCTCGCTGTGGCTTCTAAAGGCTCGCTTCTACAGGCAAATGTCCATCGGTATACTTGTAAAGGCTGATGATGATTATAATGAATTAAATATATTGTGGACGCTTTCCAATAGTAGTTTCTCTGATAATCGGATTCAACTATCTAATTAAAAGTCGGACCCAAGTTACAAACGCTCAGTCAATTGTTTTTATTATTTACTTTTAAAAAATAACTTGTAAATCAGTTTTAATTGATATCACAGTTTAAAAAAAACTATATGTACTGGACTCGTTGAAACAAATCGAATGAACCCAAATTATAATCATCAGATTAGCACAATCGTGCTGATACAATCGTATTAAATTATTTTAATGTCAATCGAATGTCAAATCCAAATTTTTAAATCGATACGTCAGTTAGGAGTAGGTTAAAAACTACTTCTAAGATTTTATTATATAGTGTTGTAGTTAAGTGTGAGTTGTGGAGCTACTATAAGTGTTGTAAAAATTAAAAAGGAAACGCACTACATACTAGACGCAAACTTTCAACCTGCCACTATCGAAAATAAACAAACTCATAAAAAACTCAAATAAAAACCCAGCGATTTTATTACATCAGTTAAACAAAACACTCGTCCGCGAGAATAACGAAACGCATTTTCGTGTTGATAAAATTTTCATTCGCGACTTTTGCGTTTTGATTGCGCGAAATGGCTCCGTAGGTTTTACGGGGGTAGGCACAGCGCAATTTTTAGATTGAATTTTTACAGCTGCGTAACAGACGAAATAGAGCGATAAACAAAATGTTTAAAACATAATCGTGACGTTGTATTATAGTAATGAAATATTTTCATTGTTACACAGGTTAGATTTTAGCTCAAGAGCCGGAGTCTTGCCTGACATTGTTCAGTGAGTTCGAATCCCAGTTTAAACTGGGTAAGCCTTTGAATTTTTCGGAAAATACGTATAAATACTAATTACTACTAATACCATTTGGTTCCATAACTTTCCAACCTATATTATTGGTTATGTCTTCTCTAGTTAAATTTGTGTAACATAACGATTGTATTTGTCTATTTAGACCAATATTCCTATAATTGTTTTTCTATTCTATTCCATAACGCTAAGGTAAGGGTTAAGGATAGGGCAGAAAGAATGACAGCGCAAGCAAGCGCAGCGTTGGGCGTCCATCCACAAGATGAACAGATGACCTGGTAAAGGTTGGAGGAAGCCGCTTTCAACCGGCCTATCTGGAAGTCACTGGGGGAGGCCTATGCTCAGCAGTGGACGTCCTATGGCTGAAATGATGAAGGTTACTGAGAGTAGTTCGTGCCCGATCGTACGGTGAACGATGTCTATGTGTGGGTTTAGCGCTTTAGCGCGCAATGTATGAAACTTAACTTATGATATCCTTAACTACATATTATTTATTCTGTGCTATGTATAACAGAGCCTTAACCTTGATCAGTGATAAGGGTTTGTTATTAAAGATCTATAAGTTCACGTTTTTTTAACTCTTCTTTTTTTAAACGCAGTCAACAGAAAGCAGTGTAAGTTATTATAATTAGAAAAATATATTTATGAATTTAGATAAGATTGCTCTCAAGAAAATCGGTAAACAATTTTTTGCATTCAATGCTAGAGCTGTTAACATTTGAATTTAGCGTTTCTGTCTTCGATATTAAAATTCAAATGGTACTCTTTTCTTATTGTGAAAACCCTACCATACGTAAAATTTGTTTTTTTGGCTTACTTTACTTGTGGTCTGTGATGACTGGATTAAAGTTAGTGTAAAGCAGTGTTGAATTTTGGAATTTGACAGTCTAAGTTACGAAAAGTTGTTGCATTTTTCTCTATCGCTTTCACCGGTGGTGAATTAATGCATCACCATTTCAAAAAAAATACTTAAACATAGTATTCGTCATTGTACTGCGTACAGATCAGCAGGCCTGCTAAGAAAATGAAACGTATAAATCTAACAAATTCAAAAAACATCCACTTGTTTTTGGATGGAGGCCACGTACTTACCAGCAAGTGCAGCGTAAGACGTCCACCCACAAGGTGGACCGACGACCTGGTAAAGGTTGCAGGAAGCCATAAGATGCTAGCCGCTTCCAAATAGCCAATCTGGAAATCACTGGGGAAAGCCTATGTAGCGACAACTATTTTCCACATACGAACTAAAACTAACGTATCCTACATCGCGATATTTAAGTTATCTGAGCGATTGAACAATATAAACGAGAACCCGACAACAACCGTCGGGCAGTAACCCACCAGGCACAACAGCCGTCTGGTCAAAGGATCCTCCCTTTTCAATGGTGGATGAGGAACTTTACACCCTGTTCTCCACCGCCCCTCAAACCTATTTTCAGCAGTGGACGTCCTATTTGCTGAAATGATAATGACACAAGTGGATGGTTCGTTTAATTTATTAGGATTATCCGTCCAAACGAACGAAATATTTTTGTAGTTGGCCTATAACTGTCTAGCGCGAGGCGAGCAGCGCGTGTGCTAGTCGTGAACAGTGTACGCAATGAGAGCGCGCAAGGTCTTAGACACCGTTCGCATCACACTGTTACAATGACAAGTAGTTTCTCAGGTAGGCCCTTTATCACTGGGGATAACAAAGGATTGTAACATTACAAACACTTCTAAATCGGTTCGGGAACTTATAGTGGAATAAAGACTCGCGCAACATACATGAAGAAATCACTTTTTTTTCCTGCGGCTGATATGACTGTCGAAACATGAACATGAACCAAGTAAAGTAGAATTTGGGAGCTGTATCGTATCAGGGGTTCAAGGAGTTAGGCATAGTATGGATTAAAAAGAAAAAATATCCAACGACAAGAACATAATCTTCTTGTTCTTCCTAGTATACATTTCCCGTCTTATGATCTGCTTTTCTGCTCTTTCTCCTCCACTTTTCTCGATCCTCGGCATTTTCATGCAGCTATTGTTATTGATGATGACATCATAAAAGAGCGGTAATTGTAACATACACATGTGCAAGTTCTGTGAGCTACTACTGCTCAATATTGTCTCAAATCAGAGAGTTCGCATCCCAGCCATCTCACCACCATTACCACTTGCTCGGCGGCGAGAAGAAACGTGTATATTTCTGAAGTCCAAATTCAGTGCGACATGAAAAAATAGACTCCGAAAAAAACTCATGGTAGGGGCAGCCATGAATGTCTGTAATTCCGCTGTATTTTTCTCGATTCGAATAGAGCTGCGAATGTCTGCACTCGACCCGCCATTGCCAATTTAATAATGCCGTCTTGTAAGCCTGTATTACGGGTTGAGTGCGAGATTTCGCCCTAATAACATTACAGTGTGTTCAACAATTGAGATGATTATTTTATCTGTTTTTCTATTAAAATTCGGATATACAGGGCGAGAAAGAAGAAGAGAGGGGGTGGCCCGACGCGGCGAGGGAAGGGTTAACAAATAAAAATTATGCTTTACCAATACTAGTTTATTAATTAAAAGCTAATTCACATAGCTGCTGCTTGTTGTTTTATTATCGTTCTGTTTTCTTGATCATTCGATTGCTTCAAAAATGCGTAGAATCGTGAGCAATAAAAAATAATTTCATACAAGAAAGGTTTTTGGGTTCAAATTCAAGATATTAATTTCTAATTATTCAAAAATACGTCTTCTGGCCAGATTACATTAACTCAATGTTCCATTGACCCCTGTTAATCGAACCAGACTAAAATCTAATGTAACCCTTATAGACCACTTCCTCAGATTCAGAGACCTGCAGCTCATTTTTTAAAGTTTCTATTAGACAATTTCGGCGGGACTTTTAGCTAGATTACCAGTGCAGGCTGGGACGCTACGTGAGCCGGTCGTGCCTGTAATTTCCCAAGAGTCCCGATGTGGACCTAAGTAATTGTTTTCCAGATGCAAACCTGCCATTTTTGCTAACTTCATACCAGGTTGTTCCTTGAAATTGCGGACAAAAAGTATTTAGAGTAGTATACTAATGTCTGCAATTAATTAGTGAAAAATGTAGTACAAATATTTACCCAATTAGGCATAAATTAAGCTCTTTTACACGTCCCAATTATTTTTCTACCCTACTTATCTGTTTTCATCACCTCTTTTGAAGGATTTTATGTACGACTATTTAACTACGTGGTATGTACGAGTATAATCCTATTACGTAAACTGCCTTATATTAGTAACGCAGTTAGATAATTAAGAGTGCTTCACCATAGACCACAGTTTTGCTTAATATTAGACACGCGAGCGAAGTCGCGGGCACAGATAGTTTACACGAAAAGCGTATTTTTTATTTACTTTGTTAAGTAAAGTAATCTTTAGTAAAATATTTTAGCTTGCTTTCATTCGTTTATTTATCTTTTGACTGCTACTTAAATTTTATATGGTAAAAGGTGATATCTTAAACCAATAAAAATATTTGAGTGACTTCTTTTACAAAGCACGTGATGAATAGAAATTTTAATCATAATAATTATCATTATTTCAGCCATAGGACGTCCATTGCTAAAAATAGGCCTCCCCAAATGACTTTCATTGGGGGGATTGCTAATACTCGCCACGCTTAGCAGGCGGGTTGGCGAGAGCAGATTTTTATATGATTTCGCACGCAGAGGCTACTGCCCGTCTCGTGCTACAGGAATTAGTCGCCTCTTACGACACGCCTCCTGTTGGTGGTGGGATAGTTTATTCTTTACGGCTGACCCTACACGGCACTTTTGATAACGCTAACAATTCAGAAAATTACTATGTGGTCCCTACTCATGCGAACGTACGTGATAGCACTTGATTGATTAAGGTACCATCTTCTGTAAAAATGTTCTTTTTATTCATCGAATAGAAAGGGTAGCTTAGAATCTATTGACGACCTTCATAGCCGAGAGGGGAATACGCCGGAATTGGCCTTGCCATCTCTGAGGTCCATTCAATTCTATGTCGGGTCAATTTAGAAAAACAGAATCTAAACCATGTCTAAAGATTGGCGAACGTAAATTTATGCCACCATTTATCAAGACATGTTAAACATAACATTTCAAATTGTATAATCCGCGGATTAACCTTGGTGTAAAGTTATTACAAGAACAAAACCGTGTGTTAACTTACTCATAAAAAATAGATAAACGGAAAAAGGTTAGTAACTACTGCTTTAGAAGTAATTAAGTAGAGACTCAAGAATCGTATGTCGGACTACATTGAGACCATTCCGAACGCAATGTGTCGGCCATTCGGCGAGCTCAATCAGCCATGAGGGTTTTTATTGGGCCGCTAATTGAGCGCGCGCACAGGAATAAATAAAAGTTATTAGGTACCCCTTATTAATAAAAATAAAGGATCTAAACCATAACGTCTAAAGATTTTCAAACGAATTAATAATATATGCCACCATTATCGAGACATGTCAAATACAACATTCCAAATAGGCTAGTTTCCTAGGTCAAAAAAATCCGGTCCGGTAGGTCCGTCAGTTAGAATATCAAAATATATTGGACCCATATTTTGTCTTTTGTCAATCAAACAAAAAATTACGAAGATGAAGCGCATCAAAGTTTGGGAATGAAGTCACGCCTTGCTAAAAAGTGTCGCAGGCGTGACGTTACGCGGAACTTTAACGAGCTATATATTCATCATTTTGTGTTTGATTGAGAAAAGAAAAAATACGTGTCCAATATTTTTGTTAATTCAACTGACGGACTAATTAGAGTTTTATTTAGATTGTAGATAAACCTTAAAGTTATTACTAAAAAAATAGTTTATTAATAAGACGGTGTGTTAACTGACTCATTAAAACAAGATTGGAAACTAGAGACTAGAAATGTAGACCCAAGTATTGTAAGTCGATCTACGTTGAGACCCTTCCTAGCGCAATGTATCAGCCATTCGGCGAGCCCAATCAGCCGTGAGGGTTTTTATTGGGCCGCTAATTGAGCGCGCGCGCAGGAAGCGATAAAAGTTATTAATCGCCCGCGGCCGGAAGTTGTAAATACTCGCGCTACTATTTCCGCGACACGACCGATGGGCGGGCGGGCGAAAGCTCTCGTTGGATATTGATTTCACGTGAATTCTTTTTGATTCACTGTGAATATGTTGTCGAAACAATGTTTTTCGTTGTATATTCAACATCTTGTATAATATTTACGTGTTTTAATGTTTTGAAAAAAAAGAGAGATATAATCCTTATTGCTTACTAAGTATTCATGCACAATTAAGACTGAGTTTTCACTAAAAGCGATCTCTTCTAGACCATCATCATGATAAATTAGGTAAGTTATAATCTATTAACATTATTTCCAGTATCAAATTCGAACCTCATATATAATCTAGCCGCAGAGCCCCACTGCTGGGCAGATGCCGCTCTTCTCGTTCCATACAAAAAAAATTTGAAGACGTGGTGTATAAGACGCTTTACATCTAAAGGATATATGGACTCTCTCTCTTCTTAATAAGTAGACCTACTATTATTAAGTTAATTAATCAATAACTTAATAACAACCATAACTAAACTAATTGTGTAATTCACTCTCCAAAAGAAGATAGTAAGATATAGTAAAAGCCTACAAGACAAAGATGTCAAGGGTGATATGTTGTAGCTAATATCAACGGGCAGCACACGAACTACGTTTTGCTGTACCAAATGGATTACCACAGGATAAATTGAGATAGCATGTTTTCATAATACCTAACAAAATATTCACGCACTTGATTTATAGTCCAACCGCTTAACTGAGACCTTCGACCGAGTGTCCTGATATATGTGTATCTCTATCGTCATCATTATCAGCCTCTAGAAGTATATTGCTTGACATAAGCCTCCCTTTTAGAAAGTAATAGCACGCGGCTCTGGGCCGTTTGCATCCAGCGGCTGCTGAACAGGTAGTCAGTCAGATATATAGGTATACTTACGTGTTTCCAGTCCACGTCTTATTTATTATTCTTAGAACCCGAACAATATGTTTATAAACATCCATGACTTAGGTACAAATGCTCATGCTCATCACAGAAATATCGGCCCTTTGTGGGATTCGAACCTGCAACCATCTGGCTTTGTAGTCTGTAGCCCGAACTACTACACCTGATGACCAGACGGTCGTCATGTAGTTAAGTTAGAGCTAGCCATGGAAGTCCCCGCGTGCAAGCATAAGTTACTGGTCCGTAACTTGACTATGTCATCACCCGCTTGCGGCTCTCAAGTTGAAGTAATTGCAGTAAATAAGGTCGGATCAGGGGGGGTATCTGTCTCTGTAAAAAGGGAATTACGGTAAGAGCGTTCCATTGTTTCGGGGTCGCGGTTCGATTAGCCGATTATCCGGGATTGTTTGGACTTGATTGACGGTTGCTTGCTAATGGGTACGATTCTCTGCAACCACTCTCTAAACCTTTTAAGTTTGTCTGTCTCTTTCTCTTCGCAAAGAAATAAAAGAGATAGATAATAAAACTAAGACGTGAAATTAATAACCGTTCAAAGATCATTGCAATTAAAATAAGACAACAATTTATTTTAAAAAAAGCAAATCTATACCACGTGTAGCGTTAAATGTGCAAAACCTCTAAAGGATTGATTCTGGTGCTCAAATACAACTACTTTTTGTACGGGACCAACAGTGAAATCTTTTAAAAAAACTTCATCTTCATACTAATAATCAGCTGTAACGCTTTGTACAGGGAAACGAATTTTTTTGCGATTTCGATGTTGGTCCCATACAAAAAGTTGTATTTCAGCACCAGAATCAGCTCCTAAGAGGTTTTACGTATTTAATGTTACACGTTGTATACAGACTGATAAAGTAGATGATGGAACTACTTCAAAGTTTATGAAAACCTTATCAAAATTTTTGTACTTATTTTTTTAAAACGTTTTCATGACGTTACGTAACCCACCACGTATCTCCAGATTTCGGGATTTAATCTTAAAGATGTGAGGCAAGCAAGACTGTAACTCCTAAACAAGTTATACATAAATAAAATGTACCTCTCACTGCTAGTTCACAAAAATACCTACTAGAGGACGTCCGAAAACCACCCAAAACGTTTGCAAAGTTTGCACAAACAACGATAGCCCTCAAACGGGCAGCAAGGTACCTTTCCTTCTTAAAGCAAGTAAGATTCTTTGATCTTAACGTAAGAGGCCGCTGCGTCAGGGTGGAGTGTCGGAAATCACTGTAATGGATGGGGGACTAAAATATAGGGCTGACACAAAAAGTAAAATACATTTTAGTTACAGTTTTTAGAATCGGTCACTAAAAAGTGTTTTTTTTTATATTACACCCAATGATGTTATATTGTCTAGATTGAGCATACTGCTTGAACTGAACTAAAAAAAGCTAACATTAGTTGAAAATTAGGTACTCAGCGATGGTAAATATTTCACTTTTTTATTTGTCTTGTCTTCCTTTACATTTTCTTCATACTTTATTAGGACAAATCGCCATTTCCGAAACCTAAATTTTGCCTAGCGGCATGTGCATCTCCGGTGATGGAACACATACTGGCAAGAGATTTGACGACCAGGGTCTGGAACAAATTTTGTTGCAGCGTTCGCTGCCTCGATTGTCCGTCTAGATATTATAGACTATGATAGCAAAATATACTTAAATTTTCAATTTTACAACTCTTGTTCCGTATTTCTTGTAAATAAATAAATTAATTTGAATATAATGCGATGGTCCTAATTGGCCTAATTCTGTCTTATGGTTACAAAGCAGGTGTAGTAGCAATTGCGTAAATTTGAATCATGGATAATCAAATCCTAATACGACGAGGATCAGGACAAAGCATAAGGAAGAAAAAGATTTATAATATATGTTTTTTTTTCTATAATCCTGAATTTTGAATATTTATAATATCTACAAATTTGTAAGGAACCGTCGGTGGGCGGGCCCGACTTGCACTTGTCCGGTTTTTAGGGTTCCGTAGCCAAATGGCAAAAAACGGAACCCTTATAGATTCGTCATGTCTGTCTGTCTGTCTGTCCGTCTGTCCGTCCGTCCGTATGTCACAGCCACTTTTTTCCGAAACTATAAGAACTATACTGTTGAAACTTGGTAAGTAGATGCATTCTGTGAACCGCATTAAGATTTTCACAAAAAAATTGAAAAATAATAATAAATTTTGGGGGCTCCCCCAAACCCCATACTTAGAACTAAAACTCGAAATATTTTTTTTTTCGTCAAACCCATACGTGTGGGGTATCAATGGATAGGTCTTTAAAAATGATATTGAGGTTTCTAATATCATTTTTTTCTAAACTGAATAGTTTGCGTGTGAGACGCTTCCAAAGTGGTAAAATGTGTGTCCCCCCCCCCTGTAACTTCTAAAATAAGAGAATGATAAATCTAAAAAAAATATATAATGTACATTACCATAAAAACTACCAGCGAAAATTGGTCTGAACGATATCAAGTAATTAGTTTTTTTTTAATACGTCATAAATCGTAAACCGCAATTTAACTTTCGTAATGTTATGGATTTCATTTTGCAATAAAAATACCATAACTATGACTCGATGGTCGTGATGGGTGAACTTTTACTCATAACGGTACCTACAGGTTTGTACGGAACCCCCGGTGCGCAAGTCCGACTCGCACTTGGCCGGTTTTTTTTATCACATAAGACAATTAAGTACTTCAGTCGACATGAAATTGGTTTTTAGGCAAGAGGCAGCCCTGGCAGCCTCAGTGCGTCTGCGGTTAATAGATATCCATTACTGGGCACTTGTCTTGAGCACGCACGCGCGGAAACATCACATACTTGGTAAGCGGTTTTGGAATCAAAAAAGTGGTACATTTATGTGATGTCATGAAAATCTTGCTAATCATTTTTTTTTCTGACAACATCATGCTTTCATCTTTGCAGCCATAGGACGTCCATTGCTGAACACAGGCCTCCCCCAATGACATTCATTGGGGGGGTTGGGGAGCGCAGTTTTTTATAAGATTTCGCACGCAGACGCTGCTGCCCGTCTCCTGCTACAGGAATTAGTCGTCTCTTACGACACGCTTCCTGTTGGCGGTGAGGAAGTGTATTCTTTACGGCCGTCCTCACACGACACGACGACGACATCAATTTTCTATAAATTCTAAAAATCTGAATTTTAGCTTTTTGTAATCATGTCAGCCTATTGCAGCCCACTGCTGGACGTAAGCCTCCCAAAGAGCGCCACAGAACATGATCTCCCGTTTTTTTCATCCAGCTACTGCCAGCCATCTTCCTAATACAAACATGTAATGAACTGAAAACATATTATGAAACTATTTGTTTTTCCCAATTATATTTTTAAAACCGATATTACTAAAGCAGCTCAAGTCTGAGGGCTGCCCAATGAATAATACTAACTAGTAAGATTAATTTAAAAATTCCGTACACTCTTTAACCTATTTAAGAAACAAACTCAGCGAATTTAAGTAAGGATTGATATAACACTCGCTAAATGGCTCGGCTTCGCGGGATCAGACAAAAATCTCATTTCCTGCTACTAATGACACTCCACTCATCCGACAGCGCACGCATGAGATTCGTTTCGTATACCTCCGTGTACAGGGGCCTTGGATTTTTTTAACCATTTGTAGTAATTTCATTCCGAACCTAAAACATTTGATTCATACCAAAGTTTTGCAACACTCGCCATGGTTGTAAGTGGATGGGTGACCATTCAAACAACTCGTTGCTAGTTTGGGCAATTTAAAGCAACAACTGTAGAAACAGTTGCGGTTGGTGAATCTTGAAACTAGGGTTGCTACGTCTGTGCAAAATAAATGAAAATTGGAAAAATTGCTAGTTGCGAGTTGCCGATAGCCGTGATATCTATACAACAAAGTCGGGTTAGTTACACCATTTATAAGTCAAGAACGGTTGAACCGATTTTTATTGTTTTTGTTTTATTGAATTTGTCTCCGCCCCGAATAGCAGAATAAATAAAAAATTACGAAAATTTTGCAAAAAAAATGTATGGCGGTACGAAGTACGCCGGGACAGCTAGTTTTATTTAAATCATTTTTTGTATTTTATATTGGACAACATCACATACATCAACATGAAACAAAAAGTTTTTCCGTGTGCTTGCATAGCGCCCTAAGGTGTGACGAGTACCATGCATTGTCATTAAAGCCCTAATTACCAGCTCGTATAAAATGGATACAATGACAAGTAATAAGTTTTTTAGAGTTCCTTACCCCAAAAGGAAAAAACGGAACCCTTATAGAACCACTTTGTTGTTCGTCCGTCTGTCTGTCTGTCTGACAGCGTTGTATTCTGACGTTGTGTGTATGATGTATGTGTTGTATGACAGCTTAGTCAAAAATTAGAAACATGGCAAGAATATGGCCTTCATTTTGAACCAACACTAGTATATTAAAATCATTACCTCTATTTTTTGAACTGAGCTGCTGGACTGAATGATGAAATAAAACATACTAATACATACTTTTAATTAGTAAAGAATAGCTTGCTTTACATTTTTAGTCCAAAACAGTAAGCAGCAAGGATGAGGCACTAAAGTAAAAATGTTAAACCGTCAAAATTTATAGAGGTCCCAATTTTAAATCTCAAAACTTTCTCGGTAAAACTACCAAAATGATTGGACTATACCAGTGCAATAAAACAGAGCGCCTGATAACTGTCTAGTGCATACAGTTTACAATAATATTGGTCGGGGTGGGGGGAGGGGGCGACGCTCATTTCTCAGGTTCGACTTCAGTATTGATATTGCTGGGTATTACGCGCCGAAAGCTGCTGGCGTCTAAGTGCTATGAAATGGCTAGAGCTGACTTATTTTTTTTACGAGTTTATGTATTTATGAGTATTTTTTTACTAAACATAAGATTGTTGAGGCATATTAACTTAGCACGTAGAACTGACGGCCGATGGTGCAGAAAGATTCTAAGGGGCACGTACCGGGAAGCGCAGCGTAGGATGTCCACCCGCAAGGTGGACAGAGCTCGCTTATTTTGCTTAGTTCCTAACTAGAAATGCGCATTGAATATTTTTTTTTTTTTTTTTTTAATTAGCCGTTTCTGTCCCACTGCTGGGCAAAGACCTCCCCCAAACCTCTCCACTTATCCCTGTCGGTGGTTAGGGCCTGCCAATCTTGGAGAAAATTGTCCAAGTCATCGCGCCATCGCTTTCGAGGTCTACCTCTCGAACGATGTCCATCAGTAGGCAGCCAGTGCGTGACGACTTTTGTCCACCTTTTAGAGTCCATCCTATGGACATGACCCGCCCACTCCCACTTCAACCCTGCAGCCTTTTCTCCCACGTCTGTGATCCCAGTTCTTGAGCGGATGATAGAGTTGCGGATCCGATCTGTCCTTCTTATACCTAGGATATTCCTCTCCATAGCTCTTTGGCATACCCCAAGTCTGGACCTCTGACTTTCGGCATTGAATATTATAGAATGAAAAATAAATAAAAATTAAATGGAAAATAAGTTGATTGCTTTTAAAGAGTTACATATATCAATATAATTATCAGGTGTACCTACTACCTCCACCGTCGTCGTCGTCCTTTTACGGAAAACGCCATTGATGATTTTATCCTTCAAAGAGACTCTGAAAATAGCTCGTTCTAAAACCCGCTATGCGACTTTGGGATTAGCTTGTCAGTACCTAGATAGACAGGGCCTGTGATGTGCTACGCTACTTAATATATAAGACACTGTATTCATTTATTGATGCCATTATTTTATCGGATTGAGTCTAATTCAGTTATTTCCTTTCTAAGTCCCGATTCGCACCGTACCTTAATGTATGTATTGACTCTCATTGACCTTGACGTCGTCTAGTTGGAACTAAGTGGGTGCGGTTTTTTAAGCGACCAAGTTTTTTTTCTTTCTGCCCTCCCTTTCCATTAGTTCCATTTCATTAGAGTCAAATAACAGGGCAACACGCACACATCACATAGCATGTGTCATTATGTCTCACACAACATAATGTCATGATACAAAATCGCGTTGTTTAAAACTAAGACGTCGTATCGTGATGGGATGCCAGACCCAAAACACTATCTGAAAACGTTTCGTAAAGTAATTCCCAACATTAACAAAAGAAATGACTGGATGAACACATCATTTTAAAAAGACGCATAAAGAAGAGGAGGAAAACAAATAAACAAATGATTTGAATGATTTGAACAAACGACATAGCTTTTAGTTTCTAAAAATCAAGTCAAGTCTAAAGTGAGCTTTAATCTTCTTCTCCTCTCTGATGTTGCGAAGCGCATTCATCTTCATTTTCCCATTTTTCCCCTTCATAGCTATCTTCAACCAGTAGCCAGCCCGGTCAGAAGTATATTTATGTTATATATATAAAAATTAATTGTAATACTTATGAAACTGCTCAACCAATTATTTAGTTTTTTTTTTTTTAATGTTCATAATTGTCAGGACAGGGCTTGTACTAAAAGAATAATTTCCTGGAAAATTTTCAAACTTAGACAAAACTGAAAATTATGAGATTATAGCTAATACACACGATTTTTTCTTTGACAGCTGATAGTCAAATTGTAACAGGAAGACTGTCAGTTAGCTTGTAAATAAGGAAAAAGAAAAACAAACGAAAAGCATGGTCGATCTATTTTAATGGTTTTTATTTATCATTTAAAGAGCTTTAGAGTGCAAGTTTGGTGTAGTTTGTGTTCTAATGTTTGGTGAAGTGATAAAGACCTGAAACTATTGAAATATCATTGTATTCAACGCTGCATCGAGTGTCAAGTGACTTGTCTCAAGACAACTTGCTTTAGACCCGATAGCGTCTTGAAACCTGCTTCTACGGGAAGAGTAGCCTGCACTGAATCCAAGAAAAGCAATAAAAAAACTAAACACCCGTTATTTATTGTGAACACTATACCAAAAATACTCGACATTGGCAGAATCACCGCTCTAAGTCCATAATTTAAAAAAATAAAATAAAAATAGATTGCCAGTTCTAAAAGATTGTATGGCATTCTGGCTGGTGGAGTAATATTTGTTTAATCTGCACCGACGACACCGCGCCGCAGACTATTGCTGGATAATCTAAGCTCTATATTTAACGGGTCCGGATTACTTCGTCCGTTATTGGAGAGCACTTTGCTAAAATTCGAAATGCAACGGAATTATTTAATAGAATTTAGTAGGCTGGAAATAGATGTGTGTTTTGCTGTATTTGAAATGAAGAGGTAGCTTGAAAAAATATTATACCAACAAATCACTACTAAATAAAGAAAGAATGTTTTTTCGAAAGTGATTGTCAATGTAGGAAACGATTTTTTCTATGTTGTCTCGGGTCTGGTCTGATGTTGTGGTACGTTGTTTCTGATTTCAATAACACAAGAAGTAGTAGCTTTAGCTACTTGCCTTAGGATTAGAGCAATGTATGTCATGTTTAATATTTATTATTATTATTTTATTGCAGGGCTATTTTGCCTAGATTGCCTAGAACAGCCATAAATTTAAAATCAGCGAGCATCTTCTAATCAAACAGAAAACACTTTTATTTAATATGTAACTAGAGCTAGTTCTTGTAGCTCCCAAGTATATGTATAATAGTGTAATTGAATGCGGGGCCCCGAGGCGCACTCGCGGGAGCCCCTCAAATCTACTTACTGCCTCTTTGTATTGACGATCGGGGCCCTGGAACTACTAAACATAGAAAATAAACAAAATAACATCAGAATATTTCTTTTTTTTATTCTGGTCTCGTGATTGGTATCAATGGGCATTATAACAACTAACAGAACTTACAACATTATTGTGTTTTTGTAATTTTATATTTTAGTTAAGTATGTCGTTTGTGTCGGTTAAAACGATGTTATATAACAAAAAAAACCTACAGAAAAAGCGCACTTTACTCGGAAAAAGTCAGAAGACAACGTCAATCTAAATATACCAGCTGTTGTTTGCGACTTTGTTTGCATGGTCTTTGCAAAACAATAATTACTTAGTTTAAACTAAAGTCAATATTTTTTTTTTCCATTCAAAAATGTTTGCAAACTGAACAGGGCTTTGTTAGCCCGACAAATACTTAAGGCGGTGCCGAGCGGGAGAATCCAACTGCAGAACAAGTCAGCGCCGACGCCTACACTGCATACGCTAAAATTGCTGAAAACATTGACATATTTCACTGTCCTCTAAGTGAATTGTATTAGCAGATTTTTTATTATTGATTGGCATTGTATTAATTGTGTACTAGCTGACCCGGAAAACTTTGGTTCGCCAATAAGAGTTTCTGAACGCTGTTTGACAGGTACGAACAGTTAGTAGGGCAAAATAAAGTTTATATTTTTACTACTTTCCTTGCATTTTTTTTATATTTTCTAACTTGAACCTTTCTTAGACTTCTACAAATATTTTAAGCCCAAAATTAGCCAAATTCGTCCAGCCGTTCTTGGGTTTTTGTGAGACTAACAAACGTTAATTTATTTTTATATATATAAAAAAATATATATATATAAAAAAAAGAACTTGTTCTGTTTTTAAGTTGCTTAACTATTGGGCTTCCTGTAAAAATAGATAAAAGCTTGGAAATAAACAAATAAATAAAATAAAAATACCCTCATTTGCCGTGCTCACTCCTTCGTACATCGCTGAACGCCGCTTGTGCGCCCGGGGCCCGTAATGACATCACTGAACGATAGGCACTGGCGCTTCTGAGAGAGATTTTTATCCAAGTGCACAGCCTATTTATACGTCATAAACATAATGCTTGTTTGCAGCTATTAAAGCTTTGTAGCTCTATCGCCGTTTTAAGACTATAACGCATTTTACACTTTTTTATTTAACTACCTGGTGGCATTCGAACCAACGACGAAATTATATATTTTTTATATTTTCCGCAAAGGTAAATAAATAAATAGTGGACAAAATTAATTTAATCCTAAATAAGGTAAATAGCTAAAGTACTTTGGTGGATTATCGCTTGCAGTAACGCTATTATAAAATTAATAATAAAATTAAAGTACATTGCCAGGTGCAAGCTAATTTGCTCTTTATTCATAGTCAAGAGTCAAAAAGTCAAAAGTCAAAAGTCAAAAATCATTTATTCAGTTTAGGACAGAAAACTGCCACTTATGAACGTCAATAATAACATTATAGGTATTAAGATAGTACAGTGAGAATAGCTATTTATTTTAGCAAATTTCTATGATTGTCAATTCTAGATTTATCCTATTCTGTGCTTCTGATATAGAATTCAGAAACAACAACAGTACCACTATACCCAGACCCGAGATAATATAAAAAAGTTCGTTGCTCTTCATCGACCAAACCGGGAATCGAACCCAGCATCAGATATAGCGACGCCAAGTCCAGAGTGCTCGCCTCTTGGCTACGGAGGTCGTGGGTTGACTAGTTTAACGAGCATGTCCTGAATATAGCAGATTATTTATGTAACACCATATGCTTATAACTTTTAAAAGGTTTTGTCAGTAGCCCTGTATATTCGACTTTTAATTTACGAGAGCCCCAAAAGAGTGTAAGAAAAAGAGCATTCCCTCCACGCGGCACGTACACGTAGATGTAAGGGAAACTTTTCTAATTAACTTTACCACAAGTTTTCGCCTTCGACCGAAGAGGCTTTTGTTGTCTTAGTTTTGTGAACGCGTTAACTGGCTTTACGGGGTGAGTCAAACCAATAGACCAGGGATCACCAATTAGTTTCATTGCGGGTCCGTTTACAATAAATACAGTATGTAAAATAACAGAGGGCGTTCCCTTTAGCCAGTTTATCTACATCATTAATAGATTAAAATTTAAATTTAAATTTACAAAACTAGAATTTAAAAAATGATAATCCATAAAAAAACGAAATGCCTGTTAAAAACAATAACCGTAACGCGGAATGATAACTAGCGTAATTACAATGCGCAAACTGGCAACGTCGCTTTTCTTTCTTGCTCATCATCATTTCAGCCATAGGACGTCCACTGCTGAACATAGGCCTCCCCCAGTGACTTCCAGATTGGCCGGTTGGAAGCGGCCCGCATCCAGCGGCTGCCTGCAACCTTTACCAGGTCGACTGTCCACCTTGTAGGTGGACGTCCTACGCTGCGTTTGCCGGTACGTGGCCTCCATTCCAGAACCTTTCTACCCCATCGACCGTCAGTTCTAGGTGCTATGTGCCCCGCCCACAGCCACTTCAGCTTGCTTATCTGTTGGGCTATGCAACCGTTGGGCTATGTCAGCAACTTTTGTTCGTTTACGAATCTCCTCATTCCTGATTCGATCTCGCAAAGAAACGCCGAGCATAGCCCTTTCCATAGCACGCTGTGCAACCTTGAGCTTTCTTATGAGGCCCATAGTGAGAGGCCACGTTTCAGTTTCACGTTTCTTCCCACCGTGTCAGGTGAGAAAAGGGTTCATTATTTTTTATGAAATTTTAAATTAAAAACAATTTTATTCTAAATGGGAATGCTGTAGTATAATGGGTTAACGAGAACGCCTTTCGTTAGAACATACTGTATAAATCTGTCGCGGTCCGGTTTATCATCGGACGTCCACTGCTGAACAAAGGCCTCCCCCAATGATTTTTCATCGGGGGGATTGCCAATACTCGCCACGCTTGGCAGGAGGGTTGGCGAGCGCAATTTTTTATAACATTTCTCACAAAGACACTGCTGCCCGTCTCATGCTACAGGAATTAGTCGCCTCCTACGACACGCCTCCTGTTAGCGCTGAGGATTAGTTTTTACGGCCTACGGGATACGGCACTCGGTCCATTTGGTAGATGATAACTAGCAACCAAGATTTAAAATAAAATGTCATATCTAGGCTAGGCTATCCGATAAGCGGCAGAGACAAGACAAAGCGTTAATTAAATTAAATTAATGGTTTAGATTATTCGGGCAACGATCAGTAGATTTCGTCACCTTTATTTCGTTATTTTAGTATTTCGATCTCAAATATACTGTGTGATATGGCAAATATTTCGTAACACGAAAGTGAAAACAAACTTAGTTGAATTTATTAATATGGAAGTACTTACGCTGTGATGCTTATAGCCAAGAGGCAGTAGCACTGTGGTAGTGATTACTTACGAAACCTTGCAGCTGATGTTTGGGTGTAAGGGGCCCAAGCCAACCTCACCTGCCAGTCGGTACACCTGCTAAACAACGGACGAGGCTCTGGCGCAGGCTTTCCCTTCGGGGTTGGGTGGTCGGACGGCAGTCGCCCTTGTAAAAGCATGCCACACAACCATGGTGCGTGCTTGCAGCTGATGTTTGTGGATGGGTGACAGTTCCGACCATATTCAATTATATTTATTACAAGCATCTCCGTGCTTCGGAAGGTACAATAAAAGTTTGCCCCAGCTAATAACACTTGACACTAATTCTAATCAGTATTAATTGGTCTTAAAGCGTCCCGCTTTACACACTAGAGGCGTCGGGCGTGGGTGTGGCACAGGAGCGACATCGCTCCTTTCATCATCATCATCATCATGTCAGCCTATTTCACTGCGAGACGTAAGGCACGATCTTTCGCCTTTTTCATCTATCCACTGTCAGCCATTTTCTTAAGGTCGTCGGTCCATCGAGTTGCGGGGCGTCATAAACTACGTTTACTAAGACGTGGTCTTCACTCGAGAACCCGTTTACTCAACCTTTCATCGGTTCTGAGATAGATGCTTCTTTCATATTTCATTTAAAATGTAAAGAAGTGACGGGATGCATGATACACACAGGGGGCACGGTGCGGTATAGACCAGGCGAGCCGCGTAAGAGGCGTTTTACAAATACATTCAAATTATTTATTCACAAAATACACGTATTTACAAAGAAATTGGTTTGTACAAAATGAAACTGTATTTTACCGTGCCTGGTGTGTGATTAATGGAATAGATTTTATTTTAAATGTCAAATAATGAAAGTCGTGTATGTGTGACAGTGGCCAATATTGTGTCTTAAAAGGGCGCAAGCGCGATTATTGCACCGCCATTTTGTAAGATAGTGCTCTATCACTGGACTTCCACATTTTTTGAAATGCCCTGCAAAGCAGCGCTTTCAGACTAGCCTTTCTTATGCGTATACACAGCATAAAAGCGCGTCAACACTACACACTACACGTGGTTCGAAAAACGAACTTAAACGCTTATATAAAACGCCAATGTGAGCTTTAAGCTCGATATATTTTACTTACTAAAGGGTGAGACTTGCACAGAGTTACCAGTAATCAGTAGGTTTGTATACTTACATATAGCTTAAATGTTATTTGGTAAATGATGTACAAAAACGAAAACAAATTCAAACTCAAAGCATTTATTTGCAACAAACAATTCCATAATAATATCCAACAATAATTATTTGGTATTTTTCTATAATCGTTATCGCATCAAATATATGCGTTTTTTCACAGTTTTTCAACCGTTTGGGTTATTTTACTAGTTTAAAACTTAAACATCTACGTCAATGGTATCTAAAACACATAAAACTACATTTACTTTTGTTTATCAAATAGTAAATATTACATAACTAGTTACTTTACATAGTTATCTCTGCAATAGCTAATACGCTCAACAATGCCTTAAGGAATAGGTTTTTCATTAAATAATCCTATGGATTTTAATACGGTTATAATTATAATGTCCTAGTTTATTCGGTAACTTCCCTTTAGGGGTGATTTAACAGCTCTTATACATATTTAACTGAGACCAAAATTTAAATGGCAAAAAAAACTTCCCCATACTACTTAAATAGCCGATCAGTTGTTAGGCGAGGGACATACACAAGCAAGAGGCATTGGCTTGTCACGGTTGCGGTGCATTCGTGGCACAGGCGAGGCGCGGGCGAGACGCGGTGGTGGCGCTGTCGGTACGCGGTCGTGGCGCAGTCGTTACACGGGCGTAGCGCCTGATTAGCACGGGCTTGGCGCCAGCGTTGCTTGGAAGTAGCGTCACAGAATATATAATAGGATAAATGTCGCGTGGGCGTAACGCTTGCGAGGCGCAACTGAAGCAGAGGCGAGGCCAGGTGCGGCGCCGCTGCTTTTGAACATAAACTCACCCACGCCACGCAGAGGGATGGCCACGCCCGCCCGCGCCACGCCGACGCCTCTGGTATATGTCCCGCGCCTCATAGAATGTTTTTTTTACATTTCGAAATTGGCCCTTAATAAAAGTTGTTGTGGAGCAGTAAAATCACGTTAGGAAGTTATCTAGGTAATAGGACCTAGTATAGGTAGGTAGTTATTTGGCACAGTGAAATCTGATACTAAAGCTTCGTATTCACTAGCGTAAACTGTCCCTCACTTGTCGCTTAAAACGCGACGTTGTCCTGTCCCAAGGCATCTTGTCTCTCAGTCTTTTGGGTCGGTCTTATTTGTTTATGGAACTTGAGTTCATCGGTCAGAATGACCGTTTTTCTTTTATTTGTTTCAAGTTCAAGTTCAAACGTTTATTTGCCAAAAACACAGTAACTTACAGTTGTCAAGGTTTATACAGTGCGTGTGTTTAGTCTGCTCGCAGACGTGCAAAAATTAAAATGCATTTACATAAAATAAATAAATAAAATTTAAAATAAATCTTGATTAATTACAAACAAATGTCACAAAATATAATTACTTAAACAGAAAACAAAATTAGAGTAAAATAAATTAAAATTAGTGTCGCCAGTCATAATATTCCCTTAAACTATAAAAACATTTTTTAAATATAGGCCCATTAAGCATTTTAAGCTCTTCAGGGAGCAAGTCATATAATACAATGCTCATGTTGATGGCGTTTTTTTATAGATGTCTTTGCGACAGGGAGGTTGATTTATTAAGTTAGTATATTGTTTTCTAATTTGCCTAGTCGTGACTTCCTTTCGTGTTTTATAAAGGCTGGGGAAGGCCTTTATAAAGGAGCAAGCTTCTCTGATGTATATGGATGGTAGCGTAAGCAATCCAAACTTTTTGAAAAGGGGCTTACAGCTATCCCGGTACCAGACGTTGCTTAAGGCACGAATACATCATTTCTGTATTATGAAGGCTCAATTAATCTCCACGGAGTTACCCCATATGAGAACGCCGTAATTAAGCACAGACGACACGTATCCATGGTAGGCGGTAAGTGCAGCTTCAGTTGATACTGTTTGACGCAATTTCCTAAGAGCAAAAGCAAAGCGCTCTAGCTTTTTACAAATAATGTCAATATGGTTTTTCCAATTTAAATGTGTGTCAATATTTATCCCTAGAAATTTAAAAGTATCTACTTCGTCAATTGTTTCATTATTAAACTGTATATTCAGTTGTTGCTTTGTTGTATTGTAAGATCGAAATTGCATGACTTTAGTTTTACCTACATTAATATGCAAGTCATTAGCTCTAAGCCAAGTTATTATGTTTCCTAATGCAGTATTTGCTGGGGCATTAATAGAAATATTGTCTTCAGCCTTTACCACAATTGTCGTATCATCTGCAAAAAGTATACATTTATTCGAGGTGGCGTATGGAAGGTCGTTAACATATAACAGAAAAAGCAGTGGACCTAAAATGCTACCTTATGGTACTCCTGCTTTCCTAATTAACAATTGAGAAATCCTTAACTATTTTATGGTTATTTTTTTGAGACTTTTGTGATCTCTGTACATTGTTTTTTATCTCTTAAGTAGCTTTCGATACAGTTATATGCCTTTCCCCTAATGCCGTACAATTCCAATTTATTTAGAAGAATGTCATGATTTACAAAATCGAATGCACTACTCATATCAAGAAATACTGACAAAACCGGTTTGTTATTGTTGATGCTTTCTGTAATATCCTTTACTAGATTGAAGCAAGCGAGGGTAGTCGAACTTCCCTTGCGAAACCCGAATTGATTAGGCTGCAATATATTACATGAAGCTATAAAGTTATTCAGTCTTGAATACATCGCTTTTTCAAACACTTTGGACAGAACAGATCCTAGAGTAATCGGTCTATAGTTACCGAGTTCTTTTTTGTCGCCCTTTTTATGTAATTGCTTTACGATCAAGAATTTAAGATCCTCGGGGAAGGTGCTATCCAGAAAAGACAGGTTAATGATATGCATGAGGGGTCGACTAATAAAACCAGCACAACTTTTAAGTACACGAGCAATTATAGAGTCATACCCACCAGACTTACTATTATTTAGTGACATTATTATATTGTAAGTCTCACTCTCATTTATGGGCTTCAAATAAATTGTTCGTGTGTTAGTGCCTTTAATGTTATGTTTCACTCTATTATTTTTGGGCTCCTGTTGGCGGGTCAGATTAATAAAATAATTGTTAAATAAATTGCAAATGTCAAGTGGATCCTTATATGTCACATTATCGAAGTTAATTATGTCAATTTCACTGCTACCTATTTTTTCCGAGATAGTTGCGAAGATAGTATCCCATGTGGCCTTACTTTTATTTTAACTTGTCATTATATACTTGTAATTAAAAAATTTTTTTAATAAATATTCAAATTCATACTTAATAGAATCAATTTCTATATTTAGTTTAAAGGCGACATAATTTAATTTCGACATGTATCGAGTACTATTGTGGATGTGATGATCATTTTGCTGGACGTCTATAAATTTACAATTTTTGTATTGCTTAGCGATTAATTTTGACTGAGAATTAACAGAATTAAAATTCAAGTCGCTTTTTTTACACACGCTTAACATTAGTATTTTACAACAATTACAATGAAAACAGACATTACTTAGGTTACATAATAAATAATATGGATCCTTATCATTGCTTCATATTCATAGAACAGACGATATTAATTTTCACCTACTCTCATAAATACTTTTTTTTTCACGAATGGGGCTGTTTTATTCAAATATACAACTTAAAACTAATAAAAGAAATAAATTATATTTACAAAATATACATTAAAATACATAAGAAATATAAAAATGTATACTTACCTATAAAATTATAAGAGGTTATAAAAGCCCAATATCACCTATTCCTTCAGAAAAGTTAGAGGTGCCCAAAGCCCATAGGTGCCTTTTAGGCTGGCTGCATTAACTAGACGACTGGCCAAGCTTATTCGTTGGCCAAGGTAGCCTGCAGCCCTCAACTCACCAGAAACATCGAAGATAAATAATGGTTTCTTTTTTTTTTTCAATATAACAAAATAATATATATATTTTTTAATTATCCATATAAACTGACGTTCTACCTCGATGATAATGTATGAGCAGATAATGTATGAGTATGAGATAACTTAAGAGCAGCTTTTTTTTTACATAGATTGTATGTTGAACCTATCGCAAAAGTGGTTAGGCTACTGTTTTATAAATAAGCTAACCCTGTGTTATATATTCTGTGGTATAATTTATTTTATTGTAATTTTTTATAACTTAAAAAATAATAATTAAACACTAAACAAAATAATTAACATTCTAGAAAACAAAACCTGTAACTTATATAACATTAACAATTACATTATACAACATTCTTTGGCTGTTACATGGTATTTACTAATCATATTTCAATAATATCTACACCTCTTGTTTATACGACTGTGACAAAGCCTAAATTCAGCAGTCTAATAACTACATCAAGTTTTCTTAAATAGTTTTAGGAATGGTTTAAACTGTCGTCTATTTTTGTTTGTTTTTGGCTTACGTTGCATTTAGGACACGGTAAACGGTAGGAATAAAAGGTAGGAAAACGGATTGACAGTTAAATATCGAATGGAAGATACGAAACGGGAAGGAAAAAAGGATCAGTGAAAATATATGTGACATTCAAGCAATATTATAGGTTAGATAAAGTATTACTTGTGTAATGTTGTGTGATATTAATATTTAATATTACTATGGATAATAAATGCATAAAACATTAAAAATATTAATATCCTTAGAACATAGGAGACATACAATGAAAGTAGGAACATGAACATGGGCAGATAGAAGTGAGTTCATGAAAAAAGTATTTTTGAACTTGGTAGCATGATGTGTAAAATGTCATGTTGGCAGATGTCATGTTGACAGATGTCATGATTTTTACCTCGTTTTACCTTGTTTGGCTACCAAACCCTGATAAACTTATTACAAAATAAGTACAACTAAGAAATACAAAGATTTAGTCCTACGGCAATGTATTACTTTTCTATTAAAAAGGGAGAAAGTTCTTAATTCAGTTTTATTTTTTAAAGGTTTGTTACCTCAGAACTCCGCCTCAGAACTTTATAAACCGATTTGTTTTATTTTTATTTGAATTGGTAAAATTCCAGATTGGTCCCTTATTTATCAAAATCCAATTCTGATGTTAGGGTCTATACGGATTTGAGAGTCTTTCTCAAATATTTTAGGCATACATATAATGATTTTAGTATAATCTGCTGTGGTTTTGTTGTAAGTTATTTAAGTTGTAAGCTTTTTTGTCTATTTTTAATGATAAATCTCTTAAAGACAAATGTTTACTTCAGAAGCATACCGGCGTAAGTTGTATAACCGTTGTACGCCCGAATACTTCTGAGCTGAAGGATTTAATAAGTGCAAGCACATTATACCATACGTATCTACACCGATTTCATCATCTATTGTTCCACTTTAACGGCGTTTTTTTTTTCATTTTTACATTAAAATATCGTCGTATATAGTCATTTTAAAAAAAAAGTTTCCACAATCACACCAATTAGCTAGCCTTGGGGCTTAGTTTGGACTAAGCAAAGCTTGTAGTACTATGGCGACTAGATAACAAAATAATGGATAAACATAAATACTTTTATAAACATTCATGAATTAGGTAGAAATGCTCGTGCTCATCACACAAACATTTGCCCCTTGCCGGTTCGAACCCGCAACCGCTGACTTTGTAGTCCAGAGGGCGAATCACTACACCTCGGTCGACAGTCGTCGGTAAAAAATGTTACTATTAGAGGCGCCTTGTCAATAATACGTAAACTATATAAAAGTCACTTTATTTCAAATACGGTGGCTGTACTCCGTAATTGTCTATGACAAAAACTCATTTGCGTGTTGGGCCAAGCAAGGTAGGGTTCCGTAGATTTCCGTCACATATGCGGTATTTTATACATGTTTTACATAATTAACAACATCATTTAGGTAATTTGCTTTTCCAAGTACATTTTACATGTTAACCCTAATTTTACTAAAATTGCCATGTACGCCTATAATATTGTAAAATTTCCCATAATTTTTCATAGATCCAATCATCGGAATTGGATTTTGATAAAAATGAGACCATAAATAAATAAATAAAAATAAATATTGGATAACATCACATACATTGCTCTGATCTTATGGTAAGTAGCTTAAGCACTTGTGTTACAGAAATCAGAAACAACGATGGTATCACAACACCCAGACCCAAGACAATATAGAAAAGTAATTTTTCTACATTGACCGACCGGGAATCGAACCCGGGACCTCAGAGATAGCGACACTAAGTCCGATATGCTCGCCTCTCGGCTACGGAGGTCGTCAAATAACCAATCTGAAGATATATGGCGAAATTCTGTGGTAACAAACACAAAACCGAAGAACCTGCTCCATTTTCTTAAGATGGTTAGAAAGACGCCTAAACGACATGAGTGGATCAAAACGAGTTTCTCTTCGTTTCGATTTGCTCCTAGTGTGGCATGTGCTTAATACTTTGAATAAACAAGGATTATTAGAAGACTCCCATCCACTAATCGGCATTGGGCCCAGTAATGGAGTATGGCCCAAATCAAAGGCGGTTCCCCGAGCAAATGACCTTGAGCATGTATTTCCTTACTATCTCGTACGGCACGCCATAGAAACGGAAGTTTGTAAATCATAAAATATTGGCAGAAAAAATCAATAACAGGCCTATTTTAAGTATTTTAAAATTTCTATCGATTAGTCAAAGCCAAAAATTAAGATAAAGATTACTTACGGAGGAGATGCATAAAATATTTTTTTATCGACGTAGTTTAACAGCCTGTTTTCGTAAATATAAAATATAGTAAATAGAAATTTTAACCGATGATTTTAAAGATAAAACTTCAAAGATTATTGTTATGTCTTTCAATTATCTTTATATGCATTAAATAAAATGTAGGAAGTTGCTAAAATGTTGGAAAAAACTAGTTTTGGGGGGGTACGGCCTTAAGTGCCGCCTGCGCCCTCCAGTGGGGTGTTCTTTTAAAGGCTTATTTTACTTTTTATAATACACAATACTTTTGTAACTAGCTGTCAACACTAAGATCAGAGATCATCAAGCCAGAAAGCACCGTTTTTTGTGCAAAGGATTCCACCACCTTCGAAAATTCTCGTACGAAGTTGGAGTCTCCACCTTACTTTTGTTATTTAGAGCTTCGCAAACCGCACACACGTTTTCAGCCGCTGTGGCATCGTGATACGTGTAGTGCTGTCTCCACTTAAAAAAGTTACGGTACTGATCAGGTGTAACGATTAGATGAAATATCTCAGCTGCCAGGTCTTCGGGGCTTTGTTTCAGAGCGTTTAAATACGAGCCAGGAGGGAGGAACCTGAAGAAAAGATGGACACTCAATACATATTATTTTATACATAATCAGCCGGCGTCAGACCAGTGCTGGACATAGGCCTCGCCCAATACACGCCTCTGAGTCTGATCCTCGGCTATTCCTTTCCATCTACTGCCAGCAGCGTTGCGTATATAACGTCTAACTGAAATAGTGGTAAATATTTCTAGAGGTCAACTAGAACACGATAAGGATAGTGTTTATAAAAGTAGAAACTTAAACCTAACAACCAATTTATTAATTTCATTACTTATTTATTATTGTAATTGGTTTTGTACGCATAACGCCATCCCTAAATTCTATTATTTACGAGATGACCATTTACCCTATTTCGTCAATGATTTTACTAAGCATCGTAAGGACTAAAAAAACATACTCTTTGACCTCTAGAAATATTGAGCACTATCCGTTATTATAGTCGCTCCACCTTGTCGGCGTACATACAATACATAGACTAAATATGCAAAATACATAGAATATGATACACATCTTAGTCCCTTACTGTAAGCCTAGACACCCTATGACTTTGTTATACCTCGTTATACAGTCAACATCAAAGTAACTAAATATGTATATCTAGCTTAGTATCTAAATATTCCAAAAGAATCTCATTGCAAAACATGTCACAATAGTCTGACAAAATCACAAAGCAAAAGTAAAATACAGAGATCAGGTTATTGTGACATTTAGAAGAGTCAGTTCTTTTTTAAATTTGTTTTTGATCAGCTACTTTTAATGCCGAGTGTACAACTAACCTAGGTAGGAGATGAACTCCAATATATCTTACTTTTTTACACTGTTGATTGTATTAAGTGCGTGAAATTATGTGGTAATGGTGTATTTCTTTAGAATAAATGAAAAACCAACACAATACGCAACGCCACCACTTGCCACCACTCACTCACTCACCACTTGCTGATAAGTTCCAGATAACCTATCTGGCACTTTTTTCACAGATAATTGTATGGGTTATCTGTCGAAACAAGTGCTAGATAGGTTATCCGGAACTTAGCAGCAAGTGGTGAAAGTGGCCCTAAGTCACACTCGTTTATCATGGACGATTGCAATTTAAGAAAAAAAATACAGCATTTCTTAAAAAAGTGTTTAATGTATGTTGTAGTTATCTAAATCCACTTCAACAACACCACACAACGCATGCACACAAACCTTAAGTAAGTAATCTATAACACAAACACCTACTAATAAATGACCTTATTTTGTGTCACTTGCACTTGGGTGCAAGTGACACAAAATAATCGCATCGCTCACGTCGTTCGATTATAAACGTTAATTTGTATTACTTTTCGATCGATTTATGGGAAGCGATTGTTTTATGGTACTCAGACTAGTTAGTTCATTGATCGAACTAGAAGGAACTATAGTTCCTTATGCAATGGGGATTAATGTAACGTTCGCATCAAGCATCTAGAGTTGCCAACTATATTGTTGAAGTCTGAATTATTTCGGACTATAATTTAATACTTTTTATTGTTCAATAAAAATAAAATGTACTGTTTTGTATAAAAAGTGAGTTCAACGTTTATTTTAATTTTAAAAATCGTGACGAATCGAAACGAAAAGACGTGACTTACTATTACTTGAGAAAAATTCAACAAAAGTATGTATTGAAATTGTCATATACAGATAATATTTCCAAAATACTGTGGTTTCATTTCCTGACCTTAATATACTTTATTTCTTATACAAAAAGTTGGTAACTAAGTCTTATTGGAGGGCATACTTCTGGTGACACACATTTAACGTATAAAACTCGATAAATAATCCATTGTTTAAAGTGATACCTAAGTGCTTTTTAAAAGTGCTTCGATATCATATCATTGGATAGCAGATATAATTACGGGTCAGTGACTCAGTACAATGGACGGATGTCAGAAAACAATTGATTAAAAGTATTTTAACGGACTTTTGCTAACATTTAAAAGGGTTTTGATATTTTGTTTGATGGACAGACGATAGCGCTAACATGAAATAACTACGTCTACCAATAGATGAAGTCCCAATACCGATAGATCCCGAATTTGTATCAAAATCGAAAGTGAATTATTTAACTCAATAAATAAAGCAAAAAAAACAAATTCAACCAACAATCGGGAAGGGCTAAGCACGAAACACGTTAATACAACTAAAAAAAACGAATCCTTAGTAGATAAGCTGTTAATGCTGTTAATTCTTTTTATAAATATCTTCTTTTTTTTTTTAATCGATACAATTAGCAATATCTTATATCACCATGTTACTATTTTCAAAACGAACAGGTATTTATAAAGCTGTTCCCCTCGTAAAAAGATAAATTCCTATTAGGGTAACCCGAGTTTTTGACCCTTAATTTGGTTTTTAACTAAATAATATGAAAGGAGAGCAAGATAGGCAACATATTATCCATAGAGTAAACCTGATCCATAGACTTCATCGCCACTTATGATAAGTAAAATTGTAGTTGAAAGTACTGACCTACTTACTTGAAGAAGAATAATTAAAATTTGCGTCAAGCAAGGATGGTCAAGCATTAACTATTAGTATATCAATCAATTATTGAACAAATTAAGAAATTACCTGGTATAATCAGCTGCTCCGTAAACTATGGGTACGGTATCATGTTGCAATGCTGTAAGTAGTTTTTCCGAAACATAGTCTTTCGCAAAAGAATTTTCTAGCGAGAGGTAAAAGTAGTAATCTCTTTTTAACATCGAATCGCATTTAAATTTCATTTCTATCGGACATTTCATTGTTCCACAGGCACCAAATACATCGACAGTGAGGCCATAAGTCGCCAATCCAGACTGTAGAGTCCTCACAAACTCTCTTCTACCATTTCTATCAGCACAAGAAGACACAAACCAAGCAGCTGCCTTTCTTTTACTCGTCAGCTGAATTGAGAAGTCGTTATCTACTTGTGTCATATTAGAAACCCACTCCATTTTCTGTTTCGGTCCCACAGGTTTTCCATTTCTGTCTTTTATGATGATATAGGGATATGGAATGTCGGAATCAAGTCTGTACGTGGCCGTCCAATTAAAGAATCCATCGAACATGCTCTGGCAGATAGGGTAGTTGTCATCGGATTCGAGATTGAAGAAAATGAATTTCTGGTGAGGTGACCTCTTTTTAGGGAGCTGATATTTCTGCATGAACCTCAAGTTTCGGCCGTTGAATGCGATCGCATCGAAACGAGACGTATCACCTCCCAAGAACGATTTGTTGGTAGTAACATAGCAGTTGATCACCGAGCAATTGTTTTTGAGGAAAGCTCGCTGACCTTCGCCGAGGAAGTAAAATGGAGAGTAGTCCTGGGGAGTCCATAGAAGAATGTATTTGAGATCTCTGGACTGCCGATGCTTTCTGTAAACGTTTGTGTATCTGATGTCTCTAGCGACATCTTTGAGGGCTTCTTGGATGATGATGTCTTCTCTATTGTCTGGCTGGATCCAGAGCACAGAAAGAATACCGAAACAGCTGATAAGGAGTAAGAATCGAACTGATATCACCTGCTTTAGAACCAAGTGGTAGTTATCACGTCTCGCCATTTTGCCGGCGCATTTTTTGCGATTCGTCAACGATTAAACATGAATAAATGTTTGCTTAATTTGGGTTTCTCGTAGCGTGCGTAGTATTTGGCTGAAATATAAAAAAAAAGTTAGTAGTCTGACGAGTCTGACAGTTGGCTTTAAGCACGGCTGAACAGTATTTTAATTACTTGCAATTGAAATACGTTACAACAAAATTTCATTGTATTTTAATTACTTCTTAAAAATTTAATTTGTAGTTTGTACCAAGATATTTCAAATACCTGAAGCTAAGGTATTTTGTATTAAGTATTTTAAATACTTCAAATATATCTTCACATAAATATATTAAGTGATAAATTAGCTGACACAAACACTAAATACACTAGAATCCAGAGTAAAACTAGAATGTCAATCTTTCAAGTTGGCAACGTTGTACGTACATACATTGTTAAGTATCTTGTCTATAGCCATTATCATCGTTTCGACGCTTCTTATTTATTTTTAATTTCTTTATCTTACGAATAATCTAAATATATAATAAAATATATAATCATCTTAAGATGATTAAAAGGTTAACCTTTAAACCAGAAAAGCCAAACTATTGTGTCTTCCCGGCAGCCGGTTTCTTGAATCTTGCAAAGTAAAGGCGTTTTTCCACTACAGCCGTCACCGGGACGTCACCGAAAAACCATATTATAGCCATGGGCAGTAATGTTTCCACTGTGACCGAATTTGGCGGTTGACTTTGCTCATCATCAGCCTTTGGAAGTCCTTTGGTGCGCATGGGCCTCTCCATAGAACGCCACAGCGAGCGGCTCGTGGCAGTTTGCACCCAGCGGCTTCCTGTAACCTTGACTAGGTAGTCAGTCCACCTGGTGGAAGCCCACTGCGCGTCTTCTAGTTTTACCATGGTCACACTCGAGAACTTTTCTAACCCAACTTTCTTAGCTATGACGGTTACTTTTGTTCTTTTACGGATATCCTCACATAGGATCTTATCTCGAAAAGAAGCGCCAAGCATAACTCTCTCCACAGCACGCTGGGTAACTTTGAGCTTATTAAAAAGGCCAATAGTCAAGAGTCATATCTCATTGCCGTAAGTCATCACTGGCTACATGTACTGCCAGAAAACAAGGAAGACGAAGACTTTAGTGTTCGATCATCATCTGTCGAGGTCCATATTCGTCAACAACTTCGAAAGTATCGTTCCTAATAACTATTGGTTACCTTTACTATGTTCACCTTAAGACTCACCTTTTGGGAGATTATTAGGCCAAGCATATAACCAAGATCGAATAGCGCCGAACTACTCTTCGGCCGGACAGAGTTTGGGTGGGGTGACGCACGTGCGTTAGACATGCGACTAACCTACTTACTACTTAGTAAGTATGTATTACATATACTACTACTTCGGTCCCATCATCTCGATCTCGGTGACGTCCTGGTGATGACGGATGCGGTGTTATTTATTACGAATACTTAATACGAATCAAGACACAATGGATAGTAAAACTGCGGCGAACGGCGGCGATGCAGTGATTTGAGTAAAATATGCTGTATGTATTTAGCTAAGGGCAACCATGGGTATATGGGTATATGGGTATATATCGAGTATATGGGTAAAAACTTTTTCCACCTATTTACACCTTATATAGGTGATTTATGTTTAATTATCATATTTTCAGCAATAGACTGTGGTTATATTTTAAAATCGAATATAATAATTTTCCCATTGACCCACTTAACTTAAACTATAGAAATGAATTATGGTTTTATTTTTATTTAATGACACACCATTTAAAATTTTAATTAATGATACGTTTTTGGATTTTAACATTGGTTTTGGATTTTAAATGTTTTATAATGTTCTGATTTAAATTTTATTTTTGTTTTATTTTATTAGTGATTTTTGTTATTATGAACGTGGCTGTAATCGTAATTTTTGCCTTTAGGAAGCGAAAATTGAGGAAAACATTCGGACAATCTTCGATGCTAGTGATTTTTCACTTACACCTGGTATGAAATGCCAAGTCCTGTCAACTCTCGCCGATACAAAAATATCACAGTTGTGACCGTGCTATTGATGATGATGATGATTATCTAGAAGCGGATTTTTTGTTGTATAAATTATATGACATTCCTAGTTTATAAGGTGTGTGCTCCTTAAGTACTACTAATTCACGGAACCTAAATGTTCTACACTTCTACTACAGAATTAATATGGGTTCTATTCTGAATCACTCATATTGGTAAGTGATAGTGATGCAACAGACATCTGCTAATGCTGATGAAGCTGTGGAAGTCCCGCACGCTTTTTTACATTAATTTTTGTTTCCGCAATTTTTCTAACGGAAATTTTATCAGAAGTTTACGACGGCTGAAAAAGTGAATTATTTAGCGGAGCTAGTCTTAAATGCGAAGAAAACCGAAACAGATAGTTTGGTGTACAAACAGCCTAAGTAGTAGGCTTAAGGTTACTTAATTTCGAATATAAATTTAATATAAAATATCGTATTTGTAGATTATTCAACTTTTTAAAATTGTATTTACGCATCGCATTTGTTTCACCTTCATTTACATTTGACATAAAAAAATCAAAAGAGGAACGTCGGAATTGTTACGTGTGGTGCTGTTGCCCTACAACTTCAATATTTTGACGTATTTGACTGAACGCCAACGACATCTTGACGGCCCGTGACGTGACTACTGTGCAGTGTGCACGTACCTTAACGTACGTACGTACGTAAGTACGTAGGTAGTAGACACGGCTTGTCTAACAATCAACGATAAAAAACAGTAAATAATAACAGCGTTTGTATTGTGATTCAACTTTATGACGCACAGTGAGATTTAAACATATTATGTATATAAGTATTATAATGTATAAACCTTATAGAAAATGACACTTAGTTATTGTTATTATTGTGTGACTATGGAAATAGATACTACGATAGCGGATATCGCGCTGAAATCAGAACTAGTGATTGGTTTGCGCTAGTTTATGTAAAATTGTTAATCAATAAATTTTATTGTAGCGGGTTAAGTTTAGATAGACAATTTGGCATGCTTTCAAAATATCATTGGGGTGTCAACATTCATAGAGTTTTGATTTTTCTAAATACATATTCAGTTGGTCATGTTGTGTATAAAGTCGCAAAGATTGTTTACAAGCACCAAAACGGTACCCTACCGTAAGGTCAGCCGTCGATTGTGCACCGTTCATTCAAAACACGGTAATTATGCAACTACACATTTGCACATACAGCTGATCGAACAGGTTTTCATTCAAGCTAATGTAAAGAAAATACTTTGATAATGCAAATTAAACCTTACACCAAAGACGCACACTTTCTTCTTACGATTCCGCGTTACGGTAACCCGGCAAATGATGAAAGCCTCATTTTATCCTTGCTTGCAACAGAACACCCGTATTTTTTATTTGTTCGAATGTAGCACATGCGCACTAAAGCAAGATGCGTGAGTGCGGCAACGATCGTATTTTGTTTCACAGCCCTAGGGCGCAGTTCTAAAAGAAAAATATTATTTCAAAAACGGAACGCGATGTTATTTGTTCTTCTGATATTCACAACACTTAATTTACCGAAGGAAGATGACTGAGAATACGTTCACTTTCGCAAACACGCACGCGGAGGGACGAGTAACGAGGCCAGAGTACGCCCTGAGACTGCTAGCACGCAAGGTCAACAAATGCTGAGTATGAGATGACTGAGCTCTATTACAATGTGTTAAGGCCGAAATTTGATCGGTAGACAGACTGATCGTGAACTTAAAACCAAGTAATTTTGTGACAGACAACTTGTTGTAATTACAGCTTTAATGCTATGTAATGTAAACAATATTATAAGGAAATTGGTGTATTATTAGATTATTATGTAATTTTATTATTATCACCACCAATTATTTTGAGTGTTAAAAAGGTATAGGTAAAGGTAAACGGACGTATCATACACAGCCGAAATTTCTACACTACAAAGCAATAATAACTATGCTTACTAACCCAAGTGGCAATTCCCAAAACAAACCGGAAATAGGGATGATGACATCAATAGGTTAATGCAATGCCGAATTGGTAGATTGGTTTGATGTACTTTGGTAGTGCTAGCATAATATGGATATGCCTTTTTTTCAAAAACTGCTACAAAGAAATTCCGTAATCCCGGAGGCATGTCCATATTAACATCAATGTTTGAGATCATTGACCCCAAATCAACCTACCTACTAATTTTTACTTAGTTTTATGAAATAGAGTTATTTATTGTTGTATCCAAATAAAGTTTCAACAATTTTATTACAATTTTTAAACCTCTAAGAACAATATAAGCCTGCAAAAACGCCGTCGTCGTACGTGACGTCACATACCTTTATATATCTATTGAACTCTAAGGTACTAGAACGGGCATGTTAAAAAACCTTCGTCGGTCACTTCTCATGCGTTGTGTTGTCAGTTCTAGTACAAAGATACTCAATGATGACGTGCCTGTCATTATGGCCGGCGTTATACCGACAAATATACGTATATAACATTCGGGAATGAAATCAATCATGTACTATTTTTAATTAATACCGATATGTTTCGATATGTTTATGAGCTGTCAACTGTCAAATAACGATATAATATAATTTTGAAGGACCATTCAACTTTCTCTACATTACACCAATATTAATATCCGAAAAAAAATTATACAGGTTTACTGTGCAAAGGGGTGCCAATTCTTTAGGAGTGGCTCAGAATCGGTAACTAAATTGCACTATGCAAAGAACAACATTATTTTTTTCGAATTTAATTATTCTTACCCGCTGTTAAAAATCGTACGCGTGAATAATTTTACTCATTCATGAAAAATTGCACCGTATTGCACTGCGTAAGGTCCTTATTGGTTCGCCGTACCTACGCCTACGATGAATGACCGCGCGGCTTTCGTAGTCTTTCTATTGACTTTAATTTCGGATATTTTAAACTACTTTATTTTTTTCGTAACATACGACTGTTAAAAATAATAACGATTGAGACGCTTCTTTATATTGTTCCCTAGATCTTATATTTTTTTGGCACCCCTTTGCAATGTAACCCTGTATATTACAACAAATGTTTTGAACGACTGCCAACTCAAAGAAAAGGATAGGTACTAATTAATACTTAAACTGTGTCAACCCAAATGTAACTTTTAATAAAGTATGCCGGTCTTACCCAAGTTGACCTTAATTTGATCTAATTAACAGACTTAAGTATTTTTGTGAAGAAATGAGAGAAATTCGACCGACGGACGGCCTTATGAAAATGGCTGGCAGTGGTTAGATGAAAAAAGCGGGAAATAATGCTCTTTGGCGCTTTTTGGGAGTATTTTACGTCAAGCAGTAGACTGCAATAAGCTGCCATAATGATTATTATTATTACTTATATGTGTTCAAGGTTCATTAATGTATGTTGTACATTTATTAACCGCGACTTCCTAAATTAACGAGCCAATTTAGAAGTGATCCTATGGTGTGCTTACATGATGCACATGTGTAATGCACATGTGTTACAGATACTCGAAATAACGACAATACAATCTCCGTTGCCGAGAGGCGAGCATGCCGGTCTTGGTGTCGCTATCTCTGAGGTCCCGGGTTCGATTCCCGGTCGGTCAATGTAGAGAAATAACTTTTCTATATTGTCTCGGGTCTGGGTGTTGTGGTATCGTCGTTGTTTCTGATTTCTGTAACTGAAGTGCTTAAGCTACTTACTACAGGATCAGAGCAATGTATGTGATGTTGTCTAATATTTATTTATAGTAAAAATTAGAAACAACGACAGTACCACAACATCCAGACCCGACTCAACATAGAAAAGTTACTTTTCTACATTGACCCGACCGAGAATCCCACAATATTGTCCCGAATCAGTGGTAGGGTAAAAAAATATTGGGACGTGTAAAAGAGCTTAATTTAGGCCTATTTATATAAATACATTGGTTTTATTGGTTTTTAATCGAACTCGGGACCTAGAGACGGCGACACCAAGTCTGGCGTGCTCCATAGCCCTCAATAATATAATTCTGTAAAGTACCTACATGACCTAATTCTTTAGTCAACCAATTATACAGATGACCTAGACAATAGGTTATTATAATAATAGTGTTGTAACCTCGTTTTCCTGTCCAAAAGTGAATCGTTACTTAGAGCGCTAGATAAATAATGCTGTCATTCAAGACTTATGGTCCGAGCTAATTTCGTTTTGTCGTTTAACTGGCTTTGCGACAAAGTTAGTGAATTGCGGCTCTAACGGTTATACTAAGCTAGAGTAGCCAGTTAATTGAATTTTCATAGATATTTTCTTTATTAAGGAAATAAACAGCTATCAATGTGACATTTAGTTTACAAATAATGTATAGTACTAAAGCATTACAAGTTTCCACCAATAGTTTTTACAGTAATGTGTTGACGAAATATAAAGTTTAATTCAGAAACAGTTTTTTAGCTCGAGAGTCAGGCAATCAATGTTTATTGTAAAAGGTGTTATTACAAATAAATAAAAACGTATAAAAATTAATTATTATTATATAAAAAAACGTATTGTAACGCGCGACCGCGAAATACGCGCGAAAACTTACAGCGGTTGCCAGCCGCGCCGCGTAGTAACAGGCGACGCGCTCGTGCTCGCCCGCGCTGCCCTCCCGCGTCTCTACCTCGCCCCCCCGTTCGGCGGTCAGCCCGCGCCGCGCTCGAAGGCACAGTCGCAAGCTCGGTCTTAAATCTAGCGGATTGCCGCGCGCGCAAGCGAGAACTCCGCCACTCTCGTCACTTATATCATAATTATTGTCTTGTCGCATCTTTCTTTTATAAATTTGTAACGTGTTTATTCCTAGCATGAATAAATGACTATCATACGTTATAGTGACGCCCAACTCGCGGCTACGAACTACGTCCTGTGTTAGAAAAAACAGTGATAGACAGTGGCAGTAACGGTTTTTTCTCGAATCACCTACTATAGGTGTTAGTTAGTTACGTCCCTACGTGGATCGTATTTAAGGTCAACGAAAATGCCGACAACGCGCGCGGCATCAGCACGTAGTGATGAAGATCACACGAGCAACGAAGACGACGCTCCGGTAGAGCCCCGCGCCAGTGAACGCGCCCGCGCTCCCGCCGCGTCGGGCTCCGGCGCCGGTGAAAACCGCGCCCTTCCGAGTTTTGACGCAGAGAAACTTATTACCACAATGATGGAGTCGTTTGCCAGGTCACAAGCGGAGGCAAACATGACCTTCATCGAAGCCCTACGGTCTATGCAGTGCAACAGCCCATGGAACCCTACGACGTCAACGCCGACCCCTCCCGCGCCCGTCGCGAACGTGACCGCGATGTTCCGCGAGGTTCAACGGCGAGTCCCGCGACCCCGAAGTGTTAGAAGCCTTCGTTGACGCGGTCCAGGTGTATAAGGAATGCGCCGACGTGTCCGACGAACACGCCGTGCGCGGTCTTCCCATGTTGCTGAGCGGCGACGCGGCCGTGTGGTGGCGCGGCGTCCGAGCCGGCGTTGCGAGCTGGCCCGAAGCTGTAGAGCGCCTGCGCGCTATGTACGGTGCGCAGCAGCCGGCGTACAAAGTTTTACGTGAAATATATTCGGAAGAACAAAAAGACGATGAACGTGCAGAAATGTTCATCAGTAAAGTGCGGTCTCTAATAGTAAAAGTTCCTTACGAAGTGCCAGAACCGATGAAAGTCGACATTGTGTACGGCCTATTGCACCGACGCATTAGAAAACGCGTCCCGCGCGATTCAGTGTTTAATCTCGATATGATAAGGCGAGAGCGGCGGAAGACGCAATTACCGAAGTAAGCGCTAAAATAAATAATACGAGTGCGATCGCGCCCTCGGTTAACAAGAGTCCGTTTTTAAACACGCCCACAGTCAACAATAGTCTGTTTCCGAACGGGGTCGTAAACAACAATAGTCCGATACCGAACGAGCGGGCAGAGCGGAGTGGCACGGGCCGGCGTCGAACCGCGCATAGACACGAACCTACGCCGAGTAGGAATATCGTAAGTAACGTGAGTTCGAGTAGCGATAAGTCCGAAACCAACCCTATTCGTTGTTACGGGTGTGGTAAACCAGGGGTCGTAAGGTCAAAGTGCGAAAATTGTACTGCAAAACGCGCGACCGCGAAACCGTCTGATTTTAATGTTGTTACGTCTGACGGTACATTAGTGACGTCACCGATGGTAACCGTAGGTGTTTTAGGCAAAGAGGGTGTCGCGATTGTCGATACTGGGGCTACTCATAGCGTTGCTAGCTCTAGGTTGTACTCAATTCTGGTGGAGGCCGGGGTTCGATTTCGCGACGTAGAGCGTAATATTGGACTCGCGGATGGGTCGCGTATTTCTAGGGTTGTGTTAACCGCGACCGTACCTATTGTCATATCTGGACGATGCGTTGATACGGAATTGATGGTATTCCCGGGTGATGATACTAAGACGTTGCTAGGCCGTGATTTTATTGCGAGTGCCGGGATTGTATTGGATATAGCCCAGGAGACGTGGTACTTTTCTAACGACCCGAACGCTAAGTTTCCGTTTGTGCAGTCGTATGTTTAGAACGACCTTGAGATGTTGCGAGCGGATGTTGCAGGCGTGTCCCTGCGCGATAATGAAGGTACGAAGCTAACTCCAGAACAGCGGGCCACGCTGGATAAGTTCTTAGAGGACCGCGCGGCCCAGTTTGCGTCTGAGGGGCCCGCCACGGAATTCGCTACCCACAAAATCAAGGTAAGTGAAACCCAGGAGCCGTTAGCCTCGCCACCTTACAGATTGTCTCCACCCAAGAGGGAAGCTCTCGAGAAGGAGTTGGAAGAGCTGTTAGCCGCCGACGTGATAGAGGAGTGCGAGTCCCCGTGGGCTTCTAACGTCGTGCTCGTCAAAAAGAAAGACGGGACGTTCAGGCTTTGCGTTGACTACCGCAAGTTGAACGCGGTCACCGAACCCGATAGGTACCCGCTCCCACGCATCGAGGACGTGCTGCACGCCGCGAAAACCTCTAAATTCATGACTTCGCTCGACCTCAGATCAGGGTACTTTCAGGTTAGTGTTTGCCCAGAGGACCGGGACAAGACCGCATTCACGACACCGCTTGGTACGTTCCGTTTTAAACGCATGCCGATGGGTCTGCGGAATTCTGGGGCGACGTTTCAACGATTAATCGACCGATTTAAGTCAAACTTACCTGGTTGTACTCTCGTCGCCTACCTGGATGACATCCTCGTTCTATCGGGTGAGTCTTTTGAAAAGCATCTAGCTGATCTAGGGGCAGTATTTGATCGTCTCGCCATGTTTAATTTGCGAGTGAATCGGGAGAAGAGTCACTTCGCTCGCGAGTCGGTCAAATTCTTAGGCCACGTTATTGTTCCGGGTGGCATCAAGGCAGACCCCGACAAGACAGCAGCTGTTTCGGCCATGGCACCTCCCAAGATCGTCAAGCATCTTAAGACGTTCTTACAAACGTCTAGCTGGTTCCGTCGCTTTATACCGAACTACGCCGATATAGCTAGGCCGCTGACGTCTCTGCTCAAGAAAGGTAGTACTTGGACGTGGACCTCGGAGGAGCAGGAGGCCTTCGAGAAGATTAAAATACTCCTCACATCAGCGCCCATATTGCGCCAAGCGGACGAGAGTAAGTCGTTCGTCTTGAAGACAGATAGCTCTGGATACTGTCTGGGGGCGGTTCTGATGCAGGGGGAGGGAACCGATGAACGACCGGTGGAGTACGCCAGCCGCCTTTTGAATAGTGCTGAGCGAAACTACACCACGACGGAGCGAGAGGCGCTGGCCGTCGTATGGGCTGTAGGTAAGTTTCGCGGGTACATCGAGGGGGCTGAAGTGGTGGTTAAGACAGATCACCAACCATTGCGCTGGCTCATGAGCATTAAGTCACCCAGTGGTCGACTTGCCAGGAGGGCTCTTACCTTACAGGAGTACAATCTGCAGATCGAGTACGTGCCCGGCAGGTCAAACGCCATCGCCGATACGCTCTCGCGCCCGCCATGCGGAGAGGAGAAGGAGTGTGACCTGTGCTATGCTGAGGCGAACCTCCCAGTTAGGAGCCATGCTGATGTCCGCGAGAGCCAGTTGGAGGACCCCGAACTACGCAAAATTGTCGACGATCTGGAGGCCTCCGATGACGAACCCTTTAGGGGGAGAGGCTGGGCAGATCGAGGTTACGTCATATCCGATGGGGTACTTTACCGCTATAGCCCAGAGTCCGAGGAAGATACAGCTTGTCTAGTGGTCCCCGTACACGAACGTGATAAGGTTTTGGCCGACTATCATGACGCTCCGACGGCGGGGCATTTTGGCGCTGAGCGTACCTTGTGTCGTCTAAACGGTAAGTACTATTGGCCTGGTATGAGACAATATGTTACTAATTACGTCAAGAGATGTGTACCTTGTCAACGGTATAAAGTTGATACCAGGAAGCCGGCAGGGCTGTTGCAGACGCCTCCCACGGCTCGTCGATTCGAGGTGCTGGCTGTAGATCTGTTTGGTCCGCTCCCGGAGACAGCTAACGGCAACAAGTGGATCCTGGTAGTCGAAGATACCTGTACTCGGTGGGTAGAGTTGTTTGCTCTGGCGTCCGCTACGAGCGAAGAATTCGCTAAGGTCTTGGTGTCAGAAGTGTTCCTGCGATTTGGAGTTCCTAGAAGGTTGGTGAGTGACAATGGCGTGCAGTTCATAAGCGAGGTGATGCAGCAAACCTGCCATGTGATGGGCATCACACAGACTCTGACGTCATATTACCACCCGGAGGCGAATCCGGTGGAACGCAAGAATCGGGACCTCAAACCGCAACTCGCCATCCTTGTGGGAAAAGACCACAAGTCGTGGGATATCCACCTCTCCGCTATTCGCTTCGCCATGAACTCGGCAGTAACTTCCGGTACAGGTCATTCCCCAGTTTATTTGAACTTTGCGCGCGAGATGCGCGCTCCAGCCGATGTCTTATCCGACATGCGTGCTATTGTCGAAAACGACAATTTTGTAGTGAGTATAACTCCTTACCTTAAGAACCTGTCTGCTACTCTCGTTGACGCTCGAGACGTCTATGAGAAGGCCCAGGCAGTCCAACGAAAATACGCCGATGATCATCGTCGGCCGGCTCCGAATTACAAGGTCGGAGATTTGGTGTTGTTAAAGACTCAAGGTCCCAACGACGCAGGCAAGGGGCAGATTCCGAAGTTCATTCCTCGCCGCGATGGCCCTTATCGTGTGCAGGCTGTGATCAGTGCGACGACCTATAGTCTGGAACGGATCAGTGATTCTGTGGTCCTAGGTAAATACCACGTTTCTCAGTTAACTCCGTTTGTGGGCCGTATCCAATCTCCCGTTCAGGAAAAACGGAGACGAGGACGTCCTCGGAAGGCTAACCCGACCTCGGGGACGGTACGGTCCGGTTAGAGGGGGAGGCTGTAACGCGCGACCGCGAAATACGCGCGAAAACTTACAGCGGTTGCCAGCCGCGCCGCGTAGTAACAGGCGACGCGCTCGTGCTCGCCCGCGCTGCCCTCCCGCGTCTCTACCTCGCCCCCCCGTTCGGCGGTCAGCCCGCGCCGCGCTCGAAGGCACAGTCGCAAGCTCGGTCTTAAATCTAGCGGATTGCCGCGCGCGCAAGCGAGAACTCCGCCACTCTCGTCACTTATATCATAATTATTGTCTTGTCGCATCTTTCTTTTATAAATTTGTAACGTGTTTGTTCCTAGCATGAATAAATGACTATCATACGTTATAGTATTAAAAATAAATTATTAATTGGAAATTTAATACAAGGGGACAAAACAATAATACTAGCCTTAAACTAGTAGTAGGTACTCGTGCTAGGGCTCAACTTCATCGAGTGGCCCTTTTGACAAATAACGAAAGCGCACCAGTTTCTCGTGAGATATGTCGATGTGAATATACAGGGTGTAACGAAAAGGTGAAATAAAACTTTAAGGGGTTATTCTACGGCTAAATTACATCAACTTTTTCTATGGGACCAACATCGAAATCGCAAAAAAAAACACTTTCCCATACTAAAACGCGACCAGCTGGCATCAGTTTGTATGGAAACGTAATTTTTTTTTTTTTGAGATTTTGATGTTGGTCCCATAGAAAAACTTGATGTAATTTAGCCGTAGAATAACCCCTTAAAGTTTTATTTCACCTTTTCGTTACACCCTGTATTACTGTTATACTTTTTGCAAGTTCTAATAATAAAACTATCTGGGCGACTGCTCTTCCAACTGAGCTACGGAAATCATAAGTAGTAATGTTAGCGAATTTTTTTCAAGTATTTATAGCTGTTAGTAAGCCAGCGTTGTTTCACCTTGTCTCGGATTTTATACCCACAAACGTCTGAAAGAAATATTATTGCAAATATGTGTATAACAATAACTTCACCTTTTTTTTGTAATTTTAACTTGCATTATTGTGAATATAGCCAAGGTATTCGGCTGTCTATGTCAAAATAATTTTCAAAACGTCTTGCAAAATGACAACATTTTGATTCTGGGGTAGTCGAACGAAGAGCATGGTCGATCTATTTTAATGGTTTTTATTTATCATTTAAAGAGCTTATAGTGCAAGTTTGGTGTAGTTTGTGTTCTAATGTTTGGTGAAGCGATAAAGACCTGAAACTATTGAAATATCATTGTATTCAACGCCGTATCGAGTGTCAAGTGAGTTGTCTCAATACAAATTGCTTTAGACCCGATAGCGTCTTGAAACCTGCTTCTACGGGAAGAGTAGCCTTCACTGAATACAAGAAAAGCAATAAAAACTAAACACCCGTTATATATTGTCAACACTATATCAAGAATCACTCGAAATTGGTAGAATCACCACTCTGCTTATAAAGCAGGATTGAGTCTATAAAAAAAAAGAGATACTTACATTTGTTTTTTCTTAAATCCCTTGCGATTTAAGAAAAATCTAATTTCGTCGACCGACATCAACACCATGGATTTCTAACTACATAAGTAAGTAGCCAAAATATTAAAAGTAGTTTTTAACCTACTTTTAAATTAAATGTCGATTGTCGATTTAAAACTTTGTATGTAAGTCTTAGACATTCGGATGATAACTTGACACCATAGTGCTGATCTACTAATGGAGTCAGGAGGTAGGTAGTAAAACTCATCAATGAATGTAAAAAACCTTCGTGTTAGGGCTCATTCGGTTCGTTTTGATGAGTCCAGTACATAATGTATAAAGTGTGTTTTATAGTTCTGTAAACTAGGATAACAATTATTTACAATACGATTATTTTAGTATCGTTTTTATAATCCATAACGAAGAAGAAGACAGACAACACTTTCGTTGAAGTTAGACCACGGTTTGTGATTTTATTTTTAAGAGGCTAAAACGCAAGACAAGACATTTGTCTTGACAATCATTTCATCCGAAAGACGTCCACTGCTGAACATAGTCCTCCCCGAAAAGGGGGGGATTGCCAATCTCGCTATGCTTGGCAGACGGGTTGGTGTGCGCAATGTTTTATAATTTTCGCACGCACACGCTGCTGCCCGTGTCGTGCTGCAGGAATAAGTCACCTCTTAAGACACGGCTCCTGTTTGCGAGGGGAAAGTGTATTATTTTCGGCCCACGGCACATAGAGGCAATATTAACAAAATATTTTTAGGTTTACAATAACCATATGTTTCAAAACACAACGCGTTTTATTACGTAATCTCCGAACCTTGAACTCTGAGCCTCGATTGACACGGTGCCCACGTACTAATGAACTCATAATTATTTATGCCACTCAATATGCAGTTAAAACATTAGTTTTAAATTGAATTTTTAGAGTAGGATCACAAATGTCAAATCAATTTAATTTAAAAAAAACTATTTTACACGTAGAACTGACGGCCGATGGGGCAATAATGTTCTAGAAAGGGGGCCGCGTACCGGCAAGCAAATCTGGACGGAAGAAGCGTAGGACATCCACCGACAAGGTGGACAGACGACCTAGTAAAGGTTGTTAGTTAAACCAGCAAATCTGGAAGTCAATGGTCCCGAGGCCTATGTTCAACAGTAGACGTCCTATGGCTGAAATGATGACGTACTTATGGTTTTTATTATAAAATTATTTCATTCGCGCGCTCACCCAAAAGCCACTGGATTTTTGTATGTGCTCGGTCAGCATTAAAAGTCATTAACCATTTCTATTCTGCCTGCCTAGCATGAGCACTGAAACACGATATGACATATCATATAGCGAAATATCGACACCAATTGTAAAAATATGATAGATATAGCCGCCATTTTAATTTTTTATCGAAACAGTGATCATAATATGTGATATCACCGGCACGGCGATTCAATATGGCGGCTATATCTATCATATTTTTACAGTTGGTGTCGATATATCGCTATATCATATCATATCATATCGTGTTTTGGTGCTCATGCTAGGCAGGCTGCTTTTCAAAATCGCTTTACACCAATTTATATTTAAATCGCTGAACACGACATGAGTTCGCCTTATATGATAATCATCCAATTCTGACGTTGGTAATATTGAACGCTTGAGTTGGCCCTTATATTAGCTTATCAACCTACCACAAAACGTAAAACTTTCTCAATTGATATTGATATCTATATGTCAGATTTAAAATTGATAATCAATTCTATGACCTGTAACTTTTTCGGTAGGTTGACCTGCCATTGTCTGTACTTAAGTGTTAATATTCTTTTTAGCTTTTTAGTTTTTTAAAATTGTTTTTTTTTTTTGTTGTCGGAAAAAGATTTCGACGAATTGAGAACAAAAGAAGGAGGGGCCTTTTTTACTACTAAGAAAATTTATTTTGTACTTAAGAGCTGTGGATTTTGTAAAAAAAATACGGTTATTTTTAAAACATCAACACCCCCCCCCCCCCCCTAATACAACAACTTTTTCTATGGGACCAACATTGAAATCGCAAAAAAAAACACTTCCCCGTACTAAGCCAGCTGAAATCAGTTTGTATAAAGCAGTGATTTTTTTTTAGATAACGATGTTGGTCCTACAGAAAAAGTTGTTGTATTTGAACACCAGAATCAGTCACTAGGGGGTTGTTGATGTTTAAAAATAACCCTGTATATCCTCTCCTTCAATCGGAATGCAAGAAAACGGTTACTCGATAGTTAAAAACTTAGGAGTACGACGAAACCGAAACCTTATTTCGACCTACGAGTATATCCTAAAATCTAATTTTACAATTAAATGAATCCCATTGTTTTTAATACATCCTATAAATAATGTAACTAATCATTAAACCTGCTGAATTCATGAATTATCCTTAGCGATAACAAATGTAAACACGAATAATATTCGGGCAGTTCATCACAAATTGCATATTCCAAACCGAAAATTTTAATTATTACAAGATAAAAGTCATGAATAATATTGATTTACAATCTAATTCTGTTACTTTTACACCTGTTTGATATCAATAATATTATCATTACATACTCGCATGTAAGCCTTTAAACTTGAAATTATTTGTATGTTAGCATACTTTTTTGCTTTAATATTTCTATATTTCTCAACTACCTAACTAGCGTAGTGGTTGAGAAAGCTCATATTGTAGAGTGGGCTTTATTATTAGTTTTTTGGGTAAAGTTGTCTATTACCATGCATGAGTTTAGTGCAAACTCTTAAGGGCCAGTTTCACCACTTGCTGATAAGTTCCAGAGGCCCAATTCCCGTAATTTGACAATAGCCGCAATCCGGTGTCGATCCACTCCCAGTAACATTACGATCACAAACGGTATTCTCGTAAAAATGGTATTGTCAAAAAAGTGCTAGATAAGTTAATCTGGCACTTTTTTGACAGATAATTGTATGGGTTATCTGTCTAAACAAGTGTCAGATAGGTTATCCGGAAGTTATCAGCAAGTGGTGAAAGTGGCTCTAAGTATTTTACACTATTAGAATTTCATACCGTGTAGGCGACGGTGATAAAAATTCAATAACAAAATCTAAGAAAACAAAACCAAAACAGACCTAAAAACTGATTGCCCTCTGCCGTTTAACATAAAATCTTTGCTTATACTCGCAAAAATGACCGAAAAACAAGTGAAAAACACAGATTCTGTCACAATTAAGGGTCTGCGTTACAGCGGACGTCCTGCTGGCGGTAAAATAAAAGGAATAACAATAAAAAATAACGCCTCCTTTGTGATGGCTGCCGGTGCGATCTGAGGGGGACCTTTAATTTTGTTGCAATTCGTGATGAAAAATGCCGAAGGGGTATAGATAATACATTGTGTTGTTTGGTATTATTGCAACAAGATCAGATAAGTGTAAGATGTAGGACTGAAAGTACTGTTATAGTTTTTTTTTTTTTGAAAAAGAGTTAATGTTTCACACCACTAACACAATCCTAACAGGTGGTCACTGGTCGTGCAACTTTTGATGACCTCGTCAACTTTAAAAAGCGATTTAGATAAGACTGTATATTGGCACAGCGATAAACAAAATACAGTATTAGCAGGTGCGTCTAAAGGACAATAACAATGTCATTGCATAATTTTAAAGCCAATAAATGGAGATGAATATTATAGGAAAATCACTCGTCCCAAGCGTCAAGTAAGAGGTTTCTACTAAGACCTGTGTATAACATGTTTGTAGCGACATCTATCTCGCCACATACGAACTAAAACTGACGTATCCTATAATAAAGTTATCAGAGCGATTGAACAAATATATACAAGAACCGACAACAACCGTCGGGCAGTTGCCCACCAGACACAACACCCGTCTGTTCGGCGGATCCTCCCTTTTGAATGGTGGATGAGGAACTCAACACCCTTCTCCTCAGCCTCCTCACACCCGAAACTGGTGACCCCGAGCATGAATGTCAGCGCAGCCTTCGCAAAGCTACGTCATCATCACTTCCTCAAGCTTTCGAGCAGCGATTCATACAGCCAGCCAGCATCCACGGCTACTACGGGTATCCTGACCACCAGCATGGAGCGGACGCGCATTCCTGCTCAGCACCCACAGCCTTCTCAGCAACCTTGGCACAGCACACTGCACTTCGGCCGGTCCTCAAGCAGAGACGCACTTCTCTCCTGGTCGACGCAGCAGCCAGACCGCAGCAGCCACTCCGACTCACTGGAGCATTTGCAGAATCAACGACTCACTGGGGCATCACCGCAGACAGTTCCGACTCACCGTGAACTATGTGGCATCTGGTTTCGACTTACTGGAACCATTCCACTGGCCCGGGAAGCATCACAAGATGTATGGACGACTCAGCCTGCTATCGACCTCCGGTCTCGGAGGGGTGTGATGTAGAGACATCTATCTCGCCACATACGAACTAAAACTGACGTATCCTACATCGCGATAATAAAGTTACAACCCGACAACAACCGTCAGGTTGACAGTTGCCCACCAGTCACAACACCCGTCTGGTCAGAGGATCCACCCTTTCCAATGATGGATGAGGAACTCAACACCCTGTTTTCCTCACACCCTCAAATGTGTAAGGTTTCTACTACCCTGACATTTATGAAAGCAATAAAGTGAAAATTGTTAGATGTATATAAAACCTAGCCTAAAATATTTCTTAAAATTATTGCACCAATCGTAAGTGTTACATATTACTTAAATAATATTATAAAGATTGGGTTATTTGGTTTTAGTTCTAAAAAGGTTTTATTTTAGGTAACTGCAATAATTAAAGTTAATTTTGAAAAGGTAAAGCCGACTTTTTTTTTGCAATTTACACCTCACATTTATTTGTTAGACTTAGTCCTCATTCTTTTTAATAACACTTGATTGATACAATACTACAGGGTGTTCCTTAGTTATTTGTAAAATCACAATGTTCAAAGTTTCAAACACAAAAAAATATTTTCATCAGGTCATCTAGCGTTTAAAAATAATAAACCTTCTTTTCTTAATACCATAAATTTAAACCTGAGATCTCTGCTCTGTTCTGTCTCTTTGAAACCCACAAAATGGCGACAAGATTTAAATAAACAACTTTAAAAATCTGCTAGTAGGTATCATAGATTAATTACTGTAAAAATTGTAATGTATATTAATCAGTATTGTCGATATATCACTGAAAAGGATGGATACATTTTGCAAGTTCCGGTGCAGTGATAGGGCGCGCCGGCAACGGCCACGCAGCCGAGACCACTTCCGGCCGCCATAACTGTCACCATTCGTCACTTCCTGTCCGATATTAGCGCGCTTATTGACGGATAGGCATTGTTGCTATGAGAGAAAATGTAGGCGCCAAATATAATCATCAAAAACTTCCTGACTGATTTATCACTTATTATTACAAGTCCTGCCTGTCCTGTTATTCCGCAGCCTTTCACAGACAAAGGTCGAATAATAATTGCTTGCATCGAAAGCTAGATTACCTACTGTATAGTAGTTTTGTTTTACTAATATACAATCGTCAGTTTTTAAACCTACAACCAAATAGCTTTACTCAACCGATTTTCAACTTAACTTCGAAGAGATAGAGTTCAAAATCATTTTAGGTATTTTAAGGTTTTCAGATTTGATAAACCGTTACCGTACAACTTGCTTTTGTTTGTGTGTATTGTTATTGTCATGGTTGGTGAAAATATTGTCCTTGAATGAAATATTGACGACCTAAGCGTACTGGCGCGGTGATTTGCCTAGAGCGCAAAGGGTCCTGGATTCAATTTACGGTTCGGGTCAATACAGAAAACTATTCGGCTAGGTTCTGAGTGTGCTAGGAGATGACCCTAGAAAAATCTATTGTCTAGTACCTCGTACCACAAGGATGTTAGATCCCTAATTCGATACCATGACAGTTGGTGTGTTCTCTAGCGCATATTTATATCTATATATATTATTTTTTAACGTCAAAATAGTTATTTTTATTTTACTCTTATTCGTATAGATACTTGAAATGTGGATCTGCCTACATGAGAGACCAAATAATAAAAAATAATAGTGTACACATTTTAAATCTATTGTCCACTACCAATTCGCCTCGTCACAAATCTCAAACTACGTCAATAGGCACTTCATGTTCCGTGGACAAAGAGCCGCTAGCGAGCCCGATACAGGATTATCCCTACAAAGATTTATTATGTTGTCCACTGCTGCTAGGGCGACCAAAGTTGCGGGAAAAATCGGGACAAACTGAACAAGAAAGAACATTTACATTGTTTTCGTAAATCATTACTTACCTTACGTAGCCAAATGGCAAAAAACGGAACCCTTATGGATTTGTCATGTCTGTCTGTCTGTCCGTCCGTATGTCACAATATAGGTACCTACAGGTTTGTACGGAACCCTTGGTGCGCGAGTCCGACTCGCACTCGGCCGGTTTTTTTAAGTTACTGCGATTGCAAAGCATTGTGATTGCAAAAATAACAATTTATGCTTAGCGCAAATCAAGGCGGGCAGCATCGCAACGCATTGCAAAGAAACCTCTACGTCCCTTTCGCTTGCGTTGCCAGCCTTCATGAAAATTAGTAAAGAAAAACCTCGAAAGTACATAGCCCTAAAACCAAAAATAGTACGGAACATACTATTGGTTAGAAATATAATTATGTGCTCTCCATATTTTTGGGAGACTTCTTAATAATCACAGCTTCACAGCTAAGCTGCCAAAAAATACGCCTAATGAGAGTTAATTAGATTGAGACTATAACCAGTCTGTTTTCTATCTGTTGCCGCTGTCCATGTCAGCGAAACGAAGCAAACGAATATGATTAATTGTGCAATACTAAGTTGTAAAAACACCACAAATAAAATACAATTGGACGATAGAATGTAAATATTTCCATTTACAATTATTAATAGGTACATATTGAAAACTGACATGCTAGGTTTTTATATCGTTTGAAGTAGGTAGTTGCATTGTCTACTTTAATATACTCCTTGGTTGTTCTTTTAGCAATAGCTAAAGCTTTCTAGCAACAACAGCGAGAAACACTTAAAAAAATTAACTAATTAATAAATGTCCTCAGTAGGAAGAGAAAGTTAGCAAAAAGGGGGTTCAAAATAGGCAGTAAATTTTTCAAAAGTGTAATTTCATCTTTTAGGTCTTTGGTTAAGACCCTCGGGCTTAGCGCCTACAAAACGCCTGAGGCTTATTAAAGAGAGAACGTGTGTAAGGAAAATGTCCCAAGTTGCTCGTTAAGATGGTCCTACTACCAGTACAAGTCTCAGTCAGCGTTCGCAGCAAAGCCAGATTACCGCGCTATCTTCTGCGGCAAAAGTGCAGAGCAAGGAAGACGCGATCCAGTGGCTAGAAAGGCTTTTGATTGACATATTAGTTACGACGCTTTTTGTAACAAACAGTATTCTTTTTGTTAGGAATAATACTTCAAGATCGTAAACTTAACAGTTTTTTCGTAATCGAAAAAACTAAAAAAAATCTATACTCATCGAACCTGCGTAATCGAGACACATATAAATTTCTCATGAGACCGATTTGGTGTCGACGAGTTAAATGTCAAAATATTCAGAAATATTGATCTGGATTGATACATACCACTATATTACAAAGTCGACCACGTCTTGGTAGTGTAGGACGCCTCCCAGCTCGTTGAACCGACAACCTTAGGAAGATGGCTGGCAGTGGATGGATGAAAAAGGCGGGAGATTGTGGTCTTCGGCGCTCTTAGGCCTACGTCCAGCAGTATACTGCAGTAGCCTGACAAGATGATGATGATGATGACTTTATAACACTTGTTTCATGTTGAACAACTTTTAAGTTATTTAACTTATTGGCACAGGACCAAGTCACAATAAAATCTCTATTGTGTCTCGTTTTGCAAGGCTGCAGGATTAAAGTTAAATAGATTCCCTTGGCATATTGTCACAAATGGAATCCTAGCTTCCTAAAAATAGTCTAGTCTAATAGAATCTCTGTCAAATCGACACAGTCATTGTACTCGCGACCTACGCGATTTTGCTAAGAAGCCATTTCATAGGTTTCCAAAGTTAAATATTATATATATATATATACAAGCAATTATTTAGCAGCAGTTTGCCTTAACTTTTTCGCGTATTTTAATAACTAATGACTTTTTTTGGATTGAACGGATTACCGTTAAATGTAGATCAATTTGTAAGTTAGGTTCTTTACAGAAATAGAAAGTCAATAGGTAAATGTACTATGTGACTCATACCTTAATTTGGCTTGGACGCTCTTACTTTTCAGTCTCGTTATTTCAAAATGCGGAACCTTACATGTATATCGCGTAGTCATGCACTTCCACTTTTTTTCTAACTTGTCAAGAGTACATCCAGTCTAGCAGTTTAACAGCACAAGATAATTATTAGGGGTGTAGGGGGTTACTGCTATTACCCACCCTTTGCTAAGGGTTTAGAGTTAAATAGTATATAAGAGGGGTGAATTGAGGGGATCTATTGTATTCCTGGCACAATTAGGAGTATCCCACATGACTGTTAATTGTCGGTAATGTTTTATTTTTAAGTTAGCCTTCTCTTCGATCTCTCTTCTTCCCGTCTTCGGAATCGCTATGTTGCTGATTGATAGTCAAATATCAAGACGATAGTCTATCGATAGCTGACCGATAATATGACTATCGATTGTATAGTCTATCGATAGGGTCTATACAGGGTTATTTTTAAAACATCATTAACTTCAAAAAAACACTTCCTCATACTAACCCACCAACCACATATCATCAGTTTGTATAAAGAAGTATTTTTTTTTAGATCACGACGTTGGTTTGGTAGAAAAGTTGTTGTATTCAAGTACCAGAATCAGCCCCTAGGGGATTGATTATATTTTAAAAATAACCCTGTATATGTCCATATATAGCAGAACTATCGATAGAACCGATACTATCGATTGTTTTAGATAATCGATAGTTCGCAGTTGTTAATTATTGTCCTATCAAAGTTTTTAAAAACAATATAGTATATAATTTTAGTCACTTTGTTTGGTGTCTTATACGTAGATAGTAATAGTAAAAAAAAACACCGCTTATACAAACAGCTGATGTCAGCTGATCGGCGGCTTATTATGGCAAAGTGTTTTTTTAGCGATTCTGATGTTGGTCCCATAGAAAAAGTTATTGTATTTGGGCACCAGAATCAGCCCCTAAGAGGTTGTTGATGTTTTAAAAATAACCCTGTATACAGAGTATAACAAAAAGGTGAAATAAAACTTTATGGGGTTATTCTACGGCTAAATTACATCAACTTTTTCTATGGGACCAACATCGAAATCGCAAAAAAAAACCACTTTCCCATACTAAAACGCGACCAGCTGGCATCAGTTTGTATGAAAACGTAAATTTTGTTTTTTTTGAGATTTTGATGTTGGTCCCATAGAAAAAGTTGATGTAATTTAGCCGTAGAATAACCCCTTAAAATTTTATTTCACCTTTTCGTTACACTCTGTATATAGTATACTCTGTATATATATTCAAGTTTTTTACTGAAAGATTTTGCTTTGACGCAAAAGGTTCCGGGTTCAGTTCCCAGTTTTTGTCAATTCAGAAGACGAAGTTTTCTAAATTCAGTTTTGCCTGGGCATTCTGGGAGACACCACTGGTAAAATTTCTAAAAATAACACAGTGAAACATTATTGTGGTATTTTTTAAAAATTTACCAGAAATTAACAAATTTCTTATTTTTTAACCTTAAAAAGATTACCTTGATATGAAAAACCATTTTCATGTTAAGGTTCTAACGTTACACATTCCCAAACACCCTTCACATGTTATGACATAATTTATTGAAAAGTCTGGCAATAAAATTGCGCGATCCGACGACATGTTGCGCGAATGTGCAAAGTTCCAGATAAACTGCCAGTAACCGGTCGTAACTGGTTTAGGGTGCGTTTCTAGGTGGCAGCTATGTTTTGGGTGAGAATGGGTAGTAATGTAGGAATGTTCCCCTATTGAAGAATCCTATGAAATTGAATAACAATGTTTGTTTGTGAATTTGACGATGTGTAGAAGTAACTGTATACCTACAGGTTACATATCATCATCATCATCATTTCAGCCATAGGACGTCCACTGCTGAACATAGGCCTCCCCCAATGACTATCATTGGGGGGGATTGCCAATACTCGCCACGCTCGGCAGGCGGGTTGACAAGCGCAGATTTTACAAGATTTCGCACGCAGACGAGACGACGACGAGAGCACGAGACGGGCAGCAGGTTACATAAGTCTTACTCAATACTCAATTATTAATTGCGTTTCATAATGTACAAGATCATCATTTCAGCCGTGAGACGTCCAGTGCTGAACATAGGCCACCCCTAATGACTTATCATCAGGGGGGGATTGCCAATACTCGCCACGCTTGGCAGGCGGGTTGGTGACCGCAGTTATAAGATTTCGCGCGAAGACGCTGCTGCCCGTCTCGTACTACAGGAACTAGTCGCCTCTTACGACACGCCTTCTGTAGGCGTTGGCGTTAATGTACAAGATAGTAGATGGTATACAATGATTTATAGAAACAATTAAGGAAGGACCCTGACAGACACAGTATAATTTTGTAGGAGAGAGGAAGAGTGATCAATACGTGAGTCTTACTGTAAGCACGTCATGATTAAATTCTAAAGTAACCTAAAAAGGTTCTTACAGAAGGGAACATCATAGTGGCGCTACTATTTTGTTCATCATTACGATGAATTCAAAACGTTTAGTTTTTTTTTTCACAATCACACCAATTAGCTAGCCCCAATCTAAGCAAAGATACTATACATACCCTACTATACTATAGTATAACTAGATAACGGATAAACATACTTAAATACGTTTATAAGCATCTATGAACATAAATGCTCATGCTCATTGTTGTGGGTATTCCTGAATAAGTTTATGTGTGTATACCGAGATTTCTAATAAACCAGTTGTCAACCGGATTCGTAGCCTTTCATTACACTACATGGTGGCAGCGGTGTTTTAAATCGGAAAAAGATATTATTTCGAGATTTCGGTGCGTGATATTGTGGTACTAAGACGTATTTGTTTGTGCACTAATATGGAACACGCACGCCCACCGCCGGAATTGAATCTGGAGGGCAGCTCCGTTGGCAGGGCCGACGCATGGAAGCGTTGGAAAACGCAATTCAATTTATTTTTAAAAGCATCCGGGGTGCATAAAGAAGAAGGTGGTGTACAGGCTAGTTTACTAATTAACTTGATTGGACCAGAGGGATTCGATGTTTACGAAACTTTCACTTTCGAAAAGAGCAGTGACAAGGATGACGTCGCCATATTAATAAAGAAGTTCGACGAATACTTCGGTGTGAAGCCAAATATAACGTTAGCGAGATACAATTTCTTTACACGAAATCAAGAAACCGGCGAGTCTATCAATCAGTACGTCACTGCATTAAAATTATTAGCAAAAAATTGTGGATTCCAGAATTTGGAAGTGGAACTTATTCGAGACCGTATTGTTTGTGGCATAAAAAATACAGTCGTTCGAGACCGTTTATTAAGAACCGACGATTTGACATTAGACAAAGCCGTGAAAATATGTCAAGTTGACGAAATATCTACGGATAGCAGCCGCTTGTTGGAGACGCGTGGCGCGGGCCAGGGGCCGGCGTGCGTGGACGCGGTCGGCGTGCGCGGCGGGGGCGCAGCCCGAGCGCGCGGCGGGCGCGGCTGGCGCGGGCGTAGGGCCCGCGGCGCGGCGGGCCTCGGAGGCACTCAGCGGCGTGCGCTATCTTCCGGATCAGGTGTTAATTGCCCTAGGTGTGGAGGAAACCAATGTAGTGAATCGAATCAGTGTCCGGCAATTTTTGTGCAGTGTTATGTGTGTGAAAATTATGGTCATTTTGCTAGGATGTGTAAGTTAAATAAAAACGTTAAAAAGTTGTACGACATTGGTATGCATAACGAAAAACTGGACGAAGAACAAGACTGTGAGTCGTTTTATATATCAATGCTATCCAGCGTATCAGAGATTAATACATTATCGGAGGATTGGTGTAAAGTACTTAATTGCGAATATGGTTCGGAAAAATTTAAATTAGATACAGGTGCAGATATTAATGTATTGTCTTATAATCGATTTCTGCAGTTAGGCTATACAGCAAATATGATTAATACATATAATAATGTCAAATTACAATCTTACAGTGGGGATTTAATTCCTATAAAGGGAATTTGTAATTTAAAATGGTATTACAAAAATGTTCCGTATGACTTAAAATTTGCTATTGCTTCTATGAATTGTCAAAGTGTGCTGGGACTCCATGCTTGTGCAACATTAGGGCTAGTTAAGAGAATGCATAATATCAACTGGTCAGAAAACAATGATTTGTTCACAGGGCTAGGCTGTTTACCGGGCGAATATCACATCGTTGTTGATAAAAACGTGACCCCTGTAGTTTGTGCTCCGCGAAAAGTGCCGTTAGGGTTACGCGATCAGCTGCAGGAGGAATTGAATAGAATGACGCAGTTAGGGGTGATAAGGAAGGTGACGCATCCTACACCGTGGGTCAATTCGCTAGTGATAGTCGCTAAAAAGAATGGTAAATTACGTGTATGTTTAGATCCGCGTCCTCTTAATGTTGCTATACAGCGTGCCCATTTTCAATTGCCAACAATTAATGAATTAGCCACTAAACTTCACGGCGCTAAATATTTTTCCGTGCTAGACGCCAATTCTGGATTTTGGTCAATAAAACTAGATCATGCGAGTTCTGATTTGTGTACCTTTAATACGCCGTTTGGTCGGTACCAGTACTTAAGATTACCGTTCGGATTGAACTGTGCATCTGAGATATTCCATGCTAAGATAAAACAACTATTGGAAGGCCTGGAAGGGGTAGATTCTTTTATTGATGATCTGATCTGTTGGGGTAGAACGAGGGCAGAACATGATAAACGATTAAGAGCGTTATTTAATAGAGCACGGGAAATTAATTTAAAATTTAATAAAGATAAGTGTCGTCTGTGTGTACAGGAGGTTACATATTTAGGTCACATCTTTAATAAAGACGGAATGAAAGTGGACTTAGAAAAGGTAAGAGCTATAAAAGAGATGCCTGAGCCGAATGATCGTAAGAGTTTACAGAGATTTTTGGGGGCAGTTAATTACCTTTCTAAATTCATACCAAATTATTCAGATCACACTTTTCAGTTGACTAGGCTATTAAAAAGAGATATTACATGGTGTTGGGAAATTGGGCATAAAAAAGCATTTGAAAAATTAAAAGATCTTATCAGTGACGCGCCGGTGTTAGCGCTGTACGACGTGGACAGCCCTGTGCTGCTGTCCGTAGACGCGAGCAGCGTGGCGCTAGGCGCGGTGCTGACGCAGCGCGGGCGGCCCGTCGAGTACGCGTCCCGCACGCTCACTCCCGCGCAGACTCGATACGCGCAAATTGAAAAGGAACTACTGGCCATAGTCTTTGCATGTGAAAAGTTTCACCAGTATATTTATGGTAGGAACCAAATTATTGTCGAGTCTGATCATAAGCCGCTTGAGAGCATATTTAAAAAGCCCTTAGATGCAGTCCCGGCACGCTTGCAACGGATGATGCTAAAACTTCAGGGATATAATTTAATAATTACATACAAACCGGGAAAGTTTATGTTCATACCTGATACTCTCTCGCGCGCGGCTTTGCCTGATTTATATGATGATAACATAAGTACAGCCATATTGAATCAGCTTAGAATGGTAATTAATAATATCCCAATATCCCAAAACAAACTTTCTTTGGTAAAGCGAGAAACCGCTAAGGATAAGATGTTAAATCAGTTGCTCGTTTATATAAATCAAGGGTGGCCTAATCACAAATTTAATTTAAATGATAACAATTTAAGTTACTTTTGGTCAATGAGGGATGAACTATATTGTGTCGATGGCGTAATTTTTAAAAACAAACAAGTATTAATTCCAAATTCTTTAAAGAGTTTAATGTTGAATCTTATTCATGACGGCCATTTAGGGGTTGATCGCTGTAAAAGGCGCGCGCGCGAAGTATTATTTTGGCCTGGCATTGTCAAAGACATAGAAAATTATGTGAAAAAATGTAAAGTATGTCAGGAGAATTCAAACAAACAAACTAAAGAACCACTGATCCCGGTTTCCATACCAGATTTACCTTGGAATAAAATTGGAACAGATATTTTTGAATATGGAAGAAAAAGTTATTTAATTTTAGTCGACTATTTCTCTGGATTTATTGAAGTTGCGAGTTTAAGAGATACATCTTCAAGATCTGTGATAGCTAGTTTGAAAGAAAATTTTTCCCGGTATGGAATCCCAGATACTGTTATAAGTGATAACGGTCCTCAATTTTCTTGTCGTGAATTTAAATGTTTTGCCGATAAGTGGGATTTTAATCACGTAACTTCATCTCCATATTACGCACAATCGAATGGTAAAAGCGAAAGAGCGGTGCAAACAATTAAAAAGATATTGAAAAAATCATTTGACAGTGGAACTGATTTTTATTTAGACTTGTTAAGCTATAGAAATACACCGCGGGAAAATTTGAATTCTCCTGCACAGCTAATGATGGGACGTCGATTAAAATGCAGGCTTCCAGTTCATCCCGAATTATTAAAGCAGAATAATTGTGATAATGAATCACAATACAAAAAAATATTAAATAAACAAAATAAAAGTAAAGTGTATTATGACTATCACAGTAAACAGCTGCCCGAGTTAGGTGTCGGCGATGACGTAATCATGTTGGAGCGTAACAATGAACGAGTCCGCGGGACAGTTGTAGGTAAAGCTTCTACGCCGCGTTCATATATAGTAAAAAACAAAATAGGTATCTATCGGCGTAATCGTCGACATTTGATTAGGAGTAGTATGCCTAACACTGATAGGAATGAAAAATCATCCAATGATACGAGTATCACACCTGCTATTTCATCGGATGAAGAATATGTTTCGGGTCAGGAGGATAATGAGTATGTATTAAGTAAGAAATTAAGAGAAAGTATTCCAGGATCGTATTCTCCTCCTGTAACCCGCAGCAAAGTTAAACATCCATAGCTTTGATTTTTAACCACATTTACTCTTAGTTAATTTTAAGTTGGTTACATGTTACGGTTAGTACCAGCTTGCAAATTACTGTATAATTGTTTAGGTTAAATCGTTGAGTTCTAATATCGGCTTACTAACCGTGACATGATGTTTAGTTTAATTAAGGATAATAAGTAATCATGTAAAAGGGGAAGATGTTGTGGGTATTCCTGAATAAGTTTATGTGTGTATACCGAGATTTCTAATAAACCAGTTGTCAACCGGATTCGTAGCCTTTCATTACACTACACTCATTATACAAATATTTTTCCTTTGCGGGATTCAAACCCGCAACCGCTCGGTTTTATAGACCGAGCGCGAACCACAGCACCAGACGGTCGTAATTAATCAGAATCTTGATTCGTCCATTCGAGTTGATTCGACTGAGACAAAAAACACAAAATACTCGTATGTATTCAAAATGCTATGATACTGTTCCACAGTGTACTACATAACGTTTTTTTTTTCTAAATGTATTAATAAGTTTATACTATTATTAACATGGAAAATGGCTGAGCCAAAATCGCGCGCGTGCCCTCAAAGCCCCGAAGTATACTGGGTGTAACGAAAAGGTGAAATAAAACTTTAAGGGGTTATTCTACGGCTAAATTATATCAACTTTTTCTATGGGACCAACATCGAAATCGCAAAAAAAAAAAACACTTTCCCATACTAAAACGCGACCAGCTAGCATCAGTTTGTATGGAAACGTCAATTTTTTTTTTGAGATTTTGATGTTGGTCCCATAGAAAAAGTTGATGTAATTTAGCGGTAGAATAACCCCTTAAAGTTTTATTTCACCTTTTTGTTACACACTGTATAATACAAACTAGGTTTAAAAACGTAACTGAAGTATAAAATCAGAAATAAGATTATCCGGCAGAGAACTTAAATAATCAATATACATAGCTTAAATGATTATCTAATAGTAAATGGCAGTAAGCTGGTCACATTTAGTCTTTTAAAGTTGCTAACTAACAAACTACGGGAAGGAACTACGTTGAAAATGAATGTTATTTTTTCAAAATTACGCAGGATTTTGCAATTGTTACGATATATTTTTTCACAACTGCAGAAAGCACTGGGTAAAACATTGCAAGGAGGATGAGGCAGATCATATTATTATTTTCTTTATAAGTATTTATCCAACTGTTCCTCAGCCCCCCTAGCATGACCACCAAAACACGGTATAATATAGCGATTTATCGATACCAACTGTGTAATATATTTTAAATAAGATAGATAAGCCGCCATGTTAAATCGCCGTGCCTGTGACGTTACATGTCATGATCACAAATTCAATATAGCGGCTATTCGCTGTGTGCGCGATGACGGCGCCCCTAGTGACCACAAGTATTGTGGACATAAGATTTCTCAATATATGGCAACTGGTTGGTTTAAGAATGATTTTCGGATTGTTTTTCTTCTAAATTAGATGTAAATATCTAAAAAGTTTGTGCATATTATAATATGTGATTTTTTTACTCGAACTAAAATATGAATATAATACGAACGGGATTTGAATCGATACAACATGATATAACTTTCCAACCTCAAACTGTCCAAAAAGGGAAGAAAATAATATAAGTAAAGAGCTTAGAACCAACGGACAAAGCTACTTAATAAGAGCTGTGATCATAAGGTAAACGTCTGTGACACAAACTTTATTCTTTTCACAGCAGCTATCCATTTAATACTTTGCTTCAATTTCCATCTTGATGTTGGAAACGAATAAAACATGCACGAACTGTTTTTCCCATTGTTTCTTCACCTTAACACAACACGTACTGTGACCCATATCGCGAAAAATACTTAATAACGTAAGTATGAAATTCTATGGAAATATAGTAATTTGACACATGACAGTCCAGAGTTATTTGACATTTCTGCCAGATTGCGTGCTGCGATCGATTTGACAGCCCCCCACCACCCACTTTGCACATAGCGAATATCCATCATTTTTTTTAAATACAGATGGTGTCGATTCGTCGCTGTATCATATCCTGTTTTGGTGGTCATGCTAAAGGGGCTGCTATGTCTCTGTCTATAGTAATAGTCTATAGTAATAGTCTATAGTAATAGTCTATAGTAATAGTCTATAGTAATAGTCTATAGTAATAGTCTATAGTAATAGTCTGTAGTAATAGTCTATAGTAATAGTCTATAGTAATAGTCTATAATAATAGTCTATAGTAATAGTCTATAATAATAGTCTATAGTAATAGTCTATAGTAATAGTCTATAGTAATAGTCTATAGTAATAGTCTATAGTAATAGTCTATAGTAATAGTCTATAGTAATAGTCTATAGTAATAGTCTATAGTAATAGTCTATAATAATAGTCTATAGTAATAGTCTATAATAATAGTCTATAGTAATAGTCTATAGTAATAGTCTATAGTAATAGTCTATAGTAAAAGTCTATAGTAATAGTCTATAGTCTAGGTACTTCATTCAATTCAAGCGTTTTATGAAGTTGACATAAAGCTGTAAAGTATATTTTTCCTATGGCAAAGAAGTCTAATCGCGTAATACCCAGACAGAGTTCGCATTTCCCGTTGCAATTTTCCCGGCGCGCAGCGGCTTCTCGCTTTCTCGCGATCTGAAGCCGCACATTGCACTCGTATCGTATAGACTTACATTGCAAAAATTTTACTAGGTACTAATATGTATTTTGCGAGCTGAATAGTTTTTAGCCTATGTCATGTATCTATGTATAATCTAGGTCAGAGTCTATTTGTGTGCCGAATAACCGTGCGACTGTTGACGCCTACACACGCACACAAATAAACAAAACAAAATTATTGTACATTTAAAAAACTAGACAATCAAACTTACAAATTTATTTATGTTAATTAAAGGTACTATTGTTATACTTTATATTCTTTTGGAATTATTCTACTTCTTAAAAAAATAAAACAATTTGATTTTTGGATTCCAAAAATCAAATTCACAATTTTGTTTCAATTAGACCATCAATGGCATGAATGACACGTCCCTATTTTTTTTACCCTACCACAGCTTAGAGACAAATTGTGCGCTAGTGCTGAGAAGACTGAAAACACAAAAAAAAGACCCGCTGTTGAGATTATATTGGATACCTTTCGATGCCTGTCGATTGGTATGAAAGTTTTGTACTCTCTGAGCGGTAGAACAATTGCTGAAAAAGAATGTTATTAAAATATTAGCTATTAAACTTTACCTTTTTAATAACTCTCCGAAAACACACACAACACAATACATAGGTTCTTTTAAATAATTATTAGTGAAATACTGTCGTCTTCACTTTGCAATTCAACTTAGCTATCTAAACAAATGACGTACCAACTTACGTTAAGCAACTGCTAAATTATACAGTTACGAGGTCATAGGAAACGAAAAGTCCCCACCTAAACAATAGAGGTGATAATACGTAGTTAATTCATATTACAGGTTGTACACACTACACTACAGTGTTGCCGTTAACGTACATTTTACACATTTGACGTAATTTTTTAGCCTCCCATGTGTAATGTGTCATCATCACAATCATTTCAGCAATAGGACGTCCACTACTGAATTCAGATTGGCCGATTGGTAGCGGCCTGCATCCAGCGCCCTCCTGCGACTTTTACCAGGTTGTCTGTCCACCTTGTAGGTAGACGTCACACGCTGCGCTTACTGGTACGTGGCCTCCATTCTAGAACCTTTCTGCTCCATCTTTAGTCAGTTCTACGTGCTATGTGCCGCGCCTACTGCCACTTCAGCTTGCTAATCTGTTGGGCTATGTCAGCGACTGCTATGACAGCGACAGTGTAATGAGTAATTGGGTCCATTTATTTACCTTTCGAGCTACGATATGAATGCTGCATGCAACGCGTTTTCTCACGCTTAGAATTCAAAAAATAGCACTTCGAGCAGGCATTATCTGGCTCTCTCGCATACATTGCGACTTTGCGACAGAGCGAGAGAGGCTAGTGAATGATTTTAGTATAAAAAAATGCTTATATACCATTTACCCCGAAATGTACCTTTTTACCGCTCAAAATTTACCTTTTGGGAACTCAGTTGCGGCAACACTGTTTGGCCACTGCACTGGCCCAACAAACATTTGACAGGTCGCACCAACGCGGTACTGGTTCCAACTTTTGGTTCCTTAAGCTGAAGGCCTACTATGAAAATGTTTCGTTCGTTTGTATGTGCAAACCTAATAAACTAAAAGTATTGTCAACTTGTGTGTTTACTTATTTCATCTATTTTCAGTGATACATCCTCAACAAAACGAATTATAAGAGTGCAAACAAAAGTAAACTGCTGAATACCGATTTCATCTCTTATTTTTTCGACCTTAGATGTGATTTTTTTCTTTTTTTTTAAATATACTATCTGTGAAGTATAAGCTATTCAATAAAGTAAGAATCATCAAAGTCACATTTGCGAAGATATTAGGTAACATAGATAAAAAATCAGTCGGCGCGGTATGGAGTTCATGCAATGTTTGATGATTTTCTTATAGATCTCATCATCAAAACATGACCAAATTTATATGGGACCATTCCGAAAGTATTCCCTTTAAAATATATATTATTTAAATCCGTTCACGTGGTAACGAATGATCGCTGAACATACGTAAAAAAAAGATTCTAACGAATTAGGAACCTTCTCCTTTTTTGAAGTCGGTTAAAAAAGCAATTGAAAACAAACGATAGCGTTGTTCATATTTTGTCAAAAGTGAATGATTGTTTAATTAATTTATTTTTTTAAGGAGGAAACTGATGGGTATGGGTATTGATCGATGGAAAGGTAAAAGACGACCTAGGAAGAGATGGATGGATTGTGTCAGGTGTGATATGACTGAGAAGGAAGTGAACGACTCGATGATAAGTCACCATGGCATGGAAGAGAAAAACATACTGCGCTGACCCCAGATGACCTGGGAACAGGTCAGGCGAATGATGATGATGACGATGATACGTCTGAACGAACAAAACATTTTCGTAGTAGGCCTTCTTGCCGTAACTACGTCGTTATTACGTCGTTTACGACATTATCAATTAAAAGTGTTTATCACTACTTTATAAATGTAGTAAATTGAAACTTATAAAACTGTAAAAAAAAAGTGTTGGAATTTCACCATAAAAACAGCCATTTAATTTATTTGTATAATTTAATGTTATTCAGTAATGAGCTAGTTTTATCAACTTAATGAGCCCTCATTATAAATGCAATATTTTTACCTACACTTTAAAACTAAAATATTTAATTCGAATTTCCTTGATTTTTTCAAAAGTTAATTTTGTATGGAACCACGTAAACGTTTTCACGACACTAATTTAATCCCATTAATGGTAGGTACGATAAAGTTTTTACCGATTCCTTGAGTCAAAACTTATACAAAGAACCCTAACAAAAATAAAAATAACTGTTGACATTGTTGCTATAAATACCTAATTTAAGTACTGATGATTTATTTACTGTTAATGTTTGCATGCTATGTTGTATGGCTAAGTAGGTCATGGCACTGTCTCAAACCAAAGACCACATTTTTTCATGTACTGTAACCCTACATAATAGCAAATAAAGATTTTGTATTTGTATTTGTATTTGTATTTTAAACACATTTAAAATGACTGACATTATTATCTTCTTTGCTAGAATGACTATTATTTTTTAAAAATGACGCTTCTATTATTTCTGTAAATAAATTATTTTATGTTTGCACCCCAATACAATGTTTGTTTTGAATTTTAATAATACATTTAAAATATACAGTGCGGTTTTATAATGCAATGCCCTTTCAGGTGTGTTCACTGCCCTATTTTATAAGACCCTACTGTAAATATTTTTGTGTGATGAAATAAAGAAATGAATGTGAACAAATGTAGTTTTGACTACCTATAATACATATAAATAATAATAAATAAGTAATGAATTGTTTTCACAATCACATCAATTATATAGCCCCAAACTAAGCAAAGCTTGTACTAATATGATAACGGGTAAACATACTTAAATACGTTTGTAAATATCCATGACTAAAGTACAAACGCTCGTGCTCATCACACAAATATTTGCTCCTTGCGGGATTCGAACCCGCAACCGCTGGCTTTGTAGTCCGGAGCGCCAACCAATACACCAGATATTAATATGCGTTATGCGTGCGTTAATATAATGTTTAGGTTAGAACTAGAAAACTAGAAATGATTTTCATAGATAAATATTTTATTCCGATAAAAACAGTGTGATGTAATTGTATTCCAATGTCTTTACCTCAAGAGAACAGAGACAAAGCCCTTAGCTAGTGGGCCGAGGTTGAATGATGTACATCATGAACCCAATACATATCACGATCGCAGTGCACAGTGATAAGCGAAGCGATGCACAGAGCGGTGTGGATTTTTGTTTACGAGGCTCTGGCTGAAGCAAAATTGACTAGAATACAAACAAAAATAATAAAAGAAAAGTTAATTTGTTAAAAGTAAGAACTTTAAATTTTTTGTTTAGATAACGATATCACAGAACTACGGGAATCGACTGGGCTCGTTGAGCACCGGATCGTAATAACATGGCGCACTAAGGAGGATGCCTTTACTATGCTTTGCAGTGAGATCAAAGTAGCTGACTTGATAATTAATCCAATGACAAACTCACTTGTTAATTTTTATCGCTGATTAAAGGTCGTACAATACTTGCGCTGAACTGCACCATGCGAGGTAAAATATTATCTAGGCCCAGTGAATTTTCGAACTTTTTGTAAGTATGTGGCCAAAATCGAAATCTCAAAAAAAAGTTTACTCACCCATACAAATCGTAACAGTTAATGCACCATTTTGTATAGGGAAGTCAGTTTTATTTCAAATTTCTACGTTGTCCCTATAGAAAAAGTTGTTGTATCTGAGCAGGAGAGCGTGACATTTGCGACTTCTAAACCAATAAAAATTCATCGTCTATGAATTTAACGCACTCGTGTGTAGTGATGTGCCGAGTCGGCATTTATGGTACTCGAATATTTTGGTATTCGTTAAAAAAAGAATCGAACTGCGACCCGAGTCGGAAGACTCGGACAGGTATTCGAGTACTGGCACGAGTATTCGAATACTTTAGTGGACTCGAGATTTTTTTTAAACAAACTTAGTTTGCTTTTGACGACAAATAATGTATATGAACGACATGGAAATAAGTAAATAATAATCTCATAACCATTCTTTGGTAATTATGGCATCACCAATAGCCAAATTCAGAGTATGTGCCACGCAAGAATGGTAGCGTTTTTGTAAGACACTAAAACTTTACACTAAATTCCACAATTAAACTGAAACATAAACACGTTCAAACCGGCAATGATTCATCAACATTTCTCGCGAGACTAACTTCACAATGCTCTTAAGACTAGAGTGGGCATTCAAAAGTCGACTGTGCGTGAAGTTAGACGGTTTGTACTAAAGTACACGACTTAGGATTCGAATATCGCAAGTACTCGAAACCTGTATTCGAGTATCGTGGATTCGAATACAGAATTTTATGTACACGAGTATGTGAGTACCTGCTAGGTATTCGAGTCAGTCTGACTCGGCACATCTCTACTCGTGTGACACGTGGCAGACAACGGCTACACAAAGTCACTGGCAGCTCCGCGTCGCGTTCGAACTACACTATAGTTCAAATGCGGTTGGACCTTACACATCACAAAAACAATAAAGTAACCTTACCTACTTCTTATTACATCGGCAATTCCTCTGAGAAGTCAACATCAATCAGTAAATTTTAAAATTTTTAACATTTGATAAAGAACTCGTCGCTCATGTAACACAATGACAAGTTCAACCGAGTTTGTATTCGAATAGGATAACATTTACATTGGTGCAAGCTTCTGCCCGCGTTTTTGTCTGTGTAGACTTTAGAATTTAGCTAAATAGGAATTTTAAAAAAATATGCGACAAGATTACAAAAATGGTTTAAAAATTATCCTATGTCTTAAACTAGACCAATATCTATATGTGTGCCAAATTTCAGACAGTTTCGTTCAGTCTTTAATGCGTTATTAAATAACAACTTATGTACTTTTACCTTTATAATATTAGTAATGTTACGATTAATTGATGACACATATGCTTTGATTTAACACGAAGATTAGAGGTACTTCACGATTATTTTCAAGTAGTGTCATTATTTATTATCAGATAATGTTTGCTGAAGAGCGCTGTTTTATCTTACAATTACTAAACAATACTTCAGTAATGCTTACTAGCTACCGCCCGCGACTTTGTCTGAGTAAACTTAAAAATTAATCCTATGCGATAAATTATCTATATTATGAGTACTAAATTTCAGCTAATTTAGTTCAGCCGTTAAACCGATTATTGATGATGATTTAACAAATATCCAATCATACAAACTTACAAATTTATAACAGTAGTTATATTGCAACACATATTATTACGGACGCTCGATTTCGATATTATTAATACGAGTGCGCGTTGTCTCCATAAGCCAGAACTTCAACTATCGCACCAGCTTCACTTATCACCAAGTCCTCGCACGGTGAATTCAATCAGTTCGGCCGCAAGGTGATCCCGCATCTAAGGGCGCGTGCATAAATAACGAGGGCGCGTTTTTCCGCGTTTCCCACCCTCTCTTATTGCGAGCGACGTGATGGATCGGTTGGCGTACGATTGAGTCAGAGGTTTCTCTACATAGATGTCTTTTCTATGGCATCTAAACGTATTCGTTGCAGGTAGCAGAGCATATGTTATTTTTTATTAGTATAATAAATAAATACAGGGTTTTGTTATGATCCCACCTATAAAGCCGAAATGTTAGGTTATGATCCTATACGACCGAGAAAGAGTTGTAACCTAACATAATTTTGCATAGCAAATACTATGGTGAAGTAAAAAAATTGATATTTTAATTTTGTTTTCTATAAAAATGCAAAATTTCAAGACGATCATATACATTTTCTGACTTAAGTCACTATAGTTTTTAAATGCATATTATGTTAGCACATACCTTACCTTTTTCGGCTTTGTATAGTTATAACCTTTTCACCCTGTATAAATATGCACCTGACAACACACCAATGGTATTGCCGTCTTTGCCCGTTTTTAAAACTTTAAAAAAAGTAATATTAGTAATATTTAATATTACAAGTATTTTTTTGTAATAATAATGACAAATAATAAAATGCAATAATAATGACATGATTTGAATTGCTGGTATTATTTGTCTTGCCCCAACAAAATCGTTTATTCTGTAATCGTTCATCTGCGTGTTTCTTAGCAGATAACTTTAGGTCCACCTTATTAGTTTTATCATAATGACAAGATAAAAAGAATGCGGTGCTTTTCGATACATTAGAAAGTGATTGTCTTGCCTGGGAGATACTCCTACCCCACCTCACCTGAACACACCCCTCCCATCTCTAGACAACAAATGTCTGCCGTCAAGCCAACGAGACAGACTTGCGAGCGCATTACCGAGCAATCGGGGCAAGGCCAGACAAATGAGCGCAGAACAATATACTTAGTGCGTGATCGATTGCGAATTCTATCTAAAGGCCTCGTATATGGAGAAGAGACACGAGTCGATGTGCGGAGCGACGAGCGGTGCGTTGAGCGGAAAGTTGAAACATATGGCTAGGGTTCCCAATTTCGGTGTTTCGTGATCCCGCATGACTTTTCAGTCACGCTCAATGCGGGATTAAGCCTGCAAAATATCGCTGGTGATATCGTCGCTGCGCGGCGTACGTAGTATTTAAGTATATCTCTTTAACTAAACACTTGCTGACACGGCTGCCGCGGTCAATGTCTGCATACATAGTCACCAAATGTAAACTAGCTTAGTTTCAAAGCTTTCTACTAATCACATATTATCAGAAAAATATTTTAGAAAATATTCATAGAATTATTGTCAAAATCTTAAAAAAATTTTTCATTTAATTATTAAATAAAACATTTTTTTAATCACTTAACCAATTTAATTTGTTCAAACATAGATCGATAGGCCAACTCGATTGCTAAACTTTAGGTAAAAAAAATGTTGAAATCTTTAAAAATTTAATTTGTTTATGTGTAGATTAATATTTATAAACTGTATACATAGGGTTTTCTAATCAATCAATCATTGCGTCCTTGCGAAAAGTATTACTTTCCCCAATTTTTGTTACCTGAAGACGCAGCGATTGACTTAACAGCCACGTTTCGTTGCGCGCTGTTATAAATAAGTTTTCGTACGATATACTGACGAGGATCGAATCACTTATTTAGGGGCAGTACTCGCCTTAAGACTAATTTAACACGGCGCCGTGTGGAGCCACGGAGCCCACAAACATACAGAAAAGGGCCACTGCAGAAGAAACCGGCATTAGAAACCGGAGTCATTTTAAACGTCCAATTTATGAACACCATGCATAATCTATATAACTATATACAACAAAGTCGGGTTAGTCACACCATTTATAAGTCAAGAACGGCGGGCCCGATATTTATGATCTCTAATTTGTTAGATTTTTCTCCGCCCCGAATAGCAGAAAAACTATTAAAACATAGGAAAATTTAACGAAAAAAAAGTTGTGAAGAGGCGATACGAAGTTCGCCGGGACAGCTAGTTTACTTATAAATCTACTAATAAACACCTTCATAACATCAGCAAGTATACTTTATTTAACCGTAACAGAAAAAAATGCCAGAACATTTAATAAGAACACGAGCGAGCTCGCAGTCCGAAGCCAGTGTTGTCAGTAAACTCAATCACAGCCGGTGAGGTGACAAATGCAGGTGCCTTTTACGACGGAACCTTAAAGGTCCATGCAGGGCTGCCTCTCAAATATAAGAGATAATATTTGAGGTCTCACTTACATTTTTTCTGTTAAAGATATATGTCTAATCAGCTGACATAAATAAAAAGTAATATGTTCTTACTTGGTTTTCTATAAAGGAATACATAAATAACGGAAAAACTTACCCTAAAAACCCTCAATTTTTCCATCCAAATACTACTACTACTTTTAGTGTTCTAAATACAACACAGTCAGTCTTTTAAACTCTACCACTGCATCGGGAAAATATTGTATAGTACAAAGCCCATACAATTTTTTTTTTTAAATCATTTATATTTTATACAGAGTAACATTACAAAAGGGTGCTAAATTTAAAAAATAAGATCTTGGGAACAATATATAAAGCGTCTTAATCGTTATTATTGTTATTAGCCGTATGTTTGGAAAAAAAAAACTTTAAAATATCCGAAAATAAAGTCAGAGAGACTATGAAAGCCGCGTGGTCATTCATCAGAGGCGTAGGTACAGCGAACCATCAAGGACCTTACGCAGTGCACAATCGTTGCAATTATTTCATAATTTTCAAAATTACCAGAAATTCGGAACAATCGAATGTGGAAAAAAATTTGTTCTTTGTATAGTTCGATTAAGTTACTAATTCTGAGCGACTCCTAAAGATTTGACACCCCTTTGCAATGTAACCCTATATATATTAGCCTGTAAGGTATTTCTTAAACAGGCCTATTATTATAATGTAATCTGTAAGAATTATGATGCCTGAAATAAACAATACTATTATTATTATTGTGGGCTGTGACAACCCTAGCTCATATTACAGTCGCATGTGACGCGGTGCTCAAATATCTTTAATACAATGTATTTTATTGGCGCTCTGTTTACGCTCACTTACTTTTGCCTGGTATCGATTGGAAAAATCCTTTCTCTTCGACAGACCAGCTCCATCTGGTGGCTTTGCCTACTTTTAAAACAAACTAGCTACTCGCCTTAACTTCGCACGGGTAGCAAATAAAATTTACTAAATATTCATAATATTTTGGTATTTATTCGATGGAGGCCTATTTTCTGTTAAAATAGGCCTATTTTCAACAGTAGACGTCCTATGGCTAATATGATGAAGATGATAAATAGAATTATTTGCAATACCAGTCCCCTTTCTGGGTTTATGTGTATTAAAAAAAAGACCCAATGCGCCTTTATATTTGTAGCAATAAATAAATGTATGAAAAATAAACTTTATGCTCTTCTAATACTACTTAATTTAATTTAATCTACTTAATATTGATTTTCTCGTAAGTATAAATTACCGTTTTGAACTTAACCGATAAAATCTTTAACTGCACCAATGTCTCAATATTTATATAATAACGGTTCTCAATTTCAAAAACACCCTGTATTAACTTCGCTTAACATGTGTACCGGCATGTATCAGGCATCGGATGACTTTACGAGGTAATCTCCCGTCGGGAGCGTGTCGCACGATCTCGCTTATCTCGGATTAAAACGCATAAACGCGCTAATCCACCGACTTGCCACCCTGTATGGATACACACGGCTTTTAGAGGGATACACTGGAGAATAGCAAAGTGGCATTTTACGATACCTACATTTTTTTCGTCAAGAAATGCTTTTATCAAACAAATGCCATATTAGCCGACAAGCAGGAATGACTGTCTTCTTCTAACGCTTTGTCACCACCACGCTTGAGTGCCATCATAGAAAGGTTGTTGTTGTTGTTGCAGCCATGATTTTCGTAAGGGGATAAAATTCGAAACGAGGATATAGTCCTATAATGTAGCAAGATAAAGATGTAGCAAAATAAAACCACATCTGTCGCAGAACTGATGAAAGGTGGAGTAAACGGGTTCTCGAGTGAAGCCGCGCTTTGGCAAATGTAGTGTAGGACGCCCCCCAGCTCGATAGACTGACGACCTTGGGAAGATGTTTTTTTTTGTTTATTGCATAGTTCGATTGAGTTACTGATTCTGAACGACTCCTAAAGATTTGGCACCCCTTTGCAATGTAACCCTGTATATATAAAAATGAATCTCTATTCCCCTTGGTCATCGCATCACGCGTGAACGGATGGAACAATTTTGCTAATTATTTTTTTGCTGTGTTAATTATTGGCAGGAGAAAGAAAAAAATAAGAAAGTTGCGTAGAAAATCCTTTATGAATAAACTAAAGACCGAGCGAACGAAGTCACGGGCAACAGCTAGTAATTAAATAAATCGTTTCCACAATCACCAATTATCTAGCCCCAAACTAAGCAAACCTTGTAATATGGCAAATAGATAACTGACAACATTACATACATTGCTCTGATCCTATGATAAATAGCCAAAGCACTCGTCACAGAAATAAGAAACAACGACGTTACCATAACACCCAGACCCGAGACAATGTACAATAGTACATTGTTAACCTAGAGGTAAAAGTAACTTATTTAGTCCCGAGACGGGGTTTGAGGGATTAAATAAGTCTTTAACCCTTGTACCCTTGTTGTCTTTAACAAGGAAAGTAAAAATAAAAACATGAATTAGCTGAAGTTTTTTTTTTAAATTTTAACAAAACCGTACCAACGAGTACGCAATCACTACGTTCTACAACTCGAAAAAACAAATGAAGATCGGATTGCTGCTTTCCCGCCTATTTTTTTTCTGTGGCCGGCCAGCTATGCAGCCATTATTTTTTATTTTCGTCATTGAAAAAATTGTAAATATTTTGCCTAAATCTGTTATTTTAAAGAAATAGTTAAAACTTAAAAGTAAACTTATAATAAGGTCATTAAAAAAAACTTTAATTAATACTTAACTTTATGTAACTTAATTCAATTTTACTTTTTAAATCGCGCTGTGGCTGCATAGAAGTTGCAACATGGTTCAATAGAAATGTAAAAATGGAACTAGTTTTTTCTTTTTATAATTTGACAGCTGTCAGTTGAAAACGATTCTCCCTATGGCTGAAAAGTATTACTTTCAACCCGCTCCTCAGGCAACTTCAGACCTTCTTTCCGAGTATGAGTAATGAAAAGTATTTTTTCTACATTGACCGACTGGAAATCGAACGTTTTTAAACATCCATGTCTTAGTAACTGCCATCAAGCCTGTACTTACTACTCAAACATTTACCTTGCCCTTGCTTGCGGGATTCGAACCCGCAACCGCTTGGCTTTGTAGTCCGGAGCGCGAACCTCTACACCATAGGTCATGGAATGACGCTTGCATGATCGTGTAATTTACGCCTCAGTTTTCAACGCTTATAAAATTTCAAGTGGAACTCAAGTTTTTTTATGTCTTATGAACACATTTTGCAATAATTTAAAAACAATTATTTACTTTGTAGGTTTTTTTTGTAGGTTATTTACATGATAGTCAAGGGCCAGGAAGAAGTCGTAATTAGAGTGGTGCCGCTAAAAGGGTCATTATCGTTACGATCGCGATAGTCCCATTACCATGACAAAGGTTCCCTAGAGCTGGGACAGTGGTTCTCAACATTGCTATCCACCACCGTGAGTTAGCTTAGGTAAAGATACTTAAACCACCTACGCCAGTTTTATGTTATTCCTTAAACGGACATATAGGGTCCGAGTATGGAACCTTAACAAAGTGCAAAGATCAAAGAATCTAACTAACGGAAAGTGGTTTTGATCATCCGCTGGTCTTCTTCTGTTGTGTTAATGGTGACTAGGTAGACTGTTTAGCGTCTTCTAGGTTGGCCAAGGCTGTTCATGCCCAGTAAATAGGTGTTCTGTAGACTATATAAAATTTAGAAGGTGAAGGAGTTTTGGAGAACCAGAGATTCGAGCATCTGTAGGCCAGGTTGGACATTTAGGTTATAGGGGGATGCATATAACTATAAAAATTAATAAAACTAATTAATTTCTAAAAATAGGGCTAAATTAAGTCTTTTGCACGTGCCTTTTTTACCCTACCAATGCTTCGGGACAATTTTATTGTGTGCTAGCGCCGAGAAGAAGCAGCGCCAGAAACTTGGTTACTTTTGTCAGCCTCTTTTTAAATAGGATGTTTACATAACAAGATAAAATATACCTGTGCGAGCTGGGCAGTATTTAATTCCATACATTTTCATCGTTTAAATAGACATGTAAATCATTTGACATGCGATTTAAATTTATATACAGGTAGTTCGGCAATAGACTGGTAATTTGTTAAAAAAGCGAATATATTTTCGCATAAACAAAAAGTTTGAGAACCACTTTACTATGGTAATGAGCAGCAGTGAATCGGAGGGCTTTGATGTACTCACCTTCGCTCTGAAGGTTTTGTTGTCTGAACTGCATTGATGTTTTGGATCGCTTTCCATTTGTCTTCAAGTGCCGAGGAAGAGAGAATCTTTCATGTATTTAACATAAACATTTTCTTGTTGCAGGAAGTACTACCTAAAAATGATTCTGTTGTGAATAAAAACAAAGTCGAAGTATTTGTTAAAAAAACTCTTGTATTAAGTAATTTTCTTACTTAGTATTAGTATGTTAATGGTTTTATAAATATCTGTTACAATAAGTAGGTAAGCACCTATTCATCATTAGAGGCTGTTAAAACTGGTCTTCACAAGCAATGTCCTAAGACAAGAAAGTAGACAAGAAATACTTACTGTTATATCTTTAGTTAGACTTAAGTTAAACCAAAAAGACCTCTACAAGCGAAATAAAATTAAAATATTATCGTACTAATGAAAACTTCAGTGCATCTAATAGTAATTACATTTACGTTGGCCCCAAACGAAGTGTGTCGCTAAAACTCGGGCCGCGGTCGTTTACATGACAAAGCCACGCTGAAAGCTGTTAGAACATGATTATCTGTGGTCAAACACTACCATGGGACCTCTTACAATAAAAAATAATAAGTGACAAAAACTAAGAGAAAGTAACTTGGCCCTCATGATGGAGTATGAATCCTAACCGCGGGAGTATGGGTGGAGGGATGTGTGGGACTCCAGGCTCAGATTTCGGCTACCCACTAAAGCCTCAACACGGTGCCCTCCGAGGCTCCGGTGTCTTATGAAGTGGAACCATTGGTTTCGCCGCAGACCGTAGCCACTGGCATACTCTATAGTTCCGCTTCGGCTGTGGTTCTGTACTGCAGCGAGCCGCCCGGTCTGTGGGTCACTCCCGAACTCTCTTTTTGTGTCCGCAGATCCCGGAGACACTTCCGTGTCTTTAGTCCGGGACCCACCCGAAAGGGGCAGGTGGAGGATGAAGTTCCTCCTCCGGCACCCAGTACGCTTAGTTCTGCGAGATGACAGCCTCGCAGAAGGTAAGCACCGCCTGCCACGTTTCCTCGCTCGAGACCATCCTCGACACGATCGTTGATAGTGAGAGAGAGGTCCCCCCCGACCACCGCAACCAGGGCACTGCGGCTGTGCTCCCCTGCTCATGATGATTGAGTATAGCCTAAACCATCTCAACATTGAATTAAGACTTGTGCCCTGCAGTTGGTCGGTTATAAGCTCATAAAAAAAAAATCACTAAGTGAGAAGAAGGAATATAATCAGCTTACTGCGTCCTGCAGGGCTAGAACACCAAAGTCTAAACGCAATAGCAACTTTACAAAAGTTCTAATCAATCACGCCAAAGATATTTTGTGTAATGAGCACAAACATAATAATACTTCCCGATAAAAAGTATAAAACGCAATAATATAAATCTAAATAAGCTAAGAGTACCATTTTCAAAATAAAAAATAGTTTCATCTAGCCCCCACACTATGTTGATCAAAATTTACAATCACATTCCAAATTACATTAAAAACTGAGAAAAACCTACAATTTTTTATAAACGGCTAAAAACATTCATAATAAATAAAAGTTACAATAGCTTAAGAGAATTTTTCAATGATAAATATGAAATTTAACTAATAATATCCTTCGGTGACATAATTTAATTTATTATCTATAAATCTATAATTTTATAATGCTTGAAATGTACACTGATATTATTATAACTTATTACTTAACAAATTTAAAAATATGTATATATGTCACTCTCTTGTTTGCTGTGCCCTTGCAGGGCGTCACATGTATACCTTTATTTATCTAACACCGCAAAATTGTAATGTGACATGCAATAAACGTTTGAATTTACATATAATCCAACATACGCGTTTTTATAGGACTAGCCATGATTAAAAAGAGCTGTCTTCTGTTGTGTAATAAAACGCTGATTCAATGTTAATTATTCGCCTTAATATTACAATCTCAATTTTGTGTCCTGGTGTAAATGGGACTATATAATATTTTTATTTTATAACTTACTTCCTAAATTTTGAAAGTTTTCTGACTGAAGCGATAACGTACCAATTTGAAACCTTGTGGGTATGTGACATTAGCATAACAATACAATAACTTAGATAGTTAGTGTGTGCCGTGTAGGGACAACAGTAAAGAATACACTTCCCCGCCACAAACAGGACGCGTAACGTAAGAGGCAACTAATTCCTGTAGCACCAGACGGGCAGCAGCGTCTGCGTGCAAAATTTTATAAAAAATGCGCTCGCCAACCCGCTTGCCAAGCGTGGCAAGTATCGGCAATCCCCCCAATGACTATTGGTGGAGGCCTGTGTTCAGCAGTGGACGTCCTATGGCTGAAATGATGATGATGATGACTGTTGCCTTAATGAGATCAGACTACGTGAATAACCCGTGAGTTTGTGCCCCATAGTACTGGTTTGGGTTTAATGGCGCGACCAAGTTTATGTGGAGCAGGGTGTAATGTCGCGGAATACTGTTTAACGCAGACATTTGACTCGATCCGCGTAATGAGTTCGAATCACAACCCGAAGGGGAACACAACTTATTATGACGATTACGTTTTGCTGTTCTGATAGGACAGTGCAGACAGTATACTTTGAACTTCACGATATACTTCATCGACAATACATTGAGCTGGTCCCAGCATGTTAAGGAGGTTAACAGAAAGGTAACTGGCACTCTGCGTGCACTCTATCGATTCAAGCACTTTCTCCCCTCCTGTACGAAGACTTTGCTGGTGCAGTCTCTGGTCCTGCCTATAATCGACTACGGGGATGTATATTGTTCCAATGTCTCTCAAGATCTTCTCAATAAGTTGGACCGCCTACTTAACAAGTGCATCCGCTTTATCTTCGGCCTACGCAAGTATGACCACATCTCCAAATTTCGATCTCAGCTTGGCTGGCTCCCCATTAGGCATCGTAGGAGTGTTCGGACGCTCTGCGTCCTTTTCTCTGTACTTTTTGATCACAAATCTACATCTTATCTAAAAGATAAATTTTCATATCTTCATACTTCTCATGATAGAAACCTTCGTTCCAACGATACTCCCTGGTTATATATTCCACGTCACACTTCCAGTTCAACGTTTTGTTTCAAAAAGGCTTTGCGCAGCCATTTTAAGGACTGTCTCTTCTTCTCTTTCTTTCTTTATTTTCAAATGAATCTCGCTGGCATATGATCTGTTTACAATCATATTATGTGCATGTATTTGTATGTATTTATTTTATGTATGTATACCGTTTTGATATCAATGTATTTATATAGTATGTATGTATTCATCTAGTCTGTGTTTGTGTTGCTAGATTTTTCCCAACACCATAATTACTGTTTTGTTGCACCGCCTGTACCATCTCTATCTGGCCCCATGGTTGACTGGTAGACAATGCTTTTGCCATTAAGTCCGCCATTTGTGCCACTTATTTTTCAATAAAGTATAAATAATAAATAAAATAAATAATGTACTTGCGGTCTTGCTTTAAAACAATTTTTAAGGATATTATGTATGCATCAATCAATACACCAATGTTTTATGAAAAATCTGATGCTCCATTCTACCACCGAATACATAATAGTACCTTTGAGTTCTACCTCGACGGTACAATACAGTATGGACCATTTTTCTTTACAATACCATAATTACCTGGTAAAAAGTTCTTTGTATTGATAAACAGTCATTTGGTATGGAGACTGACTCAAACATCACCTTGTATGAAAAGCAAATGACATGAAATCGGCTCTAACAAAAGTAGGTATGTATGTATGTATGTATGTAGGTATGTCTAAATGGTGTAAAAATAGCACAGAATAGAAAACACTCAGTTTCTACTACCTCCTCCTACTAACACTTAATTTGAACTACTTCCTTGTTTTCAGTGATTGCTAAGTAAATAAAATTCACTCAAAGATTAGAGAACTGATAAGAATGCATTATTATTTCCTACCTACCAGTGTTGCTATCAGTAGCAGACCCAGGTTTTAGCCCCCCCAAAAGCTAGCTAATCTAGGTTTAACCCTGACATAAATAAAATTAAAAGTTTATATTATAACAAAAATTAAATTCAATCTTGATAACGACTTCCGTAGCCGTGAGACGAGCATACCGGACTTGGTTTCACTATTTTTGAGGTTCCGGGTTCGATTCCCGGTCGGTTAATATAAAAAAAATAACTGTTCCATATTGTCGAGGGTTTGGGTGTTGTGGTGCCGTCTTTGTTTCTGATTTCTGTAACACAAGTGCTTAAGCTACTTATTAAGCAGCTTAAGCAATGTTAATGTTGTCCAATGTTAATTTATTATTTATATTCATACTACACTTTAGAGATGTGCCGAGTCAGACTGACTCGAATACTGACTTGAATACCTAGCAGGTACTCACGTACTCGTGTACATAAAATTCTGTATTCGAATCCACGATACTCGAATACAGGTTTCGAGTACTTGCGATATTCGAATCCTAAGTCGTGTACTTTAGTACAAACCGTCTAACTTCACGCACAGTCGACTTTTGAATGCCCACTCTAGTCTTAAGAGCATTGTGAAGTTAGTCTCGCGAGAAATGTTGATGAATCGTTGCAGGTTTGAACGTGTTTATGTTTCAGTTAATTTGTGGAATTTAGTGTAAAGTTTTAGTGTTTTACAAAAACGCCACCATTCTTGCGTGGCACATACTCTGAATTTGGCTATTGGTGATGCCATAATTACCAAAGAATGGTTATGAGATTAAAAGATTGATTATACAATAATCAGTTATTATTTACTTATTTCCCTGTCGTTCATATACATTATTTGTCGTCAAAAGCAAACTAAGTTTGTTTAAAAAAGTACTCGAGTCCACTAAAGTATTCGAATACTCGTGCCAGTACTCGAATACCTGTCCGAGTCTTCCGACTCGAGTCGCAGTTTTTTTAACGAATACCAAAATATTCGAGTACCATAAATAGCCGACTCGGCACATCACTACTACACTTTAGTATGCTTAACACAAAATTAAACAAAGAACAAACAGTTATGTATCACACAGATTTCTTCGCAATCTCAAAATATTTATTTAATTAATCTAATATTGTGTTGTATTTGTAAAAAATCATGTAAATTTATTTTAGGTTGTATTACACAGTAAAGTAAGTATCAAAAAACGGTATGCTATGAAAACGATCTAGCTAGGATTCGATTTGAAAATACAAAGAAACGAAGCAATAATACAATTATTCGCTTAAACGAGCAATTTTCCCGGCATCTAAATAACCGCTAAGTCTCTAAATAGCCTTTAGTAAAACAATAATTAGATCGCACAGAATTTGGCCAAAGCTTAATTTATCTGCGGAATAGGGATTTAATATGCACCAAATTGAATAATTTGCGTCCAAAAACGAGCAAGGATCTGTATAATAGGATCTGAGATAAGCCTAATTACATAAAAAATGCAGAATTTTTCTACGTGAAAATAAAAACGAGTGAGTGAAAACGTAAGCTGTAGAATACTTGGAAAGGAAATGAATAATACTTTAATAAAATACAAATTTTATTATTTATCTGAATGAATAATTTTTAAAATTTATACTGTTTGTATTTTTAGTAAATATCTTTGAAGTTGTAATACTACTAATGAGGAGATTTTTTTAAACTGTTTTTAAAGCAACCATTACTAACACTAGAATAAGATTATCATTTTACTAACACCTCTATATGGATTTTTAAAGTCTGCAATAAATTGACTGAATTGAATTAAGCCGGCAATGGGGGGTCTTGTCTCTAACAAAAAATAGCACTTTGTAGCTTAATACGAGTATTACGCAAACGGATCTTTGTATTGAATTGTTTTTACACACCAATTTTTTTTTAAACGACCTATCTAACGACACCTCGCACTTTTTTTTATTTTTTATTATGCGATAGACAAAAAAAAAACATTTATCGACGCTTTAGGTTTAGGCTTTAGTTCTCTTGTACCCTGGAAATATTTTTTTTCATTAATTTTATTTATAATTAATGTGTATACACTTGTGAAATTACAGACAGACAGACGGACGGATGGTTCCGTATTGACTACGGAACCATAAAAAGACTGACAATAGTAGGTATCTATCTAATCGAAATGTCTATAGCTGCTTATTTCAAGCACTAGCCTACACATTGTACCGAAGCAGTGGTAGGTTAAAAAATATTACGTGATAAATTGTCATTTACAGCATATTTGCAAAAATAGATTAAATTTTTGGATCACCGTAACAGTCGTGATCAGTAAATTAACCTCAAGGTTTATTATCACATGCAAATACCTATATTACAAGGTCGTTATGCGATTTGATTAGGTATAAATTGCAGAGAACTCCTATAAAATACCTGTTACATTTAAACTTTCTTGTTGCATTTTTATATCTAACTAGCTATCCCGGCAAACTTCGTATCGCTTCTTCATGTGAGTGTGTCATTTTCGTGAATTTTTCCGTGTTTTTTATAGTTATTCTGCTATTCGGGGCGGAGACAAATTCAACAAACCAAAGATCATAAAAATCGGTCCAGCCGTTTTTGACTTATAAATGGCGTAACTAACCCTACTTTGTTTTTTATATATAGATATTTATATAGATACGTACACTACGGTTATGATGAATGCAACATATACATATTTAGTGAATACTCAAGAATATAGCTAAATGAAAGATAGGGAAAAACTTATTTAAAAAATCTTTTTTTATACGTAGATATTTGACAACAATAAATTTCACTTATTATAAGAGGTGAACTTGCGACCCACGAATATAAGGAATTAAATGTACAGTGCCCAAAATTATCATATGTTAAACACACGGTAGCTTTGATACCTGAGCTGGACAAAGAAATGAACATAAATATCTCACCTAAAACTTGTACTTATAAAATACAACTAAGATACACTTTATTGCACACCTTACAAAAGATAACAGTCTAAAATTATTAGTATCACAAATCTTTAGTTCATCAATAACCCTTTACGTTAACAACTGCAACGCCCTTTCTTCAAACCTTGTTCGTTACTTAGTATTCATTTATTCATGAATACCGCGCCTTGGCCTTAAACCTAATTCCGAATGCGTTGCCCTTGGCCGAGTGCAACAAATTAGGCAGTTCTAGTAAACAAACAAGGTAATTACGCATTCCACATTAAATCATGCCACTCATGCATGCGAAATTGACGTAACATCTGCAATCCATTCATGAAAAAACCGTAATCTGTCTTAATCATATCTGCACCTTTTTCACCAATCATCATCGTGGGCGCGTTTGTATTGCCACCCGGTATTGTAGGCATTACTGAGGCATCGATAACCCGCAGCCCTGAAACTCCATGAACTTTGAGCCTTTCGTCCACCACACCGTCGGGCCCCATGGCACAAGTCCCAACAGGATGCTGTAACGATCCAACTGTATTCATTACATAACAACGCCAATATTTATCGGAATCCAGCTTCGATTTGTCACAGCCAGGAACATCTAATTTCTCCATTGTAGCCTGAACATGTCTGTAGTAAGATGTCTTTGTCAATTTTTGCATGAATTTAACTCCTTTTTTTAGTAAACGGACATCTTCTTCGCTTCTTAGGAACCCCGGATCGATGATGGGATCGTCAAAAGGGTTTCTGCTTTTTAACGTAACGCTACCTCTAGAATGTGGATGCAGAAGTATTAAGAAGGTCCAGTCTATAGCCCCTCCGAGGTTAGCTCTTCCTATTGAAGCGCAGAATGATCTCGTGTAGCTTAACGACTCGCAAGTGAGCTGAATGACCGGCGAAGCTAAAGCACCGACGTGGATATTGAAACTTTGCAGCTGGCGATGTTGTTTCTTATCTACGTTAATGAATCCATTCTGCGCTGGTATTGGAACTGCATCTAATTCTCTAGAAGAAATCAAATTTTACACGATTGTACTCAGTCCTCTTTTCCCAGAGAATATGAGAGGAACAAACTGATGGTCGTGCAAATTTTTACCCACTGGAAGATCAACTATAGTGTCTATATCATGATGTTCTAATTCTTCTTTGGGTCCGATCCCAGATAGCATAAGCAGTTTCGGTGTATCTATCGCCCCGGCTGATAAGACAACTTCCTTACTGGCAAACACTTTGACTAGTTTTCCTGACTTAGTTATTAATTGTACACCATACGCATTTGACGTATACGGGTCTATTAAAACTCTTAATGCTCTAGTATATTTGGCTATAAATAAATTTGGTCTATCTTTGGTTGGTTTCAAATAGCATTCTGCCGTGCTTGATCTTCTGCCATCAGCGAAAGTAAAATGAGGTAGGGATACTCCCACAGATTCCATTCCATTCATTTCTAGTGTTCTTTTCAAGCCTATTTCTTCGTAAGACTTAAGAATAATTTCGTTGACAGCTTGAAAGTACTTATTTGGTATTGGTCGAGATATTTTGACCGGACCTTCAGTTGAATGAAGGTGTGAGCTGTAGGGGTTACTTATGACTGTGGGGTCGGTCATATTTTCTAGTTTTTTGAAATACTTTAGGGCGGAGCTCCAGCCCCACCCTGGGGCTACTTGCTCCCACTCGTCGTAGTCTCGGGGCTCCCCCCTGGCGTACAGCTCGTAGTTGATAGAAGAGGAGCCCCCAAGAATTTTGCCCCGAATCAGGTTCACCGTTTGGTTTTTGTGGCTTTTTCCGATGCCTTTATCTAGTTTCATACTATAGTCCCAGTCATATTCGGTGTGCGACAGCGTCGTAAACAAACTGGGCACCTGAAAATAATATAATTGAGAGTTGATATAAATGCGACTAGAAAATTATCCTAAATATAAATCAACCAACAAAGAACGTAAAGCTTAAAAAAATTAAACCGACTTCAAAAAACTAAAAAGCTAAAAATAATCTTAACACTTAAGTACCTAATCAGTTACTTTTGGAGTCGGTGCAAACAAAAATATTGAATCTCTCATTGGCTGGCACCTACTCCAAAAGTAACTTTGTTGCACAGTTGAATACTATTTGCGGACTTAATGCTATACAGCATTATTATAAAAGTAATAGTTCAGGAATTGAGTCTCGCAGTTTAATTACAAATTAATTTATTACAAATGTACCTATAGTTTCAGATTTTTCCTTGTACTTGTAGTAACTTATAAGACGATATTACTTGCCAAACATAGTTCTAGGTCAACGGAAAGCACCCTATAAATTTCGATTCCCTTGAGAGTGTCAGAATACATTATTTGCGGCATAAACGACCGTATCGTTTTTTTACGTTAATTTAGAAGTTTTCTCTTTTTCTTTTATTGATTGATGGCGCGAAACATTGACATTTGTTGACATTGACAAGAGTGACAGAGAGACACTGCCACCATCTGTGATTAGCTTTTCCTGTGCTTCCCCATTGTGTCTCGTTTTGCTGGACTTGTCACTCACCACGCTTGCAAGTGGGGGATCCCCGCCAGCCTCGATGAGGAGAACACTGACTTGGGGCACCTCGCTGAGTCGCGCGGCCACTACCGCACCCGCTGATCCAGACCCCACCACCACGAAATCGAACGCCTCTCCATCTGAAAGAGAAGCATAAGTATGGTCAGTGTCTTAGTGTTTTGAAAAGGATAGGCTTTTGAGTTTTGGGTTAAAAAACGTATCACTTCTCGCTAATTTTTCTTGCCATGGCCATCAGAAATCAGAAACATTTATTTGCTATAATTATTAATATTCTGCACTCGTGTCCTGCCCACTTCCACTTTAGCTTTGCGGTTTTCTCACCTACATCTGCAACACCGGTTTTCGAGCGGATGGCGGTGTTCCGGATTCTATCAATCCTATTTACACCTATCCAGATAGGTGGGCCCAAATCGTCACTCGGTGGGTACCTACAGACGGCTGTCGCCGAAGAGGTAGACCCAAGAAAAGATGGTGTGACGATTTAGTTAACCTGACGAGGGATTGGGAGTTATTGGCGATGGATAGGGTTCGATAGAAGAGTCTGGAGGAGACCTTTGCACAGCAGTGGGATTAAGAACAGGTTAATAAAAATATATTAACATAGTTTTACAAGATGTTTTACAATTGATTTGTCCACATGTTTGACTTAATTAGTCGTGCAAATATAAAAAGTTGATATTAAATGTACTTAAAAGATAATTGCAACATTTCGGTACCTCGGGTCTACGTACGTTAAGCAACGAATTAACTCAGGTTGGATGAAATGGCGACAGATCACAGCAACAACATGCGACCCACGGATGCCCTTAAAGCTAAACGGAAAAGTCTACAAAACTATTATAAGACCTGCTTTACTACATGGCTCTGAATGCTGGGCCATTAAGAAGGTAGATGAAAAGCGATTGCATGCAGCAGAAATGAGAATGTTAAGGTGGATGTGTGGGGTGACGAGAATGGACAAGATAAGGAATGAATATATTAGAGGAAGTATGAAAGTGGCACCTGTAGCAGAAAAGATGAAAGGACACCGTTTGTCTTGGTATGGACTTGTGATGAGAAGGGAAGAGGAGCACGTAACGAGAAGAGTGATGGATATGAGTATTGATGGGTGGAGTAGTAGGGGACGACCTAAGAAGAGATGGATGGATTGTGTGAGGAGAGATATGACTGAGAAGGGAGTGAATGACTTAATGACGAGTGACCGGATTGCATGGAAGAGAAAGACATACTGCGCCGACCCCAGATGACCTGGGAACAGGGCAGGCAAATGAATGATGAATGATGCAACAATATTAAAGTATATCAATGTTAAAAGGATTATCATTATAGAGGATTAAATTATCACACATAAACTGGAGTATCTTGGGCAGTAATACACACGACTTATATGTGATTATACAAGGATGATCAGGTACAAGTGTAGCCAGAGAGAACTTTTGATAGTGATCGATAGATAGATTAGATATTCTATAATGCACACGATACAAAAGAAAAAGTAACCAATAAAAGTACATCAATAGCACAATTTAATCTGTTTTATCGTTAGAAGCGATCTCTTCTAAACAACCTTCAATGATTTAATACTAGCTTTCGCCCGCGGCTCCGCCTGCGTGGAGTTCGGTCTGTCACTGTCACTTAGTCTTTATTAACGACTAAATACTTAATGCATTATTTTAGAACAAATTCCATTAAAAAAAGGTTATAGTGAGTCAACCTAAAAAGATAGACATTATGCTGTCACGGGCTTTTATTTAAACTTTTTATTACATTTTTTGTAACATTTTTACAAAATAATGGTAATGATAATGGTAACACCAAATTTCAATGGTCTACATCCTTAGGTATATTAAAAGGTAACGAATTATGTCAATGGCGTCTCCCAGCCCACCCAAACTCAGACTCCCATACAAACCCTTGAGAGAAACTGACAGACTTTGAAAATCAGAACTGACTCTTTAGAACAAATCGTTTTCTAAATTGACCCGAACCTAGAACTTTTAGCAGTCAAAGCAAATTGCCGCGCCACAACGCCAATCAGGTCCTCGAATGACATCGCTGGTCTCTGATGGCCTACGAAAATATTTCGTTCGTTTGCACATATACAGGGTGGCACATAACTCTAGGATAACCTTGTAACCACATATCCAGATATACATCATAGTGAACAAATATGTTTTATGACTTTTGCATGATTTATTGATTTCACATTCAGAATAACCAAACAGCCGGTTGAATTTGGCTAAAAAAACAAACATATGCATATTTTTAAAAGTCAGAACAAAAGTTGTTACAGGACACCCTTCATCCGTACCAACGAAATATTTTCGTAGTAGGCTTTTAGAGTGCTTGCAGGACTTGTACCGGACTTGGTGTAGCTATCTCTGAGGTCCCGAGTTCGATTTCCGGTCAGTCAAAGTAGAAAAATAACTTTTCTATACATATAGTCTCGGGTCTGGGTGTTGTGGTACCGTCGTTGTTTCTGATTTCTATAACACAAGTGCTTTGGCTACTTACCATAGAATCAGAGCAATGTGTGTGATGCTGTTTAATCTATACACATAAAAATGAATAGGTATCTATTTCCCTTGGCCATCGCATCACGCGTGAAGGGATAGAACAATTTTTTGTTGTGTTAAATTTTGTCAGAAGAAGGTTCTTAAGAAACAAAATGTTGAAAGTTGCGCAGAAAATTATTTATGAATAAACAAAATACCACGCGAACGAAGTCGCGGGCAACATCATCATCATCATCATCATTTCAGCCATAGGACGTCCACTGCTGAAAATAGGTCTCCCCCATTTGCCGAATTGCGAAAGGCAATTTGTATCAGTCACTTCCAGATTGGCCGGTTGAAAGCGGCCCGCATCAAGGGGCTTCCTATGTTCAGCAGTGGACGTCCTATGGCTGAAATGATGATGATAATGATGATGATATGTATCATATTTTTGGCTTACCATGTTGGTGCCTAGACGGTATAATATTGTATGCACATATTTTTTTATTAAACGTAATTTATATAAAAAGTATGAAATGAAAGTTAAGGCGAGTAAAGGATCCTCAAAAAAAATATGATATTTACACTATAGAATGATAATTATGAAAATAAATGAAGATCAAATTCAAATTCAAATTATTTATTAAGTATCAGGTTTTTACATTTCTGCATTACGATCGAGGATTTCTTTTAAGTAATTTATTTAATTACTTGTGATACAGCGAATTACATAGAATAGAGCAGGTAATACCTACTTATCAGATACTATGAATTTCTTAATGCCTAAGGACAAGTACCTATAAAAAGTTCGCGTGTGCGTAAGTGTGCAAGCGAGTGCGCGTGTGTGTGTCTGTATTTGTGTGTGTGTGTGTGTATCTGTGTGTTTGCGTTTTGGTAGTACGCTAATATCGTTAATAACTGCTTAAGGTTCGCTTTAAGGTTTTATAAAAAAATATCTATATATATAAATAAGTCGGGTTAGTTACACCATTTATAAGTCGAGAACGGCTGGACCGATTTTTATGGTCTTTGATTTGTTGAATTTGTCTCCGCCCCGAATAGCAGAATAACTATAAAAAACACTAAAAAAAAAAGTATGAAGGGGCGGTACGAAATTCGCCGGGACAGCTAGTATTTGTATAAAACAAAGTCTGGTTAGTTAAACCATTTTTAAGTCATGAACAGCTGGACTGATTTTTATGATTTTTGGTTTGTTGTTTTTGTCTGCCCTAAAAAACACGGAAAAAATGACGAAAAAAAAAAAAAAATTATTTGTTATCATACATACAGCTACCATTACAGGAAAATAACCTAATTCGATAGTTGCAGCTTCCTAATATCTACTACAAAATAACCTTATTACAAAATTATTTCCAATACAAATAAAATAAAGTACCTACTTATATTTTACTTATAATTAATTATAAAGGGGCGGTACGTAGTTCGCCGGGACAGCTAGTCATTGAATAAAAGAAAATTGTATTCAAATTTGTCAAGCGTTAATATACCTGTTACGGAGTAGTGTTTAGGCCACCCCGCCGGAGTGAAAGCCTGGCTGAGGGCCAGGATCCTCATAACCCATTGAACCACTGGGGAAGAGCTGCAAGCCTCGACAGCCCTCAGAAGTTTAGTGATTGCCACATTTAAGTTCAACATCTTCCACTTTATGTATATGGAAAAATACTAACTAGAAACCCACTTTTTTAATGTTATTGTTTTTTATTAATTAAATTATCAATTAGTAGTAATGTTCATTTGGCCCAAGTAATTTTTAGCCATTATTTAATTTGATTATAAGATATTGAAACTTATAATTAAAAAAACAATTGTTTACATTTTGAAAATAGCACAGCACTACAAAATCATTTTTATTTGACTAAAACTGATGAGTTTGGATCACTAATTAATCGTTATTTTATACGATGGATCGATCACGTTTGACGCGCTACGCTTTAGGACTGTAACATAATAGTTATGTATAACGTATCCACCAAAACTACTAATAAGTATTCTATACCAAACCCACAGGCTTATCAATGTAAAACAGAGTTGTTGAACCATAGGTAGGGCGACCACACGTCTTATGTATTTAGGATAGGGAAAATTTTAATAAAACGAACAAATGTATATTTAGATGAGTCTTAAATAAAAGAGAAACGAACGTTCACCTGTTTACGTAACAAATTCTTTTTGCCAGTTGTATTGTTTATAAATTCAAATTTTATTTATACTTACATTTAACAGATCTTAGACCGGATTCGACCAAGCTGGTGTAAGTTTTAACTTGAGAGTATACCACTGCTTAATCTAGAGTAAGCTGATTTTTCATTCTACCAACCACTAATCTATGAAAAATATTTAAACGAGCGATTTTGACAGTGTATAAAATATACTGAAATAAGTAAATGTCAAAGTTGTCACTTGTCAAATTCACTCTTGTCAACTACTAAACTGTTAAGTTGTATAATCTACCATTGGCATTCTGTTATCCTACAAAATTTAATTGTTGTGGCATTTGATGACAATCTAGAAGAAATAGATTACATGGATTTTTGTAGGTTTATCCAATCGTTCATAATTCACAATAAAATAAAACTGAGTATAGTGTTCCTGAAGTAAGTTGGAAAAACGCAAACGAAGTTATAAAAAAAAAAATTCAAGAAGTAAAGTTATTCCTGTTATAGTTAAACTGGTTAAATTTGTGTTTGGTTGGATTCGACCAAACACAAAATTAAACTAGTTTAACTATAATACTATATAACACTACTACTACTACTATAACACTACATTTTTTTAAATATAATAAATACACAGAGCCAAAGCATTTTTGCTTTCTTCCTAACATCTTAATTTTTCAATCGACAATAATATCTGAAAATTAAAAGCTAATACTTACTGATAAAATGATATGATATAACGCATGCAAAAATTTTGTGTTGATTCACAAATAAATAATTCCTATCTAAGAAATAATTTTTGAGAACCCTAGTCAGAGACCAGTAATTTAAGTCGCTTAATAACTAAATAATGAACTTAAGCGAAATATACTACACCTAATTTAGGTAGTTCATCTATTTTTAATGTTGAAAGTTATTAATTACATACCAAAGCCTATAATATATATAATCAAACTTCTTCTTTTCGTGTCGAGAGCCACTTAATATTTCTATGTGACCAATACTTCGCCACTCGGTTAGTTTTTTCCGTAGCGGAAAGTAAAGTCTTTGCGGAAGCAGGTGTCTGTCATCATCTCTCAGCACAACCAGGCTTAGAGATAGATAGATAGATAGATAGACACTTTATTGCACAAAAACATTAAGGTTATTACATACAAGACACAGTTATGTACATTCAGGCGGCCTTATCGCCAAAAGCGATCTCTTCCAGACAACCTTAGGGCAGAGGAAATTAAGTTTTAATACAGTGGGGTAACGTAGTGCGAGAGCAAAAGAGTGCGTAAGTCAAATAATCAAAAATAAAAAAATACTTACATATAATACACAAAAATAGCAAAACAATAATAGTAGATAAATATATAATAAACGTACATAAACATACATAAATAAAATACAACTATCTACGCGAACCGGAACATGTATACAACATTAGCACGATAGGAAAAAAGCTTTGACCCTAGCCTTGAAAATGGGAAGGGACTCGGACTGCCTAACGGATAAAGGTAAAGAATTCCATAGGCGGACAGACTGAACAGTGAAGGATTAGAACCAATTCAGGAGAGATTTCCTTGTAAATTGACTCGAACCAGGAGTCGAACTCTTTGCGTTCAAGACGAATTGCTCCGCCACCACACTAATGTTAATGGTTGTCGATTTCTTTTGTTATATGTAAATAAAAGTAATGACTATACAACCTGTGCCAGCATTATAGGCTATATAGACTAAGGTGAACTTGCGCACCACTGGACCAGCGAGTAAACGTCATTCTGTCTTTGTCAACGTCATACAAACCGACAGGTATAGAATGATGTTTAGTACCTGTCAGTAGATATAGTTAGGGATTAAATTTGCTAGTCTTAAAATGCGCAAGTGGTCTTCATTTGATTATCCTTAACGGATATAAAGCCATGGTCGCCCTAAACTGACCGTAAACTTAATTCTAAACCTACCAAACCACCACAACGATGAGAGCACAGACGGATCTACGTTATTAAAAACACAGCTTTGCATTAAAATTTAATAAATAACAAAAATAAAAAACCCGACCGCGTAAAAAGTACCTAAACTAAATAAAAGTGAACTAAAAGGAAGAAAACAACGTCAACGTCAACAACGGCAACAAAGTCAACGTCAAAAATGGTTTTCCATTTCTTCAAATCCCACACCATCAGATAGACATGAAAAAAAACATCCCCACTTGACGCGTAGGGGTTTTTTTTCCAGATTTAATTCTACCACTTTGACGGGTGTAATAAATAAATGTATACCCATGCGAAACTTTGGCTTTCATGTACTAAGAGTCTCTGAACTAAGCCGCGGAGAGACAGACAGACGGACGGACATGGCGAAACTATAAGGGCTCCGTGTTGACAACGGACCTCTAAAAACCGCGTATCTTCATCCGTTTGGGAACTATTATTATAGTATACGACCTCTGTAGCCGAGAGGCGAGCATACCGGACTTGGTGTCGCTATCTCTGAGGTCTCGGGTTTGACAATGTAAAAAAATAACTTTTATCTATTGTCTCTGGTTTGGGTGTTGTGGTACCGTCGTCGTTTCTGATTTCTGTAACACAAGTGCTTTGGCTACTTACCACAGGATCAGAGCAATGCAATGTAATGGTTTCCAATAAGTATTTATTTATTTCATTTATAAATGCATGCTACAGAAAGAAACCCAATACCGAAGTAGTGGATACTACTTAAAACCTTGGTGACGGGGTGTGCATAAATAAGATAAGATAAGATAAGATATTGGACAACATCACATACATTGCTCTGATTCTATGATAAGTAGCTTAAGCACTTGTGTTACAGAAATCAGAAACAACGACGGTACCACAACACCCAGACCCGAGATAATATAGAAAAGTTATTTTTCTACATTGACCGACCGGGAATCGAACCCGGAACCTCAGAGATAGCGACACCAAGTCCGGTATGCTCGCCTCTCGGCTACGGAGGTCGTCAAATAATAATAAATAATGTTGGCTATTATTGTAAGGCTAAAAAAAGGGGACAGTAGATCCTGTTTGGGGGTGAGATGTCTATTGAAATCAGTTGCCCTTCGCTCTACGTTGAGATCGCCACAGTTCTATTATCGCTACCTCGTGACCAAACACACTGTAAATTACCTACTCATAATTTACAACTTAGGTAATAATGGCATTATATAGACTCCTAAACATTAAATACCTACTTAAGCAGAGTACATAAAAATTTAAGATATTCTATACAGAGTGTCCTGTAACTGAAGCATAACCTTGTATCATAGTCCATATACATGGTACTACATCATGGTGAACAACTTTTGTGATATGACTTTTGCAAGTTTGAATGAAAATTCTCGAATTCCATAGAACAAAAGTTGTTCACTATGATAAATGAATATTTGGTTACAATATCATTCTTGAGTTACGGGACACCCGTATACAGGGTTACATTTCAAGGCAGTGCCTAATTTTAAGAATAAGGTCTACAGAACCATATAAAAATACTAATTTATCGTAATTTTTTTTTTTATTTATTTATAAAACAAACAATATTAATAAGTATATACAATTTACACGATATGACATAAGCTTTAGGGCTTTACCGCATACCGGTGCCGTTGCAGATAGATTAAAAAATAATGAAAGATGTACACAACATATGACATAATAAAAAACATTGAAAAATAAAAATGACAATACACAGAACAATGTAATATTTTGCACGATCACGCCTCCCATGCATGCACGCCGAGCCGGTCGCCGAGCCCGCGCCCGAACAGTCCCCAGTACATACATACAGGGCGCTGCCAAATTATGTGCTTCTTTAGTTTTGTATTTATAGTATTTATATTTGTATGAATATTTAAATGTTTTCTAAAAAGTGTTTTTTTAGTTTATACTTAATATTATTTAGAGTTATGTTAGCTTTTAGGATATTAGGTAATTGGTTAATATATTGTGGGATCATGAATTCCAAAGTACGTTTGCCATAGAGGTTTGTATAAGAATTGATTTCAGTCATCGTATTTCTGGAGTAAAATATACTTAAGAATTTTCGAAAAAAAGAGAAAACGTGAGATGCGCCGTCATTCATCAGAGATCACAGGCGTACGCCGCCGCCGCTCTAACAAGAACCTCAAGCAATGCACATACGGTGCAATTTAATCGAGTAATCGTAAATTTTCTACGTATTCTATTTTTCAAACACAGAATGGAAGATTTTTTTAAAAAAAAGTTGTTTTTTACGTAGATCGATTTAATGTTACTGTGTGTAGTGGTATCTGAAAAATTGGCACTACCGTGAAATGTAACCCTGAATAATGGTAATATTTTATTTTACGAGTAAAAAGATAAAGCCAAATGGGTCACCTAAAAATATACCTACTTAACTTGACTTACGTGTCCACCTTGATCTACATTTTAGGCCTATCAATAGTCAAATAATATGCCTAATAACAAGGACATGGTTTCACAAACACAACCCATTACATTTCTAAGATATGTAAATCGGAACTTGTATATTAAAAAGCCGACGTTCGATATCTTAATAATGTCGCTGTGTGTCTATACATCAAGGCAAGAGCTGTAACAGTATGTACTTATTAGGCATGGAAGATTTCATGAATAGCTGGTGAAAAATCATACGAAATGAATTGTTCACACCTGCTATTTTTTTTTTTCATATAAACTGCTACAAATCGCCGTCTGCGAAATCATAGATCATGCGCATTTCATTTCATTCATTGATGAATGGATGTAGCAGAGCAAGTCTAGCGAGCGAAGTCCTTGAGCGCGAGCGAGTAGAAATGATTTGCTCTAGGTACGTGAAAAAAGGTAAAGACGTTCGTCATCTATCTATATAAATATATAAGGTGCTTCATAAATATCTGCAACGGCTGAAATGGGTAAAAATATTGCTTATATAGATTACGATAGTAAAGAACTTTATGTCCAGAACATCATTAATTTTTTCATTAAAAAAAATATATTAAAGGAAGATTAGGCTTTATTCTGTCTCAAACCGTCCACATCTGTCCAAAAATGCTAACGTTTCACATTATACCGCTCCCGCGCAGTGTCAAGGGCAGATGACGAAGTGTGTTATGGAAATTGAAGCAAGTAACCATTTATTTACTGTCTTTTCGCAAATCATTAATTACCGATCCGGGGCAAGTAATTCCTTCACTATCGTAATATATACAAGGTGTAACGAAAAGGTGAAATAAAACTTTAAGGGGTTATTCTACGGCTAAATTACATCAACTTTTTCTATGGGACCAACATCAAAATCTCAAAAAAAAAATTGACGTTTCCATACAAACTGATGCCAGCTGGTCGCGTTTTAGTATGGGAAAGTGGTCCCATAGAAAAAGTTGATGTAATTTAGCCGTAGAATAACCCCTTAAAGTTTTATTTCACCTTTTCGTTACACTCTGTATAAGCAATACTTTTACCCATTTCAGCCGTTGCAGATATTTATGAAGCACCTTATATATGCGATCATAGATAGATAGATGAGGAACAATACTGAGCACATAGCACATTACGTAGCACACGAACTAAATATGTCTTTCATATAAGTAGCAAATTAGCAACCGTTCATAATAATTATACTTTATTTTAAGTAGCAAATAGCAAAAAGTGTTACATTATTATGACACTATACGTAAAATCATTGCCAATGAAATGTCACATATTTCATATGAAAAAAATTATCAATTCATTAAATGAACATGATTTAAAAGTAGCAATCATTTCCATGCCTAGTACTTATCTTACAGAAATTAATTCTTTATTTGAAGACTACAGTAAAACGTTTAAATCTATAATTATAATCTATACTAATACTTATTAAAAAGCTCAAGAGTTTGTTTGGTTAAACGCGCTAATTTCAGGAACTGCTGGTTCGAATTAAAAAATATTTTTGTGTTGGATAGTCCATTTATCAAGGATGGTTATTTTTATAAAAAGGACTGTATAAAATATGTTCTTCTTAAAAATAATTATTATACTATTGATTTTCTTAATGACAAAAACATTATTTGGACAGTCTGACTTTCCTAGAGACTTCTCAATTAATTGTTTTATTTTATTTGCAATGAAATTTTTTTTTAGGGTTCCGTAGCCAAATGGCTAAAAGGGGAACCCTTATGGATTCGTCATGTCTGTCTGTCTGTCCGTCCGTGTGTCACAGCCATTTTTTTCCGAAACTGTAAGAACTATACTGATGAAACTTGGCAAGTAGATGTATTCTGTGACCCGCATTAAGATTTTCACACAAAAATCCCATACTTAAAACTGAAACTCATTTTTTTTTTTCATCAAACCCATACGTGTGGGATATCTATGGATAGGTATTCAAAAATGATATGGCGGTTTCTAATATATATTTTTTCTAAACTGAATAGTTTGCGCGAGAAACCCTTCCAAAGTGTAAAATGTGTGTAGTGTAAATTCTAAAATAAGAGAATGATATAACCACAGATATAGAATAGAATAGAATAGAATATTTATTTATTTGCTTAAGACACAGTATAAAAGCTGTTACAGAGTTAGAGTGGATTGTGCACATGTCTTGCTTCATTAAGATAGCATGCAAATATAAATTAATTAAATTTAACACTGAGTTTAGAAAGTCATAATAAAATTGAATACTAGTTAATTATAAATTAATGGAATTAAAGGCACAATAAAACAAAGAAAAATATATGATGTACATTACCATGCAAACTTCCACCGAAAATTGGTTTGAACGAGATCTAGTAAGTAGTTTTTTTTTAATACGTCATAAATCGCAAACCGCAATTTACCTTTCATTCAATCAACTCAAATATAAAAATAAAAAATTCGACGTTTTGAGGTAGGTTGACGAGCTGTCGTCTGTACCTACAAATTTGTACAGAACCCTCGGTGGGCGAGTCCGACTCGCACTTGTCCGGTTTTTTGTTTTACTCTTATCTTATCCTTGGGCTACGCCAATACGACTCGTTACAGGGCCGCTCTGCTAGCACACCCAGACCCCAAGCCAATTTAAAAAATACGTTTTGTGAATTGACCCGAACTAGGAATCAAATCTGGGATGTTGGTTGCACGATGTTATTATCAAAATAATTATGTAGGTACTGTGCCGTGTGGGGACGGCTGTAAAGAATACGCTTTCCAACCGCCAACAGGAGGCGAGTCGAAAGAGGCGGCTAATTCCTGTAGCTCGAAACGGGCAGCAGCGTTTACGTGCGAAATATTATAAAAAACTGCTCTTGCCAACAACTTGCCTGCTAAGCGTGGCGAGTATTGACGATCGCCCCTTTTCGGGGACGCCTATGTTCAGCAGTGGGCGTCCTACGGCTCCAATGATATGTGGGTACTGATAATTATTATCAATGATAATAACGTTTACACCCTGCGTGTGATATTACCGAACGGGTGTTTTTTGTTTCAATATCATTTTTGTTTTTGAAATAATTTAACAATACTTTTATTAGAATTGCGATTATCAATGTTATGTCTTATAGCTACACAGCGATTCGATGTGATGGGGGGAAGCCTGATGACCTGTAACCCAAGTATTCGCGAACTACTTAGTTTGTGTTGAAAAAATAAACATAAATTATTTTATATCACATTATATTGATGTAATTAACCGATTATTATCGAATAATTAAGGCATAACAAGGATGCATTGCCTCAAGGTTGAATAGTAGAGAATGTTGCATATCAATAAATCCGCTTATTGTACTTACCTGTGTAATAAAGTTTAAATAAGTAAATCAATAACAAACAATCAAATCAATTAAGTAAGTATCTTGATAATTTTCCACCCTGCGTTGCGTTGAAGGCATCCGACAATCCTGATGGTAGGTGGTACGTAACCTTCTACCTAATTCGCTTCGCCCGCGACTGCGTAGACTTCAGAAATAAGCCAGAGAAGAATTAATAATCATCCTACAAGAATACAAAAACGAAATGAATATTACAATAAGTAATATAAGTTTTTAGGGTTCCTTACCTCAATAGGAAAAAACGAACCCTTATAGGATCACTTCGTTGTCCATCTGTCTGTCAGTCTTTCTGTCAATACCCTTTTTGTCAGAATGGCGTAGAGGTATCAAGTTTAATATCAATTAAGTAGTCAGATCTGCAATCATTAAAGCTGTGAAAAAATCAAACTTCTAAAGTCAACGCAATGAAAAGATACGGCCGGTTCTAGGGCGCGTATTTTTAAGCATTTTGAATAAAAACCTTTAAGATACTTCCCGTTCACCTAGAACCATGAAAGGCAAAAATCAATGTTTCATTAAGAAGAATAAATTAAAAAAAAAATCCAAAAACAGTCAGGTTGCATCACGAAAATACTTTTTGTTTTCGATTTCTGTTTACGATTTATTACATAGCAACATGGAACCCTCGAATGCGCGAATCCGATTCGCATTTAGCCGGTTTATTTTTATTTTTAACTAATTAGAAATCAAACAGCACAGAAATTCCTCTGTGGACTCTGCTGTGGTCAGTAGCGGCGTTAGGAGAGGGCGCGGTTAAGCGACCAGGGCATAGGGCGAGAAATGAAGGTAACTAGTGAATTCCCTTAATCTGGTGACAAAATCGCATAAGTGGCCACACCACAACACGAAATCTACTGTTTATATTACCACTATCATAGCCACCCCCACCACCCCCCATGGGCCAACCCCCACCACCCCCCATGGGCCAACCCCCACCCAGCTTCAGCAATTTCCACAGAAAGCTCGTAATAATATTATTCATACGGTGGAGAACAAAGTTATGGATGGCAATCTCAAGAATGCGACGCGGATCTTATTTTCAGACGTCACCCTTGCCCCTCTTGATCAGAAAACTCTCGGAAGCCCTCGCATCAAGCATCCCTCACGTAATAACGGGGTTCAGGGATAGTGTGTAAATCAGCGGATACAGGTACGCACAACGGCATGACGGCATATACTGTAGCTTCGCAACCTCCTTTACTGCCAAATCCCAGTTGGTTGAGTTGAAGCCTCTTTCAAAGGCGAGACAATTTCCCTGCAAAGTAATTTACCCGCAAGGCGGCGGAAAGGTTTTTGCGAAAGGTACGGCGTCTCGCCCCAAAAAGGATTGGGAAATCTGTCCAGAACTTGACCGAACAGAAGGAGGTTGCAAAACCTCGTAATGTTAGATAATAACGTTCTGCCGGCGTCAACGGAGGACACACTAAATCTTTAAGATGTTGAGGATGCCGCCAGCAGAACCAGCCGGGAACGTGGTAGCAAGTGTTTCACTGTCATCAAAGACCTATCTGAAACGGTTGAGTGTCTTGAGGAGATGGGACAGAATCGAGAGAATGGTTAACCTAACACTTGAATAAACAAAACGCATAGAAATCCCGAGATCACATGAACAAACTAAACGAAGAAACGTCAAGTGTCACCATGGCATTTTTCTGTCATGCCAATTGTGGGTTGCGAGGTATCTAGAGTTTAACTATCGATAGTAGACCTTAAAAATAAGTCTATAAATTACAAGTACAGCAATAGTACTTAAGCATAGAATACAATGTTTGTATATATGTTACAGCCAAAGTAATAAATCCGGATATTATATATATTAACTAGCCATTATTTATAATGTCTACCTACTCAATTTAGATAAAGTGATAATTGACACTGAATTAATCACATTAACTAGCAATTTTATATGATATCTTCGAAGACTTGGATAATGTGATAAAACAAGTAGGTATAGGTAAAGATTATAAAATTATATTTCAATTTGCCTTAAGCATACATAAGTGTAGCAATATTATACTGTTATTTGATAAGTAATAATTATAATGAAATTAAATATAACGAACGTTGGATAAGACTTTGATACATGATGTTACTTAAATAATTACAGTTTAATAGTTAGACAATAGTCTTTTTATTGTTACTTAATGGACTCGGTTCGGACGGTTTCATAAATGTTTTAGATTCGATTCAGAACCACAGCCAAACATTTTACAGGTAATTAATGCAGCCAATCGGAAGCCTAGTTAGTGTGTATTAACAATTATTGATAAAACTTTACTGCTCGTCTCATACTACAGGAATAAGTCGCCTCTTACGACACACCTCCTGTTGGCGATGAAGAAGTGTATTCTTTACGGCCGTCCACACAGTATATTTATTATAGTTTCAAAATCCGATTTTAAATATCGATATATAGTTAAATAAACCGATATTACCCACCGCTATATACGTCAAAATTAGTTCTGGGGTCAAACACTAGTGGCGCTTTATATGGAAATAAAAATTTGCTGTCATTTGTACGGGATAGCCAGTCTATATTAATTTCTAAGTCAATGGCTAGACCGTATTTATTACTTTAGCTAACTTTGACCCGCTATTATGAATAATATCCGGTTAGAGTGATTAATTTATCACATTGTCCAGTTAATTTTGCTATTATATATAATGACCAGTCATTATGTATAATAGCTATTTAATCACTATGACTGTAACATATACAATACAAAGCGATTTATAAAAATTGGCGGAAAATTTCGGGCGATATAATTAACTATTGCAATGGCAACTGATGTTAATTCCATTAACAGTATTTATGTATTTATTTTGTTTACCAAGTGTGTACAGATATTATGCTAGGTACAATTATGCTTAATACTTAGTAACCTTATATAAAGGTGTTGCAAATGCTATCGACAGTAAATTCACTATTGAAGAAATGCAACAGATAGTGTGGCAATACTTAAATTTAGTATAGAATAATATTCTATTAATATTACATTGCAACTGAGCTATCCGTACTATTTGTTTTAACTTCAATACGGATAGTCTATCGATAGTAAACTATCTAATCTTTCGGCAACACTATTTGTTGATTGTTACGTCCAGTGCTGCCAGATGTGCGATAATTATCCTAAATTCAAGATAATTTTAAGCGTATGCAATAGAAAAAATAATTATGTGTCGCACGATAAATTTACAATAATCTACGTTATTTTGCTCAGTTAGTAGATAATTTCAAGAAATAATTTCAACACATTTTACATTTATTTGGACAACTCTCTCTCACATACTTTCATTGCTCTAAGAAAGAGTTAGACTTGACAAAGTCAGTTTTTTAAAAGGTAAATTGTCACTGTCAATTTGGTGTCAGTCATCAAGTCATGAATGACGAGCAAACCGGAAAGTACTGCACGGCTGCCCCATTTCAAAACCTAGTAAGTCTCCAGGATGCGATTTTGATATTTTTGGCTAAATACCATTTTTTAGTAAGCCCCTAATTTATGCAAAAACACCCACATCGATAGCTCAAATAGATAAAAAGTTACGGTCTAGTAAGTGGATGTACCTTTTCGATTTGAGCCGACTTGACCATTTCAAAACATAGCAAGTCACAAAACCATTTCAAAAGCCTAGCAAGTGCAGTTCACTTGCTATATTTTGAAATGGTCATTTGACATACTAGGTTTAGGAGTAGTTACTACAGGTTTTTAATGATTTTTAAGTCTAGTAACTAGAAATATAACGCTAGTTACTTGGTTTTTTATATGAGTATTTCGTAGTTTAAAAATATAAAGCGCGCGAATCTGAAAACTTTTTGTGTTCTTTTAAGTGTTAAATATTTGCCTAATAAATGCCTTAAACTGACTTTAGGAACAGATTTATCTTTTGTAAAGTAAAATACATACTTATTTAGTTTTTAGGGATTTAGGGATTTTTTTCCTTTTACCTAATACTAGTGATGTTCTGCATAGTTAAATAATAATACCTCGTTTTTATTGTTTATTTCATAAAAACTTTTTGTTTGCGTATACTCGTATGGGCAAAAGCTTTGTTGCAAACATATACCTATAACTTGCCGACTTTAAGGAAGAGATTTCTATTTTAAATCTACAAGAAATGAATTAATCGAGGTATGAAATTGACAGATTTTATAGCTTATCTAACTTGTGCTTATATGATGTCGCTATTTTTGCTATTTTTATGCTGATTTTTTATTATTTCTACCTTAAACCTACTAGTGATGGATGTAATATCTGCATAGTAATACTTCTTTTATTTCATTGAAATATTATTTGCATTAAAAGCGAGAAATATCGACCTATATCTAATAATTATTTTATAATAATGTCAATTTTTTAATAATAATAATTTTATTGTGAACGTGTTTGTCTATTAATTGTCAAACCGAAGCAAACAAACTACTGAATACTTCTTGACGAATACACGATTATTTTATATTTTTCTGAAATCAATTAGTAGTAGTAGTAGTAAGTAATAAAATAGTAGCGTCCGATCAATTGTAAACTACAAACCCGGACACTTTTTTCCAAAGAATTGTATGTTTTTCTATAATAAAATTTTATTGTATTATTATTATAAAGTATTTAAAAGTTTAAGTGCATCCGCTTCCCTCATCAATTCAATACAATAGCTAATATGCATGAGATAAATATCGATTACCTAAGTATTTGATCGTAAGGTACTTGTATTAAAATGAAAACAATAATGAAAACAAATTAAAATTGTCCAAATATTTGCTCAGATACACACCGTTTAAAAAGTAATCTCTGATTGTCTCTATGAAAGTCGTAAACAAAATAATAATGCCAAGTCTATATCAGACATTTCTGTCTAACTAACCACTTTAAGATTTATAACTTTTACACCGATTATTAATTATTATTTACCTGTTGTGGTATTATTTTTCCAAATTATTTTATATTATTGTATGTGTGGTTACTAGAAATTATAAATAAGAACGTGCATATTCGTTAAAAAAGAACGTTACGGAAAAAAAAAGAATTGAAAAAAGTGGAAGAAAAATGTTGTTATTGTTCACAACTTTGATTTAACTTATTTTTCTAATTCCAACTTTACTTATTTCTCTATTACCCACATGCCTGCGGGTATATTTCATAAATATTTTCTCATCTCTAGAGCTCTTACTAGGTTTTGGTCTGGATAAATTAGTACCTAAATGATCAATTTAACCATATCAAAACCCAGTAAGTCCTTTCTAGCAGAGTTACTAGGTTTTGAAATGGTATTTTCGCTCTTCTTTTTTTAAGATAGTCAATTTCAAAGTCATTAAGTCTTATGAAACTTGTACTATTAAAAGTAAATATGTAATATACACTTTAAAAAAAAGCTAATTTTTTTCTCTATTTTTTAAATACAAACATGTTATCAAATTCTTTATACTTTTGGAAGGCTAGCATGAAACACGTTTTGCGCTCTCCTGTAAAGTTGTGTCAAACACACTTACTAGGTTTTGAAATTGGGCAGCCGTGCAGTTCAGATATCAAAAACTTGTATAATAAAAAGCAAACAAGTAATTTACAAGATTTCAACTTATTGGCCGTATATTCTTTTATTTTTCTAGATTCGGTAGAGTAACAAAAACAATAAATTTGTGAATTGAGGATACGATAAAAAATAAGATAATTTTACAGTAAATTTAGGATAATTCTTGACCTATAAATTCGGCAACACTGGTTACAACGTCAATCAAATCAACAAATGGCAGGGCCTGCAGGCGACATTAGCGAAAGCCAAAATCTAACCTAAAATAAACTTTCAAACTAAAATAAACTAAATGTAAATGTGTGTAAATTACCATCACTGTATCTGTAATGTGAAGTACCGACAGTGCCTTATATATTGTATGACTGAATTCCACTATCATCATTTCAGCCATAGGACGTCCACTGCTGAACATAGGCCTCCCCTCCCCTAATTCCACTATAACTTCTTACAAATATTACATTAAGAAAATTACTTGTTTGATACTCTGGTTCAGCTATGGATCTTGCAGAACTAACTGAAAATATGTCGTTGACAAGGTATTGTTTTGAGTTGGTATTATTATTATTTTTTTGTAAACTGAGATACTGAACAAAAGTTTTATTTATATTATTTATTTTAGCATTAATAGCAATAGGTACTAATCCATAGGTTAACTGCTAAACAACCAAAAAAGTGTCAATAAATAATGCTTGTAGGTGTATGTACATATTTGAATTTTACGATTATTTTATTACAGTGATACGCAGACTAAGCGTGAGGACTACATAGACTGGACAGAATATTTTATGGCAATGGCTTTCCTGGCAGCAAAGCGCAGTAAAGATCCAAGCTTCCAAGTGGGAGCCTGTGTGGTAAACACAGACAAAAAAATTGTTGGCATTGGGTAAAGTTGAAATTGTAAATCAATTTATTGCAACGAAGAAGTTATTACTTATTGCTTGGAGCTGTTTGTCGAAAGTTGAGTAAAAAAAATATTTTTAGGTACAATGGCATGCCAACAGGATGCAGTGATGAAGAATTTCCCTGGGGTAAGAGCAAATCTTCTCCGTTAGATAATAAACATATGTACGGTAAGTTCAAAACTAGCTTACAAATTCTTTACATAAAAGCTTTTTGTTATTATAAATCTGTTTCATTATGCAAGTATTTGTTTATTTTTATTTTTAATAAAAGCAGGTAATTTGGATTTTAGTTATTTTTACACAGGCTTACAGTTTAAAACTTTGTGTCTTTTACAGTGTGTCATGCAGAAATGAATGCAATACTCAACAAGAACTCCGCTGATGTCAAAAATTGTACCATCTACGTAGGCCTCTTCCCTTGCAATGAATGTGCAAAAATAATTATTCAAAGTGGTATCACGGAGGTGGTCTACCTGTCCGATGAGAAGGGGAACAAACCTATCTATCAGGCATCGAAGAAAATGTTTGATGCAACTGGAATTAAATACTGGTAGGTATTCTGTCAACTTAATAATCTTTTTATGTCATTGATTAGCTATGAAGTAAATTGCAGGCACTACTGCATAGAAATACTATCAGACGTAAATATAAACTTGTGCATATAAATATTCTTTATTTAGTCTTTTTCATTTTTATTTTTTCCTTCACAGGCAATATAAACCAAAGCGTGACAAAATAGTGATTGACTTCTCAAACATTGATTGGGATAAAACGAGTCCTTGCAAGTAAAGTTTCAAGGCTGTACTTGGCCGACTTCATAATCGTAGTCTACTGATAAGTATAAAAACGTCTCTTAACTCGCCATTAGGAACACTCTATATGCTTTAAATGACATATCTGGTAACCATAAGTTTTACTTTCTTTTAGCTGACAAAGGTCAGTCACAGCACAAATTATTTTGCACTCCATTTTAATTGAAAAACTGAAATTATTGGTGGCTCAGTTTGTCAGTAGCACTAAACTTTAAATAAAAAGTTATAGCTCTTTCTTTCTTATATAATAAAATAAGAAAGCCTACAACTTTTACACAGCATAATAATATTGTTTCCTGCAGTAATCAAAATCATATTTTTATTATTTTTCTCTTCTAAAAGAAAGTGTACATTTTAGAAGACATGTAAAATCATCATGATTAAGTTATTGCAAAAATATATATATAGCGCATTACTAACTTTGGTTACGGCAATTCTAGATACTCTCTTTTATATTGAATATAAAGAAGATAAAAAATTGTTCAGAGAGTGATAATACCGCATCGGCACCATTGTTTGATGGGCTTAATTTTTATCACCTTTAGCATAAATATCATTATATTAGATTACAGTGCAAACTGCATGTAAATCTAATCAGTAGTTCAATAGATAAGTCGGTCGATATTGACGATATTAAAAATGCATGTTATTTGTTACCACATGATGAATTAAGTAGATCTACTAAATTACATAGTTGTATAGGTACCAATTTGTAGTTTTTAACTCTAAGGTATTTGTGATATTAAGTCATAGGTAAACTTAAAATGTATTATGATAAGACAGGCGCATATTATCCGAAGCTTCTAATAGAAACATTCTAGCGCGAACCTGAAGGCACTTAGGTGCATACATTTTGTACTAGACCCCGCATATTGTAAGAAATGTTTCTTGCCGGTCATCCGGTTCTAATTGAAACGTCATCAGAATTCTTGAGTGGCCCGTCTACCATACATTTTGTACTAGACCCCGCATATTATCAGAAATTTGTGTCAGTTTGGCAGACACGCGCTTCTTGTTGCAAAATGTCAAATATGAAAGTAGGGTTGCCAGAAGTTTACTTTTGTTAACCGACTACAAAAAAGGAGGAGGTTCTAAATTTTTTACCCTTACAATCGACATCAAAAAAGGAAGAGGTTCAAACGGCTATACCAAGAGGGAGGGTTAAATGGACTTCAAAAGGGGGTGGTTTTGTCGATAGAAGGTAAAATAGGAAAATGTATGCTCTTATTATTGCAAGCTCGTGACCAAACACACTAAAGGTCGACCGCAAATGATTTCCTACAGTTTTCACAATGCATTTTTAACTTTTAATTCGGTTTAATACTTATTCGTATTTTTAATATATTTTTTTGGTTTGTTTCAAATAAATGAATTCTTTTCTTATTATTCTTATTCTAAAGATATTGTAACTGAAGTGGAAAACTATCCGTGCAAATGGAATGTGGATAGTGAACACTATCAAAATAAAATACAGCCGGACCTAGCTTAGGAGAAAATATAAACAATGATTTTCTTCTTTAATAAACTAATCAATAGTGCCAATAGCAATAACGTGTCGCCATCCTTAACATCCCTGTGCGAACGTCAAAAGAGAGGTGTGTCGTGGCGGCGCAGTCAGCAGCAACTGGCGCCGGATCGCCAGACCGGATAATGTGCGGGGCTTTGACAGTTCGGTCCGAAATGTTTCTTAATAGAAGCTTCTGAAAATATGCGGCCTGTTTAAACCGAAGACGCTAACTTTTCGAGCTTATTTTGATAGTCATTTATTATCTGGGTAACGACTATAATATTATGTATAGGATTGTATTTTGTATACAGTGCCATAACAGTATTCATGCAGACGGATGCCATAATTTAGAAACTAACACAAACAATAAATATATCACTTTAAAAAAAAACCGCTATCCATGTAACTGTTAAGTTTAGCCAACAAAGTGTTTCTCGCTATTGAAGTCAGTGCAGTGTTGTTAAGTCATCGATGTTTCTGGTGGTGCAAATATATTAAACTATCAGTAAAAATGAAATGGCTTTTGAAAAATTACCTAATTAATCTTAGTTAAACAACCTAACATGCGCCAATTATTATTGAATTAAAATTTAAATAATCCTATTGTCCAATTAATGTTAGTTGCTAAAATGTCTGTCGCCAGTCGCCACGAATATCGTAGCACAACTGTCGTGTTTCAAAGAAGCTGGCATGAACGAATAATGCTTTTTATGCATAATAATGCTTTTTTTATACAACTACTTAGGCCGTGTAGACCAGCAATAGCAAGGGCTTTACACTTGTACTTGTCAAAATGTGAATCGCGCTTAATATACAAAATGTACATAATAATATTAAGACACTAAAACCACAGACCACAGACCAAAAAAAAATTGTCGTCATCCCTCCCTATTACCAGGTTTTTTTGTCTGTAGCCGTCACAAAACCTCTTAAGGGGCTGATTCTGGTGATCAAATACATTTTTCTATGGAATTAACTTTTTTTCACTTTCATCACCATTTCAGCCATAGGACGTCCACTGCTGAACATAGGCCTCCCCCAGTGACTTCCAGATTGGCCGGTTGGACGCGGCCCGCATCCAGCGGCTTTCTGCAACTATTAGTTCCTTCCTTCTATTAGTTCGACCTATTCGTGCTGGATTGTTTGGAAAAATATATATTGTCTTATGGCATAATAATAATGTATTGTATTATGTATAGCATAATATTAGAAATTTAAGCGATTATGGACTTGAAAATAATTATTAAAAGGTGCAACTAAAGCAGGGGTGTCCAACATAATTTTGTGGAGGGCCAGGTTTACTATTTTTGTAACCGTAGCGGGCCAAAACAAATTTCGATATATAGATGATCGAATTAACTAATATTGCGCAATATCTATTGTGATGTCGTCGCGGGCCGGATGAAGGACTTATGCGGGCCACATTGTGGCCCGGGGGCCGTATGTTGGACAGGCCTGAACTAAAGCATAATATTTTTACAACATATTTACTACCCGCGCTGGTAAATTATAAAGTTGGAAATGGATACTTAGCTGTACTGTACTTAGTCACCTCTTGCTCTCTCGGTATACTGTGAGAGCAAGGGCACATACATCCGGTACTATTTCTAATTTTTATCGTATGGTTTAGAATTTTTTTACTTATCTTTAAATGTATGAAATAAAAGAGAAATAATAAATTTGTAAAATAAAATTTTATTACTTTATTTACAAGATGACAGGGACAAAATACTCCATACACACGACTTGAATACAATAAAAACAAATCAACATGGCGGCTCTCAAGTAACAATGTAATCGGTTAAAATAAAAAGCATGGAAAGGCCTATTTCCACTGAACAGTAGAAACCAAGAAACATAATTTGAGTTCAGGTAAGAGTAAATACAACATCGCTACGATAAATGGGTACCTGCCCACCTAAAATAATATGTTTAAAATGGGTCTTCGTATATTAGTAGTTCATGTCAAATAATTATGCTTCTAATAGATAAGAATGCTCGTATAGATAAGAAGCGTCGATGTGGTAGTTTAGCCAGCGAAAGATTAGTCTAACTAAAATCACAAATAATTTGCTATCCGTTGCTGTGCTACTAAACAGTATTTTATTAATCTACCGCAGAGCAATCGACACTTAATATATCGAAGTAGTCAATGGTTAAGTTTCACTTTCGTTGGCCAGACTACAAAATAATTAGTTAAATAAACATAAACCAGTCAGTGGAAGTAAGCCCCGCGTTTGTCATGTCGGTGTTCGCACGCTGTGTGGAACCACTACAATTCGGAGTATTCAATTATGTATAATATTTATTGTCCGACCTCTTCACATATCTACAAAAAAATCCAAATCAACAAAACGAGTCCGTTTGAGTATGTTAACATCCGAAGTTTTACAAATTACCCTAGCGCCCCCAACAGCAGTCATTTAATTTCAAGTCAACAGACCCCAGATTTCTAACGATATTGTACAGTACAAACTTAAATATAAGAATTATTTACAAAGCGTACCTCAGTTCAGTAAGTATTGCATGAGGTCTCAAAATTTGCCACACATTTTTTTTTCATACATTTTAAAAACCAGTCATTAGAACATTAAAAATACAAACCTTAGTTAAAATACATTACATGAAATCACCAATGAACACTTGAGAACGCACGACGTGTGCTTCGCAGAGAAATCCAAGATTTGGAGACTATACGGAATTAGACCAAATGCCTTATATTAACTATTGAAAAATGTACACTAATATATTTGAGTTTATTGTACAGCATGTGAGACGCCACAGTCACACAACCGCACGCAATCACGCAACACACTACGCAAACCATTCACAGTACAATTTGTTCATACCAAAGTCCAGTAGCTACTATACCAGTAGCCAGACCGCCCGGGATCTCGTGTGGATGCACTTTCAGACCACCCATAGACAAACAGCCAAAACCATATTCCACAAAAAAAAAGTGTCTTGTCTCTTTGGATTGATTACGGTCTGCGTTTGGCCCGAAACTTAGTCTATACGAGCCGGTCGGCGATTGAACCACCCGTCGTCCGCGCTAAAATCCACGTATTTTTAATAAACATAATGCCGCATTTCTGGCAACACAGTTTATTGCAGAGTTGATGACAATAGTTTACCGTAGTTCCTGTTTATTGTTTTAGAGATTAATTCTACATAAAATGAGATTTCCACAATACCGAGAATGAACACATACAGTACACCACATCCACCGTAGAGACGATAATGATGACAATGTTTATTGATCGGCTTCGATTTTGTAGAGCGACGTCTCTGTCACTCGCAATTATTACTTATCGAGCACATAGCTTATAGAGCAGTAATGCGATGCGGACATCTTTCCCGCAATGTATCAGTGTTTTTTCACATAAAATAAGTACTAGTTGACAAGTCTTTTCACCTCTTGCCCTATAAAACGGTACGTCACTAATCAAATCAAATGATATGGGTAAGCACAAACAAAGCAAATCTCAGATGGCGCTGGCGCGATACCGTTATGTATTTGACGCAAGTTAAACACGTTTGTCAATTTAGTAGAACCTATAACGTAGAGATTATTCGATTAGTGACAGAACCACTGAATCAGTAATTAAACACAATGCAACACTTATCGGGCTAAATGTGCAGTGTGGTTCCCCATTGTTAAAGAATAAAACAAACATTTTGACAGGGCATGGTCGCGATGTTATTACTCAACAGATTTATATGTCCATGTGACTATACTCCTTAATATACGATTCTCACTTGTGCGCGTTGGGTCGCGTTAGGCCGCGTCGGAGCGCATTTTCCAATTTGCTGAAGGAAATCGAAACATCCATAAAGTAGTTAAGTTCTTGTATTTTAGGCAGATTTAAGCCTTTGACTGCCACGAAACAAGACACAATAGACAATTTATGTGGGTCACGGGTGACCACCATGGCGCTCAATGTGTTAAAGCCAACCGGCTGCGCTTGGACTCTGCGACTCACTCGCGTACGCGGTCGGCTACTATCGGTTCGACGCATCCGTTCGGCCCCATTCGGCTATTGTCGCGTGCGCAATATAGCAATGCGACACGATAGCACTGAAACAGACTGAGTTCGACATGGTAGCACTACTAGTCGCTTCATGAGATCGTGCCGGCGGATGCGCGCGCATGCACCTGGATTCCAGCAGATTTTAGCTGTTAGGCGGCTGTCCGGCAAGTGAGAATCGTACTTATAACAGCTACAGCAGAAAACTAAATCCGCTTTAACTAAAACATAGACTAGGTCTAAAGAATAGCTGATATGATATGAAATGTATTCTGGCCCGTGATTCAGACCCTTTCGATAGCGAATTCACAACCGGAAAATCACGTGACAATAATGTTAGATTGTCACGTGGTTGTCCGGTCGAGAGTCTAGTGTACATACATTTTAATTTGTTTGGCTTTTCTTTAGTCATAGTTTCAACCTAATCCTATGCAAGTAAGGTTACAGAGTAATCTAAAGCACTCATTGCAATTAATTTATCCAATGAACATTGTAGGTATAGAAGAAATTAATGATATTGTAGAAGTCATGTTTTTATCTATGTCCTGTAAATTTCTCAGTCGAGTAACAAAAAATAGAAGCTGGCAACTATATAAAAAAACAATCTTACAATCTAAATATAAGAAACGAATACATTGCATTTATTTTCGTGACCTTTTAATGTGTTAGATTAACAATTAGTGATTTTTGACATTGACACTTTGAAGAAAACATATTTAGCGTTTTCAAAGTGTGAAATTATGATACACAATACATTTCTCTGTTGTTAGTATTATAGAAATAAAACGTGCGGTGGTATATCATGGTGTCCACACCATTTAGAGCATCTGTCGAGTAAAATAAAATATTGGGGTTTATAGGGCAACTATGCGCAGACATATTTCAAAATGTCAAGCGAAACTAAATTTAGAGGGCGTTAGTAAGTTAGCTCCATCGAGTACATACCCCATAGAGCAGCAATACGAAACATCTTTCTCCGAAACTAGTAAGTGACTTTTCACTTACATTTAGTATGAAATGACAAGTCCTGTCAACTCTCGCCGATACAAAAAAGTACAGATACAGATTTAAAAATGGCGGAAAATTTTGTCGAACAAATCATATGACATGACATTCCTCCATAGTTAGGGCAGACAAACCTATTTTTTTTTTTAACTTCTCTTGGAGCGCGCAGGACATTTCACGAGTTAAAATGTTGACAAAATTGATAATAATATTGACCAAAAATCTGGTATCTGTAATGAAATAAAGACTGCAGAAGTTTAAACACGGCCTTATGACGGGACATTCCACTGAGCCTACATTAGCCTGAGATAATAGTTTATTTATTGTCTTTGTATGAAAGAGACATAGTACTCAATGAAATCTAGACCTTCATTTCTCTGGCTGAATAGCTTGGTCGAGTGTAATGGCTCGTTAGATGGCCGCGTAGAAATAGTTCATCACTAAACCCGAGTGTATCATTAGCCAAAACAGCGACACTTTATTCGAGTCAAAATTAACTTCTATATTATAACAAATCCAAATTTTTATAATTTATAAAATGTATTTGTGACTGCGTCGTAGAACAGTAAGATCGTTAATGTGTAGAGGCATGCGAGGGTCATGTCCGTGGCGCTTCAACGTAGTACAATAAGCTGTTGGATACCAGCCTCTCGCGTGCATTACAAATAATCCGTCTCTTTCATATTTGGCAAAAATGCTAAATCGACGACACACTGCGTGGACGCACATTTCGATACAGACAAAGTTTGTTGAACACAATTTTTATGCTAACAAGAGTATGCTAAATAAAATACATTGTAATCATTAGCAGTTAATCAATAACAGCCGAAGACCATGCAAAAACGCGGGTTGGTTGTAGTATTGCCAGCCCACCTAGCATGACCTCCAAAACACACCAACTTTAAAAATAATATATCTATTATATTTTTAAATCGCCGCCATTTTGAATCGCCGTGCCAGTGACGTCATATGTTATGATCGCTGTTTCGATAAAAAAAACAACATGGCGTCTATATCTATTTTTTTTTTAAAAGACCTTTGATGTCGATAAATCGCTATATCATATCATATCGTCTTTTGGTGGTCATGCCTGCCCCCCTAGGGCAGGTGTAGGCGTATATCAAAAAGAGTCAATACCGATAGTGTCATTGATTGTACTGAGAGTGCATGAGCAGTTTTAATAATGAAGATCAAAAATATCAACACTATTGAGTTTTGATACTATATTCAATAGCATCGACAGAATATTAGTAATACTATAGATTCTTTTAATAAATTAGTCAATAGATATTTTCACAACCTGCATTGCAACACTAGATGATGGTGTCAAATTTAATTTCACAGTTTATAAATTGTCCCTTTGTCTTTTAACTCTTTTTTTCTAAGGTATGTAAAAAATCACATTAAATATCGACCATTCAGTCAAGCTATTGACCCCTAGGCCCAGCCAAACGAGACACAATACAAGAGAATCACATGTAACTGCTCGGCATTCAATAATTTAAAGTCTGTTCACGCATCCAACAACACATCGAAAATACGTTAATAGGGATGACGCCAAAAATTTTTTTTCTTCGTCTATCAAGTAGATTATTAAAAAGTATTGGACACGTATTTTTCCTTTTTTTATATAATCTAAATATTACAGAGATATATTGATTTGAAATGTCGCATGACGTCACATCTTGGTACAGTTTTTACTTAGAAGTGACGTCACGAGCCTCCACTCCCGAACTTGACGTGCTTTATCTTTGTCATTTTTTGGTTGATTGACAAAAGAAAAAATAAATGTCCTTTTTTTTATAAAATCTAACTGTCGGGCTAAATAGAATTTAATTTCCTTTACCCAGTTGTCATCCCTATTCTACTTCGAGATGATCTCTATCGCACGAAAGTCACCCCAGTGTAGTAGTAATGTTGGGTGTTGTCAAATATGAAAGAGACGTACTATAGTTGTGTTCAGTTGTTGTTGGCGATCTCTTTCGGCTGTAGCGCGGCGTCCTGCGCGGGCGCCTGCGCAGGCGCGTCGGCGGGCGCGGGCGCGGGTGCGGGCGCGGGCGGCTTGAACGCGATCGCGTAAGGGAACTTCGCGCTGCAAGCTGAGATGTACTCTTCCGTTTCTTTCTCGCACGGCCCGAAGTCGCCCTCCCTGAGGCTCTCCAGCACTTCCACGCAGCCCTGGAATCAGGACAGCCCGAGGTTAATGAAGTGGTGACAAAGCTGGGGTATGATCTTAGTGGGAAGACAGTCGCGATCACTACGAAGTAATCGGCCAGCTCTGAAAGACATCATTTTTATAATGAACGGGACGTTATTGATTGTTATGTTGTCATGTGATGTTAATTTTCAAACATTGATATGTTGATTTTGTAAGAATTTTGATTTTGAAACAATACACATAATTATTTAAAGCTATATGTTTTTATTTTCAAACCTACCATTTTTGAAACAATAGTTCAAATTGTAGGTTGAAAATTTTAAAAACCAACTTTTATCTGAGTGTTACCCTTTTGTGAATGGGACTAAATGCGAATGGGACAGAATGCGAATGGGACCATTTTTGAATTCGTGACGAAATGCGAATGGGACGGTATGCGTCAAACCCTCTGTAGTGTACTACGCTTTGGGTCTAGAGTCATTTCTGTAGTGTGCTACACTTTCGGACTAGAGTAGTTTTTGTAATGTGCTATACTTCTGGGCTAGAAAAGTTTGTGTGCTAGACTTCTGGGCTAGTCGTGTCTGTAATGAAATACGTTTCCGGACTAGTCGTTTCTGTAGTGTATTATAACTTTCGGACTGTCTGTTCTTTAGTTTTCTACACTTCCAGGCTAGATTTATTTCTGTAGTGTGCTACACTTCTGGACTAGTCGTTTCTGTAGTGTACTACACTTACGGACTAGTCTTTTCTGTAGTGTACTATATTTCCGGGCTATAGTTCCTATAGTGTGCTACACCTCCATGTTAGAGTTGTTTCTATAATGCGCAATACTTTCAAACAAGAGTAGTCTTTAAAGTGCTTTACTTCCGGGATATGTTGTGTGTTATTATATGAACAAATAAGACATATCATAACCAAATATATAAATAACGAATAGTTCACCGACAAAACTGCTAAATATGGTACAGTGTACTAATTATATACTCGCTGGAAGAATCTGAAACAAACCTAAACCTACCTAATAAAAATGTATGTAAAATGTATACATTGTGTGTATTGTGTGTGTGTGTAAAATGTATACGCACTGTGCGGGTGCGGGTGCGGGTACCTGTATGCTGGGCTGCGTGCCGTCGAGCGCGGTGGCGAGGCGCAGCGCGTCGTGCGCGCGCGCCGGCACGACGCGGCGCAGCGCGCGCGCGCCCCACAGCGCGCCGGCCTGGCTGCGCCGCGCCGGGCCCGCCAGGTACTGCTCCGTCATCTGCAGTGCGCTGCGGCCCGCGAACATCTGACAACGCATGTATGTCGCAAATAAGACAGTGCATGTTTAAAATGTAAAAAAATAGGAGGGGGATCAAAATGACAATATTTTGCGTGAAGTAATATGTAGATGGCCCCCTATTATACCTTGAATACATAAACAATATTTGGACCGATAGCGGAAAGTATAGTGGTAGGGCGAACCTATATTTTTAAAACGTGTATAAGTGACATATATACTAATTAAATGACTTATGACTGTTATAAACGACCATGGGGGAAAACAATATTATTATTATTGACAGGCAAGCTGTTGAAACAACTGATAACAGCCTGCATCTTGTTGTCATAGTTTAAGTTTTATTTTCCTCTAGATACTATAAAATCTCTAATAACAACTTAAGCCTCCAGGCACTCCGGGCTGCAGCCGTTTGTATGCTACACTTCCAGGTTAAAATTGTGCTACACTACCGGGCTTGAGTTGTATGTACTCATCGTTTTCACTGATGCTGGACGGGAGCGCTATCTGTCAAGTTGTTTGTGTTCTACACTTTCGGGCTATACCTAATCTTATATTCTTCTTCTCATGTCGAAGGCTACAAAATATTATAATGACCAATACTCCGCCACACAAACAGCATTTTCAATGGCGTGTAATAAATCTTTGCGTGAGCAGGTGTGTGTGACACGCGGGACATGACAGAAGATTTGCATCTATTGTTGAGATTTTCAGTGCAACTCCACCTACACAAGTTATTCCTACATCGATCGACCTAAGTCAACCGCCTGTTAAGGGTTTTCCATGTTGGCCACGGCAAAGTCCTGCCAGCTTATGTTAAGTGTGGACTTCTGGACTAAAATTGTGTGTGTACCTGTTGCGTCTCAGCGGCGATAACGGCTGCGACGCTGGCGTTTAACGAATCCCCCGCGTCATCCAACCAGCAGCGGAAACGCACGAGACAGTCGTGCAGATGGTGGTGCGTATTGTCTAACCGCCATGCGCGCTTTAGGCTTTGAAGCATCAACATTGGTTTTTCTGGAAATTATAAGATAAAAGCATTAGATACTCATTTCTACGCTAAACAATTATTAGTATTTTGAAAATTATAATTTACCTTTTCTAAAGTATATTTCGAAGGCCATTAAATGTGTGTCTATTCTATCCGCGGCGAGTGTTCGCAGCGGTTGTAGGAACTTGATTGCTTGTTCTAATGGGTCATCCGCCTAAAACAACAATAAATACACTGCACTTCCATTCTATAGATGTGCTTATTCACACAAAATGAAAACCATAACTTCAAACGGAAACTGTAATTTGTAACAGTCGTAAGCATCAGGGTATCTCTTTGTTACTTGACAACTTAGACTTTAGAAACCGTACTAATCGTTACTCTGTTTACTCCTAAGTACAAGTACATATACGCAGGATAGTGGGAAATGAAATGTTAAACCCGGTGCTAAGCGATTCTGGGACCATTGCGCCAGTGCGCAGTCTCCCAATGGAGACGATGAGGTCTTAGAAAAATTAAATTTGTCCCACATAAAGGAAACTCCGGCAGAGAAAGAGTATGGCATTTTTTTCCAGTATGAACAAGTAAAATGCACTTACTCTGGCCAGTTTATCAGGTATGAGCTCGTCGAGCTGCGGCGCCTCGGGGTCGCCCTGCTCCTGCTGCTGCCGCGCTTTGTGGTGCTGCTCGCGTTTTACCTGAAAGATTACAAATAGTTTAAAATATATTATGTGTATCTTTCCAGGATATAAAATCATCATCATCATTATCATTTCAGCTATAGAACGTCCACTGCTGAACATAGGCCTCCCCCAGTGACTTCCAGATAGGCCGGTTGAAAGCGGCCCGCATCCAGCGGCTTCCTGCAACCTTTACCAGGTCGTCTGTCCACCTTGTAGATGGACGTCCTACACTAGTCCACGCCGGTACGTGGCCTCCATTTCAGAACTTTTCTGCCCCATCGGCCGTCAATTCTACGTGCTATGTTCCCTGCCCACTGCCACTTCAGCTTGCTAATCCGTTAAATTGTGTGGGCAAAACACAACTAATCCCGAGGCCAACTAATCCTTCCATGTTATACACAAGTGGGCGTGTCAGGCGGTAACGCGGTCGCGATCTGGCCGTAGCGGAAACATAGCGAATCTGTTAGTTTTTTTCTTTTGATTTTGCAATAAAAGAATATGTGCAACAATGGGCTAGTTTCCTAAAAAAATCTAATTAGTGCGTCAGTTAGATTAACAGAAAATATTAAACACGTATTTTTTCTTTTCTCAATCAAACAAAAAATTATGAAGATATAGCTCGTTAAAGTTTCGCGTAACGTCACGCCTTGCGACACTTATTAGCAAGGCGTGACGTCACGACTAACTTTGATGCGCTTTATTTTCGTCATTTTTTGTTTGGTTGACAAAAGACAAAATATGGGTCTAATATTTTTTGATATTCTAACTGACGGACTAAATAGAATAAACTTTTTTTGACCCAGGAAACTAGCCTATTATTTCTTCTTCTCTTACTGACGAATCGGGCCGCCCGGCGTAGTCGCTCCTCACAACTGATCGCTGCGGCAATTATCGCGCGGCCTGGCCTCCTATATGCGCGAGCGATTCTCTCGAGAAACATTTTGCGTCGAACAATGCAGCACAAAGTCGCACCAGCCTGCACCTTCTTATGTGCCTTTTCAATTAATAAAGGCTGGCTATCAGCTCCTAAAATTTTGCTGGCTTTTGCAAGACTGAATAATTGGGCTCTACTTATCTTATCTCTTATCTCTCTCTCTCTCTCTATATCTTATCTCTGTCCACTTCCGCATGTTGCACTGCTACTTTTTTCTGCGACTACAATATTTCTTCCCGGCGATCTTACACCGGAAGAATTACAGGACAGGATAAGATACAAGACAGGCAGACTTACTTTCCTCCTCCTTGCGTCGTATGGATATGCATACTACCTGAACTTGTGCCGCCAGTGCGCTCTCCTGCTCAGCTTTACGTTTCGCTTTCCTCTGTTTGTTTCTCAGCTTCTTCAGCTCAGACGGCGCTAGGTTTTCTGTGGACAAATATAATAACTAGTGATGAGTTGGACAATTTTCTCGATTAAGGCAAGCTCTGATCACCGACAGGGATATGTGGGTAAGTTTGAGGAGTTCTATGGGCAGAGAGACAGAGACGGCTAAATAAATGTATAAAAATCTCTTCACTTTTATGTTAGGAATGAAATCCTTCTCCTAGCGCTTTGTCTCGTCATGGTCATGGTCATCAATCATGGTCCGTCATGAATGAATGATGAAGTAAAGTCTAGTTATTATATTTGAAGCGATTGCAATTACACCTCCGTAACCCTTAGACCATAAATATACATTTTTACACAAGTTTTCCCTCACTGCCAAGCAAATAATATAAGCAAGCAACATAATTACCGAAAGGCAGGCTCGAAAAGTCTATTGAAATGAAGGTGCCAAACAGATCTGATAATTTCAACTCGTTGTAAATTTAGTTACATAATTTTGTTCTTCAATTATGTCAATCAAATTACCTATTACATCGATGCGAGCTCACAGCAATCATGTATTTGTATCACTTTTCTCTCCCACGTCATCAGTTCATGTAACCAGTGGGAATTAACTTGGTTGCACTTTGCTATCAATTGTATGAATTCCATTGCTCCTTGTTATTTTTTAAATAAGATTTCTGAGAAAATGTTTCTTTGTTTGAAAGTGATTGTTTAACGGAATCCACGTGTTACTTGACCAACCTTGAACCTAGAGTAATCACGTGAAACCAGCATAAAACGTTGAAGCTAATGGCCTAGTTGGGAGCGATAGGACTAGTGATTTTATGATTCTTTACTTGCGCACACGAAGTAGTATTCCAAAATGTTATCGAGTGCATACAGCCCGAATTCCTTTCAAATGTAATTCATACTCCTACGTAGACAATAACTTATTCACCTCTTAGAACAACTGACATATTCTGGGCCTATCAAATCTACGCGACAGTTTCATTGCATTTTGGTCACATACCGTACATATTTGCACAAAACATATATAAGCGCCATCAAAGTAGATTTAGAGATACTTTTTATTGCACACCATACAATATTAATAATAATAATAAAACATAGTTTGGCGCAAAAGCACTAAAAGATCCCTTTTTGTTGATAGCGATGACAAAGAAGTTTCCGTAGTTAGGCAGTAATTTTAATAGACCTGAACTTCGGTATCAGTCGGCTCGTGACTTGAGTCAAGTTGAATCCACGTAAAGAAGGGACTTTACAGTGCCCGTATGCGCACTTTCGCATGATCGTTCAATGTCATGCACTACGGTAACATTGCATAACTCTTGAGCTAGAATATGGCTTAGCTAGTTCCTACGCCGCATTCCTGGCAGGGCGAGTTTAAGCGCGGTTGCTCCGATAACGCCAGATCCGTCCGATAACACGTAATGAATTGGAGCGCGGTATGCTCACTGGCATATCGCCGCCAATTTAATATAATTCAGCTATTATAGCCCTTATACTTATTGTTATAAGAGCCTAGAAAAAGCTGCGGTAATGTACCATTATGACATGTGGTAATTGAATGTGAACATTTGTACTATAACTTGAGATATAGTCAACGGTATTTTGAAACTTACCTTCTTTTGACTAATTCTTTATTGGTTTGTCGAAATAACTCGTAAGATGTAAAAAAATACTAACGAAATAAAACTCTGTAATGCATGTAATATCCTTATTAAAATAATTGAATACGCCTTGATTTGATCTTTAAATATACATTAGCGAAAACGTAGTAATTTGAGAAATTGTAACGAACGCTGCAGATAATGAATTGTCCCCATGAAACAATAGTTGTGTTCATTAAGGCCCTTCCTAAGGCTAAGATAACGAAAATGCGCTGCTTTCTATTGCATAAACTCCCTTAAAACGTATTGTAAAAGTACCAAAAAAAATTATGATGTAGAACAGTTCTTCTACTTTTTTTGCTACAACTGACATTTTGATTGAATAAATAGTTAACGAAAAAATAACAAAAATACGAACGTCTAAATTTGCACTAAAATGCGATAAACTTCCTAGATATATGATGTAAAGCTATATAACTATAATATAAAAAATGCATTTCGTATGCTCTATAATTGATACAAACGAATTTGAAATCAAATCAATCGTTGTGATGAAAAAAATACATTTGTCTAGTTTCGGAAAGAATCGGGCAGCGGGTGCCCTAGAGGGGGCCGGGCGGCAGACGGCCAATGGTCTTCGCACGGGGCACCCGTATTTCTCGTTTCCGCGCGCGCACTACGTAAAATATTTTTCAACAATCTGAGACCGACTCACATTAGCAATCTAGCATAAAGTTCCAATTTCATCGATATCGGTGTAGAGTGTTTGGTGTTGCGGCAGTAGTTGTGAGTTGTGATGCTCGGGAGTGCTCCATGAGGTGTGGGTTCAAAACTCTCAAAATCTCCTTTTTTCTTCATAGTTTTATTTTTATTTTATGATTCTCATTTTTTTATATCATTTTATTTTTTGGAATAAAAAAAATAATGTTTACACGATTAGGAAAAATTTATTATTATTATTTATTATTATTTATTTAAAATTATGAAACAAAAAGAGGGGGCTGGGTGGCCGCAACAACGCAAATTAACAAAACAAACGACGCATAGATAAAATAAAAATATGTCGCGAAATTATGTAATACGATTATAATTATTTTGGTTTCAGTGACGTTCACTTATTGACGTGGAATTCGGTTTATATGACGTAACTTTAAATAGGTATGTTTTTTTCAGAAGGAACAAAAAAATACACGAAATCCCGACGAAAATTTAACTCCATAGTAAGTAAGATTCGTAGGCAATTTCTATTTTAAAAAATGAATTATAATTAACTTTTTTCCAACTGACTATAGTGTCTTTGGTTCTTGGTTACCTACCTATTCTTATGTTGCAAATTCTACAAAGAGAAAAGTCATTTTTGCCGTCATAGTACAGGAGCCTACGATGCTATGGGGAATTACTGGTTGGTATTAATGTTTGGACCTATTGGATTTTGAAGATTAGCTACACTCGCGTGCAAATAATTCTGGTCGGTTGCAACAATCCGAATATGATGAAAATGTCAGAATCAGAATTATAGTCAGAAATATTTATTGTGGATCATAGGTTATTGGATTAAACTAATTATAGGATTTAATTTTTTTTTTTTAAAAATTGGACCAAATCGAGACTTAAATAATCAAAACTCGTTGGTGTTTTGTGTTATTCATCATCTTCAGAGTCCACTGCTGGATATAGGCCTCCGTCACCTATAGAACGCAACAGCGAGGGGCTCAGAGCCGTTTGCATCCAGCGGCTTCCCGCAACCTTGACTAGGTCGTCAGTCCACTTGGTGGGAGGCGAACGCTGCGTTTCAGTTCGTTGGTCGCCACTCGAGATTATTTTTTTTGTTGCGAGAATAGTTGTCTCTCAGTTCAATGACCGATGTAGCCTGCCCTTTGCCACTAGCTTTGCAATTATAGATTAGCTGAGGATCGGGCTTAGTGGTGTGCATTGAGGACTATGTCCAGTATATCTGATTCGATATTTTCTGTTTTTCGATATTATCGAAAACCGATATCCATACTCTAGTCTCTGCCCATAAACGCGCCTAATAACATACTCCAAAGGTAAAGGTATAGGATCTAAGTGACGACACCAAGTATAGCTTGAGTCTTGACCTTGTTTACATTTATTGGAAAGGGTTCGTGAAGACCTTAGTGATAGTAACGATTTCACATACCTGATGCTAGTCTTCGAGGTGAGTATGAGATTTCAGTGATAGCACTACGTAGAACAATCGTATTTGTACTCATTTGAAAGAGCTTGACTGCAAATTAAAGTTTTTTTTCGTATTTTTTTAATTGCCATTTATTTAAATTATTTTCAGGCAACCTACAGTAGAAATTTTAATATATTGTTCGTCTGGTATGGAAGCTGCTAAGGAAGCTCCAGCGCCAGACGCTTCGGTAAATATTTTTTCTAGCAACACCAAAGATTTTTAAAATTTTAAATAATAAATACCTATTTAAAACTGCACTTGCTAACCCGCCTCCTAAGCGTGGCGAGTATTGGCAATTCCCTCTTTCGGTGAGGCATGTGTTTATCGGTCGGAACGGTCAGAACGGCCGACGAAATGATAATGAATTTTAATTTAGAAACTTGAAATATCTGATTAATATGTTGTATTTTGGACGAGAAGACGTTGTATAGTTGTAACCTTACCTCACTGGATCTCTTGTCCCAGGTAGACATATTTATCAACAATTTCAAAGTTAGAGCTCCCAACTGATACTGGGTATGGCGTATTCGACATGACCTTCGTTTGCATTGTGCCGGGGTCTTCGAGCAATTCTGCCATGTCCACAAGCGCTCTCATCACCAATCGTGTTTTCCTTTCTTGAATAAGAGCACCACTACGCTTCTGTTCCATGCCTTCGGCCATAGTCCCTCGAGCATGACGGAGTTAGGAGTCTCTGAAGGACTTGTAGTATAGGTTTTTCATTCGTATTCAGAAGCTCTGAGGTGATCCCGTCATCACAACTCGTATAGGCTGTGATGTCAGACATATCTTCTGTATAGTGTCAGGTCAGCTAGGCCATTCGATCTGCGGCTGAGCTACTACAGGTTTAGTGACCGAGGTATATAACTGACCATAAAATTACTGATTTCTCTCAAAACTTTGGTTTTTGTCGACCTAATACCCTCCTTCAACAGCTTTTCCTTGTTTTTTTAATGAAAAAAATCACATCTAAGACCTATCCTTGAAAAGCTTTTTAAAACTTCGAATAAAATTTTGGTAAAACATGGTCCTACACTATTTGGGGAAGAAAGATTCCCAAGTGGCATACACGAACAGAGTAGTTCAATGTGTGGTATAACACATTAATGCAAATTATAAAATTTGAGATAGACAATTTGCATTATGAATATTTTGCAATTATCTATTTAAATATATTTTTTTATTTTATTATTTTTTAATAATCAGAAACCTTATTTGATAAGGAATAAGACTGCATTCATAACTCAAATTCTCATTTTTTGTGGGTTAATACACGAATGCTAAACAGCATCCATGTTATATGTCATGTATTGCTTTTTTTAGGTTTGTCATGAAAAAATCAAGTTATAGTATATTTTTCTAAAATAAAAGATAATTTGACTGCACAATCCTCCAAATGTTAGCGTATAGGTAGATTTTGTTTTACACAGGTGAAGTAATAATATTATGTAGCTCAGTGTCACTTCTTGTATGGTGTGATAGCTTTGGGTAAGGTACCGTAGCTTGTGGTGTGGAGTCTATCCTTATGTGTAGCGCTTAGCCACTGATTTGCGCGATGCGCGGTCGCCACATTTGACACAACTTATGAATGAGGAAGAGTGGCGATAGAGTGAAATGAAAGAGAGAGGTGATGAGTGGAAGCCGAAAAGTAAGGTCATGTCAGGTTATTCTCGTACTCAGGGTGCTCTTCAAAATATTATAATTATTTTGTTAGGAAAAGAAAAAAAAAAACTAGCCTGAATATTTAAAAATAAATGCTAGGGCCATATTTGTTTAATATAATTAGATGCTCTGTTAAAATATTTGCACTTACTTAAAGTGAGCTTATACAGGGAGTTACGAAAAGGTGAAATAAAACTTTAAGGGGTTATTCTACGGCTAAATCACATCAACTTTTTCTATGGGACCAACATCAAAATCGCAAAAAAAAAACACTTTCCCATACTAAAACGCGACCAGCTGGCATCAGTTTGTATGGAAACGTAAATTTTTTTTTTTTGAGTACTGCTTACCTGGTCATCCATTATCTGAGCTTAAGATTATGTGACGTTGCAGCAACAAGGCAACAACCGCATCCGTGTTAAGAAAGAGATAAATTAAAAACTAGGTAGGAACAGAACAGGTCAGGTAAGTACTACTTGGTCATACTCAAACCTTCAGGATGTGTAACATTGTAGTAGCGTGTTAAATTAGTTAATGAACTTTCATAGTTTCAATTTAACTACAATTTCAATTTTACTATATTGATATATTATTACTATATCAACCTTAGCTCCTGGTCTATAAAGTATTTGAAGAAAACTAGAACATCCTAGATGTTGCTAATCCGATAGATGTCACTTTTACTTCTTATTTTAAAATTCTGCGTAGTTCAGCAATATTTCGACAGGTGGCGCTTAAAAACAAATGGTTCATTAGACCGTAATTCGAAAGAGGTGGGGAGGTAGAGTGGGGTGACAAGAAGCCGAAGCGCTCAAGGTCATTGAAGTATGGAATAGCCTTAAGGTCGTGGGGTTTGATGGTGGCTTTGTTCAAACGGTTACAAAAGTGGTTTGCGACACTGTGAGCGTGATAGGGGGATGAATAGATAGAATGACCTAAATTGATTAGGGAAGTTCGAGATGTTGTATAATCATTCTCTATTGATTTAGTTCGCATTGATTAATTTGTTCAAGTGTGTATACTCTACAAGGCCTGTCAGTTAATATTTATTTATATTTGTCATTGTTTTTACGTATTTTAACCGTTTATGTCAAAAATCGAGAGAGTGATGTGTGAGTGTTTGATTAACGCAGATCTCAGGACTTTATAAGGACAGCTCTATCTTTTTCTATCTACACTAAATTCGATCTAAAGAAATAAAATCCATTTTACACTCATAGTATTTTTTAGTTGCTTTAAGAACTTGTCTAGCAGTAGGACATTAATAGGCTAAAGTTATATTTTTAAGAGGATAGTTAAATTTAGAAAGACTTTTGGAATATCTTTATTTACAGAATCGTTTAAACTCGAATACGCACTGCGCGGCTAGCGGCTTGCCCAAACTGTGCATAAAGACACTATTAAATCAATTGTTATCACAATCACACCAATTAGCTAACCCCATACTAAGCAAAGCTTGTACTATAGCGTACTAGTTAACGTATAAACTTATACACGTTTATAAACATCCATAACTTAGGTACAAATGCTCATCACACAAAAATTTGGGATTTGAACCTGCAACCGCTTGGCTTTGTAGTTCGGAGCGCGAACCATTGCACCAGACGGTCGTCGATGTATGCCCACTCCGCGCCGCGCCTACCGCAGTTGGTACAAGATCGGGACTCGCCACAACATTGCCCCACTAACCAGTCACGCTCCACTCGATTTTGATATGGCTTTATATGGACAAACGAAATTTCTTTATGCTTGTGCCACAAACGTGAGCTTTGGTGCAATGTGCATTTATGGCGTCTTGATCAGATTGTTAAACAGCAATGTTTGAGACCTTAACGATTCATGATCATACTTTCACCCACTTTGATTCCACCTTAAGGTATACGCCTCCTCCTTAGAGGTAGTACGACGGCCCAGGAGGCCTACTACGAAAAACTAAATACGATGTTTCGGACGAAACGAAAGACAGACGATACGCAAATGATAGGCTTACCAACTATGTAATACTTTTGGATGTCGATGTTTTAATCGGATGCGACATATTTTCGGAACGACTTCGTAAATTAATGAATAAAATGAAATAACATTTTATTTATCGTATTATTTCAAAAAATCCAAGCGTTTCGTAGTAAGCAATCCGAAAACGATTATCGTATTGACGGATTTCGTTTTTCGTAGTAGACCTGCTGTTCTTAGACGACTGACCCGACCCGTTGTTCTTGTAATGTCAACCCCCACCTACCAAAAAGACCTTACCGAACGGTTAGCAGTAATAAATAAATAAAATCCTACTACTACTACTACTACTACTACTCGCTCTGATCCTACGATAAGTAGCTTAAGCACTTTAGAAATCAGAAACAACGACGGTACCACAACACCCAGATCCGAGACAATATAGATCCGACCGGGAATCGAACCCGGAACCTCTGAGATAACAAATATAGCAGACTTGTACTCACTGACTTGTAGAGACTGTCAAGAAGATGATTTACTACTTCTGAGAGTTGAGACCTTTGCCTAAGTTAAATGTCGTCGAAAGTGTGATTTACCATCATGTATAATGTAAGTCGTTCAGACAGGAGTTAATAATGTTATTAACATTTATCACAGAAATCAAGAACGGGTGCATCTATTGTGCGAAGGTTTTGTGCTCTGTGCTCTCCATCTAAGACAAGACACGCACAAATTGGTTTGACATCCGAAAACCTCCAACAATCTAGCCAATGAGTCAGCTCAGTTTCTTTCAGCTTCACACGCATGATGCGCGGGTTTCTTATGTTTCGGCAAAGCGGACATGTTTGCGCAACGCATTGTGCGCGCCCGCCTAGGACACGTCGCGCACAAATTGCTGCTCCAGTTCACCCGGTGGCGCAAGCGCGGCCGTGGGCACGTCCACCGGGTCGGGAGGTCGGTTTGTTAGTAAATAAAATGGTAATATGCTCCAGGCAACACACCAATTGTCATAATTTTTAAGTACCTAAGGAATCAACATATTCATGTTATGAGATACAAGGCAGAGGACTTTTCCAAGGGTCTTCTTACTTCTCACCCAGACCTGAACCCATATAAAAAAAACAATATTTTTCTAAATTGACTTGAACCGGGAATCGAACCTAATTTGAGACGAATCACCACGCTACTACGACAAATGGGTCCTCATTAATAACTGGCAGTTTCTTACGACTTCGTCCCCGCAAATGTTAGGTTGCCGGTTTTTTTTCCAATTTTCAAAGAGTTGTACCTAAAAACCCTGTAAACTTAATGTGAAGTTGTTAATTATATTCCCAATTTCCTTGACAGATTTGCAACTTTACTAACGAAGTAGAGTTTCACGTATATCAAACATTGACTAGAAGGAAACTATGCGGCATGGTAGACGTTACATACATAGGTGCCAAAAATAAATATTCGTCAAGCAAGGGTCAGTAGCCCTCTGTCGTGTCGTGGCCCTGTGGCAATATGTCGCAACAACTAGTCCACAACCGGCTGTCCGGCTGGTCCAGTTTCGTCACAGTACAAATAGAGCAGCCATATCCTTACAGGACTACTTCGAAGACAAATAATGACGTAGTGACATTGTTTAGTGAAATAAAATTCACAATGTTGCCCTTTACAACTAATAAAACATTGAATACTAATGCGATCGTCATATGTTTGTGTAATTTTGTTAAAAAAGAAACAAATTTTTCATTGAATATGTACTTACTTACTAAATATATACTAAATAAAGGTATTTTCAGCCAGTATGAATTGACTCGCATAAGTGTCTGTCGAGTGGATAAATTGCTCTCTTTCGGCTATGGCTGTTCAAAGCTCGTATTAAATATTTTGAAACGTGCTTAAATATAACAGTAAAGGGCCAACATTGTTATGTACCTTCGAATCAAACCCAAGCGTGATCCAGGGCATCCGATACCGGCAATGTGTGCAACGATTGCAATCATAATAACAGTTCTTATTACGCTAATCATCGCGTATAGTTCGCGAACTGAAGAATGCATGCGTTTATTCTTCATTTTCTTGGGCAATATTAGCGGTGCAGATTTTTATTGGTATTGTTTTTGTATTGATCTTGCTCATTCTGTTATTTTCTATAAATTTTAACATGGGAACTTTATATGGGAATATAAAATTATAACTATTATTGTAACATGATGTACACTTTAACTTTAACATTCGCAGACAGCCCGCTGCCACTCTCTCGGTTACATTTCCATAGGCAATAGATTTCTGGGAAATGTTATGACTGTGTATGTCCTTTCAGTTAAATCTAGGTCCTCATAGCTTTGTTTGATGTAGTCTCTATTCGGCTCTCGTAAACAGACAGTATAATTTTTATAGCTCTCTTGTAATTATGCACAAATAATGTTAGTAGGTATACCCTAGACTGCAAAACCTAGAAGCGTGTAAGGGCTGCACTGTGCGCTTCAGTAGAACGATTTCAGCAATAAAAAGTTTATCTATATGTACATAATTATGTATGTATTTTACCAAATTGCAATGTAAGTATTGTGGAGGATATTCAAATCGAACCGGGATTTAAATTATCTTCTGCTACACGCGCAGAGTTAAAATATAAGTTATCGCATGTGTTCAACCAACTGTTACCGCCGATTTCTGCACGTTTCTGACCGCTCGGTTGATTTTGTTTTTTTTTGTTGGAAATAAGTAAACTCAGCACATGAAATAGATGATGAAAGAATTTTCTTAATTGCAGGCTCAATTGGCAATCTACTAACAGTGGTTTCATCAAGTGTATAGAAACCGCAAGGCATCCCGCACCCAGTTATCGTAACGGAAGCGTGTCTGATACATTACGCAACGTTGTTAGACACGGCTAAGATATACGCAATAACTCTGGCGTCTTTATCTTCAAATCGATTACAAAGCGACGTAATTAGATTAACTCATTATTGGCTAAGTTGCACGCGCCCTAAGATTTATTGAGGACTATTTGTGGCCCGCTGCGAGTTCACCTGCTTTGTTACTTCCTAGCTCAGCAATTGTTATCGTTAAGACGTGACTACTATACATAGCATAGTAACTACCTATAAACGTTCGAAATGACGTACACACATAAGCGGTACTGCCGACCCGAGACGAGTTGTCAGTTGTCTCGCTTTGCAATTATCTCTATAGAATGCTTACTAAGTAAACAACTATTTAAATTTTATCATCATCATTTCAGCCATGGACGTCCACTGCTGAAACAGGCCTCCCCCAATGACTTCATCGGGGGGGGATTGCCAATACTCGCCACGCTTGGCAGGCGGGTTGGCGAGCGCAGTTTTTTAATACATTTCGCATGCAAACGCTGCTACTTGTTTTGTGCTACAGGAATTAGTCGCCTTTTACGACACGCCTCCTGTTGGCGGGAAGTGTAATGTTTACGGCCGTCCCCACACGGCACAATTCATCTATTTTATTTATTTATTTATCTACTTCAATTTATAACAAATAAAAGACCAACCCTAACGACCCATTGTAGTGTAGGCATTTATGTCAACAAATAGGCTGTTGCTGCTGTTTCGGTACTGCTTTGGCTTATCTATATACAGTGCCACAGGGGTGAGCACATACAATACATCAAGCAGATCGAGCACATACCTTAAACAGTAAAAACGTCATTTATTTTGCTCCACAATTCCGCCATTATTTGATCAATGACGAACTGTTTTAGTATAGGTGAAAGTTGACAAAACTAACTTAAATCTGGCACTAGCCTAACTCATAAGATATTTTTTATTACAATTATATGTACTCATTGAATAAATAAAATCATTTATTCTTCTTTAGTCTAATTCTAAAATCTAAGCAGACGAAGTCGCAGGCAGAAGCTAGTGTACTTATTATAAATACAAAATGTCAAAGAACAACGAAATCGATATGCAAATACCTTCATTAATGCATCGCCTGTTTGCATTATTTTTATTCCAGAAAATTTTACTTACAAATGCATCGTATTCCGTTTAGCATTCATAACTCGTGCGTCCTATAAGAACATTAACGTACGCATTAAATTGCCTCTATTTTAAGGGATCATTGCTTTGTTTTGTGCATTCAATAGTACCTGACGAGACTTTATACTAAGGCTTCCGAACGAACTTTAGAATTTGTTTTTTGTATTTAAACCGAGTGAAAAAAGGGATGTAATGTTGCTAATAAATAATAATTAAATTATTCTAAAAATAGCACCCATTGTATAGTCCCAAATTAAGCAAAGCTTGATGATGATGATTTGTTTCTGGCGGGATAAGTTTATTTCTTAAGCGTACTACACACAGAAGGCGCTGCGAATCGTCCCACTCACGCCCGCTGTCTGTATTTAAACGTATGTTATTAGACCCGCCGTACTACCGACCCGACCTGTGTTACAGGAAAAAAATCGCTTGTCAGCCGCTTACAAGATATGTTTTTATTTTAGAAATATTACCACTTATAATGTTTTAATAATTTTTTATTTACTTTCAAATATTTTTTTATTTTTTTTATTTGAGGTGCTTACTCAGACATTGCACTCTCTTAGAAAAACAAATCAGACTGATCTACAGATTTGAAGTGCATTTAATTTCATATCAATGCAAGAACAATTACTTTCCTTGAAATCGACAAATTTTTCGTAAACTCCAATTCAAAATTAAAAAAGCGGTTCAAAGCACTCATGATTTTTTTTAAACTGTAGCAACTTATGCTCTTTCAATTGCCAAAAAAAAAGTCTCATGTTAACGAACCAGAAAAAAAGTTACGATTTTTTCAAAAATCTAACTAGGAAGAAAAATAAATAACATTAATTTCCAAAAAATGTTATCTATTAATTCTTTCACTTAAAGACTATAGCAAATGTTCAAAATGCCCACCGTTGGCTTGAATACAAGCTCTGCATCGTTTTAATAGATTACGCTTAATAAAAAGATGCAGTTTTACCAAATCCGTTTTAGGTAAAACTGACCTTCCTATTTCTTTAATTTAACTGAATATTTATATTAGTTGCAAATGTGTTCGTAGCCTAATTTCTTAGCGAATGTTCTAAGAAGTACACTTGGTACCTCTACCAAATCGGATGCCTGAGTCATTTCCTTTGAGTGACACTGATGTATAAACTGCTCATTGTGCGTTTTAGCAACGTGACTTTACTGATGACCTCATCATTTGTCCTTGAGTAAAAAGATCTCTAATGATTTAACATGTTATCAATAATTATTTCTATTTTAGTTAAGCATAGCAAGTTAAAGCTATCGCCTTATTCAGATCCTATTTCGTGCTGACGTCGGAACACAGAAGGTAATTATCGCCATCTCCTATTGCCAGGTGTTTTTTGCAATACAATGAGATGCATGGGACAGGATATTGGATCTGGATATTTTTAACGACTCCTTGTTTAAGTTGCGGCAGAAGATAACACACACCCACCCACCTATCCAGCTTATTGTAGATTTGTAGTAGTCTTAATTTTGTTTGTTATAAAAAAAAATGCTATTCTTATTTTTTAGATTATTTAAAAATGCTGTGTTATTATTGGCATATGTATAAGAACTTATTAGCTCAAATAAGTATATCTTTTAAGAATGTATTTATATATATGCTGTTGGTGTACCTTATTGAGTAAATAAAAAAATAAAAAATAATTAAGTAAACAGCCATAGTATAGGGCTTTGCACCGCAATCACACGCATTCAGTGCTCCTTCATTCATACCTGGTAGGTACTAGGTTTACTAGGTTTTCCCTACAGCCAACCTCTAAACGAAATCGATGTAGTGACTTCCAGATTGATCATGGCTAAGCTATCAACTTAGTAAATGAGGCTTACTATTCTGGTCTTGTAGCTATTTTTCTTCCTAGTTTTTTTTTCTGTTCTTAGTCGGGGTACGCGGGATCATAATCCTAGATGCGCCAAGTCTGGTTATTAATTTTGGAGCGATTGCCATTACAGCTCCTTAACCCTTAGGTAGGGAGCCAGACCATTTTGGACCTTGGCTACACATACAGTGCAATCACTGCCGAGCAAGTGGTATAAATGTGTACATTATCATCATTATTACTTCAGCCATAGGACGTCCACTGCTGAACTGAGGTCTCCCCTAATGACTTCCAGATTGGCCGGTTGGAAGCGACCTTCACCAGATCGTCTGTCCACGTTGTAAAGAAAAGTGAAGTAAAACTCACGACCTACAGATATGAGGCGAGCTTAGACTTACTATAATACTAAGCAACCACCGCTCTATATTCGGAATTTCGGATGTTGTATCTAACAAGATATTAAACGCTTTAGGTGCATCAATCAAATTACATTTCGTTTGTAATACGATCGTCTGTCAGCTTTTACCACGATCTTTATCTCTTACTTGGATATTAATGTTGTTCAGCTCGTGTATTGTGAAAGCAGACCACCTGTTAGAGAGCATAGCGACCAGAATACAGATAGGAACAGTAGGTCCGCTCTTTACTATAGTTTGAGCGCTAGATCTAATCAAACACTTGATGATGAGACGTGTATAAAAATGATGGCTGCTTAACGTTTGTCTCTAGCACACCTGCTCTCATTGCTCGAGGCGCAAAGGCTAAGCGCATAGAAATATGCTTGTGATAGATACCAACGCCGTGTGCACCAAAGCGAAACACGTTCTAGTATAAAATTTAAAACCATAGTTCTGTGTTGTTGTTTACTAGCAGTGATGTCATCTATAGACGTTAGGGTTGAAAATGCACGTAAAATACAAGTATTTTTCGTGGACGTAAGACATGTAAAAGATCTTTTTTAAAAGCCTATTTGCAGAAATAAATTGGTTTTATTGGTTTTAAATACATAGTCACTGGGGGAGGTCTATGTTTATTAGTCCTATGGCTAAAACGTTGATGAAATACATAGTAATAAAAGACCGATCAAACAACGGCCAATTAAGTCTGTAGTGTGCGTAGGCTTAATTACAAAAAAAAACTAATTAAAGTTAAAGCATAATCCCCTTACTACGGCGACACGACCGGGCCTTCTATACCTGTTTACTTTGTTCCGTTCTTGTATACAAATGCTAAGACTAATTGGACAAAAAAACCGTTTAAACTCACATAAACAAACCTATTGTTTGTTAGTAGCAAAAAATCTAAAAGTAAGCTAGGAGTAATTACGTGTCATAAGTGAACATATCGGTTGAATACTGATTGTCTCAGTTATTCGAAATATCATAAGAATCTTACTTTCATAACTAGTTTATTAAGAAACTTTCTCTCTGTCTGTTCTTTTAATATAATTAATAATAATAAATGTGTAATTATCACAATTTTCGATTAAACAGAACTTTTAAGAACATCGGTAATGGAAAGAAATGTCAACTCGATAATATCTATTTTAGACACAATAATACTAATATATTTAGTATAACCTCTTCCAAGCCACACACTCCCTAATTTTTTTGGGTCTTTAGTCGTTTCGCACCACGAGTTATTCGAGCTGTAATCACTGCGGTGCGAAAGGACCTATTTAAAAAGAACTCTTGGGCGATTCGACCCGCGGGGTGAAACGACCCAATGCTCATTTTCTAGTCCGCTTTAGACTCTTAGCAAAAACTTAACGATTCCAATTATTTATTTGTACAGTACAGTACAGGTACTGTTTTGTTCCCCACTGCGGTCCGAATCGACCCATCACAAAAAGTTCTTGGGCGATTCGCCCCGTGGTGCGAATAACTCGTGGTGCGAAACGACTAAAGACCCATTTTTTTTTAAATTTTGTTATATAAAAACTAAAGACCTAGAAAATAAAACAAGATCACAAAAATAACATTGCCATAACATATCACATACCCCCCTGTTGTAGTTTCTTAGTACAGTACCTTTCGTCAAGTATATCTCATTTAAGCCTATGGAAACTTTACTAGGTAAGTCAGTGACCCTTTCCTGACAAGTCACTAGGCGCCTATAAGTCCGATATTTATGAATCTATAGATACACGTTACTGCTAACCAGAATAGGAGTAGGTCCACGTGTGACCGTATTTGGCCAGCAAAATTATCACTCGAAACTTTATACAGTCAACTGCAATATTTTTAAAACTACTTATATTAAACTGATAGGTATTTAAGGGACTGAAACACCATTTTACTTAGATAAATTCCCCATCATTCCAAACCAACCCCACATGCACGTGGTCAACCTGCCGCTCTGCAAATAAGGCTTTAGGACCGATAGATGGCGGAACAACCATAAGTTAGATCAGCGTAGTTAAGTAGCACTTACAGACCGATGACAGGCAGCAACGATGCGAGAACTAAGTGCTGAGCTCCCCAATACGTCTGACGTCAAGAGATTAATATTAATAATCAACTTTATAGCAAGAACCCCCAAATATTAAACAAGAATACTTCTTCGTTAATGAGCTATTGTCGTTTTTAAAGAGCGTCTTCGCGTTTCATGTTATGACGTTAAAGTGACAAGCCATCCGATATCATAAGCCAAAATAATTTAACAAGAGGTCATGCTCTTGTAAAATTATTTGGCTCTGAAATTAGTGATGATGTTGATGACTAAAGAATACACTTTTGGAAGATGTAAATAGTCACAATTGGTATAGACCAAGGAGGATATATTCCTAGAACAAGATCATTGAGAGTCACATGTGTTACATACCTAACATTATTGCACTGGACTGTACTGTTTTAAAACTGGAAGGCCAACGACTAAAATAGGTGTTGATAATACTACGAATTTATGTACTCGTTCTTGGATATGGCTTAGTAATAAGTTTTTCAAATTGCACCTATAAATTATTTATACGACGCTAAGGAGGTTATCTTTTCTTTGGCTTTATGGTGGCTTAAATTACGTTTAAGTTAGTATTGTCTTCTATATTTTTATGACAAAGTCGAGTTAGTTACACCATTTATAAGTCAAGAACGGCTAGACTGATTTTTATGATCTTTGATTCGTTGAATTTGTCTTCGCCCCGAATAGCAGAATAACTATAAAAAAAAGAAAAAAAAACACGAAAAAAAAACGTATAAAGGGGCGGTACGAAGTTCGCCGGGACAGCTAGTGACTAATAAATGAAAGGTAGCATTGACACAGATACTTAGATATTATGACATTATTTGCATTTGAATACAATGAACTTCACTACATGTTCGATCGAAAGTATGTAGCGTTATATTGATACTTCTTCAATGTGCATGTAAGACAACGAAGTACAAACACCTTTAAAATTAATGTTAATTTTGACATAATTCGCCTTAACCAACTGTGTCGTTAACTATTACTGAATTATGTTAACTGCTATTTAATAAGACTGGAACTAAACGTGTATAATCAGGATGTATAAACTTGCGCTTGCGCATAGGTGTCGGTGTTTATGTACAAACGGACTTCCTCTTAAAAGTTTTACAGAAGTAAATAGTGTGTTCATTTCTAATTGAAACTCTTATAATGATTGTATATTATTATGGTTTTAGCTATAAATACGCAGACAAATACTCAGTTAAGAAGACAAATTTGTTCGTATTCAAAATGAAAGTTTTCCTGTTGGCTCTGTATCAAACGAATGGTGTTATAACCATGAAGAATCGACGTCGAAATTATCATTTCAAACTGCCTTTATTTGCCTGCGTATCATTGTTATAACCAACATCAACTAATTATTGAGAAATAGGCGTACATTAAAGGCAGTTTTGTTAGAGAAATCCTGGTATCCCACTAAGGGGGTGTTAACGGAGTATCACAGCTATGTTAGGGTTGGGAATCCTACACATAATGGGCTAGTTTCCTAAAAAAATCGAATTAGTCCGCCTGTTGGATTAACAGAAAATTTTGGACACGTATTTTTTCTTTTCTCAATCAAACAAAAAATTATGAAGATATAGCCCGTTAAAGTTCCGCGTAACGTCACGCCTTGCGACACTTTTTAGCAAGGCGTGACGTCACGTGCTCACTTTAACGCGCTTTATCTTCGTCATTTTTTGTTTGATTGACAAAAGACAAAATATGGGTCGAATATTTTTTGATAATATAACTGACGGAGTAATTAGAATATACTTTTTTTGCCCCAGGAAACTAGCCTATTTAGAGTGCCCCCGCGGCCGTAAGGTCGGCGTTAAGCATTTTCCTCTTTTTTTTTACAAAAACGCCTCTTTTTGAGCAGTATCCAACTAAAGATAAAGTTTCCAACCAAACCGTGTACTGCTCCAAAACTATATAAATATTAGTTGGAGCTGTCTGTGTACGGCTTTTGCTTTTTATTTTGCTAGTTAAGTACAGTTCTCCACAAATCGGACTATCACCAAAGGTTGCAGCTGTTTATACAGTTCAAAGCGTTTTATTAAGAAATGTTAAGGCGAATTTAACGATACGTTGTAAGTGTAATTTATATGATCGGACTAACTTACCTAGTGACGTCCGATCCTCAATTATGTGAAGTAATCTCGTCCTCATTGTGTACAATGTAGTACGCACTTTTTGCTACTGCACTGATTACAATCTTCAAAGTTAGGCGCGTGCATGAACGCGTCAATAAACTAAAAAATAAATAACCGGAACGTGCTCGCACCGTCACCTATCAATGTCATCTGTCACCTGTCAATGTCATTATTTCAAAGGATAAAACTGGACACAACTTTCAAAAAGAAGGGAAACTAAGTAGTATGTAGGTATTTATAGCATATAATCTTTTTTGTACTTTAAGGATTGATAAATACATACTAACTGGGTCGGGCTGGGGATAGGATGAGGACGAGATTACTTCACATAATTGAGGATCGGACGTCACTAGGTAAGTTAGTCCGATCATATAAATTATGTTCCATAATCTCGTCCTCATTGTGTACAATGTAGATGTTCAAAGAGGAAAGTTGTGTCGACAAAGCAATATAAACATTTATTATGATCATTTATATGATTTGCTAAAGTCTTCGCACATGATAAAACTTTATTTTATTAACTATCTATTGGTAGATGCTTAATTCAAGTTTTATCTAACAAGGATATAGTTGTTTGATTAATTCATTGGAATTAATCAACCAACCCTGTATATCGATACAACCCTGTATATCAATACAACCCTGTATATCGATACAATCCTGTATGATGATACACCTTGTGTGATGATACACCCTGTATGATGATACACCCTGTATGATAATACAACCCTGTATGATGATTTAACCCCGTATGCTAATACAACCATGTATATTGATACAGTCCCATTCCATTTGATGACACAAACCTGTACCTATTTTATACCATACAGGTGGGCCAAAAAATGTGTAGGAATTCTATAAAATCGAAAAAAGAAAATTTTACTTTAATTGCAATACTCTTTTATTTTTGTTAAAACTGTAAGTCTTTATGAATTTATAGATTTGCTGGGACTGAGACTGATAATCCACCTGTTGTACACTTTTAAGTTTGTGCAATAAAGTTTTAAATAAATACCCCGCGCTATTAAGTAGGTATATTCTTTACGAATAAACTAGAGATCACGCAAACGAAATCGCGGGGCAACAGCTAGTTTAATAAGTTGTCATGGAAATGGAGCCAATGCTTAGAACTATTAATATCCGTCTCATTTATCCAGTAGTATGTAGTACATACTTAGTATATGGTTACCTAACAAGGTAAATTTATCGATGTGCAAGTAGGTAGTTAAGCTAGTATTTCTTCTGAAAAGACTTATTTTATTTTATGTAATAAGAAAATCTAGTAACCTTTTAAGTTATCATTGTCTGTAATACATTTTTTTATGCAAATAAATTAGTCTTAGGTATTCTTAATAACTCCTGTTCAAGGTGTAGTTCCAAAGTAAAGGAAACTAAAAAAAATAATATGGATGTTTACTATCGCAAATTTTTCATTAATTATATGTTATAAATAAGGAAATTATATACAAATACTACTAGTATTGTTCCAGTAGGGATCCTATTTTGTTGACAATAGTTTCAACATTATTTTACTGAGAAAGATTGATTTTTATTCATCTTCTTAGAAAACCGTTATATGTGTTACACTTGTATGGCTGGAAATCAGTATGAGACTTCCTGCACTTTATGTGTGGATCCCTGGTAGGGGATATTAATAAGTTAATGAAACAGTCTGAATACTTATTTATAAAAAGATTCAATGACTGGTCAATTCTTGTAAGCTAATAAAAAATAATAATTAAATAAGTAATAATTTACCAATACATCACATCGGATAAGATAGAAAGTTTACTCCGGCTCAAAATACTTGTAGCAGCCTTACAGCCTTAGTCCAATAACAAGGTAAGGCAACATTTATTGCCTGCATTGCCTTAATTATTGCCACTGATCAATGCCTCTATCGTCTGATCAATTTTTTTTTTTTTTTTTTTTTTTTTTTTTTTTTCATTTAAGTTAAGTTAGAAATTTTCTGTCATTATTTATCATCTCCATTTTTGCTTTACATGGTAATTTAATATCTAATAAAATTATTTATACATAGACTTACATAGGTACTTGACAATCTTCAATTATAATTGTAAGATTCATGCCTTAATTTAAATAATAATTTTAAGTCAGTAGTTTATTTTTTATGAAGTTTATAGTTTCATGGATACAATTTTAATTTTTTAAAATATGTTTTAATAAATCATATTTTATTATAATCATCTATTTAGATATGAACCTTTGTTATCCACCTGGGATAATTCAGTTTATTTACTATCTTTAGTATCTTGATAATTTAATGATTGGATGATTATTTATCTTTGTCTTCAATTTTTGGTATCAAACATTTTCACAAATAATGAAATGTCTAGAAATATATGGTTTATAACAAAAATATATTAAAAATATATTTAGGTCAGATTTGAAAATTCAAGTTATCATTGGAACTTTGTGTCTAGTTTTGAATTTCTCTTACTTTTCCAAAGGTAGCAGGTACCTACTTAAAAATTAAAATAATTGGTTTTCGACCTTATGACAAGTACATAAGGATCAATTATGGTGCGACATTTTTGTCTGTAAATAAAGCTGCATAAATCTTTCCATGGGTTTTTACTGACTGAAAATATTGGAATATAACATACAGTTACAGTTAAAAAAGTTTTTAATTATGGTAATTTTTATCTTGTTGATAACAAGGAGAATTATTTTTCCATTTCTGTAACAGTGATCTTCACTCACATTATTTGTAAGTAACACTCATCTTGAGTGTGTCTTTATTTCACTTGATGAAGACTAGAAATAATCTAACTAGCCATGGCGATCAGCTAGAATAATAACCTTAAGTCAGTAACAGTGTTAAATTTTAATTGCTTTCATAGATTATAATAGAATCTTGAGAATTAAGCTTGATACTATGAGAATTTAAGGTTTACCCGGTTGTAACCAGATCTAATATTATAAGTTACACAATTGGGATACCATATCAGCTGTATAGGAACATACAAACATGCACCAGCCAGCATCAATTTGTCATGGTCTCCAAACAGGGAGTCAACTTCCCTGTATTATGAGGTACAAGACAATGTATCTCGCCAGGGTCATTCGACCAGAGTATCGAACCTGGGACCTTTTACGTTAAGGCACTTCACGAATCAAGTGGACTAATGATCTTTAAGTCACAGATATCAATTAGCAATGTCAAGTAATGTTTATTTATTTATTTAAGCTTTTTAGTAAAATATAAGAGATAAAAAAAAAACTTAATATGGTCATAACTACATGAACTATTGGAGTAAACAGGTTGTTTTCTATGGTATGCTTTATAAAGTCTTGCCCTCTTGGGCCAACATCAAGAAGTATCTCAATTACTTGTGGTAAAAAACTTGTGGAAATCCACACCGAGATAAACCATAATTTGTAAAAGCGCTATTTATCATTGACTTGTATGTATATAAATGGGGCAGAATAAGACAAGCAGATCTGAGACCAACAGATTGTCTTGGTACCATTAATGGTTGCCAAAGGCCCAATTTGATAGTAACAACTGATGAAATTATTAAAAACTGAAAATCTTTATAAAAAGACTGAAATTGTCTAGGTAAGTATATGACTTGTTTACACAAGACTCAGAATTCCTTAAGCCTTCAATATCAGCAGGCAAAGGAGCTTCTTTCATAGCCTCCTTAGAGTCAAAGTGTTAAGTTGAAAAAATTACTAAGACGGAGGGCATTACCTCATGGTCTCGGTACCCATATTCTCCCTCCTCTCTTTTTTTTCTTCAGTGGCATTCGAAGATATGTATCGTCTTGATACTTTTGTGTTCGACTATATTTTCAACTTCAATTAATGAAGTCGGTCTCTGGTCAACCTTATAAGATTTGCAGACCCGCAATATTATAACAAAAATTTTAAGCCACAGGCTAACCCCTCGTGAAAGCAAGTGGAAGTGTTATAATTCTGCTGCGAGACAGAAAAGAGGAATAATTGTTCTCTCGGTACATATGATGCGCTAGAAGAATTTTATAATATTAATAACTTACCTTATGCTATTACAGATCCTTTGTAGTATATTTCTGGTGCAACATTGTATCGGTCTCATGGTCAACTCTTCATGAAGACTAGAGCCATAATGTTACGTCTCAGGAGGAATCCCTCGAGGAGACGCTTCAGACTAAACAAAAACCCACTGGCCACTCCATCGTAAAGGCCAGTGCTTCTGTACAGAGCAGTTTCTGTGGAGTCATTCGGAGACATGACAGACAACTAGAATGAACATATTGATCACCAACGGCCAACCTCCCGTGAAGGCTCCGATGTCATTCATTCTGAGACATGAGAGACAACTAGAATGAACTTAATGATCACCACGGCCAACCTCCCGTGAAAGCTCCGATGTCATTCATTCTGTCTCGTTTGCGGGCTGAAGAATAACGCAACTCTGTCACACACACTCCTTGTTTTCATGATTAATTTCTGGCTGATTATGTTGTTGGAGTGGAGGCCACGTCTCGGCGAACGTAGTGTAGGACGCTTCTCAACTCGATGGGCCGACGAACTCGGGAATATGGCTAGATACATTTGTATCAAAGCAGGAGATCGTACTCCTTGGCGCTCTTTGCGTCCTTCCCGTACGTCCAGCAGTGGGCTGTAATAGGCTGAGATGATGGTGATGGTGATGATATTATAAATATAATAACACTAAAGTTAGTGTGCTGTGGTGGTGATAGAAATCGTAGTAATCGTAATAATTGAGCCGAGGTATCGGTCCAACAATTTCACAAATTCAACTGACAAGTTTTGTTTTCCAGCCACCATACTTTTACACAAACATCACCGTATTTTCTTCTTGGTTTTTTGCATTTGTATGTAAGCTGTAAATCACTAATTAGTTTAAAAACTAATTTATTCTAAATATTTATGTCTTCAGTGCTGTGTACAAAAAAGTACAATGACATTGACAGGTGACAGATGACATTGATAGGTGACGGTGCGGGCACGTTCCGGTTATTTATTTTTTAGTTTATTGACGCGTTCATGCACGCGCCTAACTTTGAAGATTGTAATCAGTGCAGTAGCAAAAAGTGCGTACTACATTGTACACAATGAGGACGAGATTATGGAACATAATGAGTAACAACTGTCACAATCTTTATTTATTAGTTGTTTGTTGTCATTTGAATCGTATTCTCGGAACGTTGTAAAAAGACGAGTACGTCTCATTTAGAGCCCTTTGAGTCACCAAGATTGAATAACAAGTATTTTTAACTACGTCTAATGTTAGTATTGTCGATGACGATTTAATTTCGCGAATCGAAGTCAGTTGAGATCCCACGCACGGTAATCTTCATAGAAATGTAGTTCCGCTTTAATAAAAGAACATAAGTCAGTTTTTTTTAATTGAGATAGACCTAATTACGTCGAAGCCTATAATCTAGATAGAACTGTTTTAATTGAATTCTGTAAACATTTAATTAAGAAAATATTAAATTCTAATGGGCTAGTTTCCTAAAAAAATCTAATTAGTCCGTCAGTTGGATTAACAGAAAATATTGGACACATATTTTTTCTTTTCTCAATCAAACAAAAAATTATGAAGATATAGCCCGTTAAAGTTCCACGTAACGTCACGCCTTGCGACACTTTTTAGCAAGGCGTGACGTCACGTGCTTACTTTGATGCGCTTTGTCTTCGTCATTTGTTGTTTAATTGACAAAAGACTAAATATGAGTCTAGTATTTTTTGATAGTCTAACTGACGGACTAAATAGAATAATCTTTTTTTGACCCAGGAAACTAGCCTATTATGGCATAAGGATAGTTCGCATCGTTCTTTCATGGAGTAAATCCTATGTCTAGTGAATTGTGGAAGAAAGATCGGTTCAGCCATAGAGCACATACTTACCCTATAGAAGAGAAATGTCATTTATTTTGTTCCACTAAAATTCCGCCAATATTAAATCTGTGGCTGGGCTGTACTGTTTTAGTATGGGCGATAGTTGACAGGAATTGTCAGTTCATAGTAAATGTAAGTAAAAAAGGACTAACGTGTTTTGGAGCAAGATGGTCCTTAATGCTGCTCTATAGAATAGAATAGAATAGAATAAGAATTTATTTGCATAAAACACGGTATATACAATGGTGACATTTAATAAAAGCTCAACATGTTTTGTCCAGATAAGACGTGCAAATATTTTAAATATTATCAATTCAATTAATTAATATTCGAACATTACAATTTAACTACATTTAATTCAATACAATTATTATTATGAAAACAGTTACATTATGGTCATAAAAAAAAAAAAACATTTAGAAAACATATAGGGTATGTGGTCGAATAATTAAGCAGCGACAAGACAAGACGTGATAGACGCTAAAAAAAAAGACTAAGACTATGCGCGATAATAAATTCCGATGTCAAACCTAAACCTTCGCGGATTGCAGTAAAGTTTTCATCCAAATTTTTGAGTACTCACGTTTTTTGCGAAAGGTTCGGTTACTAGTCCGCTACCATTATTTAGCAGAAAATTGTTGGCGTAGTCACACAACTTGAAGCAATATGCAAATCCGATTGACGGGTAACTTGGTCAATATTATGCACGGATCTGAAGTTTCCCGGCGATCGTATAGATACTGTTCACCGTTATTAACCGATTTAGGTATGCTGAAAGTAATGCGATTGATTTGAAAAGTCGTTTGTCAATTTTAATATATGCTTATTACATCCTCTCCTAGTTTTTTAGCCCTAAGCAAAGTAGATTTCATGAACCACTGACCTAGGTATTAATAAAATAGAATACTTATATGTATATGCGCCAGACAGACAACACGCCAGCTGTCATGGTCTCGCAGTGAGCATTAAATCATGAGGTACCAGAAAAAAAAACCGGTAGCGTCACCCATCAAACGCAGACAAGTGCAGATTAAAATAAAGCTTGTTCTGAACCTCGCTTTCTGTGTGAATGGGCTAGTTTCCTGGGTCAAAAAATGATTTTTCTATTTAGTCCGTCAGTTAGATTATCAAAAAATATTGGACCCATATTTTGTATTTTGTCAATTGTCAATCAAACAAAAGATAAAGCGCATCAAAGTGAACACGTGACGTCACGTCTGGCTAAAAAGCGTCGCAAGGCGTGACGTTACGCGGAACTTTAACGGGCTATATCTTCATTATTTTTTGTTTGATACAGAAAAGAAAAAATACGTGTCCAATATTTTCTGTTAATCTAACTGACGGACTAATTAGTTTTTTTAGGAAACTAGCCCATTACCGCGCCACTACGCTACTAACTTTTGCCAAGAGCAACGATTTAAGGCGAGTTGTGCCCCTAAATTAGCAACGCGAAGAATGTTAGTCCAAATATCGCATGAAAACTTATTAAAATACAGTTCATAACAGCGCGCAATGTAACGTGGCTGTCGACTGTCGCTGCGGTTTTGTAGCAAAAATTGAGGAAAATAATACTTTTCGCTCGGACGGAATTGTTCGAATAAAAAATCCTATGCTCATTTTGTTGCTATTAAGTTTGCCTATCAATCGATGTATAAACGAATTGAATCGGTAAAGCGGTTAAAAAGAAGGAAGAGAATTAGCATTTTTGGTAGTATTTACAATGATTTCAATTATTTTTTTCTCTAAGTATAAGTACCTACTAGAAACAAATGCCATGCTCAGAATGTTGGCTAGGATTTGAGAATTCGGAGCATATTTTTGAAATTTTTTGACAAATTGGGCTGAAGTACTTTTGAAACCACATACTAGTTAACATTTGACGGCTATGCTCGCCTTAAATTCAATTTTTCGAATAAATCTTAAAGTTGCAGAGAACCGGCCCATAAATCGGCTTTAATTTGTCAATTGCTACATAGAACACGGCGCAAGCGGCGCAGCGTTATCGAGCACAGATCTACGGGCTGCTTTGCATCTGTCCCATATTCACTTGCGAAATGTTACATGCATTTATTGTTATTTCTGATGAAAGCTAGAGTACGTACTCTGTAAAACAGCATAAGAAAAAAGGGTGTAGCACAAATTTTCACGATAACCAAATACCTATGTCATCTTCTTTCAACATCACCAGTCATAGAGTAAGATTGAGTTGAGTGAAGAGTTTATAAATCAGATTTAATTCAGAAATAGGCCCTTTCTGCTATGTCAATTAAAAATTTACTTGCCGATAAATAAGCCTGTGTACATCTCTCCTATCTATTTTTTTAGCAATATTACTGAATGAATCAATAATAAGTCGTATTATAGTTTAACCGTAAAATAATTTCTGATTGACAATCCGAAAATATGTCTGAAAATCTTAAAAGTACATTAGGTACTTAATACACCGCGATATTTTAATAAAAACATTGAGCTGTTAAACTAAATAAAACATCTATGACCGTACTTTAATTAAGGTTGTACACTAAACTTACTTTAAATAACCTATTTTATCTCAGTTACAGTAGCAATAATAACCGTAGAAAATGTTATTTTATGCAGATTTCGTGACAGTGTCAAGGCGACAGGCGACCAAAATTACGTCAATTACGCGGAGGCGCGCGCGCATAGCCGCGCCCTTCGCCCGGAGTATGATTGCCTCTATTAAATTACAGATATTGGGACTGGCTTACCAAAACCTATGTCATGCTAAAATGACCAATAACTTAAGCTGTATACACATACTAATAAATAGCCACCTAGTCAAAAACAATCAAAATAAGCATGTTCATTAATTGCCTGCAAGCACAACTTGGACACGCATGATGGTTAATTCCCGTCAATTCCCGATTTAGTATTAATGATGCCACGTGAAAGTTTAAAAGTAATTCGTCGTTGTTTCTGATTTCTGTAACACAAGTGCTTAAGCTACTTATCTCGGGATCAGAGCAATGTATGTGATGTCCAATATGTTTTTTTAATGACTACTTATATGATAATAACTAATTGATATAGCTCAAATAATAAACGAGTTAAAGTCGTAATCGGCTCTAGGTAATTTAAGAACTGTCGAGGTTTTAGCCTTTAATTACAGAATTAGGAATTACAGAAATATAACTATAACTTGTTAACATTTTTGCGGTATAAATAGACGATATTTTAGTGTTACGTGGAATCGTAGACCGTGGAAATGATGAAGACTCATCAATTGGCAATGGCCAATCACGATTCTCGTAACGTTAAATAAAAGATTAGCTTGCGTTTCCAGGTTCGCTGGTTCGGAAAACACTGATGACTCGACTATTTAGATGCAAACATATCCAGAACTTAATTGAATAGTGATATAATACAAAAGAATTAGAAGGCATGTGTGCGTAATATTAGAGATCTAATTTCATCCAAACTTTAGGTTTGAAGCTCGAGTATGTTGATTAATAATGTTCCTAGATCAAAAATATTTGTGACATGTAGACTAATTCTATACTTTGCATACGTGACAGCTGTATCACCCCGGGGCCCACGCTGAGGTCAGTAGTATATATCTGCCAGGAAACTTTAACATACAATTACAAACCTACACTCTGTAAGTGCGGCCTAGCAAAACGTCTTTACTTTTACACTACGTCGCGACTCGAATAGCGGACCGATGCGAAATTAATGAGTAGAGGAAGCAGTTGAGTGGAAACCGATTATACATACAAGAACCTTGATCACAAAAAAAATCTTATTTCGGTTACTATTTTAGTAATTTACTGTGCCACAAATCACTACCGAAACAGGACCTAGAGAACCGAACGCGGAGATGTCACCACAGTTAGTGTTATACAAATAAGGGACTAGTTTCCTAAAAAATCTAATTAGTCCGTCAGTTGGATTAACAGAAAATATTGGACACGTATTTTTTCTTTTCTTAATCAAACAAAAAATTATGAAGATATAGCCCGTTAAAGTTCCGTGAAACATCACGTCTTGCGACACTTTTTCAAGTCGTGACGTCACGTACTCACTTTGATGCGCTTTATCTCCGTCATTTTTTGTTTGATTGACAAAAGACAAAACATGGGTCCAATATTTTTTGATAATCTAACTGACGGAGTAAATAGAACAATTTTTTTTTGACCCAGGAAACTAGCCTATTCCCGTACATTACAGATTGACTACCGTTTTAGTTCAAAGTTGACTCTTGTTGTATAATAACGATATTTACGAGTAGTAGCAAACTCGCAACCCTAACTTACGCATTCGCTCGCACACATCACGCTCGTTTCAGTGAGTAAACAATGCTAAGAAAAACCCACACTATTCCTGGGTCGACGGCGCTACCGATTTGGCGCGATGAATGCTAAGTGACTGCGATACGATGACGCTATTTAAATTAATCCGTCGTTGACGTAACCGTGCATCGTAAAGAAAATTCAAATTATTTCGAAGTGGTAATGAACTTTTATTTGAGTACTTATGACCGACGATTATCTAAAATTAATGACTGCGGAAAGAGGATTATTGGGAACTGCCGTTAAAATTAAGCAGGATATGTCCGATAATAGGCAATCCGTCGTAGGCGTGACTTGCATATCCTTTCGCAATTATTTAACATATTATTCAGTCCGAAATCACCGCCCTATTTAAAAAAGCGCTTTCAATTTTTGCAGTCATCACAGGGTCATGACATGCGGTCATCCAAAAAACTACATCTTCAATTTCCTCCCCATTCCACTAATTACAATACGCAGTCGTTTACTGTCCAGTCCATTCGCCTCTGGAATTCCTTACCATTAACAATTAGAAACTCCGAATCGATTGCTATTTTTAAAAATCGGCTTAAAGCACACTTTCTTTCTTCTTGACACAAACTGCCTTTATATCTTAGAATATTAATGGTCACTGTTAGTCTCGACATCTCCTCGCATATATCAAGTAGTATTAAGTATGTTTATTGTATATATGTATAATTATTGTTATGTATTTATTTTATTTTATTTTTATTTATTTATTACTGTATGTATACGTCTGTGCCATAAATTTATGCAATCCTATTTGTATCAGGTAAGAATTTTAAGAACTCTGCAACACCTTCCCCTTTCTCTAATAGTTGTCCTCTACCTAAAGGTTGTCTGGAAGAGATCGCTATTAGCGATAAGACCGCCTAAATTGTACATCTTTCTGTAAAAATCATGTGTATTTTACTTGTATGGTGTGCAATAAAGAGTATCTATCTATCTATCTATCTATCTAATAGTTTGATCGATGAAAGCTATTTTGACCCACGACGGAACGGAGAAGGTATAGAGGTTGTGAAGTAACTCAATATAACCACATATTCTATAGTATATACTCGTAGTAAAAAAAAGTACTGTAACATAAATTGTGTGTGTAACTAGTACAAACCAGAAAAAGGATTAAATAAAACTTTAAAAACCCTTCGACTAGGACGTAAGTCAATATCATCAACATCATCATTACAGCCATAGGACGTCCGTTGCTGAACATAGGCCTCTCCTAGTGTTCCAGATTGGCCGGTTGAAAGCGGCCTGCATCCAGCGGCTTCTTGCAACTTTTACCAAGTCGTCTGTCCACGACGCCCGTATCGAGTCCAATACAAACATTCTACATTTGTGTCAAAACGGTAATGGATTTTTTTTGTAAGTAAACAAAGTCTTACAAAATTATTTAACACGGTTCTGTTGACTGGATCCTTGCAACGCAAATTCTGTCATTCAAATATAATTTTGCTTTACAAGAAAGGTGAAAAACATGACATCAATAATTATCGACCCATCAGTTTAATCTCGCATATCTACAAATTGTTTACTAAAATAATTCAGAACCGCATCGCCCACAAACTAGAAAAACATCAGCCCCCTGAACAAGCCGGCTTCCGTTCACACTTCTCTACCATGGACCACTTACACTCTATCAATCAATTAATAGAGAAATTCAACGAATTTAACAAACCGCTATACCTAGCCTTTGTTGACTACTCGAAGGCATTTGACAGTCTAAGACATGAGTCTATATTCACTGCTCTGCGAAATCAGGATATAGAAGCCACCTATATACAGCTCCTTCAGCTGATCTATCAAAAAATCACCGCTGATGTCAAACTGCACGCGCCCGGTCCTTCCATTCGAATACTGAAAGGCGTCAAACAAGAAGACCCGCTTTCTCCGAAATTATTTACCAGTGCCTTAAAGGAGATATTAAGAGACCTAGCGGACTCCTGGAGAACGAAGGGTATAGATATCGGAGGAAGAAAGCTCACGAATCTTCGTTTTGCTGACGATATTGTTCTCTTCGCCAATACATCTTCTGAACTAGAAGTCATGCTCGAGCAGCTGAGCGCACCAAGCTTTGAGGTGGAACTGGTGATGAACAGGTCGAAGACTAAAATGATGACCAACGCTACTAAGGACACCATAGTAGTGGAAGGGCAGGCAATGCAATACGTTGACGAATACATATATTTGGGCCAGATAGTCTCCTTCGAAAACAGGCAGGACAAAGAAATCGAGCGTCGCATCGATAATTCCTGGAAGAGCTTCTGGTCCATGAAAGCTTATATGAAGGGCAACCTTCCCATTTCGCTAAAGCGAAAACTCGTCGACACTTGCATCCTGCCCATTCTTACGTACGGAGCGCAGACCTGGTCTTTGACCGAGAGTCAGAAGTCCAAACTCAAAGTTTGCCAAAGGGCTATGGAGCGAAGCATACTAGGTGTAAAAAGGATTGATAGAATCCGGAACACCGCCATCCGCTCCAAAACCGGTGTCGCAGATGTAGGCGAGAAAACTGCAAACCTAAAGTGGGAGTGGGCAGGACATGTGTGCAGAATGCACCCGGACAGGTGGGCCCAAATCGTCACTCGATGGGTACCTATAGACGGCGGTCGCCGAAGAGCTAGACCCAAAAAAAGATGGTGTGACGACTTGGTTAACTTAACGAGGGATTGGGAGTCATTGGCGATAGATAGAGATCGATGGAAGAGTCTGGGGGAGACCTTTGCCCAGCAGTAAGATTTAACAGGTTGGAGGAAAAAAAAAAAAAGATAATCTTTCGAAAGCTGCCATTTGCGGACTGATTGAAATTACTGTATTTTTTTTTTTCAAAATGACTAATTGTTTTATATCTGTTTAAAAACGTAGAAACTGAGAACCTCTCATCCGTATTCTCATCGCATGTGTGAGAAAAAACACATACAAGTCCACACACTGCACAATATTGTATACAAAAACGTCTGGTCTATCTATTGGTTTTGATATGTTTTTCAATTAACATGTAAATGGCAAAGTGCATACCGCGTTACAAATGCACTTAAACTGCAAAGAAAGATATCTGATCGACAGAGCATGCACAAAGTAAATTCGTGAGTGCATCTTTATTTGTAACACTACATCAATGGAAACATTAAAAGGATCCCGACTTTTCGTGACTCAATGCTGGACGGCCACGGATCATGTATTTACAATATTTGTAGACCAGCTTTTGCCTGCGGCTTCTCTGTATTGATATTTATCTCACATCCTGTAGAAAATAAGATTTATTTTTTCGGGATAGAATGTACTTTGTCCATCCGGTGGGCAAATTAAAAATATTCGTCAAGGAATTATTTAAATCGGTTAGGTAGTCTGCAGATTACCTCCTGATATAGAGGTAAAGTTAAATTTTTACCTTATTTAGTTAGTTTCTCTTTCACTGCTCAGCAAAGCATCAACTAACTAATAAGTAAATCACATAGAAATTTTAGAATATCTTACCTTGGTCCAAAGATCTCTACGAACAAGCTAAGACATAGGAAAACTAAGCTAATTGCTAGATGACAGATCCTAGTAAACAGAGATGCTAGTGACCAGTTTAATACCTACTCAAAGTGATATTACGTATACCAGATTGATTGTATTGGACTCAACACATCGAAAACTTCTCAGTATAGGTACCACTGATCAAGTAAAACTACGTTATATTAACAGAATAGCGAAAGCTGGCTGTTATAGGATGCGATCTTAGCACTTATAATGCAACTTAACATGTCTAATGTCATGTTCTAATGTCACATTACACATTTGCGGTGACCTATGCGGTGTTGTTGATTCATCGTGATAACAATAAGTAGTTGCCGACACGAAGGCTCGCGCCTACGTCGACCATGCCATAGTTGAGAGGAGGCAAGCGTGGAGGCGCCTGCTGCGTGGGCGCAACGCGTGCGATGCATCGCTAAACTGCATAGACAACTCGTGGCAATGACTCATATTGCTGTTAAATACTGGTTTTGGAAAATGGGAAACATCACGCTACAACTACTTTACTCCGACTGGGGTGACATAAGAATTTGTCAATGAATACTTTTTTAATAACCTAAATTTGTAAGACATGATACGTATTAACATGAAATGTAGACCTATAAACGTCAAACTACAGAGCAAGGGCCTCATCTCAACTATGAGGTGTATGAAATTATACGAAACATTTTCAATGGCCTACTCGTAATTTCATCGCTCGCTAGTTGGTGCAAGATAATAAAAGAAAAGCAAAAATAAAAAAATCTTTGGAAGTCGCATGCGAAGTCGACAAAGCTAACTTTGCCTTTCAAATTTCCCAAGTCTACCTCATGTAGGTGCACCACAGCACATTGCCTGCACTTGCAGAGTATACAGTGACGAAGAGTCCGTTTTAGTACCATGTTTGTGTGTGTGTAGCTGAGGTTGGCGCACGTGTCATGCTCATAGTACCTAATAAAGTTAGTAAGGTGGCGCGTAGGCTCGACGTAGGCTCGACCGCTGACCTCAGCGCCGTCAACGACAACGGTGATGGATTAGTCGAGTCCGATGACGTGATCAAAATGTATACTCTTAAAGAGAATAAATTTTGTTTCTGTAAGGAAACTCAGCAGTTCTCGTAGAATAGTACCTACTATTACAAGAGTAAAGGAAGGAACAGAGACAAAGCTTCATTAAAACGCAAAATAAGTATAAATTTTAAACGCTCTTGCGGTTTTAAATAGAAAAGCCTCTGCTCTGCCTCTATTTCTTTGTTTAATCATGTGCTATGCTATTCGCTTTAAAAAATCTGCAGATTTCACCATGACATTTAAAATGTAATAATACAGCGAACGCATAAACATACTAAATAGCTAAATATTCTCATAATTCCTAGTATTTTGTATCAACAATACAAAAAACATTTTCTAAAAATTTTTAGGTGTGTCAATAAAGGCCAAGATCAGTCAAAATTACCAAATGAGGTAATCCTCGAGTAACTAGATCCTAAGTCGACTGCGTCTCAAAATATCCACAGTCTTAACCACAAGAAATGAATCATTACAAACCTTACCGAAACGAAATGCAATAGAATACCTTACGAGAGTTCAGTAACCAAACACCAAAGTTATTCCAAGCATTAAAATACCGCAATAACCCCTAGAATTTTCCCAATTTCGTCACCCACATATTTTGATGTAATAACGAAATTGTGACATCACTTAAATACAAAGCCGAGTAATTTCATAGCCTCTTTCAAACCGCAATGACATCATGATAAATCAGAGGCATCAAAAGTTTTGTCACAGCGACGTCACTAATTCATGCATAGCACATTGGTGACGAAGTATGACATCGCACTAGTAGGCACGCATACTCGCTTACTGAGTCATACGAAGGACAACAGAACTCCGGGGTAAAAGAACACAAATGATGACTGATTAACACCTAAAGATAGTCCGGCTCAATGAATGGTCTCAATGAATGCCAAGAGTTGCGAAGGGTAAACGACCCGGATGAGGAAAACATTCTTTCAATACAATAAGCTCAAATATCTCGCTGCTAAATGGCACAATAAATAAGAAAAAGCTCCAGTTTATATATTATGTTTAATAGTGGTAGATTTTGTTAGCTATGTTTAAAAGATACAATCTAAAAATATGCTGGGGAAACCCCAGAAAAAAACTACACAAATAAATATTAAAAACAATGTAACAATCATAATGTCTTATTTGCATTTACAAGCGAACGCAATTACCATACAAACTTGAGAGCGAGACGCAAAAAAATCCCACTAAAAATTATGTATTATATGCATCATACGTATACATGTAATTACAAACTAGGATGGCAAAAGATTGTAACTAACAAGTAATCACTTGAAATGTACCATTGAGTATTGTTGAAGTAATTAATCTCGTTAATAGGTTCTAGTGAACGATGATCAAACTTCCCCGGATGACAGCAGTTATTTGCATGGACCTTAAAAGGGAAGCGCATGTTAACTCATGAACACATGATGAGACATTAACAATTACCTTGTTGACTGTCTTGTATAACCAAGTATTTGGATTTTGGATTTGGTAGTATGGGTTCATATTTAATTTAAAACCCAGCATAATTCAAGTTTAATCAATGAAATAAGATTAGCATTAGAATAAAGAAGTAAAAGTATATGCACTCACATCATGTAATTCGAAAACAATTAGCTAAAATAAAATAATAGAAAGTGTACATAATTTACCAGACAATCATCGTAATGAATCTCAATCCGATATAACCAAGGCAAAAACTTCAAGGGAATGCTATTTCTCTGTTCTTTTACATTGCATTTTTGATCGATCACAGCTAAACAATAGACCACTGTGCAATATTATCGGTACAGACACAACACTTAGAAAGAAACAGTAGATCCTCTCTACAGATAATATCACAAACTACGTCCACACATAGACGCATACAGCAATGTGCTTAAAAAGCTGCCTTAAAATCGTAGAATTGAGGATTCGTAATCTGCGTAGGCATTTAAATATAAGCCCACACTTTATGATTGATAATTCGGTGGACTGACTACCTAGTCAAGATTGCAGGAACCCGCTGGATGCAAACAGCCTGGAACCGCTCGCTGTGTCGTTCTATGGGTGAGAGTTATGTCCAGCAGTGGACTTCCAAAGGCTGAAAATGTTGATGGTTTCTTGTTTTGACTGTTATCAGTAAGTTAAAGTGTCTATGTTAGTGCAGTGCCTAAAATCTTGTCAAGTATGATTACTTCCTGAAAATTTTATAAATAGGCGATGTAGAGTGGAACTTCTGGAACTTTTTATTTTGTGTTATCTAAGATTTTATCAGACCAGTTTGCAAACGAGTGGACCAAGGACCTTAGAATCAATCAAGTCTAATTTGGTAAGTCAATTATAGCTACTAAAATAAATTATACAAGCATTGGATCAAATTATATTTTGCATAGTTTAAAGTAAGTAGAGCAAATATTAATTCCTAAGCAAACGGTTGCAAAATTAGAATAGAACAGAATAGAAAAAAAATATTTGAAAGATAAATAACAATAAAACAATGAAGGATATCTGGTGTGTCAAAAAGGTAAAGGTACATACTTTTAAAATATAAAATACACTAGTACCACTAAGCGACTGGCGAGGGAAATATCGTAAGAAAACCTATGTAATTAGGTAACCTGAGCATGAAGCGTTTGTCCAAATGGTTCCTCCTATCTGTCTACTAGAAATAGGGCTTACGACATGGAAAAGAAAATTTTAAAATATTAGTACAAATAGAATGTAAAGAGTACACTTTGGCTCTTTAGACGTTCATAGGTTAATTACAATTACATTATTTTATTTATACTTATTGTTAAGTATTAGTGGTTTCCGTCGGCGACTTTTACTGATTTTTCTGGCTTAGCTGCACTGTTACACCGTCACAGAGCAGTAACAATTGTCCCGCCAACGTAGTTCAATACAATAACACACGGCATGCATAATTCCACTGTTTTTATAGCGATATTATTATCTGCTGCAGATGAATTCTAATGTAAACCCGGAATCGGCACTTCATTAATATTAAAACGTGTAATGATAGTAGTTCGAGGAAACTATAATTGCATGTGTTGTGACGAGAAAATAATAATCTGCACATCTTCAGGAGCAAGTAAGCAGAATAGTGTGGGAACTTATAAATCTCGGGTGACAAGGCCGCTTTTATTGTTGACATGTTGTGGTGAGGGCTGGACGACAGCGGGCAGTGGGGCAGCTGCGATGGCGGTTTTAAATCTAAAAGATTTTTAAATAAAACAAGGTTCGAGACGAATTAATACTACACTCTAAAATGCACTGCGCTGCAACACAAAATGGCAGTAATTATATGGCTTTTTAAATATGAGGTTTAAGCAGGACGTCAGTCACATCGAGCCTATAGAGTAGCAATACGAACCATCTTTCCCCGAAACTAGTTAGCGATTTTTTACTTACATTTAGTATGAAATGGCAAGTCCTGTCAACTCTTGCCCATACACAAACAGTAGAGATATAGATTTAAAAATAGCGCGAAATTTTGTTGAACAAATCATGACATTTCCACCTAATAGAGTATGTGCTCCGTGACAGGATTGGACACTAACTGTTGGTAGTTGTGATATTTTTTCCAATGTAGTTTTCATACAATTTTGGCGTGCCACTAAAATTTTTCCCTATTGTTTTTCTTTGTTTTTCCGGTCTACCGTGGGTTAATGGAACGCGAAGGCTTGAAAGAGCTCTTAGAATTTATAAATAAAAATGCCTGACTTCAAATGGTTTTATAGAAATGGACAAAAAGTCCAGTCCAGCGCTCTACAGACGTAGCTAGACGATAAACCTGAGACAGCAAAATTGATTGATTTGTGATCGACTTCAACAGACTGTCGGTTATACATTAATTTATGTGAAATCGCTTTATACCTGAGATCACTCACGTACGCGACCAAATAATGTTGCCACTCCCGCTGTCACTGAGTCCCCTACCTTAGGGTTTTTCCGAAGATCATTTGCATGAACATGGAATATTGATGGTACGGTGTTAAGGGTCGTCCGTGAGACACGTGGTGTTTCCGTGTTTCTACATCCCTGTTTTTGCCACTGCAGTGTAATAAATGATATGATAGATGGAACACGTCATCGGTTTCGCTTTTGATTACAGTTTGTGTGAGCCTTTGTGATCCACGACTTTATAATTAAGGAATGGATGAGATTTTCGAACATTAGATTGGATTTAAAAGAAGCAGATGTTAGTCATAAGTAAGAATTCTTCGAAGATCTAGTGGTACAATATCATTGATATTAGTAAAATCAACATACAGTAGGCAAATCACAAAAAATATCATACCCAATTTTATTGATACTTAACGCTCGTTCATTTTTTTTTTAATCAATATGATAAACAATTAATTACTTTGACTTAAACATGATTTTACATTAGTGAATAAATATATTTATGTGGTGTAGTGCCTATATAAATTATATGCACTTGAAATCGCCTCGATTACCCTGAGTGCCTTATTATTTCCAGCCTAGCTAGGGTACAAACACGGAAATGGGCCTTACATAAGCATGCACCTCTTATTTTACTATGCCTGCTGACACGTAACGTATACTCGTATCTGCGTGTACAGATGGATCGGTACGGTCAGCATAAAATGATTTAACTTATTTTAAATACCTTAAACATCATCGTCATAACTTTGTACGACGACATAAAAAGTTAGAGTAAGAACCGGCCAAGGGTGTGTCAGAAAATACGCAGTAGATAGCCATAGTCTTAATTTAATCGGGTTGCAAAGTTAGAACTCTTAACCGTGACTATATCCCGAGGCGTAGCTTCATAGACGCGTTTACATCATTTTAAACCTTGGAAGAAGAGTCAGCGTAGCGTGGAAACAACAAATTTGACGTCGCGCCCGTGAACTGTTTCGATATTTTGTATGTAAGCTCCAAGGTGGCTCTGGCGGACTCAAACCGTACAATGACGAATACGCGTCTACTAACCTACGAGTACGTGGATGGTCAAGTAAAAGTCTAATATTGACTACAAAAAAAAAACATTTGCTTGCGATTTCTATGAAAAACCTAATTTAAGTTCAAATTCAAATTCGGCAAATGTATGACAAGTTAACAGTTGACGTCTTCGTCTTATTTAAATTTGATATATTTAGCTATATTGAACATACAATGTAGTTCTAAATATAAAGCAGCTAATTTTGTTATTTATACGTAACTATGTCTAGCTAAAAGTCAACTTCAAATATAAACGGCAAAAGTGTTAACCTTAACCCAACGTCAAGCAATCTAGTGCAATATTATAATTTTTAGAATAATTTCGTTGCCGACCGTACGAACAGCTGGCCGGCGAGTGGCGCTAGCGTCTTCCGGATACCGGAACGCAGGACGCCATTGCATCTGCACCAGGAAGGTTGGCATTCCTTTTAGTCTCGCTTAGTAATCGTTGTTTACTTCGACCGGAACCATTATCTGTGTTATTATGTATGGTTCTCATAGTAATTTTCAATTATATTCAGAAATATACGAATCACGATTTGCTGTTAGATTTGGTTTTTCTAATGCAAAAGGCTATGTGTTTTAATATCGTTACGCATAAATCTTACTAGTAGCAATGGAATAGCAATTCTACAAAGCAAATTCAATCCTACACAATTACTATTATATTACTTTATCAAGGCTTCACGTAAAATCGGATCGTAAAGATCATATCAATAAATTTACAGTGCAGCAACAACAAACTTCGATAAGGAGTGAACGAAAACGAATGCCACGAATGTGTTTACACACTAGATGTTTCTTTAAAATTTACTTATTTAATTTAATTCCACCTACATCATCCCATTAATTAAGATTTAAAAAACATATTGAATCAGATAGTGCTTGAGTGCTTGTAGTGTTGACGTCCATATTAGGTGTTTAGTGTTGGTCTAATCGCCCACACGAGATAGCAATTAGTCAATTCGTATTGCAGATTAGGTCATTACTAGGAAGGCCGTGTACACATAAGACGAACATTTATTAAAGTATGTAACCGCATATGCATTCAGTTAAAAATACTCATTAAATCCAGAAAACTCAGTTTATTGTAAGTCACCAAGACACTGTACTCTTCTCGCATGCATTTGACCATTGATTAAAGAAAGTCAGCTGACTTGACGCCAACTATCCTCACCTTAAGAGCAAGACGAAATAGGATCAAAAAAAATACGTCGGTAAAAGACATCAACGCGTTTAGTTAAAATTCAAAAATGGCGGCACTCATTTTGATTATTATTTGCAGAGGTATCCTACATATAAAGACCTTTATATTCTGTAAACAACAAAACTAATCAAATTTGCTGTCTTTACAATTAAATATATACGGTATAATCTTTCTGTTGTTTTGAAAGCGTGGGTCCACATGGTGTTTCTTATTTTGTTGTTTTAACGATTGATTCTAGCTGATTATTTATTAGTATCCTGTGAAAATGTATTTAACGAAACAATTGTATCTAGCTTACAGTATGTGTGTGTGTGAGAGACGTAGGTAGCAAACACGTGACACTTGGGAAGGGGTCGCCTAGATAAACTATTCCGGTATCTATTTTAATCACTTCAATGAAAACTACTTACTCTCTGAGATTATTAATTTATCGGTGAATTTATACGATAATAAACGTCATAGTTTCACTAACATATACCAGTAATATCTTATATCGAATAAAAATCCTGCAAAATCTCATACTTTAACAATTATACTTGTATTCGTAGAGGTATGATATTTTGCAGGATTTTTATTTAAAATACGATTTATAATCCGCAAAACGAATATTAATAATTATCTGGATGGTTATATAACTAACATATCCTAGTAATATCTAATATTATGTAAGGATTTTTTAATATAAAATTACAATTTATAATCTGCAAAATGGATTAGATGTAGATAAAATAAAGAAGACATATAAACCGTAGGTATTTTACTAACCATGCAAGATACTATGTCCCAGCAAAATACACACCATAAGATCACGACGACATCTAACTGGGACAAGAAGACCCAAATTTTCCCCAAACCTCTCGCAATCTCTGAAACTTTTACCCGTTCCCCCGCGTAGGCACAGGAACGTTAAAAAGTTTCACTATATCAGCTATTATGATAACGGTGGTCGATTAACGTGGCAATTTGATGGACAATCAACTTTCTTGGTTAAAAATGTCTCTACCGACTACGAGATAGTGCGGTGTCACACGTAATGACTAGAAATCGGGTTCAGTAGGTACATGTGATTTTTAACATAATTTCGCTGAGACAGTCACTTTCATGTGGTGAATTGCTGTAAGCGATATAATAAGACACATTTAAGACATACGGAAAGAAGACGTGAAAATAAAGTTATATAGACATTAAAAAAGAATTTTTAATCTCGGCTCTAGCTGTCCCGGCGAACTTCGTACCCCCTTTTCTGTTTTTTGTTGTGAATTTTTCTGTTTTATTTATTAGTTTTTCTGCTATTAGGAGCGGATACAAATCTAACAAATCAAAGATCATAAGAATCGGTTCAGCCGTTCTTGATTTATAAATGGTGTTAACTAACCCGACTTTGTTTTATATATATAAATAAGACCTGTTTGATCACTTATATTATCATTTCTACATAAACAAACGTTCACTTCGGAACATAGGTTTCCCTCCGATGGATCTATAGCTGTCTGCGTGTAAAAATAAATTTTATCAGACCAATTCATCCATCGCGCAAGCGCGCATCCATCTTTAATTAACCAAAAAAGAAAGACGGAAGAACAATGTATTTAAATCTTCGCTAATTTATTCTAAAATAAGGGAATCCTATAGTTCATACACATATACAATTTCGCCAAACCTTTTTAACATAAAACCAGGATGTATCAAGTACAATTAGAACTAATCTCAGCTCTCAACTTCCTACACGTAAAACACAATAAAGTGCAGAAACGAGCACGTGTCAAAACACGTATTTAATTATAGTTAATCATGTATTGGTTTAATGGCGACCTTGTCCGAGCATATCGGCTATTAAGCATTGTCGGCCCACACTGGACCGTTCAAAGAAATCATTGGGTCGTCCCATTGCCTGTCATATCATAATGAATGATGCAGTCATTAAAACAAATAGACTTGACTGTGTTTGGATTTTCAATTAATGTTAACTCCATTTAAAGCATTTTCCTTTTTTAAACAAGTGTTTGATAACATTTAATTAGCTTACACCAAATACTTGTACCCATAAAATCACATATTTTACAAAAACTCACTCATCAAAACCTATAGCAGGTATAGTTATCGCTAACAAAAAAATATAAAATGTGACAACGCTACATGATAAAGAAAAATATCCTAAAAACGATCATCTGCATAATTTTTTTTCTTTCTCATAGTATAGCTCACCATTACTATCATCAATTAAACAAATCAATGAATAAAACAATTTTCAATTACAAGTTCAGCAATGCGGAACTAGAAATTCCAGTAAATTCATTCCCTATTCAATCATTTCCATAGAAATCTGTTTTATCATAACAAATTAGTGGACTATTACAATCTTTGCACATATGCATCACATTAGAATTCAATTTATTTTATAATGCATTTAAGTCACACTTCAAGAAAACCCTCCGAGAGACGTCCGCAAAGTATCCGGCATGTGTTTATAACTCCAACCATCCATTTATTGAATCTTAGAAGATTTACAATATGTATTTCTAAAGTAAAAGCTTAAAACAAATTGGATATCATCAATAAATATTACTCTTATTTTAATTCCGGAATTGCTTTATTTATGTTGAGGATATCTACGTTTAAAATACAAGGATCTAGACAAACTTTCGCAAAACTATCCTAGTCTTCTGTCTTCAATATCCATTCTTCTTTTATTTGCCGTTCCCACTCACTTAAAGTTGAACCCTCTTACAAACGATAAGTGTAGTAGACGTTCGGAATTGTTAGTCGCAGTTTTCTCTCTTTCTGTCATAAGTATATGACATTAGAAAGAAAAGCAACGCATTATGCCTTCTAATGTTATGACTTTACATGGGTTAGTGCTTTTTCTTCTAATTCTGAAGAATGTACAGTGAGGAGCAGTCTGTAATCAGGCCGGATAGATTCCGGACATGTTTCGTATTAATTCAATCTTGGAAAATCTCTTGGCAAGCAGACAGCCACGTCGAACGGGATGTCCGGCTGGCAGAGTATACATTATCACGTAAGTGACAAGGCACACACACACGCAATAATAATTACGATAATGGCGACTATAATAAAACCCCAAGGACGTGATCGATGTTATTTATTGGTGTTTGATTGATGGTATTGCTGATTGCACCATTATTTTATGATGCTGGATAAGCTTCACGTATGGCCCAAACCACTACAAAGTAAGGATACCTATGTACTAATAACTTACTGCTACGAGTATTATGACTTACAAGCATACACCATGCGTAGTACCAGTTATCTATATATAAGGTGCTTCATAAATATCTGCAACGGCTGAAATGGATAAAAGTATAGCTTACATAGATTACGACAGTGAAGGAATTACGTGCCCCGGATCGGTCGGATCGGATTAATTATTTGCGAAAAGACAGTAAATAAATGATTACTTGCTTCAATTTGCATAACACACTTCGTCATCCGCCCTTGACACTGCGCGGGAGCGGTATAATGTGAAACGTTAGCATTTTTGGACAGATGTGGACGGTTTGAGACAGAATAAGTTTATTGAATATAATTTTTTTAATGAAAAAAATAATGATGTTCTGGACATAAAATTTCTTTACTATCGTAATCTATATAAGCAATTCTTTTACCCATTTCAGCCGTTGCAGATATTTATGAAGCACCTTATATATAAAACAGTCGGGTTAGTTACACCATTTTTAAGTCAAGAACGGCTGGACCGATTTTTATGATCTTTGATTTGTTGAATTTGTCTCCGCCCCAAATAGCAGAATAACTATAAAAAAACGGGAAAATTTTACGAAAAAATAAAATAAAAAAGCGGTACGAAGTTCGCCGGGACGGCTAGTATAATATAGTTGACAAGTAATCAGCAGATCCAAAATTTTGTAACAATGTTTTAATGACAATGCAACTTAATAATATTTATGATTTTATACGGAATTTTACTTGAGTTTACTATGTGACCGACAATGAAACTAGCACTCAACTAAGAATAAATATAATTTCATGACTTTTCGTTCGCTACCAACAAAAAATATCATGGTTTCTATCGGGTGTAATTATATTTTTGACAAATCCAGAACTCAAATAATAAACTCAACTCAGTAATAAACTAATTGCCATGGTCCAGAAGGAATATCATCCTAGTGATAATAGTTACGAGACAATTAAACTTAGTGGGCAAAAGTAATTCACAGCAAACTCAGTACTTACCCGCGGTAATTTGAAGAAACAGTGTTCTTAAATTGTCTTGAAATTGATTGATTGAACTATCGAACCCGGGACTCTTTGCGTTAAAGCGAATAACTCAGGGGACCTGGCCCACCGTCTGCAGGAAACGGGAATTAGGTTTCATGTAATTTATCTATGCATGGTTATTATTTATTTACTATTTGATTAACATTTAAGAGCCTCCGCCCACGTCAGACTTTTTATAAGTACGACATACAGGCCGATAATTTCGCCGACTTATATCATTGATTTAGTGACTGATTCAATGAACTGTCTATCGCAATTCCATAATAAAGTCTACGCGGCCGATGTTCGGTGTACCTAATATGCGTTAGCGCATACATTTCAGATCTTTTAATTTTCCACCGAAAATTGGTTAAGCCCGGAATACACCGATTTAGTTTTTAACCGACTTTTTACTACACCTTGAGCGTTTCAATATTACAATCTGTATGTTTCATTTTTTGCGGAAAAAAAATTGACACCGATTGTCGGACGTGAGGGAGTGCCTTTAAGGTAAATTATGTATGTTTGTAGGGAGCCCAGTGACTGGTCAGGTGGTGCGCGCCCCGTCACGATCTAGCCCCGCATTACATTTACAATACAATGCTATGCGCAAGAGCAGGCTGTGCACGATATGGGGTAAAATTGATAGTTTGTTTTAGGAAATATTCGCTTTAATAGCGTTTTAAACTTTGATGATCACATTATTATGTTAGTTCGGGACACATTATTTAGTCTTAAATATTAAAATGATAAACAAATAATAATAAGATACCTACAAGGTAAAAACTCTAATAAAACTATTGCTTATATTGGCTAATATATGTAATCAGTTTGAAGTTGTCATTTTTTAAAACTAGATAGAGATTGTGGCCGTTAATGAAGTTTTTTAATTATACATTTGTAACCTTTTGTATTATTTTAAAGCATAAAGTAACTATCGTAGATACACGCGTAATGAAATGCAATAATCTGGTTTCTATTAAATAAACAACAATTGCAACCTTTAAATATGTTTTATCTTAACGAATCTATCGACTAACATATTTTTAGTAATTTTTTTCAAATAATTACCTATTAAAAGTAGTTTTACGACTCAACTTGTCTGTAGATACCTACTTTCGTATTTTTTGTCTTGTCAGGTATTAAACACGTAGGCATGACATATTATTATCGACGTGTTGGTATGAGCCCTTGAAACCCACCGGATTCCGTCACATGCGAGCAGCGTTCTGTGTCGATGCGATGCGCCAGCGCATAAAATAATTAGACATTCCTTGAGGACGCGCGCGGTCGATTAAGTATGTATTCAACCGGTGGCATCAGAAAAAACAGAAAGCTTTTGCTTATTAAAATTGACCACCTAGTTGATATAAGTACATATGAGCATAATGTCTACTAGTGATCTAGTGGTTCGCGCTCCGGCTACAGCAGCCAGGTGATTGCGGGTCCATTTATTAATTCATTTGTAAAATGTATTTAAGTATGTTTATTCGTTACCTAGTCGCCGTAGTACATACAAGCTTCGCTTACTTTAGGGCTAGATAAATGTATATAAATTATATGTAGTTTGGTTATTTTTTAAGGTATAATACTTGATTTGTTTTCGGCTACACCGGGCAGTAGTGGCGAGCGCTGACTAGGGCTATGTTTATACGTTCGAAGTTTTATATCAACAGTAAATAGAAAAATAAAACGTTTTCGATAATTACAACTGTAGTAGCCATTAGTAACTTTGATTACAGTAAAAACATAGGTTTCAATAGCAACCGTGTAATTTGCATGATGTTAGCCCATTGTTTATTAACAATCAATTCAATCAGAACATCACGCTTATTATAATGCGGTCACAAATCGTTCTTTGCATATTTTAACGGATAATTAGAACGACGAGTGTTTGTTAATTGATTGCAATTAAAAGGAACTGGTGCTGAATATTATTATCTCTAGATGAATAGCTTTTAGGGCCATATAACAAACGACACGGTTTCGTGGGGACTGTAGCCAGGCCCTTAGTCATTCTATATACATATTTTTAAATTGGGCTAAGAACGAAAGTAGGCATCCCGCTACGAAATCTTCTTAGATATTGTAAAAATTAACACGAAGTTTTTAATGTCATCAATGCCCTTATTTTATTACTTACATAATAGTCAACTGGAACCTCAGCTAATTAAAAAGAGTAAAATAATTTTCGAAACGATTTAAATCTAACGCTAAAATAAAAGTCATCTTGTTTACTATGCCAACGAATAACCTTTTCCTTGCCATTCGTTTAAAGTATGTGAAAATGTTTTTGCACCTAATTATAATTAGAAGACAATGCGCAAAGAAAGTCTCCCACGAAAAAAGATCGCACGAATGTTCTATATTCTTAAGCAATTATTTGATTTACAGCGATAAGATCAATTATAGCCAGCTAATCACCGCAGGCTGCACTAAGAATAGGTAGCTATGTGCACTCGTATATAGATCATATAAACTCAAGCTCAAGTCAAGCTACCCAAAAACTTAAAGGTCATTCAACTGATTTTCAACTTAAGTCTGACACGTAAGGATCAATATCAATTCAGAAAATTTGACATTTTGTGGTAGGTTGACGTGCTTTTGTCTGTACTAGTGTTATCAAAAAATATGTATTGTCATCCAAAAATCGATACGTCAGTTAAAAAAAGGTTAAAACTACTTTCAAGATTTATTATTTAGTTAGTTTATTATTAGATTAGTTAGTTGCAAGTGAAGCTAATGTAAGTTGTAACAATAATCATTTAGGCTGAATACCTATCTAAGCAAATTTATCTATAAATAAAATCGTCTACCGAGCCGAACGCATTCATAGTTCGTCTCATGCTAATAAGTAGAATTGTTTTAAAGCTTTTTGTATTTTAACACAGACACGTTAGAGATAAAGTATCCTCACATTGTACTATACCAACTCTTCTTCTATTGCTTTATGTAGAAATCAGATATGACGAGTAGGTAGGTATGTTAGACGTCTTAATTGTATTTATTTATGTGTATAGAAAATACAAGAGCGGTTGATGGTGTGAATAGTATGATGTAAAAGATGATGGACCGCTACATTAGACATTACTGTTGTAATTATATCCTTTCTCCAATTATTTTACTCCAAAATACCGCACGTGTATCGCACAACGAAATCTTTCGTGCTCTATTGTTCTTAACGGACAAATATTTCTATCGCATTTCACATTTAAAACAATACACGTTGAATTAGGTAACAGGCGGTGTACGAATCGTTATCTAGTGTTGCACAACGGTCAATTAACGGTGCGATACCACGCAACGTTATGTCAAAAACGGGTCCTTAGGAAGCATGTGGTGCTGAGATTGGGACAGAAAAATACTAAGCTATGCATTAGCAAGTCAACACTCATTTAGCTTTATAATGAACGCCTGTATATGACAAATCCGCAGATTGATTTTTAAAAAACCGTCAGTGACATTAAAAAAAAGCAATCGCTGCTAGTAATATCGATAGTGAACTTTTAAAAAATGGTCGCCAGTCTTCGTAGACATGACGACGAACCAACAGAGTAAAGAATAAAAAATCAAGTATATGAATATGTAAAGAACATTTCTTTGAAGTCGATTTTACGCTTCACATCTCTTGCCTATAACCTATAGTTAAGAGTTACAACAATGATCTACTTACTCTTTCGTTGAAAACGCATAATGATGGTGGAGTCTTTTTAATTATGCATACCTGGAACAAAAATTATACGTTTTACAGCCTTTGTAGAAGAAAATGTTTGAACGAACCAGAAGATAATTAAATTCTTATTAGGGAAGTTAATATGTATGGGGCGTACGTGATAATTACATGGAGAGTCGTAATAACGTCTACATTATAACTATGCAATAATGATTCCACTTGTTACATAAAGTGTTGCATAATATAAGTATTATATTAAATACAAGGTCACTTTGATAGCAATCATTTTCAAGACGATGTCATAAATGTTCACAATTATATGTCGCAGAAAAATAAAAAGGTGCTCGAGTATGATTTTTATAACACTGGTGACATAACATGATTATAAAAAAATAGGTTAGGTAATTCAATTATGTGGAGGCATTCATGAAATTGTGATTCTTTGAATGGTGGGACACATAAAAATGTTACGTCACTATAGGTACTAAATGATAATTAAGTTTGTTTTAGTGTGACTAAAGCAAGAGAAAATTCCCATGTTGAAGCAATGTGAAAGTGTGAAAAAGTTGAAACGCTTGCAAATCTGTTTCCGCTTAAACTCTTTGTTATACAAACATTAGTATTAACAACTCGCTTATGTCACGTAACCACCACACACCGTAAAAAACAGTAAAATTAATAACGATATAATATGCATTGAAATGACAAAAGCCATCGTGGAAACAAATCATTATAAACCATCACACGGTAGCGGTTCAGTTGTTGTAGGTAACACTCTAAACTAAACAATTTTATCTTAGGCAAGAGACAGCAGCAGTTTCTTAACTTATTGCTGTCAAATTGTCAAATAGGACATCATCATAATCAACCCACGTTAGTCCACAGCTGAACCTAATAGATCGCCCAATGTACGTCACTCAGCCCGATCCGCAACTATTATTTTCCATCCAATGCCAGCAGATAGCGTATTCCTCGCTCCACATTGTCAAATGGCGCCCTACGCCGCGTTTTTCTTTTTTGTTTTCTGTCGGATAACCTCATTTCTGATTTTATAATAAAAATCCCAAACATAGCTCTTTCTATAGCTCGCTATGCAACTTTAAATTTGTGTACTAGTCGCACCGTTAGTGTCCAAGTCTCGGCTCCGTAAGTCAAATATGACATAGGCACACATATACCATTTTAGAAGACGTAAAATTATTTAACGCACTGAAAAGGTGAGACAAACCGAACCCTAACTTTAGTCTCGTCTTATTTCATTTACTTAGAAGAAAAAGAGAGTTAAGTTTATTTAGAAGTTGATAAAACGGAATCGCTTCCACTACAATCCTAAATCAAAATTCTTAGTCATATCTTAGTTCGAGAACAAAACTAAACGATTGAGATGGTAAGGTAACACCATTCACGAATAATTCCAAAACAACTTCTACAAAATATTTAAGAAAATTCACACCTCATTCAAGTCTTTAATCGTTTTAATGTATGTAAAAATTGATTTTTTAATCACTTTCAAAAATCAATCAATATTTAGTAATCAATAAATAACTAAGAATATTATTTTATATGATAATTAAGTATGAAATCAAACAAAAAATCTAAGGTGACATCAAGTAAAAGTTTACTGATGGTGATATATCATCTTTTTTTTTTTTATTTAAGTTTGTTCCTCTGACTTTTTGAAAGATTTTCTTAGAGCCTGGCCAGGACTCAGTACAAAAACTAAACAAATTGCTCTTACGCATCAAACAGCTCCGATACGTGAGTAACTGCGTCGCTTAGACGCAAATGCAAATAAAAACAGTCGATTAACGTGTTTTTGCTGTTACGGCTTCACTAGACGTAATTGCGGGACCTACCCCAAGACACGTCCGACGTAAAGCGAAATCAATCATGAACATGACATCGAGAATCTCAGATGCAAAGGTTAGCAAATGCAAAGGTATATTCCTGTTATTATTTTATATGGCTGCTTATTTCCATTTTTACTTATTTTATATATCTTACAATTCTTCACCACACTACTAAAGTTATTAGTACGATTAACTCCCAGTCCAATTCGACTAAAAATATTTATGTCGAAGGGAATAAAGCTGATTAGGTATTCCGGGAAATAAATTTGCGCATTTTTAAACATCAATCATCTGTTGCAAGACTCTAATGCTGCGCAGATAGCGATATATATATATACGAGTGATATACCTACCAATGGTAACTAATCAGAAATACCAAAAAACATGTCTTTCTAACATTTTAATGAAGATACATCATTGTGTCGGGTGTACGCTGAAGTCGCTAAAGACAAAAACTATAAAACTCTATGAGTACTGTGTAAAATGCCTATGCATATCTTAGAAACCATGGCGTGACAATGAGGTAAAATCATCACTTAACCCATCACTAGGCCGTTTAGTGCGAGCGTGTGAAGCCAAGCTGCGTCCAGATGCTACAGTGTAATAGTTCTATTGTTCCCAAGTTAAATGTCGTCAAGCGATTGCATTTAAACGACTTAAACAAATGAGGTGGTATTGTTTCATTTTTCCACTCACTGCATGTAATTAAACATGTATCGTATTTATAATTTGGGGCTTAAAATTTGCATACATATTGATTGGCTTATGGGAGACGATTCCCCAGCTAAACAAGCGTTATTTCCAATATCTTACTTACGATGGATTTGATTGCTTTTACTATTATAACTAAGATCTTATTCAAACTAACAGGATCAATGGTTATACCAACTTAATATACACTAAAACGGGAATTAACGCGATCATTAATACCTAGATACACATTTTACCTTTTACAAATACAAAAATACAAATACAAAATACCTTTTGCCTGACGTTTCGACCGGGTTACACCATCGCTGTTCCAATCAGCCTGTGACCACGGTCGATGTAACCCGGTCGAAACGTCAGGCTAATAACAGGTCAATGTAACTTTTAATGATCGCGTTAATTCCTGTTGTGTGTATTAATTCATCTTAGTAAATCTAACAAAGACCTAAGTCAATACTAACTTGATTGATTCAGCACACCTATTTGTTAATGCTTACTTTTAAAACGTATCGAATTATGCAAAAAAAGGAACTAATGATAGATAAAACAATATACTTCTTATAATTTATACTCAACAAAACCTAGCAGATCATTGAGAAGTCGTTATCTACAGGTCGATCAGTATTTCATGGCAAATACTTTACATTTGGCGCTCAACCGGCCGATTATACGTGTCAGAGAGACCTGTCAATCAATTATTGTATGCCTATCAAAATTTATTCTGTAAGGCTTTAATACCTGAGGGCGTTGTAAACCTGCTCTGTAATAGAGTTACGATGTGATATTCTATTTTTAGAGAAGTAGTGGATGTTATTACAATCTAATTTTATTGTACCTTGAACTTTTTCAGGATCTAAGCGGTCTTTGTCTATTATTATTATTAAACTTCCTACTTTGAGTAAATACTAGTTATAGTAAGTATTATTTACACACAATTACGAAATTCTCCGCCTAAACGTATAACATTAAACAGCTGTACTAAACTGGTTGCGATAGAAAATACTAAATCATATCCGGTAATCAAAACTTAAGTTTTTTAAGAATTGTTTAGGAATTGTTGCAAAATAACAGCAACTTCTTTTGTGTTTTATAACATTTTTATAACGAATTGCCTTAAGGTTCTGCTATAATAACCAATTAAGAGCACATTACTCGTAATATTTACTATTCGAACGTCAACGTAAAATTATTCTGATTCTGGCAAACTTGTAATCTTTTCATCTTATAAAATATGATTAATCAGATAAGATGTAAAATATGCAGATGTAATATACGTAGTATATCTTTACTCCAGCGCAGTGACAGGCATTAAATCTTACCATTAGAGTGCAGTTAGCCACCAATTCGACACGCGATCATATTAACTCATAGCTATTAATTGGGCCCATTAAAAACATATTATAAAGAAGCCGGATTCAATTGCAGGCTCGTCATAGTGTTATATAATCTAACAAGTGTAGTTTATGATAGTAGGCTAAGGTCTTGACTAAAAATAAGATGTCAATTTAAACATGTAATTGTTTCAACTGCAATTAACTCTTGTTTGTCTTATAGGGGGAAAACCATTGTAAGGTTATTTTATTTAAATGTGTCGAAAATAATAGTTCTTTATTTCATTTGTTTCTCAGTCACACAAATTTACACACAAACACAAAATGTTTAACACATTTTGACATTCTTTGGGCTGGGTGGATGGTGATATCCTTTAATCTTGCTATCGTCGATAATGGAATAAGGAAGGATTTTTCCCTGTCAGGTCATTATGGGCTCATAATATATATTTTTTTTTTGATTAAAATTTAAATTAATTACTATTTGTGTGGAATGGAAAAAGAAGGACATGGAAGAGATGGATCGACTGTGTGAGAGATGATATGACTGAGATAGGAGTGGATGATGTGATAACGACTGACCGGGATACAAGTAAAATAAAAACATACTGCGTCGACTCATTATTATCATCATCAGCCTTTGGACGTCCACTGCTGGACATTGGCCTTCCTAATTTTAACGCCACAGATAGCGGCTTTGGGCCATTTGCATCCAGCATCCTCCTTGATTCAGTCCACCGGGTGGGAGGCCCTTCTACGCTGTTTCTTCCAGTTGGTGGTCAACGTGATCTGTGCTGACTACTATTTATTTATTATGAATAATGATTAAGTGGAATGCGTCGCTTGGCATCGCCTCTTAATACAATCCTCCAATCTAAATCAGTGAAGCGAGCAGGATATTGGCAACTGCCGCGTCGCGCGCACACGCAGCGGATAGCGTTTATCTCCGCAATCTGAATACTGAGAAGTTGCTTAAAAGCACCAGCGATCAATCTAAACTATTTCGAAATATAGTTACATACACTACATTAAATACATTAAGAAAGGTTGGTTAATCTCTATATAGTCAACCAACCTTTCTTGAGTTTTTTTTAACCTATTCAATCCCACAGCTGGGCAAAGGTCTCCCCCAGAGTCTTCTATCGATCTCTATCTATCGAAAATGACTCCCGATCCCTCGTTAGGTTAACCAAATCGTCACACCATCTTTTCTTGGGTCTACCTCTTCGGCGACAGCCGTCTGTAGGCACCCATCGAGTGACGATTTGGGCCCACCTACACACGTGTCCTGCCCACTCCCACTTCAGCTTTGCGGTTTTCTCGTCCACATCTGCGATACCGGTTTTTGAGCTTATTTTCTTTTTTTTATGACAAAAAAATATCCTATACCAAAATGTTTTACCGTCTCTTATAACATGCCATTCTGTCTCAATACTCTATGGGTATCTATACCAGCGATCAGAACAAATTAATTTAAAAATAAGCAAAGCTCATACTATTACTGTTGATGACCTCCGTAGGCGTAAGACAAGCATTGACTTGGCATTGCCATCTCTGCCCCAGGTTCGATTCCAAGTCCGGTCAATGTAGTAAACGAACTTTTCTGTATTGTCTCGGGTCGATGTGGTACCGTCATTGTTTCAGATTTCTTTGACACAAGTGCTTTGGCTTTTTACTCTTACCTTTGGATCAGAGAAATATATTATGTGATGTTGTCCAATATTTATTTATAGTATTGAATAGAAATATGTATCTCTTATTACGGACTGAAAGAGACACTATTAAAATTATTTTACATATACAATAATTCAGCTGTAGCTAGATTCAAAAGTTTCTGAAGTCCTACCAACAAGCCTTACGTGATATTATGAATCGGTCAGTTACCGAATTGTCTTCGGCCATGTGAACTCGTGTGATTTAAAGATTGTCCTATTTATATGGAATGCTAGACAGGTCTGAGACACGCACATCTGTTACGTATCTATTAGTCAAGACTATGTGTTTACTCAATATGTAACTAACTTGTCCCAAACCACTTTTTGTTATTATCTAACACTCGAAATATTGACTGCCACATAATAACTAGTATTAGATATTTGTATTGGCGATTAATTGACGGTTATTTCTGGTAAGAAACTTAAAGAATAATGAGTGTGAGTTAATTAAATCTTAAAATTAACACACTAAACTAGATCATTTTGTTAATAAAAAACGTAACAAGCAATTTTGGTATCACAAAAAGTTACGACATAAAAACGTCACACGCATGCGTTGATCGATTCAGTTACCCAGGCACGGCAGTGCCCCCGCCAAGTCGAGCAAAAAAAAGGTGGTATTTTAATCAAGATGTAACTTTAATATTAATATTTGAAGTTACATTGAAAAAATTAACAATAGAAGTAAAAACAATCATCAAAACATACATGAATCAAACAAACATTACTCTATACATAAATATAATATTTTTAGTGTTACATCAAAGAAGATAATAAATGCAACGCAATAAAAAACTGTAATTTTTGACAGTATCCAAACGAAAATGAACTGAGAAACTCAGTCCGCATCAAAAGTAAGAAATATAATTTGACATAATGCTGAATAACAGTAACAGTGAGGTCATAGAAAACTGTTTTAATGGATGTTTCAAAATATGTTTTCCGTACACACATCCGGAGCACTTGCAAAACTCGCCACTAAACTAATTAGTCTAAACTAAATACCTAATTGCAACTTTTATTGTTAAAACGCTCGTTTATTACTTCATTTGCGATGTTAATTATGCCATTTTATTGTTTTAATAATAAGTATAGCGCAATTACAATAGTATATGTAATTTTAGTTAACAGTATCGTGTGAAATAGATCGTAAATTTATAACTAACATAATAAATAAATAACACAAATAATATGACAGGAATCAAATAAATTGTGTAAGTAATAATGAAAAACAATACAAATATTTTGTCACCATCATTCTAAACAATGTAAACACTGCTATTACATAACCTATTCTATTAATATTATGAACATCTTTCATACAAATACCAAAATATTTTAACATATAGTTCTACTGAGTTACTTAGATATTTTAGGAATAGAAATGTGAGTTGGCTGCAAAGTGCTTGCACTTTATGTTATGAAATTTACAATAAAGAATATTATGAAATGTAAAGGCAAGACAGAATTGACAACTAAACTGTGCGATGTGGTGCAGGCATGCTAGTAGTAAAGTAATAAAAGTGAACAATGCCTATACACGTCCCCCTGCAGGGCACAGGCCTCACCTCAACTATGAGGTGCTTAGGGCCATACTTCACCAAGCGGGCCCAGTGCGTTTTGATAGAGAGGTGTTGTAAGGCAAGTGACTAAATGTTACTGTCAGATGTAATAAAGACGCCTTAAGGCCTCTGACTAGGCTTTAGCCTTTATGACTATCATCAAGCGATATTAGCCGGGGCCAACTTTTAACGTGCCTTGCGAACCACGGAGATGTTTGTGAAAAATGTCATGAATATGGTTGGAATGGCGCCCATCCACACACAAACGCGGCCACTCACAAACACTAAAATGCTAAAAATAATCCTAACCCTTAAATACCTAATCAGTTACTTATGGAGTCGGTGCAAACAAAAACATTGAATCTCTCATCGGCTGGCACCGACTCCAAAAGTAACTGATTAGGTACTTAAGTGTTAGGATTATTTTTAGCATTTTAGTGTTTTGAAGTCGGTTTTATATTTTAAAATAAAATTTACTTATTTCATCCATTTTTAGTGATAGATCCTAATCTAACTGCTCAACACCGATTTCATCCCCTATTTTCCAACCCTTAGCGGAGATTTTTACTTTGCAAACTTTTATCATAGCATCTTTGAAGTATAAGCTATTCAATAAAACAAAAATCGGCTCATATTTGTCGAAGATAGGTAACAAGAACCACAACCAAAATATTATCTGGGTATATATTTGTTGATTTTCTCAAAAAGTTCTAAATCAATTTCGATAAAATTTATATGGGACCATCTCTGAAGTATGATCTACCAAACAAAAAAAGAATCATTAAAATCGATTCATAATTGGCGTAATCGCGTAACATACATACAAAAAAATTATTTAAAAAAAAAACATACAGTCGAATTGAGAACCTCCTCTTTTTTTGAAGTCGGTTGAAAATATAACATCCCTTTTTGGGCAGTCGTGTAAAAACAATAGTCAAGCGAGCGCGCATCGCACGCGATACGCGATGCGTCCGAGCGGCGACCTTGCAAGGTCGCGCAACGGTCCGCTGCACTTATGCTAAACGCCTTTTAAATGCCAGTCGACCAGTTCTGCTCATCTTGGATAATTTACTTGCATTATTTTCTTGTTGCATTTGTAATTTACTCAACACAAAACTTTTTTTAACTACTCAGCTTTAAATGGTATTGGTTCATATTTTATTGTTTAACCTATCCTGCCAGAGAATCTTTAGCATATAGAGATAATTGCCGGTTGGTATCAGATTACATTGTAGATAATGTTGTCTAACAGGCCTCTGCGAGTTAACTTTGGAGTCTTGTACGCATTCTAAAGGTCCCTTGTACGCATTCTAATGACCCCTTGTACGCATAAAGATCCCGGACTTTACAGTCCCGAGATTGGAGAATAATAATAATAATTGCATCTAATCCTACTTGCATCACCGTGCAGGTCTGGACAAGGTAACTTTTTTATTAACACCGACACCGAGTACCGTGATTTCAGATCAGATAAAAGGCTACACGGTTGTCTACCCTGTTACAAAACTTTGTACGCGCACGAGAATTCGTCAATTCACGCCTTAAGATTGCCTAACGTACCCATTCTCTGCCTTTAACATTAGTGTCGGTATGTGTATTGGAATGTCTTAGCTATTTAGCCATGAACTTTGGTGCAAGTTTGTTTAGAGACATACAAAACTCTCCTCCCACTTATGCAGCATGAGCTAATATACAAACAACTTTTATCTAACATTGAAACTGCAAAAAGCGATATCGACATTGCTCCTATAGTTAAAGGTGATGAGGATAAGCTGCTGATTATGTGGTTTTAAGGAATCATATGGATTAATGTTTACCCTGTAAAGCTAGGATCAACAGTTTTGGCTTTACTTCTTACCACCAACCACCAACCCAGCAGTCAGCAATTTCGAGTGGGGAGTGCATCCGAAATTTCTTTTTTTTTTTAAATTGTATTGTCTACTGAATGTGTGCTCTCGGCTTTGATGACACCTTGTTTCAAAACCTCTTTACAAATACATATTGGGATGCTAGTAAGAAGAACCAACTATTCCGCTATGGTCTCTAAGTGTCTCTAACGAATCTTCGATCAACATTGGTGAATCACTCAGTTTCAAGGTACAGATTAGTTTGGTGGTACCAATCCATTTTATATGTTATTACTTTACTACGGCATGATTGACTTCCGAAACGGAAACATAGACCGGTAATTGAATATGTATGTTTATGGAGAGACCGTTTCTTGTTAGTTAGCGCTCACATAACGTCATTGAAAGGCTAATTTAGTATAACATTACCGGGTCGAGGCTCGGCTTTAGAAACGCGAGTACGTGACAAATATTTTGCCATATGTACGTGTGAAATGCTTGCTGCGTTACACAATGCAATTGCTAAAAAAGCAGGCAAAATATTTGCGAAACAAAAATATGAATACGAGTAATCGTCGCTTTTTAAAATATAGAGTCAGCAATGATAACTCTGAATTAGTTTCGATTTTAAGATAATCAAGACTTATATTATTATTTTGTTTAAAATGTACCTCATCACCATCTAACTATTAGTGTGTTTACGAGTATACGTTGCATCGTGACAAATTGTCAAGACCTTTAAGAAGGGAAAAAATAAGTTTAAAAGATATTTTTTTTACGTACAGTCTAAAAGGTCCAGTATCTACGGATTTGAACGCCGCAGTACTAAAGGTTCAAAATATCGTAATAAATCGTTAATCAACAACCTATTGGCAGTGCCTGCGCGTGCGCAGTCGTGAACAAAGCTTGCCAATTTCCAAACAGCGCTTATAAGTTGAGAACAATGCCGAATCGTGTTGCACACTAGGAAGTTCGGGCCCCACCCAAGACATTAACATGTGCATGCTCTACAATACCTACAACCTTGCTCAAAAGTGGATCTATGAAAGATTTACTTTGTTCTAAAGCCGACTGAATTGTGACTCATGAATGACATGACTCCGGTTTCTAAAATCCTTGACAAATCGCTGATCTGTAAGTGAGTCGTTTATTGTTTTAATGACACTTAGGACAAGAACGGTTTCTTGTATCAATTTAAATGATATATGCGAACTAATATTTATTATTGAGCATAGTAACAGTAAATGAATACAAAAACTGACGAGTATTTGTCGGAACGGGTTCAGATAACTACAAAACATGGGTGGGGTCCTTATGGTGGTATATGGTGGTCCATGTGTACTTACTAGTCTAAAAAACAAACTTATAGTTGCGGGTGCTCGCCATACAAATTCTATAAAAAATTAGCCACATTCATAAGTTACTATTAAACTACGTCCTACTTTTACGTTATATTTTTTCGTTCAAACCTATCCTGCCAGATTTAAGAGAGTACCTGCCAGTGCCAGAGTAAATTTTTTGCCAATTTTTAACAAGGAATTAATACTGCATATCTATTGAGACGGACTGGACGATATTAATACAGATTCTGTTTTTGCCATTTGAATGCCGGAATAGGATTTCTGTCTTAGGATCTAACGCAATATCTTGGGAAGAAATAAATTTTGATGAACAGGCAGAATATTCAAAATAAAAATTAGTATGGAAATGAAACAGCAACGGTAACATGATTACTAATTTTCTAAATTAGTCTTAATTTCTACAAATGTAAAAATATTTTTACCGTTTCTACGAACCACACACCGGCTATCATCAAAGCGCAATTCAAAACATAATTCAAAGAAAAACCATAATGAAACTGCGTATTATGGCAGTACCGGTGAGTAGTAATAAATAAGAATGAAACAATACGAAGCAAGTGGAGGACTAATAAAGGCGCCATTGCACGACAAAGGCCATGCTTTCGTAACCTTGCGCCCGCTGTGATTCATGGCCCGGCACTCACATAGCTCGCCGGCTAATCATGAGCTGACATACTCGGCTGCTTGCGTTTCAAAACTAATAGTTTGACTTGAACGAAAACAAACCCTTGTCTTACGAAACCTGTTACGCGGGGCTAAAGTATGAAGATCATCGATACAGCATCGATCCCAAACAATCAGTCAGCGACTGTGACCACAGCGGAGGTTTCATGCAAAATCGATGATGTTAATTTATGGCATAATCGTTTCCTACTTCGAACATTGTCAATCTCATTGTCAAATCTTAATTGTAATTTTTATTATAAGCCGTTTGCTTCTTTTGGATGCTCCGGCTGTAAACCGTAGTTATCCCACTTAAGCCATGACTAAAGTCAGCAATAAACAAACTGTAAAAAATAAGCTTCAGTGGCAGTGGCTATGAAATGCGCGAATTTTCTAAAAAACGTGCCATGCTCTGTACATACCTATTCGAGATAACAACGCATCGTATGGTATGTATGCAACCAGAGTACCAAAATTCGCTGCTTTTACCTCATTTACCTAACGGAAAATGTATATGCTTTGAACTTTTCATGTGGTTAAGAAACGGCATGTTTTGGGCCTGTGCCATATTTGCATTCGCTAATTTCGTACTCACGATCGCTTACAATAACGTCCTAAAATCATGTTCAACTCAGTTACATATTCCGACCACATCACATGTCACATTAATATTCTGTCCCGACAACAGCATTTTTGGCAATCTTGCGCAAATTGGCAACAAATCGTCTCAAAACTGGATCTTGTTTAAAACCCAAATCGCATACTGCCGAAATAATTACGGGCCAATAAAAGATATACCGTAATGTTGTGGCTGCACATGTCACGACTTCTAACTTCACTTACTGTGTCAACGACTCCGGCAACCTTGAATTGTGGAAATTATTTCAACTTTAGCTCACGAACCAGATCTGTCCTATTTCTCATGTGGTTCTTATTCTTACATCATGTGACGTCCCTTATATGGACAAGGTACGGGTAAAGTATTCTACGGAGAAATATGTTGCTCTTGATGTGACGCAGGGAGATGTAATGTGAGCTTTGTAGATGCATTCATTGTTCGGAATTATTTTCCATAAAAGACCGGTAAAACTATAGCGGACTTTGATATCAATTATTACATCTTTGACACATCACATCATTAATGGATTGATTAGGCGTAGGTATCATTTGCGCTTAAAATACGTAGTAAGATTAACTCTTAAAATTTACAAAAGCTTTGTAAACGACTAATATCAAACACGATAATTACGCGGTAATTTAAAAAATCTGTAATTTTTTCTTTCATTAAATTTAACCTTTGTTTTTGGGTTTGATGTTAAAAATTTTCAACAAATACATTGGTAGATTACAAATTCTGATATTTTTACTAATTATCTTACACGTTTATTGTATGTATAGGTAAATATTTCCTTTGTGAGAACACTCAATTTTAAACCTGATAATTTATTAAACCTACAATGGAGTACGGCACGTGAACCGCTTGGTGTAGCGAGTGGCAAGTCGGTCCGTATCAGTCAGGGTCGCCGAGACAGCGTATAGTGAATGGTTTTCAGATTTCCTTTAGCAATTCTTGTCATTTCTACGACTATTACGCTATTATAATAATAATATGCTTTATGTTCTTTGTGGGTAACATTTTTAGCTAAGTACATAACATATCCGTTTTTTTTTTCTTTTTTTAGCTAAGAACATTCTTGAACCAAGCAACTCCCGTAAATTACCTGAAAAAGACCTAAACAGACAAAAATGGATACGGTAGATTGTCAGAATTTCCCAGACCTGGATAGGATATGTTACTTCAAATTATAAGAACCAAGAAAATAGCTCAATAACAACTATAATGAATGATAGAAAAAGTGTTTTTTTCTTACCTTGCTAATCCGGCTCTACATCTTCATGGATTTGACAGACGTTTTCTAGACCAAATTTGTCAGTCTGTTTTCAAACAAAATTTGTCACAATTTTTTTTAAACAAAAGCAAAATCACATATAAAAATGGCGTACAGTTTTTTCCCAATTTCAACATTTTACGGATTTTTTTCTAGATTTTCTTTCCTTCATCTGACAATTACGTACACAACGAAAACCTTAGAAAAATCGGTCAAGCCGTTTTTAAGGGATGCGCTGTCATACATGTGTCATTATAAGTTTAGTATGGAAATAAAAAAAAAACAAATTGATGATATCAAAACTTACCTTTTCCGGCTTTATAGGGTATATCTCATATATATATATATATATATATATATATATATATATGAGATATATATCATAATCTAATACCCTGTATAGGTTTTATAATATAATTTCAATAAATCAAAGCTAGACAAAAAAAATGATTGCATGATTGCATGTCACTTGTAAATGTACCTTGCCACTGTTATTAATAATAACGAGAGAAACACAATACCGATAGTCATTGTTCATGGAGACGTCTTCAAAGGGTGGCTCATGAATAAAAGTGAAATTATTTACTTTCACTGTCACAATAGCTCGCTTGTCACATACTCACGTGTGGCTTTCGAACGCATGTCACATTTTTCTTGTCATTTCAATAGCAATAAATGTCGAGTTAAAAAATATTCAAATGCACGTCGTTGCACACTTGCATCTTTATTTATATTCCAAGACATGTTTTTATTCTGTATGTTCCTTGTACAGACATAATATTGAAGGTTCTATTATAAGTGAGTCGCCTTAAGATCTGTATTGTTCACACACCTCAGGTAAATATCTTTAGCAAATCTAATTAGCCATATTTACCCACTTCTGAGGATAGATAGGACTCCTTTTTACTAAGACACTTCTGACGGTCCTGTGCCAAATCTTTCTCAATTTGTCTCACTATATCGTCGGACCAATGGGTCGACGGTTTGCCTGTTGTCCTTCGTTCCTCTCATAGCCACCATTCCGTTACTGCTTTGATCCACCGCGTCTTCTCTTTTTACTAAGTGTTCTTCACGTGTTCAAGTTCCATACAGTTTTTTTTTATATTGTTAATTGATGCAAATCCACGGATTTACTTCATATTCGTGATGTATGATGTCTTCATATTTGTGGTCGTATTTAATAGTATTTTACTTATTTTACAGGTAGTTTTAAATGAATGAAAGAAGCGCGTTGCTTCTCTTTGAAATATCAGCATATTTATTGACGCAATGTTGACACATTATCAAAGATACACACACCAATACCTGACTGAAAAGTTTATTTCTAGCAAAGGTATAATACTTAACATTGATGCTGGTACAAAGAAGGGTCACACTATCGTCAAAGCAAAGACAAATACACATCATTGAAGCTCGCGTCTAAAACAAATCTGACTATAATGGCAATCCGCAGTGTGGGCCGAACTAGAGATATTAATTGTTCTTAAGTATATCCTTACCGTTCAAACCAGTTTAATGAAATTAAGGAATGCCGCTGCCATATAAACGAGGGCGGCTCTAGCTGTTATTGCGTTAGGTAAATTAAAAAATAAACTGTTGTTAGAAACTAAAATATACCGTATAATTATGTTGTTTCGACCATACAAATAAAAGCGATTTTATTGTAATTTTATCTCTAACGTTCGGGACAAAAAACTACTATCGAGAATTAGATTAGCTCCATAGTATTTATGTAAAGAGACACTATTTGGTCAACTATACGAAACGCAGCTTACTTCACTTGTCTATAAATAATTAGTTGTACCATTAATCTGTAGGACTACGGATGGGTTAAGACTCTATCTATTATCATGGAGTGCGTGCCAAAAGATACGAGCTGCTGAGTTCGTCTACATCAATCTAGTTGCGTTGCCGCAATTTGTTTGCTGTCAATGTGGACAGGCGCGACTTGTCGCCTGTCCCATGGCTTATTCAGCACCTGATTGAACGCTTTAGCTTTCACGCTCGTGTGCTATCGCAAGAGGACGCTGTATGCAAATGCTAGTAGAGTAAGTGTAGCGACACACCTGCTGAATGGTCAGCTAAATGCGCTTGCTGTGTTTTTATGTAACCTATATATGACACATTAGGGAAAATTTCGTGGTGGCGTAGTGTCAAACCATTCGTCTAACGACGGTTTACTGACTAACTGACTGTTTCGTGAACGCATGAAAATTATTTGGCGTAGCAAGTGCCACATCATGCGACGTGTTAAGCGACCGAAAGTTCGGTAGGTGTGTCGCTACACAAAGACGCAAAAACATCGTAAGTCAATACAATAATCTGAGGAAAGAATGTAGATTGAAATTCGTGTAGCTGACTGTACAAACTTACTACGTTAATCAGTTGAATGCCGTTGTTATGTCTCAATGCATAATGTAACAGGGTTTGGGATTTCCAAAATTGACCGGGTACCGAGGTAAATTTAAAAAATGGCGACCGATTTCGACCATACCATTTCTGTTGTTTAGTTAATTCTGATTGTAAAAGTACCATGTAAGTTCTCTTCGTTTCTTTAACGAATAAGCAGAGAGTTTTGAGTGTCATCTTGGTAACATTCATCAGATGTGTTTTTAGGATGACTGAAGCTTATCCTGATCTTTAAGATGCCTGCTGGTAGTTCTCTATTAACGGATTCCTTTTACCTGATTTGTGTTTTTATTGAATATTTTAATAGTCAGATGAATATGTTTAGTTTAGCGCGGTCTTCACTTAATTCCAAGTTTCCTATCTAGAATCGATCCATTTTTGAACTCATCGTTCGATCCCATCGTTTTAGTTCTTTATTATTTATTTTGACTATTTGGTTACCAGTTATAAACTTCTTGACATTTCATCTGTACACTTTTTTGGGCTATTTTGAACAGGATGTCGGTTTGTTTTGTTTATCCAACTGGATATTTTCTACACTCGTTTCTGTCGCTCTCTGACGATGTTCTAACATTTCTCTGATTGCGCACGAGGCCAGTTAAAGATCAAGCGCATTGACCGCTCGCCGCGGCAGACGCTTCTAACCGACGATCGCTTAGAAGGCTGACCGGCGCGCACGCAACGGTCAAGTTCAGGGCACGCGCATCCGAAGCGTTGGGCAACTCGCCGTCAGATCGACGTCCGATAGAGATGTTTTGTTGATTCATATCATCTGCTCTGTCTGATCATTATAAGTTGGTAGTGTTTTTCGAGGTAAATTTGTCGGGATATCTAAATAAACCCGACATAAAGTGTTTTCTTTGCCAAGTTAGTAGTGAAAGAATAATTTTCTAGCATATAATCTAACGATTTCGGGATATTACTGGCAATAGAATTATTGTTGATATGACATCAATAATGCTTTTTGCACAACATTAATAAAATTTTATGGCTTTTGGCCGTGTAGGTATAATAACATTTGACTAAATTAAGAATTTTAATTATTCAAACAGCTCTTTAAGGCATCCCACTTAGTATCTGGATTTCAAAACAAAAGTAAACACACAAATATGACACAAAAACTGGATATACCCAAAAGCGGCACACTCAAACTTTAAACTTGCCAAATGACGATAGTCCATAAAACTGGTATGACCAATTGGCAATGTCAGTGCTAATGAATATGCATGAAATGTTGCACTTGCACACGGTACTGTGAGTCAGCAAAGGACATATATTTAGCATAATTTTGCAATAGTAGATAAACCATTTTTCTTCTGAAATCAGCAGCATGTGATGAATTCGTTTATAAAAATATATTATTTACTATTCTACATAAAACATTTGTTTTCATTGTACAGTACAGAATATCAAATAAGTTTAATACAACTGGCAAAGTATAAGCTGCATTACGGTTTTTAAATCTCTTAATATTTTTTAATTTGGTTGAAAAACCTCTGATCTACGCAACTACTAATACTATATTTTTGGGCAAAAAAAACTTCTAACTGATAAACATTCTAGATTTAAAAAAAAATGTTTATGGACGATTACCCATCCCACCTTAAAATTGTTCAATATCTGCTATTCTAAGATTGCAATTACGCGCGTACCTACTTATTTGTTCGAAAGCACGAGCAATAAATAACTTTCCTTGCGGGTCATCTCAACCGTCGTTCGAATCATGTCAAGTTCACGGACTCTACAGATATTGTATCATCACCATTCAAAATAAGAAAGAAAAGATTAGCCTTGTCATTTCTATTAGATAATTGATTCAGCAACAAACAGCGTTTGATATCCTTCTTCGAGATAGTCTTCTTTTTCATTTTCTGTTTTATATTAGGTAAAATGTAGAGTTAGCCGCATCTAGAATTATCTAGATCATGGTCACTCCGACTCCGACTTTGAACGAGACAAAGCGCTAAAAGAAAGAGATGTTCCACTTCGATAACTTCTACTGTAGAACTGTACAAGGCGGAATCTTTTTCGGGAAATTTACTAGCACGCGCAACAGTATTGGTTAAAAATAAAAAAGTAAAATAATTGGACGCACTTAATTCAGACACTGTGAACATTACAGAAACTGTGAAAAGATAATTTACGTGAGGTTATCTGTGTTCGTCGCGGGGGCGAAGGAGGTCACGCGACCCGGGTCAAGTTCACAGCTAGTGACCCGGGTCATCATTCGACCTCCATACATCGGCTCGGCCTGGTTTCCTCGATCTGTCTAGCGCTTTTGTAAGTATTCGTTTTCGAATCGTCACTGGTGTATTTGTTATGGTCTCTGCTACTCTCAGTATTTTATTTTATTTTAACTAACTTTGGAATTAAACTTTTTTATGGCACAATGGTATGAAATAGATCCACTATTGTTTTTGTGAATGTAAGGCATACGATTCACCTATCTACCTATTTCTGAAAATAATCGGAAATTTCTGTTCGTCTGCGTCACACATCGAAAGCGTGACATACCTCCCAGTCCTCATTCATACTCTCTAATGTTCGTAGGCTTTATAAAACTAATAACTACATATTTTTAATACTTTCTTCGACCTTGTAACCGATATGAAGGAGTCCTACTTTGTAAACACATAACCAGTTTAATCTAAATGAATATTCATTCGAACCTGCGTGGAATATTAAGACAACCATAAACTGATGTTATGTAACATGTCTGTACAGTACACAGTATTATAATAAAATTATAAAGTATGCTAATAGCTACAATAACATTAGTCAAAAGAACAACAATCTAAAATTCAAATGTTCTGAATAACCAATTATGAGATACCATAAATGCGTATAACTTTTATAGGAGCCTAGATGTAAAAAAAAACATTTCTATGAGAATATTAATTTAACCAGCTCAAAAAAACTTGCTCTATTTTTTACAAACTGACATAAAAACTACATCTAATTTAAAAGTATACTTAAGTATTTAAAACCCAATATTTTATAGCTTAACACTTTCCTAGGCACAACATGCCCGTCGATGTGATGATAAAAATAAAACTTTGTAACCCGCAACTTGTTAAATATAAATGTACTATCATTAAAACAAACATACCTAGTTCTTTAAATTCCTATGGCAAAAAGCATTTTGAGGACATTTGACCTTTGAGTTACATGATTAAAATGTGTTGCGGTCAATTAACAAAAAACGAAGCTAAAACTAACCAACGCTGTTTATACTCATTTATTATTAAGTATGACTTCAATTCCGGTCCAATTGCGTATCCTTTCCTAGTCTCCATGGTTTTAAGATTTCATTTAATCCATTCGGACTTAGCCAACTGAATTTGAACTACTAACACATATTAGTAAACAGCATCTTAAATAAAACGACAAGGCAATGCTTTTAATTTGTTATAAATAAAATCAAAGTTAACGTCTATATTTTATTATAATTTTAGGAAACATGACACTTCAAATCGACCTCATAAAGTATGCCATAAAACAATAACCGATTAGCATTATAAAGGCGATCGCTAATAATTAACATAACAAAATATGCTTTATCAAACGCTCCTGACCTTATTCGGTAAGGAAGAATTGACAAGAATGAGCTTGTTGAGTCTTAGACTAGAAGTTCTCAAACTTGCTAATTAAAGTTTATCATAGGAATTAAAATGTTTAGTATATGGACAAACAGTATACGTATGTAGTAACGTGCAGTCAACAGCTACCACTTAGGGCCGATTTTTCAAACACCAGATAACTTTTATCCGACGAATAAAATTGACGTTTTGACACATTTTCTATCCGAAAACTGTCAACATGTCAAACTTATTCGTCGAATAAAAGTTATCCGGCTATTGAAAAATCAGCCCTTAATCTCTTAATTTTGACAATTCATGTTGAAATCTACATTTTGACGTTTAAGGTCAAAAACGGTTGAGGAGATCTGTCATTTTGTGATAGGTTGATAAGCTGTTAATTATGCATAAGTCTGTTGGCGTTTACAAACGTATGTATATACCGAACGTTTTAAACATGCGCCTGCAAAAAGAGAATAGTAGAGGCATGTTTATATGCGATCTAGTAAGTTCTAGCCGCTTCTTCTTATGTGTCGCGGTATTTAGTCGATTGTTATTTAAAGTGTTTTATTTTATTTTACACTTAACTTAAAAGCAGAGATGGCATCTGTGAATTCTACTAATTTAATTAATTGATTCACAATAACGCAAAAGGTTTTAAGTGCGAGTCCCGGATTGGGTCAATTTAAAAAACTATATTTTCTAAACAGGCACGTCTGGGTGTGCCGGGCTGGGAGACGCCCCTGTTAAATAAATATCATTGTCTGGTACCTCGTAACACAAGGATGTTAATTCCTACTTCGAGACCATGACAATACTTGTCTGACGTATATTTCTTTATTCTTAATCATATTTCAATTCTACTTTGAAAACCGGTGTGCTCAAGCCAAGTAGTTACCATTAATATGTAAATGGCGATCGGATTACAGTCGAATGCCTAATCCATTGTTCGGGTCGGATCAGCCGAGCATGTAACGTATGGCATTGACCTCGGGTGTCACACTCTATTTGGTGTATTGGAGCTATTAGATCATAGGTCATTAGGGCTGCCAATATGCGTATCGATATTAACTTTGAATTTTTAAGTATTAAAATACTTCTGACCTGGTGACAAGTAATAAAGTTAATATTACTTGTACGATGACACCATTGGCATTGTGGCGCAGTCACTTGCCTTGAATACGAAGGGTTCGATTCCTGGTTTTAGTAAATTTGAAAACGATCGTTTATAAATTGGCTGGATGAACTAACAGACGCCTCTTGTAAAATTTATTACCTGGAATCTCGTTACACAAAAATATTAACTCCTTACTTCCCATTTCCCATTCCAATTCCAAACTGTTAACTGTGCTTTATCGTCATCCGTTTATGATTTATTGACAAAAGAAAAAATATGTGTCTTATATCTTTTGATAATCTAACTGTCGGACTAAATATGTAGAAAAATATTTTTTGTACTCAGGAAACAACCCAATTGTTGCATGCTATGTAAAGCAGCGTATTCGAGTTGTATTCGACACAATATGGTGTACTTAAATATCACGACAAGCTCCTAGGCAGAACCTACCACTTTAAGTACTAACCGCAGTATTTAGTATACAAAAGATGTAAAGCACGTGCAGAAATTTTTGTCAACAATACAGGTTGTAAAGATTGCATCATCAACGTTCCTGTTGATCAACAATGGAAAGGTACAGATGATGCTTTATGAGAAACGTGAGAGGAAAGGTTAATTCAAGAAACCACGTATGTAATTGGCAAGCGTCAGACGATCGCCGGCTCGAAAGCGAAGCTTATGCAAGTTGCAGGGAACCATTGGATGTAGAGTAGGTATTCAAGACCTCTCCTAGATAGTTACATGGAGATCAATGGGTCAACGAATGATGATTAGAAAAATGACTTAACCACCTATTTAGTACAAATAAACTATATGATTTATTATATTTGTTTTAAAGCCCTCATAAGTTTCTTTCTAGTTGGGATATGCTGACCATAATCATAGATGCAATTCTTATTATATTTGGCACGACCGCCGCCGGACCTCCGGCCGTCGTAACCCTTAAAGAGGTAACAGTAAATTCGGACCATCGCTACACACCCAGTGTTAACTGAACGTGAAGGTCTCCATACTTTTTTTTACTATCGCCAAATAATGTAGATATTAAAATGTTACTTACTAAAAACCTATGTACGAATCATTTTAAATGATAAAACCTATGGTATCAGCCTTTTTTTTAAAGGTGCTAACCCTTAATGACAAAAGAACCAGATCACAATCGCCGACATTGAATGATTTCTCTAACGTATTTATAATCTAATCACACGTTGCACATTCCGCTTACATTTCCGTGCGGGGACCCATTAGTCCCGATAACTGTTATACAACACATGACCTTATAAGCGCTTTATCTTTAGAATTTAGCTCGTAAAACGGTTTTATAACTTTGATCACAGGTATTAAAGGACAATTATAGCACCTCTTATACAGCAGCCGTAATGCATTCAAAATAGATTAAACGACTTACTAAAATAAACCGGTCAAGTACGTGACGCGTATTTGCAGCGTTGGACTATGATACGTTGCGGTTAAAACTTACAATGACAGACTCGTACAAAACCGACGGATTTAAGGAAATTAAACGTATTCGTTTATTTTATGTTTGCTTCCGAAACCATAAAATAGGTTAATGTTACTACTTAATAAATAGTAAGGGTATAAGTTCATAAGTAGGTAGTGAAATAATTTCGACTATCAACAAACGCAAATACGCATTATTGACAATATTTATTTTATTTACTAAAGCTGACGTAAAACAACTAAAGACAATTTATACAAAATTAAATATGTAGGTTTATGCCAAGATAAAGGAAGCAGTTTCTAAATTGTGACTTATTATGAACTATTTGGCAATATTAAAAGGAAAAGAAACAGTAAACAAAACCATATTCCTCGAATTAAGCCAACAACAAAACTTTGAATGTCAACTAATCACCGCCCAACACAATAAAAGCGAAAAACTTAAAATGCTAAAACAAGCTATGTCGACAAGCGAACGAGTCACGACCACAGCACCAAAACTTAACAAAGCAAAAAAAACTAATTACAATAAAAATCGCGGTTTTCCCTAGCGAGAGCCACAAAAACCACATGATCACTGTAAACATTTATACTATAATAAATTATTATCCACTACATTCCATCCAACACAATCAGTGACATAACAAAACACAATAAAACAACTTAGATTTTTTGTCGAAATATTAATTGGAATTTATTGTAGTGGTGGATTCGCTAATGAAGACTGTCGAATTGATACATAATTTATAGAGGAATGTGACATCTGTGTGTAAGAAAGACTGGTAGTTCGTATATCGGTACATATAGGTAGAAGACACGGCCGTAATAAATTGGAATATTTGAAGCTAACTTGATTGAATTTATTATTAAATATATTAACGAATATTTTGATGACAGATTGTAATTGACTCAAGACAGACGTAACGTAGATCAATTATACGGAGCTTTTTTTTAAATCTCTACAATTATAGTGTCAAACTTTTTTAATATTGCTCTAGGAATCTTACGGAGTTACGACCTACTAGTTTAAGTTATTAATTTTGCTTTCGGGCGTTTTGCTAAAATTTTACTTGACTCGAATTTCGATAATTTACGTAAACCACACATATCAATCACCGGTAGTTACAAATACCGTTTTACAAGGCATAGATTGCAGATCACAAGGCATTAGACGGTAATGTAACATAGGGAAATGGAGCAGTCGCCGCGCTCGCCGCTGCCCTGTGATTACATGTTGAAATGTGACGGCGCAAGAATAAAAATTATGCGCATAAATACGCAAATACGGGAATTACCACAACACTCGTTTAAGGCAATAACTCAAGACTAGCTCCTCTTAAACTTCTTTTTGCAACCTCTTGCAGCCTGTTAACGATGAATTACGATACGTTTTTGCCGCTTGTTTGTGAGTTAAATTGTAATGACTAGTCCACATTCGATGTTTAATGACGAAGCATTTTATCGTATCATTTGAAGCGGATAAAATAACTAAAATCATTTAAGTGCTGAAGAATGACACGTCAATTTTGCAACAGTCAAATTGGATTCACGTAAATCTTAACTTATTTTTAAAGAAAAAATATATTAAAGGATGTGAATAATAAGCGAAACTCCAATTAACATTAACCAGAGATCGTGCGTAATTATTTAATTAACCACTTAACATGAACATAAAGAGAACCAATGTCAGATGCCGCCGTCGGCTGTACTGGTGTCTAAGCTAAATGCCGAGGCATAACTCTCGCTATGACACGTTTGACATACCGAACATTCTAGACTGCTTGAGAGAAAATTATTTTTTGCTCACTTCTACACATAAACCTGCAAAGCTGGCATATATAGCAAGTGGACAAGCCATACCAAATATTCAAAGTCAAATGTTGCTTTATTTGTATAGATCAATAAATAGTGCTTGCAAATCGTTAAGGATAAAAAGTCAAAACAAAACACTAGTAATAAAAATGAATGAAAAAGGTTGCCTGGTCAGGTAGGTATGTAGTGTTTCAATTTTAACGATGCTGGTATTATTGCATAACAACAACCATGCATTATTTGCTTAGACGCAGTAAATCGTCAACATAATTTACCCATTGATAACTAATCAATTTATTTTCGGTTAACTGAATTAGTTACAAGTGCAACTCAATCCACTTTATCTTGAGTCCCTATCTAAAGAAAAGAATAGCTTTAATCTAAGATGAAATGGCGCGAATTTTCCGCCATTTGCAATTGCTTTTCGCGGCCATGTTTGTGGGAAGAGGCGGGAAAGTGGAAAGTGGTTGGGTTATCATCTCATTGTCAGTGTCGAGACTGTCATTGTCTGCGGCCGCGAACTTCCCGTGTGAAAATTCTACCACGACCTGTGGGGAATGGAAGTGGCTTGTCACTTTTAGTATAATATTGTTAACACTTTTGTGAGTAAAACGCTACCTGTCAGTCAGGGCCTTTCAGGCTCCGGCAATCAGGGTTTGAAATGGCCTGGAAACCTCTGACATACTGAGAGGAAGATTTCAATTACGAAATAAAAAGTAAAATATAAAAATTTATTAATAACCACGTAGATTAACCCGAAGTAATCCTAGATGAATAATACATTTATCAATACTAAGTTTCGATATAAAATATCCTCTCTGCAACAATGGGCTAGTTTCCTTAAAAAAACTAATTAGTCCGTCAGTTGGATTAACAGAAAATATTGGACACGTATTTTTTCTTTTCTCAATCAAACAAAAAATTATGAAGATATAGCCCGTTAAAGTTCCGCGTAACGTCACGCCTTGCGACACTTTTCGGCATGGTGCGTCAACGTCTTCACGTACTCACTTTGATGCGCTTTATCTTCGTAATTTTTTGATAATTTAGCTGATGGACTTAATAGAATAATCTTTTGTTGACCCAGGAAACTAGCCCATTATGTTTCAGTACAATACCCAATTCCTTCTAGTTATTCCGTCTTTAGCTCTATGTAAAGCTGGGCATTTCTCTGTGCAACCACTTCTCAGGTTTTATTAGTGTCTCGATTAGCGATCGGAGCTGTAAAAACTGGGTTCCATCATGCACAATGCAGCTATCGAGAGTGAACTCGTATGTTGATGCATTGCCTTTTTTATCTAGATTCGCTTCATTTGCCTTTCCCGTACGGCTTATTGGATTTCCAGCATTTTCTGATCAACGATAAACTACTTATGCGCTCCTTGTTTCTAAACACAGACTATGTTTTGGACTATAATTTTCTCAAATAGCTATATCGTTGTAAAGAACTAAATGCTTTCGACGAAAAGCAGAGGTAAGTGGCAAAATTTAGCGGAAGTTTATAGTAAAGAAACTGAACCAGTCGAGTATAAATCACACCCTGAAGGTTCCGAACTATCTCAATTAGGTTTTTAATTACAATTCGAGCATGAACTATCTTCGCATGCTCTAACCACAAAAGTAAAATGTGATATATCTACAAATTAAATTCCCAGATATTTTTAAACTTGTGTATGCAGAAAGACGTTAAGTTTCTTTCTTCTTAATTATTTTATGTCAATGGGACGTAACCCTATACCCAATGCTATGTAAAAAAAGACCGTATATTTTGATTGCGTTGACTTAGAAGCTTGAATTTTTTACATCTCCAATAGGTGTAGATCTTAGTAATTGATATTTTTAATTGATACCTCTACCTGTTTCGTAATAAAGAATCTTGACAGACGGACAGACATTATATTCTATAAGATTTTAGAAGGGGTTACTTTTTGTCTCTTGGAGGTACATAACCTCAAAAATGATGTTCCTACAAGCTGTGCACGACGATAGTGACCTTAATAATGATAAATACACATATAGTACGTTTAGAGTTTAATTTATCATTAAACTATGTATCCTGAATACTTCAAGGTAAAGTAAAAAACGTCTGTTATGCAATAATTATTATTTATTTTTATTATACACCTGCCCAAAAAGGTTAGGTCCAAGTTTAAAGTCATCTCTGTCGAGTGCCTTATCTATCTTTTCTTAAGCCTGCCTGCCACTCTGACGGCGACTGCCCGTGGGTATAGCCAGTAAAAAGGACACAGTAAAAAAGAGTGTATTATTTCATAATTCCGAGATATATATTTTCTCTACGACTACATTATTTTATGCCTGTCTCACGTTTCAAATAGCATTAAAGAAAACAATGTATCCAACAGTCGAACAGGCAATGTTGTTTCTCAATAAATAACGGTTATCTATCAAAGAGCAATCGCCATTACCTGTATTATGTTTTGCAATGTTTACTGTCTTGCTTTCTGCTACAAGTGAGCCAAATTACAGCTAAACAAGGTTTGTATTTGAAATATAATTTCTCACTGCAAACGTCAGATGGGCACATAGATCATTTACATCTGAATGACTACTACTATGGCCGCGGGGTACTCTTCAATAACTGCATACTTAGTGAATGAAACAGTCGTGCGACTGCTTCGATTACACAATTTTCTAATTGACCTTGGCAGAAATAAAATTTTCATTCTCATATTAGTTAGTTAAGGACGTCTCGATGGACTGACGACGGAAGATTATAGAAGATATAAGAACCATATCTTGGTTTTGGTCCCTGTATATTGACGCTTCAATTGTAGATCATAAAATCACAAGAGTAGCATTGGTACTAAACGCTAGCAGTGTGCTTGTTCCATTTGCTCAATAATTTAACTTCTAAAAACTGCCCTTTTACCAGCATTACAAGGTAGTTTCTTGAGATGAAAAACAATGTTGGCACTCCCAAATTTTGTGAACTTAATAAGATTGTATCTACAAACTCGACAAAAAACTAGTCAGTCACTAAAATTTAAAATGATCTTAGACCAATATAAAAAGAAATCAACAATTTTAATTGCTTGTTTTTATTTTTTACCAATAAAATCGGACTAGCAACAAAAGATAAATTGTGTGCCGTCATAATAAAATTATAGAGTCGGAATTATGCAGTAAATCCCCATTATGTGCTATTTGTCGAGCCATACTCGCCTACGCGGATTCCTAAAATATATATGGTCATACTAATACCGAATGGTGGTCTGCCAGCCACCGCTTTTTAAGATTATAATTACCTAATCGTTTTAAGCTATTAATCATAAGTGATTTTACCAAATTAATAGACACGGTTACAAGAAGCGATATGTTGGCATTTTTTTGCAAACAAGGCTGTTTTGCTCTCAATTATAAATAGGCTGTAGGCTTGGCGATCGATCAGTTACTACTTCATGTGTTTTAAAAAATTCTACACATAATGTCAGTGTTATAAAACATTAACACAAATGCTAAGCCATATTTTAGGATGTGATTGTTCTCATTACACTAAACAACTTTGCAAAAGAAACAAGGCCCAAAAATTAATAATGAAAATTATATAAGAGTTCTTAGTTTAAAATTATTTTGTACATTTAGACGAATGTTTAGCAAACTTCATCATTTTCATCATCATAATTTCAGCCATACGACGTTCACTGCTGAACACAGGCCTCCCCCAATGATTTTAATTGGGGGAGGATTGCCAATACTCGCCACGCTTGGCAGGCGGGTTGGCGAGCGCAGTTTTTTATAAGATTTCACACGCAGACGCTGCTGCCCGTCTCGTGCTACAGGAATTAGTCGCCTCGTAAGACACGCCTCCTGTTGGCGGTGGGGAAGTGTATTCTTTACGGCACACTAGTTTGCTAGTGTCGTGTCCACACGACACTTTAGAAAACATGTTCAAGTGCAATCATCTCCTGAAATATGGCTAAACTTTTGACACACGTTATATAATGATTTTAAACGACACAGACTTAAAAGTTAGAGCGTAAAATTGACATGTCATTTTCTAACATTGACTTTAATTTAAATGGAAACACTCACCTTCGAAAAAAAGAAACAAAAGAGCATAACCCCAAAAATGGTAAGGCAAAATTTGACAAGACCACAGCCTATTTATCATCACAGTAACCAAAAACGGGCACGCCAAAAAGTATGTGACATATTTGGGAAACGCTCCGCCCCTTTCTGTGTGAAAGAGTCCGAAATAGGAAACTAGAGTTGAACAAAAGGTAGTCATAACATTGTTTGTAAATTATTTGGGAATTCCGCGACGGCGTCGGTCACCGGCGCGCGCGCACGGAATGCGGAGATGACCGCGCTTTTCGGCGTGTTTCGCCGGCCTTATTAGCATAACAGCGCGACGCCGGCGGCGCCATGTCGTATGATGGACGATCGCGATGATAATAAAAATCACAGCAAAAAATATGGTAAAAAGAGGACAGGTTCTACTACAGTTTTAAATTTTGTTGGTAGGTGTTATGGAATTGCATTGATTATAAGTAACTTTAAACTTTGAGATCTCCGTAACCTTTGGGAACCACATTATTATGTATCATGGCCATTTTGGACAATGACTACACATTCATTGTTATCTGAATAGGCATGTTTTCTTACGATGTTTTTCATCAAAACAGGGCAAGTGCTGCAAATTCATAAAATGCATAGATTCCGAATCCAGAGGTATACGTGCTGGGATTCAAACTCTCGACTCACGAAAGTAGAGGGTATGCGTGTTGACATTTCTTAACCTTGCCTCTACCCTTGCTTGTATCGCATTTGTCAAATCTTCGCTTCTTGTTTCAGATTAAGCATACATCGATTTTATCTTACTGAAACTCGAGTAGTGTAGGCGAATATAAAAGACTTATATCGATTATGGTCAATTTCGGAATGGTTTCCGTGCAAGAAGTAGACGGAAGGATCTTCCAATAGCAGCGGGCGATTGACGTCAAGGAAATCAGAGAGGGGGCAACGTCGATCAATGTCAAGAGGAGTCCGTCCTCCGTTTAGCAAGTGCTTAAGACGCGATTCCGATCACTAAGCTACCACCACTTATAGAAGGAATATTTAACAAACACTTATTTTTCAATGTGCATAAATCAAAGCGATCGTCTTTTAAGAGATAAACTTGCGAAAACATAGCCATATCCGAATTTAAACTACATAGGAGAAAATAAAGTCAAAATACACTAAACTTGGTCTAGCACACTACTGTGTACCACAGCAGAATCGCGAGATGTAATCGTTGGTCAATGTCAATGTCGGTAACCCGCATCGGTAAATCGATTGCAAAATCGATAGAACATTCGCTCATCTGCTCTACACGATTTATTGGCCACATAAGATTTTGACTTAAGAAAAGTAACTGTAAGTCAAAGATGTACGTGTACCATCGCATACGCATTTTATCGCACAGCAATTTACATATTTTTTGTACAAAATTAATACTAACACCAAAATTTATACTAACAAGAAATATCAGTAAATCAATCTCAATATTGCATTAAATTCGCAAGGTCACCTATTAATAGTGTTTTTGCTGATAAGTTTGACAGCTCCTTTTATACACAAACTTACATAATACTAATTGGCTACAAAAACAAATCACTTATGAGCATTCTATTGGCAGTTGATTGTTATTTGCATGCATTATTTTAAAAAACCTTAATTGAAAATATTCTAAGTCAAACAAGTTATAACCAGGACATTGATTACTAAATTTTGAAAAATAGAAATGACAAGCGTGCTCTGCCAAAGCTTTAAATCTATACATTTGTATTAAATTAATCAGATCATTGCAGGTAGTCTATCTTCTGTGTATTAAATTATATATTAAATTTCTTTTAATACCTATTTGATAAAAAGTTACCCTTTACCTGTAGTAAAAGGAATTTACGAGATTACGGCACAAGACACATTTTTTTAAATTCTAGTAAAAAAGGTATTCCATTTTAACGAAAACAAAAAAGATATAAACACGGCTACACTAATGCAGAAAATACTAGTCTAACACACCGAGTGGACATCTTCGACATAAAAAAAGCCGGCCAAGTGCGAGCCGGAGTCGTGCACTGAGGATACTACCGTTTTTATTTATGCTATTTGGAAATATTCGGAATTTTTAGCGCCAACCCGACTCACACTTGGCTGGTTCAGATAATTTACATTGTTAACATTATAATAATCACACTAAGGCTCTTGTAGTATTGCCGTACAGTAGATACCATGACATTGTGCATTTTACTGTCATCCCATAACAACTAGATGTTAAACCTGTCCAAATAAATAGTTATACTACTAGCTATAAATTAAAAATAAACGGATTTTATTATATCAGGTCAGCGGAAAGTACAGAAATAGGTTTTAATGAGTATCAAAATCAGTGACAAACTGTTTATCTTTTGATTAAGTTGACTTACGGCCGATTTTTCAATAGCTACATAACTTTTATTTGAAGAATAAGTTTGTCATGTTGACAGTTTTTGTATAGAAAAAATAGAAAAAGTGTAAACACATCAATTTTATTCTTCGGATTAAAGTTATCTAGCGATTGAAAATTGGCTTTTAGAAGGACAATTATTTAATTTATGTCATTTAACCTTAATTTAAACCTGGTACCTCTTCTATTAGAGAATGAAAAAGTGTCATAACAGACAGACAAGAAAGTGACAGGGGTTTTTGATTTTTCCTTTCCAGGAACGCAACCCTAAAAACGAATAATCTGAAATCTAATAAAAATAGCCGGACTTTATTGACGTCAACAAATTATATTGGTAGAACAAATTTAAATATATTAGCTGATTGATGACGGAGGCTCGCACGTGAACGAGTTCGAGATAACTGCAAGTTTTCTATCAGATAAGTACGTGATCAGAATAGTTCGGGTTATCTATCGGTTAGTCGGGTAAGGTCGGGACGGCATAGGCTGACTGAGTAAAACGTGTTTTGTTGTGATTTGATAATCATCTTCATATGTAGAAAATTTTCTCTATGCGGAGAATATTCTCCGCTAGGATAATGTTTCCGGAAACGTCACATCTCTATTCATAAGCATTACATTATTTATTTATTTTGGTTTACTATTATGGATTAGCAAAACATGCATGTGCATTTTATATTGCATTTTATGCCATTATAAAACCATTTACAATGTTTTTTTGTCAAATAAAAACTATATATTTTATTCTGTTATGCAGGCCGCTTTGAACCGGCCATTATGGAAGTCACTAGGGGAGGCCTATGTTCAGCAGTGGACGTCCTATGGCTGAAACGATGATAGTGATGATTTTATTTTTGTTTTCATCATACTTTGATTTCTTTAGTACCTAGCCTTGACTTGACTATTGTAAAAAAACTTTTAAAAAGTTACAAACTGACATGTCTAGCATCGCTATTAGGCGTGATGTCGGTTAAAACTATTACTTGACGTATTTTATGTCTCGATAGATGAGTGAAAGAATTAGAACCCTTAGTTGAGACAATGAATGTCTTTTTGGCTCGGTGTTATCTTGAGATTCACATTTCAATTCGTTTCATGACTTATAATGTCGATTGTAATATATTTTGTATGTAAGAGCTATGTCTATCTTATTGCAAGAAAAAATATTACATGTTACATTACACTTAGGTTATTCACACTGCGTAGTGCAACATTGATAAATAAGACATCATTTATGTTAGTATCATAGGCTGCCGAGGTCAAGACAATTTATGGTTATTATAGGACAAATAAGGCCCTCTGACCACCGATAAAACTTTCCAGAAATTAACTGACTGACAAATAGCAACCTTTATCTTTTGTGCGAGTGAGTGAGTGAGTGAGTGAGAGTGTGATAATAGAATGGTTGATACAATTTACGCCTAAACCTAATTAATATTTAATTTACTCGTAGATTATGATTTTTAATACTTAATTAACTGAACACACTTGACATTATTCAGTAAAGATTGCATTTCAATAAATCGCCAACAATTCTTTTCCTAGCTAGAATCTTAAAAGTAATCTACTTAATTGACCTAATTCAAAACAGTAAACTAAATTCCAGAAATCGATTTAAGTTTATAATACCTTAAATCGGGTCAATTAAGGCTAGTAGTTGTTGTAACCTGTTTAGACACAACAAACCCTTTCCCTTGGTTAGCATTGAAATGGATCGGGTTTCTACATCCCGGCGACTTTCTATGTCGCTACGAAGTCCGCGGGAACCGGCGGCTTGCGTAACGACTATTACAGCTTTAATAGTTTAGCTTCTGAGATAAAAGAATAGTGTTTAATTGCTACACAGCTTAAGCTCGTATTAGTGTCGTATAAGGGCTGATGAAACATTTTATTAATTAGATATAAAACCTCGTTCTCATTATGTCATGCCAGGAAGGTGTGCCTGCCTACGCATTTCTCCGAGATAATAAAACAAAATTTTAATACGTACGTATTATCATTATCACACACACACTTATTTTGTTTTTGTTTTCTAGATTTATACAAAGTTATTGCTGTAACTAACATACAATGTAGGTAACTGTAAGCCAAAGAAGAGCTGAGTATCCTGGCACAAGTATTCCTGATACTCAAAAGGATACCAGTTTAACATTGTTTTTATAGTTACTGACTAAACATTTTTTTTATTTTTATTATCTTGTGGTACGAAACCGGTGCGTGAGTTCAACTCGCACTTGCCCAGTTTTAAAAACTGTTTTATAAGTAAACGTAGAGATAATAAATGATGTGGTACTTGAATAATAATGTTTTTAATAGAAAATATAGACTTCTGATCAGGATTTTCGTCTAGCCTTTCATACTTTAATGCTTAGAAATTTTTGCTTGTAGGTATTGTTTATTAAATTATATGATTACTATTTTCAGAGGAATGAAACCATGAAGTTATGCTCTGTTTCGTCACAGCAGTATAAATATTTAGTTTTAGTGAAAGTCCTGAATACGCAAATATAAATTTAAAGTAGTTTAGTGTTTTTCCGTGTTAAAGATAACAATATTTTTAACAAAGAACGGCTCTGTTAGTTAGAATCAATATTTTCAGAATCGCTACCTGGCATTTTGACATGCGATGTAATATTGACGATCGTGTGTAGTGGTCAAGCTTTGGACTAAAAAGTCAGGCGGTTGCAGGTCCGAATCCCACGAATGGCATGAGCACGAGCATTTGTACCAGCCATGGATGTTTAATAAAGTTTTAAGTAATTATGTCTGTCTATTATCTAGTTAAGCCATAATATAATCTTTGCTTAATTTGGAACTAGAAATAGGTGTGATTGTTGGATGAATTATTTACATAATTGTTGGTATTTATCATTCCACTTGCTAACCCAACATCTGTGTTATGCGTACACACACACCCTCTTGGCAGTGTTCAACTCAGATCCGCTTTCAAATCCTTTTCAACCTTTTATCATTCTCCTCACACACCCTAAGTTTTTAACGATTTCATTGTAACTGAGGTTAGGAGCTGGTTTTTGCGAATCCTGGTCTTGTTACAATGTCAAATGCGCATGCCCATTAATTTGCGCTATCTGAGACCATCTCGGAAGAAGTCCGGGATCGTAAATCTCAGCGAGCACTTGGCTACTCTACACAGATGTCCTTGGCAGACGAGAATATTTTGGCGGCTGCAGAACAACATACAACAAATAGTATAAGACTTAAAATTTAAACCGTCTGGGAGTAGGGGTCATATATTTTAACGTACATATTTTGCAATAAAAACTCTATAGACGTAGAAGAGCAGGCCACTTCCAATCGGCCAATCTGGATGATGCGACATAGATTAGTATTAAAAGATTTAAAGAAATACTAATCTTTGAATGAAATAAATAATTTGGGATTATTATGTTTTTCATAAAGCTCCAAAATATCGGCACTGTTGCAAGCGCCATGTTCACAGTTGATCTAAAAATGCTTGCAGTGCTGAAATATCGAAGATTCGTATTTAAAAAGTCCATATGGTAATAATCCGAAATTAGATATTCTAATTATAGTGAGCATTAAGATTTAAATTAGTAAATTTTTGTATATGAAATAGGTACTAGAAGATCGCGTATAGTTTTCTTAACATTTTTCATAAGCTACGTTCAGGTTTATGCATATGTAATCGTGTTAGAGGACATAACATAATTGATCTCATGAGTTAGTAATGAGACATGCCCGCTACTCGGTTGTCACTGTACTGCACCTATTGAGAAGCCAGAATCGACAGCGTGACTTCTAATAAACTACGAATAGTCTCATGGCCTCTGTGGGCTGGAAAATTCTTATATCTTGCAGCGAAATTTATCAAAGTACACAAGAGGAGGATTCTTGCAGGATCGACATTGCATTAAGTTTGCTCCACTGTGTGAAAAAAAAAGCAAGTTTTCCCAAAAAAATCAAAAGACATTCAGATCCACAAGAAGATTAAATACCAGTTTGTATATTCACATCTTGATACATTTACGGAGTTTCCAGAAACTTCTACGTGCCTATTTAATAAACAGTAGGCTAAGTTATTCCATATGATAAACATAAACTGCGATGTATACTCCGGACGCGCGTAATACTGGCAGCTCGCGTGGGACCTCAAACCTCATAAATTGGAACACATAAAAACGTAAATTCGAATTTGAATTCATAATAATAATATCTAATAAACATGCGGAGGTTCCGTTCGACAGAACCTGTTTTTATTTTTCTCAAAAATACTGATATCATAATTCGTATGTTACAGTAAGAAACAAAGCTTTCAATTTTACAACAAATTTTCCATGTACATTTTAAATGATAGAGACACAACCTTTAGACCTGTGTTCAGCAGTGGACGGTCTATGGCAGATAATGATGAACCTGACAATCAGCAACTAAGTATTTGATTCTGCTACGAGACGTAAGACATGAAAATATGCCTAAGTGTTCTGGTAAAACCCTTCAAATCGCACTTGCTTTGAAATGTGAAAATAAGAAATATAAGTGAACTGCTGAATAATGTAATCACTCGAAAGCATTCTATGATAAGCAAGCTGAATTGCACCACAAATACTACAATTGAATTAGGACTATTAACCGATGGGGTAGAAGTCTTCTTGAGTGGAAACAACGACTTTGCAGATGTATAGCGGACACTCTCCATCAAGGTTAGCGTAGGAGTAGAGAGTTTATACCTACGTAAAAGTTGCCTCCAAAGGGTAAACAAAAATAGCTGAAGAACAAGCTCGGTAACGTCGACCAGGCGAGCCTATGCAGCATGGAGTGTGGTGGGATTGTACATTGTAATATAAATCTCCTACCAAATAAGATATTTCCAATGTTAGTCGTTTTTTATCTTTACCACAGGATCCCCACCGCACGGCGTGCGCTGGCGCCGCAGGATCCGCGTACATCCCGCTCGTTTGCATATTTTCATTCGCCACGCCATACTTGTTCGTTAGTGTATTTTCTTCACGGTGCGGAGTAGGGATGGCAGAGCTTTCGACCATCAATCTTAAATCCTTTTAGACGTTGCTAATCTTGGTATTAAATTATTTGACTAGATATAAATCAAATCTAATAGCCTGTAATGGATATAGAACAGAGGGCCTAGTATGCGCGTACTTACTAACTTAGACTTACGCGAACAAAAAGTTTAGTCAATTTTAATATACCCATAGCAGAGCACAACCCTCACTTCAGCATGGTTCAATAATCCATTCTCCATTATAGGAGTTAGTGTTGAGAGAGATCAGTGGAGTGGTGGCTGATAAGCAAATGAGCCAACCAATCAGATTTATTCAAGCTGTTGCAAAGGCTTCTCTGACTAAACTTAACGCAAAATATCAAGCATCAACCAAGGCTACCTTTTAAAGTGCCTTAATCTGGAACACGGATGTGTTTGTGATAAACATCGTGTAAATATGGATCAAAATTCTTCTTTTTGTTTGTTTTTTTAAATTCCGGCCATCCCTGATCCGAAGCGGGCCAGCGAAATCCGCAATCTCGGCAGTGCGACGACCTTGGTTCGCGCGCCGTTATAAATTATGGGCTGTCCACACGGACGGCAGAAATTCTGACAACAATTTGACCTTGAGAAATTTGTACAATAAAATGGACAATAGATTTGGTTATCCTTTAAAAACATACAAAAAATCTAGCCACTTTCTGGAAAAATTACCCCAAGCGACCGACCGACTTGTTTGTAGACCGTGTGGACACTACATACATATGCGCGCGCGCAAGGGCGATTCGGAAAGTCGAAAACTTTGACAGTTTCGGCTTTTTTATTCGTATTCGTTGCATTTTTATTTAACGCCTGAAGCGTACACAAAAGAAAGAAGTTAAAAGGATTGCGATTAATCAAAAGCGCCGAACCGACTTCAAAAAAGATTTAACAGAATATTTATTTCGATACAGACCGCTAAATAATAACCGTTATACGATCGATAAAGATGAATATTGCATTTATTTATATGCAAATGCAAATCATTAAAAAACCTTAGAAAAAGTAACCCATGATACAAACTTTATAATATAATAATAAAATATTGGAAAACATGAACATACATTGCTCTGATCCTATGGTAAATAGCCTAAGCACTTGTGTTACAGAAATCAGAAACAACGACGGTACCATTAGATAGATTAAGATAGAAATAAGTTAATAAGAAGATAGGTTGAAGGAGCAAAATATATTTTTAGGGATTTTCCCGAATTTGTTACTAAGATACAAAGATACAACACATATAAACGTATACAAAGATTAGATGTTTTTTACCACTGGATGGGTTTTACGGTTTACCACATCCTGTAGTACATTTATTTCTATATGCAGAAGGCATTGTTTTAATTACACCAAATTATCAAACGTAAGTTTTCGATTCTTTGTTCGCTTTTAGTTTATTGGAAAAATATAGGGATTACTTTTATTTTATTTTACAAGATCACCTTGTTACAAGATTTTCTGTGAGGAAAGAGGAAAATATTACTCTGTCAATTTATTATTTTATCAAGGCGAGTATGTCTCTGCCATACTGCATATATCACACATTTACAACAATTAAAACTACTGGCTATTGATCGTAATCTAAATACGTTATTTATAATTATTTTAGGCGCATTTAGATAAGAAAAATAAAGTAAATAATAAAAATTATTCTGCCAAAACATCAAGTTAATTGTTTAATTTAAATTTCGCAATAACCTAACATTGCTCGAATTACAACACTACGTTCAGAAGGCCACAACGTTCAAATCAAAATAACCATAAAGATATTACGTTTGTATTATTATTTGATAGCAAACGTTTGCTTACATTAAATATTATTTACCGCATTTCTTGAGTATTGAGCAAGAAATCAACCAACCATTTAACACTTACAACATTCTGTTTGTTGACTCTACAAAAATGCGTTTCGCAAAATTAACTTTTACTTATTTATCATTCACGAGAGCTATGGAGGATGAAAATAAGAATAGCATGGTAATACTAGGAAACCACAATTTATATTAATAGTCCCTTTAAAACAGAAGGCCTACTATGAAAATGTTATTTTGTTCGTAACAATTTATGAACAATCGAAAATGGTAGTTTTACACAGATAATTTGAGTTGTTCATATTTTGTCAAAGGATTGACAGAAAAAAATAGCCTTTTAGATTTATTAAGTTTATACGTCTGAAGGAACGAAACATTTTCATAGTAGTCAGGTAATGTAATGTACCCATTGCTTGCAGTAGTAAAATTGTATTTTCAGAGCGACAGCTGTAGGAGATCGATGGTATGAAGTAATTTTTTCTCTAATTGGTTTATGTCCACAAGATTTTTTTTTAAAAAGTTGAGATTGATCAATGACACATGACTCAATGGAGAGGATACTGATGCTCGTAAAGTGGCAATAAAATAATACCCTCTTCTTTCTCAAGAAGAAAGATAGATTTATTGTAATCCAACATAACCATCTTACCCCCCAACAAAAGAGTGTCTGAACAGAATTCATGCTTTCACATGTAAAGCCCTTAAAAAATCTTTGTTCAGTGTTTACATGTGATAATTCGCGTTGCACAAACTCTGCATAAGTGCTAATGCATCGAGATGTGCTAAAATACATGCCAACATTAATTAGAGCGAGGTCCCGAGTTACAAAACCTCATGGGAAACGCACAAGCTGCTGAACAATTGAATTAAAATTATCACTGAAGAACCAACATGGCCAGACTGATCATTTATACTCTAAGTAATTGGACAAAATTCTAAACTTCGCATTCCATTGTTACCATTCGTTAATAAGTACATACCGAGAAGACTGTTTTTTTATTTATTTTGCAAGTCTAACAATGCTAGTAAGTTATAATTGTAAGAGAACAAACGTAAACAATAAAAATGATGACTTAGCAATACAGTTAGCAGAACAGCCGATGTCGATGTCCATGGAACTTACGATAAGTTTAATGTTGTTACAATAAATTAAGTGCTATTCATCAATGCCTTATTTAATTAGCGCAATGCTAAGACCTTAATTTTTATAAACTTACTGTTAAGAGTATTTTCTTTCGTTACTAAGAAAAAAAAACAGGTGTGGGTAGCTAAAATACGGTTTAGAGAGACCTATTTGTTTATTAACTTAATAGGGCACATCAAAAAAATAATACTCTTATATTTAACACTTATTTTTTAACACATGCTTAAAGACATTTCCGATATACATGTCACATAAAGGTGAGCACACATTTTTAAATAAGCTACGGTCTTATGACTAAAAGGCATCGAACCTAACTGGCATAGGTACCTCAAGTTGTAAGTAACCTTAAATAACGTAATTATGGTGTACGTTACGTACGTTACCCATACGTTAATCGATAGAGAAAATAATTACAAACAACAAATACTCTTTGACAAAATGACGTAAATTATATACTTTGTTCAGAATTTCAGGGTGAACATGTAATATTTATTTTTATTTACATAATCAAATTGAAATTCTGAATAAACAGAAGTATGCCAGGCTCCATACAAAAAAGTTCGAAGTCTTTTAAACTAACAGACATAGTTTAAAAGGGGAACAATATTTTGTTACTAAGAACACAGGAACTTTTTTCTTATTTGGCGTGACTGTCATTGAATATAGGTCTGGCATCTTGCTCAGTGTCTAGTGTGAGTTCCACAAAACAACCGCCTCGCATAAATTGATCGAAAAGTAATACTAACTTTATTATTTTTCTATCGAAGTAAGCTAAGCGCTTGTTTTGTGGCACTCGCATAGGCTCGCATAGGCTCCCCTAGCATGACCACCAAAACACGATATGATATAACGATATATCGACACAAACTGTAAAAATATGATAGATATAGCCGCAGTGTTGTATCGCCGTGCCGGTGACATCACATGTTATGATCGACGTTTCGATATAAATTTTTCATAGCGGCTATATCAATCTTTTTTTTTTTTTTTAATAGTTGGTGACGATAAATCGCTATATCGTAGCGTGTTTTGGTACTCATGCTAGGGGAGCTGGAGTACATTATAATCGTTTAGAGTTGCTAAACAATAATAAATCAATGACGGGGATGGATGTCTTAGAGGCCGGTTTATGAGGCCGGATTTAAAGATTTTATCAATCTAGGATACTTCTAAGGTACGTTTTGACCTTTTATTTAGACAACATTATAAAAAAATGCTTAAAAATTTCACTGATACACATAAATGAGTAATTAGATACAGAGATGAGTTAATTAGCAATACCGATGTCGTGGTATGCGAGATAGCTCTTATCTCAATAACGAGATTTATTGAAGTTTATTAAACCAGTTCTAGCAATTTATGTATACCGGCGCTTATTTGCGTCAAAATATCGGAATTTCAAGAATCTTACACACCTAAAACACCGAAAGCAATATATATCTAAGTTATTTACAAGAAAAAAACAACAAATCCGTTTTAGCTAATGGAGCACCACGTCAGACGTCACGGAATAATTTTATAGTTGTCTCGAATGTAGATTAGGTTTTTAACGATGAAAAATACAGCGTTCTAGTGATAAACAATAACAAGATCGAATAGTAATCAGAAGTCTGTTCGATCGAATAAAAACTCGCTATTCTAATCGTGAGAATCAAATCGACTTATTACGTAAATGGCCGTAAATCGAAATTATCCGGCAATTAACATGCATTCTGCCGAGGTGCTAATGGCGGAAATTGTTTTTCAAAACAATAAATGATTATGTCTCAAGTTACTACAAAGAAATAATAAAAGCTTATAGTTTTGTACACTAAAAAGAATTGTGAAAAATGTAGTCTGACAAACTCAATTAATTATTGTCGCAGTAATTACTATATAAGGGAAAACGACCTTCAAATGCGTGATCATCGATTTATCCTTCTTATCGACATGATGATCCTGCCTGCCTAGCATGAGCACTAAAACACGATATGATATGATATGATATAGCGAAATATCGACACCGACTGTAAAAATATGATAGATATAGCCGCCATGTTGAATCGCCGTCACATATTGAGGTCGTTGTTTCGATTTAAAAAAAATGATGGCTATATCTATCATATTTTTAAAGTTGGTGTCGATATATCGCTATATCATATCATATCATATCGTGTTTTGGTAGACATGCTAGAGAGGCTGGCGATTATGTCCAAAAATGGAAACCAGGAAACGATAAGAGATACACGAATACCATCGGACAAAGGTTATAAAAAGAAATCTTTAGGGCAGATAAAAAACGCACAAAAATCTTAATCTGATTACATCTAAACTTACGGCGACATGCAACAATAAGATTATTATTGCTCAATATAGAATCATAAAGTTTAGTGGTGAAAAAATGCGGAAATTCTCATTTAGACAAAAAAAAAGTGTACTGGTTAAAAATAACGAGAGCGGGCGAAGAGATAACCGTGAAACCGATTCTAAATATCGATAAAGCCGACACGAGTCCGCGCGCGGATGATAAAATTGCTCGATAAAAAAGCAATGCACCCAAAAGGCGTCATGAATATTCGATTACATAATTTAAGTGGACAGACGACGCCGATTTTAGCGGCGCGCGCGGTCCATCGGCGCCTGCGCGGATGTTATGCGGCCTTACCATGAACCTTTAAATATAAATCTGCTTATAAATTCATCCAATAATAATGATAATGCAAATTAATGTGTACGTGCGTCACACTCGCGAGTATACAAATCGTCTGTGTTTATTAAAACGACATTTTCAGTTTAATGAATTGACAGTTTTTAGACTGTTTCAATTGCATATTAATTGTATATACTTATTCTCATAAATTGCCGAGTTAGTAAGACTATTACCATTAATAATATACGCCTAGCTGATATAAAATTCCGCAATGCAAGAGTACCGCAAGTCGATTAGTCTCAGGTGGTCATCACTAGCAAAAACCTACTCGTATAGAAGTTGTTTGATGAACTAGCTACCAGTAGGTGAGGATAGATTTATATTTGTTAGTTGATAAAAGGCAGATATGTTTATAATTAATTTTATAATTAGAAAAGTACCATCCAATAAACTAAATAGGCATACTAGACTTGCACTTAAAATAATAAAAGTTTGGAAGGTAGTATTTTTTTGTTTAAGGGCCCGCAATCCAGTAAAATTTGGTCCGTTCAAACCAAATTCCCTAGCCAAAGCCTAGAGTACGCCGTTAGCAATTCTTCATCGGGATCTCATATCATACGTGTTATAATATAAATATCAGCAATATTTGATTCTGAAAGCTAGCCTTTTTTAAAAAATCAGGCATTCCTGTCCCACTGCTGGGCAAAAACCTTCCCCAAACCTCTCCACTTATCCCTGTCGGTGGTAGAGGTTGCCAATCTTTGAGAAAATTGTCTACGTCATCACACCATAGTTTTCGAGGTCTACGGCTCGGACGATAAAGTAAAGATAAAGATAGAGATATATTTATTTACAAAAACACGACGATGTTCGTCAGTAGGCAGCCAGTGCGTGACGACTCTAATCCACTTTTTAGGACTTATCCTATGGACATGGGCCATGTCCATTCCCACTTCAACCTTATTATACCAACCTCTAGTTCCCTTTTTTGAACAACATAGTTATTACATTACATTTGATGTTATCCAAACTTTAAAACACTTTGTCGGCAGCAGCTCTTGTATTCAGGCATCCCGGCCAGGCACTAGGGTTGATGACATCACCAATCAATTGACGCACTTCGACGGGCGTCAATTGATTGGTGCGATTTGGGATGGATTTTGTATAGGAACACGACGTCACTTTCAAGATGCCCAAAATTAAGTCAAATGACTGAACATTTATTGATTTCAAAGCGTTCAACTTCATAAATACTTACCTAACTTGCATGTTGCAAATATGCAGCAATCTTAGTATCTGACATTTGTGTATGTTTCTATAGTACATTCGACACAAAGATATGACAACCGAATCTTGGCTAGACTAGACACCGCAATTATTGGTAAAACCAGATAATAAATACCTCACCTCCTAACCTCAAAGTCCAAAGTTCCGTCGTATCGTTTATGGTCGTATCGTCGCGACAATGGTACGGCGGGAGCTGCGCGCGCGCCTCTCTGGCGCGGAATGCTGCCGCCACCAAAACACAGTTCGGGGAAACAAATAAAAAGACACCAGATCACCTCCGGATTACTGGGCCAATTTACGACCTAAGAGACCTTACAAGATTCTTCGAATGTGACCTCTAATCAGTAGAGTAAACAAATTCTACAATGAAGACCTTTATAGGGTCCAAATCTATACCTACATATAAACCGGCCAAGTGCGTGTCGGGCCACGCGCAATGAGTTCCGTAGTTGCCCGTCATAATATGCGGTGTTTGCTACCTATTTTCTTCTCCAAGTATATTTTATAAGTTTACTCGGTAAATCCTATCTGGCTGTGATAGTTTTCCTTTTAACTTCGTTATAAATATATACTCCTGTCGTGATTTTATTTTAGATATTTTAAAGCAACCATTTAGCTGGCAGAAGGGTCCCTCCCTTGACTCCTAACAAAATAGCGCTTTAAAGCTCAATATTACGCGAACGCAAAATGAATGAGGCCTATGTTCAGCAGTGGACGTCCTATGGCTAAAATGATGATGACGCAAACGGATCCGTGAATCAATAAGTAAATTTTATTTAAAAAAATAAAACCGACTTCAAAACACTAAAATGCTAAAAATAATCCTAATGTTTTTGTTTGCACCGACTCCAAAATTAACTGATTAGGTACTTAAGTGTTAGGATTATTTTTAGCATTTTAGTGTTTTGAAGTCGGTTTTTTTTTTAAATAAAATTTAATTATTTCATCTATTTTTAGTGATAAATTCTAATCTAACTGCTGAACACCGATTTCATCCCCTATTTTTCTACCCTTAAGGGTGATTTTTATTTTTCAAACTTTTATCATAGCATCTTTGAAGTATAAGCTATTCAATAAAACAAAAATCATCAAAATCGGCTCATATTTGTCGAAGATAGGTAACAAGAACCACAACCAAAATATTATTTGGGTATATATTTGTTGATTTTCTCAAAAAGTTCTAAATCAATTTCGATAAAATTTATATGGGACCACCTCTGAAGTATGATCTACCAAACAAAAAAAGAATCATTAAAATCGATTCATAATTGGCGGAGTAATCGCGTAACATACATACAAAAAAAAAAAAAAACATACAGTCGAATTGAGAACCTCCTCCTTTTTTGAAGTCGGTTGAAAAATGGTGTTCACCCACCCACAACATTTTTAACCGATCTATCTAAAGACACCTCACTCACACCATGGGATAGCCAAAATAAAAAATAAAAACTGCACATGTAGGTAGGTACCCACCCTTAACTCTTTATTTTATTCAAAGGTTTTACTTTAACACTTTATCGGCGTGAATAATATGTTTACCCATGCAAAATTACAGCTTCTTAGTTTTAAGTCTCTGAGCTAAGCCGGAGGTTCCATGTTGACTACGTAACCCTATCGCCGCGTCGCTTGCTGCGTTTCTTTGCTCAATAGTCACAATAATTAGGGGATTTTGAACCATATCGTGACATGTGATGAGAAATGGATCCTGTACGACAGTCAGAAGCGATAACCCTGGAGAACCGGCAAAACCTTGCCCTAAGCGAAAACTGACCAAAAAGAAGATTCTGGTTAGTGTTTGGTGGACGAGTGCTGGTGTAGACCAGACGATTACTGCAGACTTGTATTGCCAACAATTGCAAACAATGATGGAAAAGCTCGCCCTTTAACAACTGAGACTGGTGAATTGCTCTAGCCTACTGCTCCTTCAGGATAACGCTAGACCACACACTGCACATCAAACGGTCGCCAAGTTAGAGGAGCAGCAACTGGAACCTTTGCGTCACCCACCATACTCCCCAGATCTTGCCCCTACCGATTACCCCTTTTTTCAAAATTTTGATAACTTTTTACAAGAAATAAAAATCCAAATCTGATGAGGCAGTCATAGACTCTCACTCCCAGGATTTTTTTTCCAAAGGGATCAATTATGATCTGCCTATAAAATGGCGCAAGTGTATCGATAACAACGGCGCATACTTCTATTGATTAAATAATAATTTCATTAAAAAAAAGTTGATTCACTTTTTGATACTGAACGGCAATTTCATATTAAGGACCTAATATGATTCATAACTGACAGACTATAACTGGTTATGTATAACCTTAACTTATGAATACAAAAACATACATGAAAAGATTGCACTAAGAACCGATTTGGAAAATCCTTAAGGCACAGATTATATTTAAAGGGATGAATGGGGCATATAAGTTAGTACGGTAAATTCGAAATTAGCACAGACGTCACAAAAACCCTTTATGTAATATTAAGGATTAAAACAAAGCTATGAAGATTTATACCTGACAATGATATGTAACCGTCATGCAAAAATAAGAGACAAGTTTTGATTGACACCAAGTACTACAAGTGACTGAAATTACAAATCCCAAAAGAATGTTGGGACTTGGGAATGTTATATGACTGTTTTGTCTTAAATAAATGAAAAAAAAGTTCATAAATGTACCGACAATAAATCGACGAAGGTAATGTTTAATGATTAATAATAAAGAGCGACAGCTCAATCATCATAAAAATACAATTTCATTACACAATGTTTATAAAAATTAATAATAAAACGAACGCATTGGGTTTACACGAACAATACGCAAGATTGACATAACAATGACTGAAATTGTAATTCTTTAGAGAATTTTAAATACCTACCGGACAGGCCAAAGTTTATTAGGTTGACAAACTAACAAGATAGATCATAAATCAATTCTAGTACTCATAAAAGTAAACAAAAGACTCAATAAAATATCAATATAAGTCCTTGATTTGAAAGAATGTAAGTCAAAAAATCAAATGGCACTAATAAAAATAGATCCGGGTGGATAAACATTATTCAATAACATGTTGATAAGGAAAAAATCTGAGATAATATATGCAAATTGGGTCCCGATGACGGCCGAGCGACCTTCCGAGGACGTCGCGGTGTCGATGACTCGCCGCTTGCGCAATACCGGTACATCGGAGGCATCTTACGCAGCCGCGGCAACACCAATTTAATGACCGTGGTATGGTAGCCGATATAGGAAGTAACATGCTTGTCGAGAGAAAATTGATGATAGAGAAACCTGCCCTATGCGATTGCGCAGTAAGAATCTACCAGGTAAGCTATGTTTTGTGTTTAATAAGAAAAACAGTTAAAACAAGAAAGGTCGACCTTTGGCATCAGGTATTTTCCAGAGAATTTGAAACGTATTAAAAAGTAACTAAAAAACGAAACGGATTTTCCAATCATTAAGTCATTCACCTGTGGCTTGTGGCACTCTATCTCTTAAGTATTTTGTTTATGTTGTTTTCGATGGCTTCAAAAACTCTACAGGATTAACATTATGGTTTTTTAACTAACGTATTTTTTAAATAATTTTAATTAAACTTCAAGACACATTATTGCGTTACACTGCGATAACGAAGTGTTAAAATCTTTTTGTCCGAAATAATTTCGTGAATCCGAAATTACAGTAATTCGCTGCGAATACGTGACCGACTTCCGAGGATTTAATTACAGAGATCAGCGACGAAACTTACGTCTCATGAATAATTCACGTGCATGCTGCAGGTAACCGCATCGTTCTTTACCTTCGGCATCCGAGTGAGGGCATCAGGGATCTCCCATCTATTCGATCTGAATGGCCATCATTAAGTGTTTAATCGAGCATCGGATACGTCGCACGTCACGCGCCGTATTCACAGTGCGGCCGGTGTGTGTGTGCGTGAGGCGCGGCGCGGTGTGCGTGGGCGGTGCGCACGCGCTACGGCGGCGTATTTACACCGGCGCCCCCTACCACTGCCGCCACTCATGCGCCGCGCGACCTGCTGATCACACGTGCACCCCACCACTGACCGGCGCGGTGACCCTCGGGAACCACCATTCCGACTCCGAACGACGAACCGAACGGTTCCCATTATGTGCCAGTGATCGGACACCAGTGACAAAACTCAAGTGAAGTGACTTTCAGCACGACGTGTGATGTGCGACTGAAGAGTGTCTTCGAGTAGTGTTTACAGCCGCAGCCTCAGCCGTTTAACCGAAAATGTAAGAATGTGTTTTAGAATAATTGTATGTGCGTGAGTCTAGTTTGACATGGTGTGACGCCAATCATGCATCCAGCCAGCGGGTCCCCGACCCAGATCTCACGGCGCAGCCGGCGGCAACAATACGCGACTCCAGAAACAATGCAACTCGTATCGCGACACAATATTAAAGTCAAAGTTTCACAGAGACCAGCCTTCGACGCGAAACTCAATGACGCGCAGAAACACCTGTGAGAACATACAAACAAACGTTTCAGCATTTTGCGGTGAAGCCTTCACGTTTACCATTTCTAGAATTTATGTTTAATCACTAAGTGCAATCGATTTCTATTGTAGGTATATTCCACAACATCTTTTGAAAATAATTGTTTCGAATAATAAACTACATAAACAAAACCCACACTTTGTACCTGATTAATGTTATTTTGACGTTTCCGAAAATTACGCGTAGGTTTGCCACTATTAATAAATCCGTTTGTAGTATAAAGTAATGGCGTTTGTGACAAAGGCAGTAATATCTCATTCACGCTAATCGGCAAAAGCTAGCCGCGTGTATCTCAGTACCAGTGAAATAACGCAACAGCGTCTATTATAAATAATAACAAAAGAAATCGGGACAAAAACTTAACTATGTATTTCTCAATCGACAAAAAAAAAACTGCAATAATGTCTAATCAGCTTTCTACGGATTCGTTTCTAGTTAGTAAATTCTACAAATAAGAAAGACTTGAAAACAATAAAAATCTTAGATCGAACTACGATTCTCGCATACTGCAAAAAACAATGAAAACACTTAAGTACCAAATACCGATAAAATTTTGTGGCCTATCCAATTTTTTATAAATTGGAACACGTAATATATCGTTGATAGCAACAATCATAACAATTCTAGAACAAACTGTAACATGGTCTCAAATACGGAATTACCTTCGCTCTAAGTAGAGGCCTAACAATTCCCTACCTAATTGAATTTCCACACTCCGCGTTTTGTGGAATTAGTCATCATCACAGAAGGTATTATTTGTAATTGTTCTTATGATAATTTACCGATTCGATCGTCAAACTTGTGATCTTCGGGGAAATCCGTCTATCCGATACGGTAGTGTTAAAAATACCAATGATGTGCGTAATCTATTAAAAATATTCACTCATGTCATCAAGATAACGGAATATCAAACGCAGACGTACGTGGATGACATGATAATTAATACATAGCTCTGTCAACAAAATTACGTGACCATTCCGAATTCCATTGACCGAATCAACCCGGCGGCTTTTCACTGTTTATATCACGTAGTACTTACGATTAACTTTTTCATTATTGCTTAGAAGCTACTGAATCCAATGCGAAAATTAATTATGGGAAAACTCATAATTTGCATTTGAATGAGTTGTTAAACACTGACTCTGCAAGGACATCAAAAATTGCTCATAATTTTGCATCTTCAACTACTGATGCCCGGTCGCGGCAGATGTATTTATTTTTAATTTGACTTGTGCAACCATCTTAAACATAACAAGAACTTCAACGAACGTGTCAAGCTTAGTTAATTGATTATTGTTAGAATAGAAAGCTAGACCTATCATAGTCTAGAATAAAGTGCAAGGAGTAGGAAATGATATCCGCGGTTATTGGTGTACCGGTGGAGATTGCGTCATGTAAGACGATAAATTGGCCTCTTCCGATCGTTTCTACTATAAAATAAAAGCCAATGGTAGACGAGAGCCTTCGCAAGTCTAACATGCTCGTGACATAACACTGTAAACACATGCACTAGCAATCAAGCCAATAGTTCCTGATATGCACGACAAGATTTACTTAAAAGCTTTCGAGATCTTAAACAAACAAATCGTCAGTAATTGACAGCGTTCACAGTACTTTAGCTTTTCATAAGTCGTGAGAAAACAACGAGCAATTATAAAAACACGGATGTGGAAAATAAATTTGATAGTATTTCTGTATATCCGTGAGTAAAACCAGACAGAGGCGTTAAAAATGTTATCAACGCCATTGTGTTAGATTGAGATCGTGATTAATAATATGTCGGTCCGCTAAATTATTACCGAACGTGATCTGGTCTCTTAACCTTTGATCTAGAAGAAAACATCATTAGCATATTGAATATTAATAAGCAAGCGGTCATAATGTGTCACTACGATTTAAATTATTAAAAGAATAATAATATAAAAAGATGCCGCAAAAGCTGGCGAGGATTATTGTTACTTGTCTACTAAAATATTCCAACAGGTGTTAAAAGTCGTATTCGCCAATTCAATACAGAAGTTTACGGAATAGTTTTGGATTTACGAATTGCACATTTAGCTGAACATGTAGAGTAAATTCAATTTGATGCTTGTATTATTGACAGGTATCAAAGATCAAGGTTCGCGATAATCGTAATGAACAATGAATAAGAAATCAAAAAGGCATCAATGTAGCTGTAATTCGAATTCCCTGTAAAATTATTTGCGATGACACGCCGCATTCTGAATGCTGTTCACCTTCTGTAACTCTTGCTTTATTAATGCTCAAGCTGCAAACTTATCGTGAATCATGAAGCTAAAAGGAGAAAAGCTAAAATTAATTCTGAAATCGCGTAATCTGATGAATTACCGTTTTCAAATCGTGATATCAGAAAAGAGGACTCCGACTCTGACAAGTCAACGAATATGGTTGATTTTTAAATTATTCTATACTGATTTGCTATTAAGAGCACGCACTGCGATGTTGACAGTAGTCGTGTAAATTGTTTAAAAACATTCACTTCATTTATCTATGGAATCAAGATGATTTACATGCGATAATAATAAACACTAGCTTACGTCAGCGGTCAGAGCGTCCGATGACAAAAAACCGCATCCGGCTCGTATAAACTCAGTGGAATAGCAAAAAGGAGTACTGGCTCTAAGATTAATAGTGGTTTCGACTGTTTCGTGAACGGGCAAGGTCTGTGAAAACGTAGAGAGTAGATAACAATTGTAATGTCAGTTCTGTTTTCGGCGTGTGGCAACGCGATTGTCGCGCGCTGCAGCTCAAACAATAGACGCGATAAGTGCGATTCGTCGCGCGCGCATCTCCAGCATCAGGTCTCTAATCACCATGACCGACGCGTAATAACCACCTTTGTCACAAACTAACGACGTGTGCACTCATTTAGCGAATAACATTGTCTAACCTTCAATATAATTGCTTTGGTCAATGATCAGATAGCTAAACGACCGTAAGAGTAATTGCCCAAAAAAATTACAAAATGCACTATTAAAATATGCAGCTTTTCCTCGCACGACTCCGAGCGAAGGACTCGGGCGCAATCTAAGGTTGCCTATTATCCGCCACGCTCCGAAAACCACCAAAAGGTAACACCAGAACAGCGGAAAAATTTTGAAACTTGTTGCACAAGACGCGCTCATATTAAACAATACACAACTAACTAATAGCGACGATTATCTATCTAAAATCAGTTAATTGATGTTTACCTCACCGCAACAGGGAGCGCGACGCCCACCGCACCGTTCCGATTGAAACCTTTCGGTCGGCTAGCCTCACCCAGTTAAAGTTTCAAATATCTTACCTGAAACAAAAGAAATAAAAGATTAATTACTGATATCTCGAGACACGTCGCATTCGTTATATTCAAACATGTACAGCAGTGATGAGTTCAAAATGTTAACAAGCCAACGTTGAGCCGTTGACACGTACTTACGTACGAGGAATGTCATGCTAAAAGTAAAATTTCGAGATGCGGTAATAACAATTACGGACAGATGACATGAGAACTAACAGCGGGCATTACACGGAAGATTACGTGGCTACAGTAACACTGGATAGGACCACTTTAAGAAATTACGAAACAAAGAAACAAGAAAGTTGTAAACTGACATAGAAACGAAAGCGCGCTCATAACAAAGCGTATCACGCAGCGGGTCTTTAACAAAAGCCGCATCTGCATTTTAAGAATCTTGAGAACTGTTCGAAGGTATAAATCGCCTTAATTGTCTGCCATTTACGTCGGCTCGGCTTTTATGGCTTAGTAGTAGTAATAACTAGACCACTTCCTGTATCTTAAGAGTCGTTTAATTCCATATACAGCTATGCTGCTGGATAGACCTATTGAAGATTTTTGAATATTTCGATCAAAGATAAATGTTGACAGCGATACAATTTAAGATCAACAAGCGGAGATATTTACTAATTGACCCGAAGGTTGCAAAGGTCTCACACTCAAGGGTGAGTTTCCTTTGTGTCTAAAAAAAATGTGTTTTCTTTGATATATTATTTAATGTCAAAGTATCGGCGAACACTTGGGCAGTAATGCTTAGCCAATTGGTTTACCTTGGGAGTCGTATGATACGGTGTTATAAATCACATAGCCTCAACAATAGGGCATATGACAGAACGTGGTAGAGGGAATAGTTTGAAATATTTCTCGAAGTGGCCCCGAGACGGCGCGTGCGCAGTGCACGACCGCAACCAGTCACAACTCGAGGAATCAGATCATTTTTTTACGATGCGACCTTAAAATACCCATAACAATATATTTGGTGCTGTAGTGTTTAGGAAAATAATCAAACAATCAAGCTTTGCAATTAAGTACTAATAATTAGTAAAATTGTGAAAGAATTTTAAGCAAATAGTTACGAAATTGTATTTATGTTTCTGCAACTACACACAAATGTGAGGTAATAACAACGCATTACATTTGTATATTTTAAATCTGATAATACAAATTAGAGCTAACAAGATGTAGATGTTATAAAAGAGTTCCCACATTAAAATGCAAGGCCGCTTTGGAACTATAGAGGCGGGTGTATGCTTATTGCTGAGAGAACGTAGTATTGATGACATAATGCAGCTAGACGAGATGACCCTAAAGACCTTAAACTGGTTGCAGTTGCAGTACCTGCAAGATGGGGTCGCCTTGGCCTCGAACGGCTAACGTATGCACCAAACCATGACACTATTAGCACTTCTGAGATTCTATAGCATAAATGGCAAACTCGAGTCGGCATTTATAGCATCTAACCTTTTACGCAGAAACATCCTAGTCGTCTTACCAAGTCTCATCCAAACCAACATACTTTGTAACCGATACATTAACTCTGATACATGTAATTTTATGAGCAATCTATTCTAGTAGCTTTAGGCGATTATTTCATTAACTTTAATTCATCGTAACAGCTGTGATCATTAATAACGGAGTGGGTTATGAAATAGTGATCGATTTAAAAATAACAATAAAGTTGAAATCGAAACAATGTGGAACCATTAATTTTGGGCATAAACAAAAGGTTGGTATGCACGACGCTGCGGATAATAGTAATGAGGTCGTGCATCAATCAGGACGGCACGCGCCGAATGCGTCTGCGTATCTGCAGGGTTATCGACGAGCAATTTAAATTTTATACATCTTTAAAAGTCATTGTTATTTAAGAAACTTGCAATGACGCTAATCAAGTTAGTAATTTTATTTTTAAATTAACACTGCAATGGTATTTAAAGACAATACACATAAAACTAGACGTAACGATAAATCGGCGAGTCACGCCTCAACCCTAATAGTGCTAATGATGCGTGCGCGCACTCTATTACCATTTCGATCTGGTTACCTCCGCTGCGGTTCTAAATCTTTTTAATATAATGTGTGTTCGTGGCACGCGCCCGTTATGCGATGATAGTCATATTACACTTTTAATATACGCGCCATGTAAGGACGGAACATAATGGTAGAATTTGTAACGCTTGGGGGTTCCAATGCCACACTCAGCGATTCGTTTCAGTTGCGAAACGCCACGAATAAGGCGACAAACTAACTAGCTTTATAATTACACGAGTGTTCTTATGCTTTCGAATATAGAGGTCAAATTGGCGTGTATCGTAGGGTTAGTATTTATTGATTATCGGTTGAACTCATTCTTATTGATTGCGCAAGTTTGTCGTTTATGTCTGGCGGACAAGTGCGCCCCGGCATTAAGGAGTGGCTAACAAACGGCGTTGCCACAGGTTATAACTAGCGGTAGGCCGTAATAAATAAACATAGGTAGATTTCCGTCGTTCCGTAAACTCAAGGAGATCAATGCATGCAATTACTAGCTAGCTGCATAGGCCTTATTTTATGTAATTACGAGAATTACCTAGCCTTCGTTTGTGTTACGATAACTAACTATATTGCTTAAAGTCAGTTCAACACATGAATGCTCAGTTATTATCGATAGTGAATTTCGCATGATTCTGTTTAATTAGGTATGTTGTTCTCGTTCTGTTGCTCGATTTATGGTTTTCAAAAACTTTAGGGAAAGCGTGAAACTCGGTGAGCCGAGCATATCCTGGTGGTTGAATTCGTTGGCAGACAAAGGCCGATGGAAAGTCGCCTGCCGGACGAGCATTGAATACAAATCGACAACAATGCATCACTTGAGCGTTTCCCAACACTGTCTTAGTGTATCGAGAACGCAATGAAAGCTTACGAATTTAAAGGATTGAAAGCGCAAATTGCTTATATTGAAGGGCAGAAGATGTCGCTTGCGGAATTTTTGACATTTAGTAAACTAACCTTTCGATATGTTTAAGTCATGTTCCATCGTGCATATTGCATACGATGTGTTTGATAAATTAATATTCTTGTTCAAAATGTTACTTATTTTTAAATCGTGGCCAATATTATTGTGACTATTGTGAGTACCGCGACACTCCCAACAAACCACTGGTTTGTTAATCACGTTTTGTACTGACCGCAAAAAAATCGGGCACCTTGCCGCAGCAAGGCCACTGACTTGTCTTAGTTTCAATCGCTCATGTCGGATAATTACGAAAAACAATGCTGGAAACATTATAAGTAGTAGTCGCTTTGTATCGAGACAATCGCGACACAATTTTTACGAAGGCTAACTAGGTACTAACTGGTAAATGATAAAACGAGAGGATGCGCCGGGCAAATGTCGATTAGCTGAACTTAAGGTTCGAACGGTGCAGAACGTTGCAACATAATGCAACGAGTTATTGATGTACTGTCGAATAAACTGTTATCTAGGAAAGCAAACAACTGGTGGGAGTTATGCAACCATTGCCCAACGGACAGCGGCGTTGAACACAAACGTTTAACTAAATCAAGGTTATTTGGACTCACGTGACAAAGGCGATCTATTTCCCCGCGACTGGTAACTGTAATCGATACTAAATAACAACATCTTTAATCGATTGGCAAGCGGAGTGCGGTCAACCTGGCAGTTGCCAATTAAAATGTCGCTGGAGTGCAGAGCGCGTGCGCAAGCCCCGGGTCGCCTGGTACACTTTCGGTGCATAGTTTAGCCCAATTACAAAGCTCGGCGAGGCTTATCGAAAGCAAAATCGAACTAGTTAGGTGGCCATGCCTTTCACGGAGCCCTGACACGCCCACCGAACACCGGCGACTTTGCCTTCACTGCCCTAACGTTCTGCAACTGCAAGAACTATTGTAGTTGGATCGACATTATTTCGTTAGACAGTTCCACAGCGCTTTCCTACGCTTGTTCGCTGATGACCTATTTAGCCGTAATCATAATTTATAACGTCATTTCAATTTCACACGGCAGGTTTGTCACATCCCACCTACACGGCTTGCAACACCTAAACTCGACAACATTGTATACAGACGCGATTATGGACGCTCAATAACCGTTTATAATAAGAACGTTGTTTCGTGATTTCGCGCGGAAGATTACATTGCGACGCCTCGTGCTGATTAATTCTGAAAAAATATCCGATAATCATTGCCAAATATATTTCGTTAATTGTTGCAATGGAGATGAACATTTTTCTAGCAGAATGAGAAGTGGCTTAAAATAAATTCGGTAAGGCCGACAATTTTTTCGTATTTAGGCTTCGCGGCCTTCCTGTGTCGCTGACATTATTCGCCATTCAATTTCCAATTAAACGGTTGATTCTCAATGCCGTCGGGTCGGAGGTGGTCGCGCAGTAAAACTTGATAAAAGGCGGGTGGTGGCGCGCGGCGAGCCAGTGCCCGAATTACTGCCCGCCGCTTTTGTCTCCGCGGACCTTTCACTTCGCTCATGACCGCCCGCGCGAGTTTTAATAACAAAGACAGCCCCATTTAGATAAGTTTACCCGTTGATGTGTAATATATTTTGTTTCTTTTTACAAAATAATTAATAAATGATGTTTTCTAAACTTTCAGATGGTAAGAGGGGCGGCGTTGGCGCTGGTGCTCGCGCTGGCGTGCGCGTGCTGTGTGCGCGCGAGCGTGCTCGTGCCTACCTACGTGCTGCCGCCTGACTCGTTCGTGCGCGACCAACGCAGTCTCGGTTCGCCTCCGGACTCGGATCCCGCTGAATCCCGAACGATCAAGCGCCTCATCGGCGGACACATGAAAATCAAACCCGACAAAGAGTATGGCACCGCCAAAAACTCAATATATTTCGAGGAGAAGCCGTCGAGCGGCAAATTCAATGGCGTTCTCGCGCCGGACCAGTCGGGCGGCACCGTAGGATGGAACCAGGGCATCTGGGACGATGGCATGCTCATGTCGAGTGCGGGCGAAGGAAAAGAGGCGGTCAAGAAAGAGGATGACGAGGAAAAGAAAACGCTCTCTGACCAAGTGGCCGAGGGCAAGTACGGTCTGATTCAGAATGAGATTTTTTCCAAAACACCTAAACGACCAGGCATTGTCAGCTACGAGCCAAACTCAGAAACGAGAAATAAGGATAACCTTCAGACTCTTGGAGGTTTGAAGAAAGACGAAATATGGCTTGCCGAGGACCATTTGCTGGTGCTCAAGGGAGGCTCATACCCTGAACGCACAAAAGAGAGCGAGCGCAGACCGTGGCCGCCCATAGACGACTACGAGGCGCCTCGAAGGCAAGTAAAGTTACCGCAGAAACCTAAAGTGCCACCGCCCTTTCCAGTACGACTCACCGACGACGGACCGCTCGTCTTCCTCACACCAAATGGTAGTGTCCCTGCGGCCTTTTTCCCACCCTACCCTGCGGGAGAGGGCGAAGGCCCTCTACCTCCTGCGCCATTCCCCTTCGCGCCGGGAGCGCCCTACGCCCCGGGTGACTATCAGGGAAACTCTACTTCCGGGGGAGCGCCGTTGCCAATTCCTCCGTTCCCATTCCTACCCGGGAATGTGAGCGAAGGACCATTCCCTTTCCCTGGATCCATGAACGGCTCTTTTCCAGAAGGCTTTCCTCCGGGCGCAGCGTTTCTACCACCACCCAGCAACCAGACCGACCTGTACGACGAAGACGACCCTTCGATCTACTATCCGCCGCCATACAATTTTTCCTACCGCGCGGATTACAATAACAGCGTGCCAGCGGGACCACTAGTGCCAGGAATCATACTACCGCCACCACCGGATTTCTTTGCTCCAATGGAAGAGAAACCAACTACAGAGACTGTTAGAACTACAACGAGACCGACGACGGTACCGACCTATACTAGGTATAAGCCAACGGTAAAAACGACAACGGCATCGACGCCATACCGCAAGTATATGAAGAGGCCCACAACTACTACTGAACCACCAAAGACCACCGAAATACCGACAACGATAACGACACCACCGCCCGTTGAAATTGTAACCTCAAATGTTAGAAAACCACAACGTATCCCATCTAGAAACCCAGTTAGAGTGCACAATCTCCCAGATGAAATTACAACAAGACCAAAGACGGAGAAACCAGTTTACAAGACTAGGACAAAGGTTACATCAAAACCAATTTCTGTATCTGTCATATATGATTATCCGGAGCCTGAATATACTCCAAAAACTCCAACAACCTCAGAGAATCCTTACATCTTGTACGACGTACCTGACAAGACACCAAATGTAATCAATGATGTAGTAACGTCGACTCCAGTGCCATTAAGAGCGTACTATTCCAACGCGAACTCTCAAAACAATATCCCTACAACCAAATTACAGCCTGTGTATCAAAGAAAACCGAATGACAACGCTCTGGCTTCTTTCTATTTCTACGACGAGCAACCGAAAACGTCACCAACCCCAGCTACTTACTTCGATGGGCGCAACTATTACAAAACAGTGCAGTCAAATCCGTCACCATATCTTCAGCAGAATGTTAATCCACAGTCAGGTTTCGCTCCCACAGTGGATGTAGCATATGGAGCAATCGATCAAGCGGATGCGCTTTTCTTATGGCCACAGAAACAGGGTCCACGTACTTTAACTCAGGAGTATTTTAGTATCCAAAAGCCGAGACCACAACCCGTATATGTCCAGCAACCGAAACAACGACCAGAAACGTTCTACCAACAAATAGCTGACATTCAGCAGACGATTGAACTGTTCACTACTAAGAGGCCGAAATCTTATTCACACAGACCATACGCACACAAACCTAAAGCTATCACATCGCGACCGGTCTACCAGTTCAGCTATCAATCTAACCCGAGGCCTGAGCAAATATCATTCCGAGCACCAAAATTGGATCCTGAACCTTTCCGACCAATGGTGAGTTACAGCAAGCCATTCAATCTTCAAAACGATTTTAACGCAATCACACCTTCGATTCAGACAGGCTATCAGCAGTACTTGATCGAAAACGTGCAAGTGACGACCGAAACACCCACATCGAGTAGATTCTACCCTAAGACGAAAACACGAGACGAGGACTACGACGATGCTCAAAAAGGTGTGCGACCGAAAGGCAACAGAAATCATATACCGATCCAAAGTGAAAAGCCCGCAGTGCACCACGTGAATAGATATCCAAACACGACTCCGAACCCGATTAGCCACGGGTACTACACTAAGCAAGACGAAAGGTACCTTGACGACATCACAAAGAACTCATTCGATATATTCGGGAAGAAAATAGAGGACAGTACACACGACGTAAACGGTTTGGCTGTGACAGCGCCCCTAGAGACAGTGAAGACTCCGATCGATAACAATATTAATCTTCAGTACGCTTACGAGATCATCGAGGACGCAAGGAGACAAGGAGAGAACCCCCCGTCTTTGGACAGGGACACTCTGGTCAACGACCGTCTGCCACGACCGACGATCGACCCCGACAGCGAGCCCGTCCCGATCCAGGCCCAGTCGCAAAGACAGTCGGAGAACCCGAACCCTCCTTCGCTGCTTCACGACACGGTAGTGAACGACCGGTTTCCGCGTCCGCCGATCAACCCCGACAGCGAGTTCATACCCATCGCGAACCCCGGACGGCCGGCTCAGTACAGGAAACAGGCACAGCGGCAGCGGTTCGCTGGTGAGCAGTACGATTTGAACAGGCCGTCGTTGGCGGACGATACGTCGGTGAACTACAAGAGGCCGCTGCCTCCTGTGAACCCCGACGCGGAGTGGATAGCGGCGCCGGTGAACGCGGCGGGCGAGGGCCGGCCGGGCTCGTTCGTGTCGTACCGGCTGCCGGGCGAGGGCGCGCACGTCTACTTCCTGACGCCGCAAGCCGCGCAGGCCGCGCAGGCCGCGCAGCCGGCGCGCGAGAGGTACCGGACGCCCGGCTACGGACGGTGAAACCGAAGCTCTAGTCTGAACCGTTGACGCCGCGCACGCGACGTACCGTGTAAATATAAAGCGCAAATGTGATGTTTTAAGTGTCCTAAGTAGTGTAAGGTACGAAAGACTAGCGGGTCGACCGCATTGCCATAATATTTAAATCGCGACTTTTTGTATTTTGTTATTAGCGATGTTGTTGAGAAACAAAATGGACGCTTTGCAATCGATGAATTATTTATTAAATTATTTTAAGAGACTGTGGTGCGTGCATAATGATAGTTAATTTATTTGTCAGTATTCTCAATGAACTCTCAGGGATGATGTGATGTGATATGTGAAATGATTGTGAGCATTGTTGTAATGAATAAATAAAGTAACGTGTGTTACTGTATTGTTATTTAAACAAATTAATCATTGTGATTTTGTATTTTATTAAACAAAGAAATGTAAAATAAAATCTTAAACATTTTATTGTGTTTATTTGCTAACTCCTTGGTCAACCCTGATATTTAATATCGAAACAGTACCCACAAAACAGTAATTGACACCGAATTAAAGATTAGATCACATCGACTTGTCAAATAGTAATAATTTGTGACCCCGATCTGGTTCAATAGCCTACTTGTGGTGTGGACTGCTGTGGTCACAAATGTCAGGGCCCAAACAAAACAAGGTGACAATGCAAGCTTATTCACGATTAACAGTAAGGAAGTAAAATTAAAGGCGTTAAAAGTGACAACCGTCCATGACCTTTTTCCTTACACACAAATAATACAACTATGTACATTGTCGAGTCAAGTAATGTTATTACCAGAATGAAAACAAGACTATAATTAACAGTTTAGGTTAAGTGGTAATGAATGAGCCATCAAATCATACTCCAAGTCTTCAAGCAAAGGCACGCGCTGTTCGAAAACCACTTATAATATAGAAAAAAAAAGGAAAACAAGTATTTTAATATTAATTAAGCTCTTACAAGGCTATGTTACAGAATTATTAGATGATCATTGTCTAAAACAACAAATAATTAGACATTTGAAGCAAAAGAAACGAATTAGGTAACGCAGTGCCATCTATTGGATTTTCAACGTTTTAAATGAGACCTTAACCTGCTTCAGATTCTTTATTCCGAGAGCTAATGTTGTTAAACCTGATTCATTAAACTCGATACTCTCGACTCGACGACGACGACTCACTAGCATCACAGTCACAATAGAAATACAAACTTCGCCTACAAACCACTCACCGACTGATATTAACATTTTGAATATAGGGTTCGTATGTTTGTCGTCGAACGCTTAAAAAAAAAGGGACAAGGGGTTCGATACTCGATTCGTTCTGAAAATTATTTGTCTGAACGGTTTGGCTCTGGGTGTGCAGAGAGGTGCCCCTAGCAAAATTAAATATCTGGTACCTCGTAACACACGGATGTTAATAACTAGACATCGGATTATATGCACTAACAAAATGCCAAAATATGCATGTAAATATGCAATAAAAAAGACCAAAATATGCACTAAAAACGATTGATATGCCTAAAATATGCACAATACAAAACCAAAAAACCTTTATTATTTTTATATTTAAATCAAAGAGTGTACAAAAAAGCGAAATTCTCTTAAAATAAAGTATAGTTTTGATGGCAATATACAATTAAGTATTTTTACAAATTTTCGAGCGCAAATTTGTGACGTTTGTCACCCAGTATCGATTTGTACGCCGAGAATGACCTCTCCACATCAACTGTCATCATTGGGCAATATTTAAAATTTGGCGCCATTTCTGGAGATACCTGTTCAGGCAGAGTACGACCTGTGATGTTGATGTAGCCTATAGTAGTAGATGTAGAAATAATGTTATACTTAACGAAATATGCACGGTTTAATAAAAAACCTAAAATATGCACTAACGCCGTAATTAAGGAGTTTTATGCATTTGCATATGCAAACATGCAAATGCATATAATCCGATGTCTATTAATAACTAATGTTTTTTCAAGATAAGGGTTTTGTGACTCTTTACACGACTTCACTGTTGACTGACACTTAAAGTGATGTGCCCTAACGTAATCCAATGGATTCTTTTTTAAATCGAGAAAGTTTATATAGATAATTTATGTAACCTTTTTTTAAATAAGAGGTAGACTGCGATGTTTTACCGCCAGATTACCGTATAAAGTTTTTGACAAGCATTTTTTGCTTTTTTGTCATTTTACCAAATAACAAAAACTTTACGAAAAACTCAACAAAAACAGTAACAAAAGCCAAAACAGGAATTACGCGAAGCACAACGAAAACACCGCACCGCATACAAGGCAGACGCTTTCGTATTGACGTCAAGGCGGAAGTTTTAGTGTCGACTGTGTATTGTAGATCCCTATAGGTTAACTTTCCGTTTTACGCATCAAGTATTTAAAGGAAATCATATTAATTTATTTTTATAATTTATAAGCTATATTATTGGTTTGAAATTCTGCTTAGATTTTTAGAGGCAATTATTATTATGTTTTTGCAATGATATAAATATAAGTTTTTTTTTTTAAATATTATCGTAAGTAGTACTTGAAAGAACTATAGTATTGCACCGAATGTGGGTTCTGCCGAATATCGAATTCGGCCGAATGTTCTATTTATAGTATATGTGCCGGAGCCGAAGTTCGGCCGAAATCCGGTTAAACTTTGCGCGCTTTCGCCTGATGAACAGAAGAAGTATTTTTGAAGCATTAGAAATGAATCTCGAATTCGAACACGAAAACAATTCGTCAATGAAATTCATTTCTATTGCTTACGATTTTACGCATTTTTGAATCATTCGAAATAAATGTTGCTATCATCTTGAAATCTTGTAATTATTTTCGTTTTACGCAGAAAATATTATGAAACGGAATGCAAAAACTCATCGTTTTAAAAACCGGTAGTGAATCGCTTAAAACGGAACGTAAATAAAAAGTTTTTATGTCAAATTTCTGTCAAACATATGTTTATTTGTCAATGTCATTCTTCCGTACTTTCTACTGGTAGAAAACGAAAAACGAGTGGGTAGGACCACTCGTTGCAGAATTCACGGAATAAATTTTCAAAAATAGTGATTATAGGAATTCGCATGCGCATCTTGCGATTACGTATTCGGATTGGAATTCGCATGATTCAAAAATACGTCTCCAGATCAGATCGTGTTCGTTCCATCGCTTGTAATTTCACTTACGCGCGTCCCACCCTATCGCCCGAGGTCTTACACTTGTCATTTCGTTTTTTTAAATTGAACTTATTATTATATTTTTAATATTTGATTAGCAGTATGTACCCGTTGTTCAAAACTAAAATTAAAGTGAATTTAATATATTAACATATAACAACAGTAAAAGACAAATAAGAAAGAATGTTACCTTTCTGATGAATTGGATATGAATAATATTACCATTATTTTGTTTTATTAAATCATATTTACCTATTTATTTATTCATCAAAATTACTTATGAATAATAAAAAATATGTATATATATTCATTATCACACGTTACCTAATCACTAAAGATTTAGTCTAGTTTATATTTTTAATTACATTTCTTTCGGTTTCCCATTTTTTGTTCAAAAAAAATTTAACTATAAAAGTTCTGCAGATCTAAACGAAATTCGGCCGAACACGAAATTCGGCCGAACACGAAGTTCGGTAAATGTTGCCGAAAATACCGAAAAAAGTTTCGGTGCATGTTAAATAATTACTGATTCAGTTGCGAGACCATGACAATTGGTGTGTTGGCGCATATTTATATACACATTTACACGAGTATTAGGGTATAGCAAGCCGTGCACTGACCTGTGTCGGGCTCGGTGGTCTGCGGCGCGTCCTGTAGCGGCTGCGCGTACAGCCGCAGGTACACCTGGATCGCCACTCGTGCGCACCTGCCGGGGAATATACGAACATACTCACTCTACATTCTCGATGATTACGCTTTACAACGGCCATAAATACTATCATCACCGGGGATCGGAATTTATTTTATTTTATTTATTTAGGTCGCCAACAAGGTAACACTTTATATAACTTCGAGTTCTTTGTCATAATAATACATTTGCCTAGTATAAACTTTATTATAGGCGATAACAGCATGCACCGGAATTGGGTGACTATACAGGGTTATCTTTAAAACATCAACAACCTCCTAGGGGCCGATTCTGGTGCTTAAATACGATAACTTTTTCTATGGGACCAACATCGGAATCGCAAATAAAAACCACTTCCTCATACTAAGCCGCCGACCAGCTGACATCAGTTTGTATGAAGCAGTGAATATTTTTTTTAGGTTACCATGTTGGTCCCATAGAAAAAGTTGTTGTATTTGACCACCAGATCAACCCCTAGGAGGTTCTTGATATTTTAAAAATAACACTTTATTACCTGAACTTTGACAATAGTATAATCATAGACAATAGTATAACCATAGAAAATAGTGTTACCATAGACGATAGTGTAACCATAGACAATAGTGTAACTTTAGACAAATGTAACTTTAGACAATAGTGTAACCATAGACCAGCTAGTTTCCTAAAAAAATCTTATTAGTCCGTCAGTTGGACTAACAGAAAATATTGGACACATATTTTTTCTTTTCTCAATTAGACAAAAATTGATATAGATATAGCCCGTTAAAGTTCCGCGTAACGTCACGCCTTGCGACACTTTTTAGCAAGGCGTGACGTCACGTGCTCACTTTGTTGCGCTTTATCTTCGTAATTTTTTGTTTGATTGACAAAATACAAAATATGGGTTCCATATTTTTTGATAATCTAACTGACGGACTAAATAGAATAATCTTTTTTTGACCCAGGAAACTAGCCTATAGTATAAGCGTAGACAATAATGTAACCATAGATAACAGTTTAACCATAGATAACAGTTTGCCATAGACAATATTATAACTATAGACAATAGTATAACCATAGACAATAGTACATGGTCCGCACCTGAAGTAGAAGGGATGCGACCGCAGCACGTCTTCCAGCCGCAGCAGGCCGACGTACGAGCGCAGCGTCATCTTGCGCATGCAGTAAGAGTGGAAGTCGAACTGGTCCTCCATTATTTCAGAGAAATGCTGGAACAAACGGAACTCATTATTGATAATGTTAATGATAGTGAATGGATTTGATTGCGGCTAGAAAATATATATTTAGTCTATTAACAAGACACTCATGATAAAGATAAATCTAAAACTGATTATGCTTTTGCTGGAAAGGTCTCTCATTGACACAGAAGTAAAAATAGTATTCTCAATTTTTTAAAATTGAAAATTAAATCGCAAGATTCGCTTGCGAATACCTAGTCACTATTTCTTTAAAAATAATTCCGTTAATTCTGCTACAAGTGGTCCTACCGACTCGTTTTTCGATTTAACAGTAGAAAGTAAGGGAGATTGACAAGTAAACTGGATTTGTAACGCGGGTAATAATGAACTAGTCTTGCAATAAATGCTACTGATCCGGTAAAACTACGTACGTCTCATAACTGTCATAAACATGTGTTGTTGACACTGACATAATACCTTTTTATTCGCGTTCTATTTTTATACTTTTAATTTTATACCAATGAGTTATAGCATTAGGCTATATTTCTGATTACTAGAAGACAGTTGAAAGGTTTCAATTAAACCGTTCAAAAAAACTTCTTTTGACCCCGATTTAGAACCATTCGATGTTAAACTGACGGCCGGAAACCCACGGAACTGTCTAAGCGTTAGTAAAAAAAAAATGTTTTTACAATCACACCAATTATCCAAGCAAAGCACAAGCTTTGCTTGTACAAACTATGGCGACTAGATAACGGATAAACATACTTAAATATTTTTATAATGAACCATGACTTAGGTACAAATGCTCGTGCTCATCACACAAACATTCGCCCCTTGCGGGATTCGAACCCGCAACCTCTGGCTTTGTAGTGTCACGTGATCTGTCGGTTGTCAATTCACTATCGAAGGTTTCTGAATCAGGGTCCCGAAGAGGGTCGACACAGTGGCGACTCACCCTGTCAACCTCGTGCGCCTTCTTGAGCGCCTCGCCCCACTGGCGCTGCCGCTGGTAGGCGGCCGCCGCCTCCGTCTGGAACCACATGCACTGCATCTCGTTCAGGTTCTCCGTCGCCGGCACTCCTGGGTGAGGAATGTTTTGAATTAACACGATTTCGAACATTTTGCACACCTAAATAGAGTATGAATTTCTCCAACTGATCATCCGGGGGAAGATTCGAGGACGTCGAAAACTAGACAAACGTATAACCTTGGCTCAAGCATATTGGACAGTGGTACGAAATTAATGCCCTGTTCAGGGCCTCCGTGGTGTCGCTAACTCTGCGGTCCCGAGTTCGATTCTCAGTCGGTCAATGTAGAAAAATAACTTTTCTATATTGTCTCGGGTCTGTATTTGTAGTACCGTCGTTGTTTCTGATTTCTGTAATACAAGTGCTTTGGCTACTGACCATAGGATCACAGCAATATATGTGATATCGTCCAATATATTTAGAAAATTGGGTATAAAATAAATTTTTGAGTTAAAATCAAGAATACTCCTAAAATACAAATCAAATAATACTACATAATATCACCTTACTTATAAATAAGTAGATATCATAACTATTAAATATTGTACACCAATTAAGAAATATTCAATCCGTAGTATCGACGTGAATTTGTACTTTAGCGAACTTCTTTCACGAACTCACGACCGTCGCACTATGTATGTAGTACGTTTATCCGTTACTCAGTTTGGGACTAGATAATTGGTGTAATCGTAAAAACAATTTATTTATTTATACATATCGTGGGACCACTATAGTGTCATAGTGAAAGTATATATTGTCGGCGGTACGGCGCTAGCGAGGCACTGGCCTGAGGCTGGAGGGTTGCGAGGTTGCGGGGCTGCGACTCACCCTCCCTGGTGAACTTGGCGCACATGTCCTCGGCGCGCTTGACGTGCTCGGCGCGCAGCATGTAGCGGGCGCACTTGCTGTTCACGTAGCGGTCGGCCGTGTCCATCGCCTGCGCCTCCTCCAGCCACTGGTACGCCGACACGGGGTCGCCTGCGTGCTACGTACCACAGATTGAGTTACACGAGTGACTGCTCTGAGAGATATTTTGGATAATCGACAAATAGCTGACGAAACTATAAGGTCCTAATTTATTAGGTAATCATAGAAAGAGTTGTTGTGTTTGAGCACCACAATCAGCCCCTGAGAGGTTTTGAGTTGTTTTAGTAACACCTTTTCGCACTACGTCACCCCACTGTATTAAAACTTAATTTCCTCTGCCCTGAGGTTGTCTGGAAGAGATCGCTTTTGGCGATAAGGCCGCCTGATTGTACATAACTGTGTCTTGTGTGTAATAACCTTAATGTTTTGTGCAATAAAGTGTCTATCTATCTATCTATCTATCTACGGTAAATTTTCATTACTTTTGGGACCGCCGAAAGTCATATTCTCCTGCTAAAAAGTAACTACTCCTTTATGGGACTAACATCAAAATCTCAAAAAAGGCAATTTCTGTATCAGCTGATTGGTCATTTTGTATGGGAAATTGTTCTTATTTTAATTCGGGGTTGACCTTGAAGAAAAAGTAGTTGTATTTGAGCAATAAATTGTGACTTTTGGAGCTCCAAAACCAACAACATTTTGCTGTGTTAAGGTAATATGAATTACAATAGGCTAATTTCTAGGGTCAAAAAAAAATTATTCTATTTATTCCGTCAGTTTGATTATCAAAAAATATTGGACCCATATTTTGTCTTTTGTCAATCAAACAAAAAATTACGAAGATAAAGCGTATTAAGGTAAGCACGTGACTTTACGCCTTGCTAAAAAGTGTCGCAAGGCGTGACGTTACGCGAAACTTTAACGTTTGATTGAGAAAAGAATAAATACTTTCGTTCGATATGTACGTTCAATATTTTCTGTTAATCCAACTGACCTACTAATTAGATTTTTTAGGAAAAGAGCCCATTCGAACAAGTTAAATTTGATAACCAGATTGTGGTCCATTAATCAATACGGATGATGTACAGACAACAGCTCGTCAACCTACCACAAAACGTCAAATTTTCTCAATTGATCTTGACATCTATGTATCGGACTTCAAAGTTGAAAATCGGTTCAATAAACTTTAACTTTTTGGATTGTTTGACCTGCCTTTGACTGTACACAGAGAGAAGCATTTTTGTAATGATGTATTTAGTCGTCAGTAGCTAGAGGTTTACACTCCGAACTACAAGGCCATGCATTGTGTGTTCGAATCCCATGGGGCTCGGTTTGGGTCAAGTATTTATGTTATAAACATGAGCATTTGTACCTAGGTCATGGACGTTTATATGCATAGGAAGAATGTCTATTCGTCATTTTAATACAAGCTCTGTTTAGTTCAGAGCCAAGATAATTAGTCTGATTGTTGAAATAATAATTTATTTATACACAAATGTCTCATATAACTACAGCATATTACATATGGACATGACTTATTGTCATTCAAGTAATATTAGATATCTTAAGGAGAGACGTCTACTCGCGATACAATACATCTTTGTAGATTTGTTATTCTTATCTATACTAATGTTATAAAGCTGTTTGTTTGTTTGGTTTAACGCGAACGCTCACTAAAAGACATACCAAAAAGTTAGAAACATGCCAAACCGCAATGGAAAGAAGTATGCTCAGTATTAGCAGATTACAAAGAATTAGAAACAACTCTATCAGATCCTACACAAAACTAGTAGATGTTACCTATACGGTAAGGAAGCTGAAGTGGAAATAGACTGGTCACATTATAAGAGAGATAGAGAAATGGAACCTAAGCATTATTTTCTGGTACCCAAGAAATAGGACAACTAATCGAGGACGTCAATTTAGACGTTGGGAAGATGAAATTGGTTGTTCGACAGTTGCAGGGCAAAATATGGACAAGAGCAGCGGGAGACAGAACAAAATGGAAAGCACCGGGGGAGGCCTTTGCCAAAATAGGGCAAACGGAACAAGAAACCTAAATTAAAAATTAAAACTATGTAACTTGTAACACTTTATCCGAAATAAAGGCTTTATTATTATTGGTTTAACGCGCTAATCTTAGTAACTACTGGTTTAAATTGAAAAAAAAAAATTGTGTTGGATAGTCCATTTATCGAAAAAGTTTATAGGCTACAGAAAAACGTTACTGCGCTTTACATAGGGGGAGGGAGGGTCAAAAATCTTCAAAAATTGCGTTACGTAATACTTGAACGCCCCCAATAGGAGCGGAGCATCTGTGATAAATGTTGCAAAAACAGGAAAAAATATTTATTTTTAAGAGCTTTTATTGCGTGCGCTGCGTAAACGGTTAAAGTTACGCAAAAATCATGTATGACGGAAGTGTTCTCCTTTAGAAGTTCTAAAGAAAAGTCCGTGACAGCATATATCTTTTAAGGTTGACTCACTATAACTTATGGTAATCAAATTTGTTCTACAATAATGCATTATTTGGTCGTTAATAAAGACTTTAAGTGAACCCATGCGGGCGAAGCCGCAGGCGGAAGCTAATAAATCTACTAACCTTGTATATCCTTCCTTTGACAATAAACAGTTCTATTAACGTAGGGGTGTGTTCTATCGCAGCATCGATATAGTGCAGCGCTCTATCCGTATCCTTCTTGTAGTCAAAGTGCTGGGCGGCGTAGTAGTACGCCCACAGCAACGCACTGGCCGGTTGCTTTGGCTCGCTAGGGTCGGAACTAAACGTGCCCAGCTTTGTTAAGTTCTCTACGTATTGTAAGACTAGCTTTTCTATCGTGTCTGCTTTACTTTGGTCTGCGTATAGCGATCTGGAATGAGAAATATTATGATTTTAACTATGTAAAGTGAAGCTGGAAATATAATGTTTGTCGCACTTTATCAAATAATTTCAACGGCACACTAATTTCGACACAAATAGCCATCTGAGACCTCGTGTACTTATAGTAGAACAAAATCAAGACCTTTGACCTAGTGTTCTAATACTAAATTAAAATTTTCGATGCTTGATTATCAACATTTTATATTTTCATTAAAAGTGGTGACTATGTGTAGTCCGTAGTGGTAGCGTTATGTCCGTCCGTAGACATATCAATTATTATAATATTATTTACATTTGGTCTTTTCAGACATGCAAAAATCAAATATTAATTAAGTATATGTGCAAGGTGCACTAGCAATTAAATTATCAAACCGATGTAATAATACTATAAAGTTTCCATCTGCGGGACTACATTTATTTTAGTACAGTTGCAGCAGTCTTCGAGTTAGCTTGATCCTTTCTAAGAACTGAGGATGTCGTGTGCCATCAACCGTGATGTTTCCAAACGACATTTTTTAATCTTATACAGAGTTCACACTGAATTCCTTTAGTAGTTCGCCGGGTGGATCTGTGGCTCAACAGTGTGTAACCCTTCCGAACGACTCACTTAAGGCCACAATAGAATTTCGGAACAGCTAGTGTGAGGCAAATAAAGGTAAAATGATTAATAGCTGATTAATGATTTATGGGTTCTACATGATACTTAAGCAATATAAATACTTGAATACTTTTTTTCTTTTGAGGTCGACGGAATCGTCAAAATGATAATGTAGTTTAAGGCGCTGCGCAGACGACGAGGCGGGGCGGTCATTTTGACCGCGTCTGCCCGTCGATGCCCGCGACTGCTCGCGTCACGTACTCAACGAACACCGGTCAGTTCAGGACGACCATTCTAGTAGAGCGCGCGGCGTGGACTAAGCTAGCCGCTCCGCCCGTTCTCGCCGCCGCGTACCCAGCGGGCACTGGCGGCGCGGTCTTTTTGAGCACCGTGTGCGTTCCGTATACGATTCCCTTGGTTGTATCGTTCGCGGCGAAATTTTCCGCCCCGCCCCGTGCCGTCGTCTGCTCAGCGCCCAAGGGTAGCTAAGGCAGTGTGGGTACCTCAGGTCGACGAAGAGCGGCGGGATGCCCTTGTGCAGGCCGTGGCGCAGGTACTCGTCGGCCAGCCGCGAGAAGGCCACCGCCGGCGCCTCGTTTAGCTGCAGCCTGCGCGGCGCGATCGCTCGCGGGAACTCTAGCCTATACACATTATACAAAATGTATTACTTATTTCCCCATGAAAAAGAAAATGTTTATACCAAAATATTTATTAAAAAGTGCAAACAAATACCTGTCAATTATAGTGTGAGTCTTCATAAAGTGCACATATTAAAATTAGGAATTCTATGCTTAATTTAATCGACGGAAAACATATTAAAAAAATCTTTAAAAAATTTTAAAAAATCATTTTTAAAGTTTTTGTTTCCTACTGTGACCCCTGTGTAAAATGGACTGTGTATTTTTTAAACTAATTGATTTCTAACCATGAAACAAACCTAACAATAATTGTAAATGATAAGTCCTCTTAAAATTGAAATCAATGAAAAAAATGCCCTCAATCGAGAATTAAAATGTATTTTTGAACCAAAACTTGTTATTTTTTTTAAATTTCTTATCAAAACCTACTCTTAACTTTAAATTATTTTACATCAAATTAGCCATCTAGCAGTAAAAGTTGCTTGATTGTAACTAAACCACAATGTTTCATATCAAGTGTTATAGAAACCTAACCAACTGCCCCAATAATGAAATTGCACTCACTTATATACATCAAAGAAGGCCACTTTTTCATCAGGATCACTAAGTTGTTTAGCTTCTATAAGTTTCTGGTAATACATCACATTTTCAGGATTCCTCTTCAATAGATCCTCGTACACCGCTTCAGCTTCTTTGAACCTACAAAGAAATTACAATAATAATAATAAATTGTTCCCACAATCACACCAATTAGTTAGCCCTTAACTAAGCAAAGCTTGTACTATGGCGACTAGATAAAGGATAAACATATTTAAATACTTTTATGAACATCCATGACTTAGATACAAATGCTCGTGCTCATCACACAAACATTTGCCCCTTGCAGGATTCGAACCCACAACCGCTGGCTTTGTAGTCCGGAGCACAAACCAATACACCAGACAGTCAATAATATCATTGAAAAGTAAGAAACATTAAGTTTATTGAGGGTTAACATAACATACTAAGGCTCACACTTGCGCATCCCACGATTAAGGAATTCAACAATAACACAGCATTAAACATCATTCTACAGCTTTCAGTATGTATGATGTTGACAGAGACAGAATAATGTATTAATCCAGTGGTGCACAAGTTCATCTAAGTGTCAGTGGTTATTGATGATTATTTTTATATGTGTATGTTTACAAACTTCTTATTTAAAAAAAGGATAAAGGATATCTCGTTGCCGTCGGAAAGCCTTCTTATCAACTGGTAAAGGGCTAAACTAGCATTGCAGATTATACAATTGTTGACAAAAGCTATAGACTTATTCTGCAATTGACAACATCCAAGACATGGCTCATTACACACAATTACAATCATCATACTGTGAAATGAGCCATGCACACAACTGCATCCATTGTATGTATTGATATTTATATACGTAATTACGTTTGTATGTTAATATCAATGGATTAATTCAAACATACTAGCCTCTTTAGTTTCAAATAATATTCTCCTGAGGTTTCTTTAATTGATAACTTATCAAGAATTTGGCTTTGGAATTTCTGTAAATGCTGCAGAGCTCTCTCGTACTGGCCAGACTCTGCCAACACCATGTTCTGGTAAAGGAGCAGTTCCGAATGTTCATAATCATACGGCCCTTTCATCTGGTTTGTCCGGAACGCATCTAGGATGCTGTTCGCCATTTCATAATCACCTAGTAAGTGATAACTCATCGCAAACCCTATCCAAGAAGCTCTCTGTGTCGGTCTCAGCATAAACAACTGGTATCTGGTGTCCTGAAAAATATAGATTTGGTCTACTGTAAATATGATAAGTAGCAATTACACTAGCATGCAATAAAATTATGTCACAGGATAATATTCCATGCAACCTCCTCAAGACAATCTTTAGTAAGGTTTTTTTTTTCATTTAGTAATTAAAAAAACAGATGTCTATGTTACAAATAATAAGATTTAGATTGGAAAATATTGGACATCACATACATTTCTATGATTTTAAGGTGTAGCCAAAGGACTTGTGTTATAGAACTCAGAAAAAACAACATTAATGTAAATGTAGTAGTACTAAAAAAGCATTACAAGTTTCCACCAGTAGTTACCAAATCAATTGACGAGTAAGAAATTGCGATCAGAAATAAACAAAAGGGGGGAAAACAATAATCCAGGCCCTAAACTTATAGTACAGGCTCACAACTAAATCAGGTGACCTTTCAAACAAATAACAAAAACATATCAATTTTGTTTAATTATGCTCATATTTTCTTTTTTGTCTGATTTTTTTTAATTTTGTCAATCTAACTTGCATAGTAATTCACCTTGAAGACATTGGGCTCTATATTTGATTCACTTTTCGAAATAATTAAGAAAACAATCTTTTTTTTAATTGGTGTAAGCCTGGATGTTCTATGAGCCCCCCTGGCAAAAGTCATTGTCTGGTTGCCATATTTATTTATTGTAGGCTTTACTAACTGCACTTGACTAGCACATTTTTCTTTTGTTTTTTTTTTCACAGCTTCAAGGGTCTTTAGACCTGATTATAAGGTTTTAATTTCAACTCAATACCTCCACACGTTCCCCAGATAAAGGGTCTTGACAGACACACAGACAGACAAAACTGAGTGATCCTATAAGAGTTCCGTTTTTTTCCCTTTGAAGATTTTTAAGAGGTTGATTGAATTTTAGATTAATAATAAAAATTAGTATGAACTTAAAAAATAAAAATAAATAAGTAATGGCCTTATTTTATAGCACATGTAATATATAAGTAGATATCTCTTCAAGGTATGAAGTATGCCTATATACATCCTACAGCAGGGCTCAGGCCTCACCTCAACTATGAGGTGGTTATGCAAGGTTTGTTCTTTCTAATTTGTTTTTCATATCACTCACTTTATATCCTTCCAAATCTCGCATCTGGATCTGAAGCAATGATAAATCTCTAAGGATTTGTATATTCTCCTTTTCCCACTTGAGCGCATTACGGTAACATTTGATCGCCTCATCATACTTTTTGTCCGATCGTTGGAGAAGACCGTAGACATGCCAACATACAGGAGACTTAAGATCATTGCGGAGACCACGACGCACATATTCATAGGCTTCGTCTTTTCGACCTAAGCAATTTAGTGTTAACCCTTTCATAGCCAAGGTTTCTGCAAATATAAAACAGCAGATTTAAGTGGTATAGTTATTAAAACATTTTGTAATTATTCTTAAGTTAGTAACGCGAAATTTGAAGACTTATGCTCTATATTTTGAATCTAAATGAGCCTTACCTCCATGCTCCGCAAACTTGGGGTTCGACAATATTTGCTTGGCAAATTTCAAGCCATTTTTGTATTGTTTGTGTTCGTAGCAACGCTGAAAAAACACCCAGATTTATCATCACAAAGTGCTAACCTCTACTTATTATTAGATTCTACTCAAAGGGCGAAGACTGACACAGATAGTTGGCCAATAAATAATGTTAATTATCAATTCTTATCGCAATATAAAATACAGGATATCTACAGGCCAATTAGCATTTAATCATGCAATTAAGTTATTACAACTTCGGCAATGAAATGCAGTAAAAAATCGAGATAATCGCTATGAAGTGACAAGGTATACAAAACGAAAATGTATGTTTACTATGGTACTTACCAAAATTCTTTTAAAAAGAGCATTTTCTTTAGGCGGCAAAGGATTACTGGGTGGCATTTTGTTCAAATGAAATGAATCTTTGTAATATTTCACTAATAAATTGAAATATTTCTAAAAACCTCGTGGCTATAAACCAAAGAAGTCGATGAAGAATTGTTGTCTATGATTCTCTAAAAGTGGTCACGTGACCACCAGGCTGTGTTACCCGATGCAGCCCGATGGCTGTAGAAGAAATATAAATTACCAACAATGCTTCTCTTAAGATCTAGGATAAATACCCAAAGATGCTTCTTCTTCTTTTTTTTAAAATAGCTAATCTGCGTTGCCACGTTCGCCAGTGTCAAGTGAGTACAGTTTTTTACTTTACAAGTGAGAATTCTTGAGGTAATAGATATTAGACTACTTAAAGAAGCTTTACCTACTCAAGTTGAGCTGTCTTCGTAAACTCATCGTCATGCCAAAAAAAGACATTCATTCATTCATCGTTCTTTCCCTTTTTCATTCATAAAATTTTACGTACTTCACTCTTCCTTCCTTTTCTTCAGTCTATGGTTTCGCAAAAAAAATTGACAAATTCTGTTTTTTGTAGTATTTTGTGTTATAAATGTAAAAAAATATGTTATTAATTTAGTAAAAAGGTGAAAGACTTTATAAACTGTAAGGTGTTGTTATATATTTATCGGTGTTTATTCATTATCGTTCGTACCGACAAGATATGGGTATTGAAAACATGCGTCGTTGGCCTATGTATATTGTGTTCGCTGTGAGCATTTTACTCATACTTTCACTGTTCAATAGCTGGAGTATAGAGACTGAACTACGAAACAGGGTTGCAGAAATCAGTGCGCAACTACAGGAATGCTCAAAACAACAGACTTCGTGCATGGAGGAGTCACTCACACTCTTAGAGCAAAGAGACGGTTATGTGACAAAACTCAATGATCTAGACAAACAAAAAGTTAAACTTGGCGAGGAGATTTCCTTGTATAAAAATAAACTAGCTAAATCTGAAACTCAAGTGAACCGTACGATCATCGACATGGAGATGTGCAAGACTGAATTGCAGTCATTACAAAACTTACAGTTAAGTAAGACTGCGACACTAGATACTCTGCGACTCGAGAAAGACACCCTGACTGGTCAACTTGCTGAAAGAAAACAGAAGATAGTAGATTTAGAGAAGGAAATCGAAAGGTTAAAGGCTTCTCTTACTACGAAGAGTGCTGCAGCTGTGCCTTCGAAGATAACTCCTGCTGCTGAGCCTCCTAAGCTCAGCCCGGCGCTGAATGTGCACAATCCCATAAATGAACCAGTCCTAGACAATGATGCTAAAGAGGAGTTAGAGGATGTCAATGCTCTAAATGATGGAAATGATTTTGATCCACAGCTACAGTAAATAGTATTAGAGGGCACAGACTACACTGCCTTGCTACAGCAGTCGATCTAGTGATATGATATGTTGACTCCTGGGTGCCTAGTGCATGGTCTGCATTTAACCATCAACCATTACACATGAGACTGCCGCAGCAAGGCTATCTAGTGCGTCCCAAGCCTTAGTATCCTTCAGCCAATCTGAATAGATTTCTAAGTATATAATTAAAAATCTATAATCACATCATGTTTGATTCTAGTAGTTTTTTTACAATGCAATGTATACTGTAGGTAGGTTTTTGTTTGTGGGCCAACCTTGAAATACTGCATGCTGTTTTATTCTGTTAAAAATGGTTACTTTGTCATTTTAAGTATACAAAATGCACTTCCACATCTCACCTTCCGTCCTTTTAAATGCACGCTGTAGTTTATAGTTGGCCTCAATAAAGTTATTGAATTAATTATAATGTGATAAGGCCTATTGGTATTGGGAATTTATTTATTGACCGTGATATTGATTTATTATGTGAATTTTCATTGGTTATATGATGAAACTTATTTTAATAATGGTTGACTGACTCCATGGTTATGGATTCTGCCAATGCTGTCTATTAGTCTGCCATTCAGATTAGGCTAATCTAATTCTAAAGTGTATTATCTCGAACTCATATCTACAAATAATGTTTATTTAAGGAATAGTTTACAATTTGACTGCAATATTAGCAGAGACAGGTATATTCACCTGTTGTTTATAATAGAAGGTATTATATTATTACCAACTTCCCACGGTTATGATGTTTGATAAGAATAAAAATTAATTAAATATCGTGGTTGTTCATGAGGTACAATTTCTTATCAATAGCTATGTTAATCAATTTGTACTGCTTGTTTTATATGATATGATGCAAAGATAAAGCGCATCAAAGTGAGCATGTGACGTCACGTCTTGCTAAAAAGTGACGCAAGGCGTGACGTTACGCGGAACTTTAACGGGCTATATCTTCATCATTTTTTCTTTGATTGAGAAAAGAAAAAATATTTGTCCAATATTTTTTGTTAATCTAACTGACGGACTAATTCGATTTTTTTAGGAAACTAGCCCATTACTGTGTAAGAAAACTATTGAGACAAATTATTTTCTCTTTTTTAGGGATAAATAAAATGTTTCAACAATACCAAATTTAAAAAAACTAAATTTTTCAAACAAACAATCAAAAATAATGTTTTTAATCTTAAGATAATAATTTAATAAGTTTAGCTAACTTATGGGGCTAAAATCCCTAATTCCATGGATGTCTCCATGGATCCTCAAACAACAGGTTTTCTATTGTGACTAGGGTCTAGGCAGTTAATACTTACCTACCAACTTTAATCACCAAGTCAAGGCAGAGTACAAATATTATAAGTTATATTGCCATGAAGGTGCCACATGATTAGATGAATAGCAATAGATCTGAATGTGTTAAATTTATACTCTAACAAAAGCTTTTATTCAATGTTTACCATTTTTAACATGCATACTAATTATTTAATAACAATATCACAAAATACTCCATCAAAATGCTGGTTTATCTTTCATTCAATTCATGTATTTGGATGAGTGAAGTAATGATTAGTGCCAGCCATGTATAAACAAGGTGAAGCATGCTATAACTATGTGTACATAATATATATGTGTGCTGTCATCTGTCCTGTGCGATTTCAGCATAATAAGATAAAAATACAAGTTTTTACATTCTTATCAGTATAATGGATGCTTCACTTTTATACATAATGGTTTAGAGTCCATCTTATTCTGTACCTCCATTGCGCACATGCATTTATGCATTCTACATATTTTGTTAAATTAAGTAATTCCACTTCGAAACCATCATAAAGGTATTTTATAAAATATTTAATTGTATTAATGCTGTAATATTATATGCTCCAAAGATATGGAATACATAATATATAATATTACAAGTATAGAAGGCTCGCTTTCATACTAACAAGACGTTTTTACTTTGGACCTCTCTAGGTATATCACGTAACTTGTTTTTAGCCCCTCTCGCATCAGCACCAAAACACGATATGATATAGGAATATATCGACAGCAATTGTAAAAATATGATAGACATAGCCGCCATTTTGAATTTTTATAGAATCAGCGATCATAACATGTGACGTCACCGAGAACATGGCGGCTTTATCTACCATATTTTTACAGTTGGTGTCGATATATCGCTATAACATATCGTGTTTTGGTGCTCATGTTATGTATATTTGCGGGTTGCCCCGCCTAGTGGGCCTACAACCAGGTTAACGGGGAAAAAAGCCCGCTTCTTGTTGAAATTGCGTACTAAGTGTTTGCATAGAATTGACTCTTCGGTAGGTACTACATACCCATTTGTGCTATTGAGTATTCTGTGATTGTAGTATAGTCAACAACAGCTTATCATGTTCCCGGGAATCGAACCCAGGACCTCAGAGACGGCGACGTCAAGTTCAGTGTACTCGCCTTACGGCTCCGGAGTTCGTCAAATCAATCTAAAAATAGTACAAATCAATGTTTACTTTTCGATTGTTTTTTGCGCAACCTAATTATTGAATAAATAGTTTATATGAAAAAAAATTAAGGTTTTATGACTTTTATGGTTCGACTGTACTATAGTAAGCTCAGCTTAAAGTAGCGGTGCAGCGCCGGCGCATCTCAATTTCTTCAAACTAATTGGGATATTGACACCATTTAATAAATAATTCCGAGACACTTTAATTAATTTGTTTAGTCATAATTTTTAACTGTTTTTTAAAATAGATTTTTAATTGCTTTAAAACTAATAAATAGATAGTCAGTTGAGTTTGGTAAACAGTGACGTCACTGTCCGATATTGCCATACAACTTCTAAGGAAGAGGTACGTATTGACAGCTCATAAAAAGTATGTCAATTGATTGATAGTGTCAACTACCCTATTACGTTAAAACAGAACTGAATGGCCTTATAAAAGGCCATCTTTATTTTTTCTTATATTTTAAGCTGTGATCTTTTCTATTTTTGTGTAGCCACTATTTCAATTTTTACAAGTTATGGAACTATTGATATTGCAACTTAGTATTGAGTTGTTTATTATGATAAATAAATTAAGTACTTTATATCTTTGTTTTTTTATGCTATGCCTACTACTTTAAAACTAATTTATTTTTGCAAGAAGGCTTAAAACAACCCTTTTTACACGTCCCAATTTATTTATTTTACCCTACCACTGTTTACTGTGGTTGCCCCTCCAACCCTTTCGGTCATCCCATAATTATTATGGTTGTTACTTAATCATCTACGCACTGCTGGACGGATTTCGATAGAGTATTTAACACATCTATTAACTAATCTATATTTATAAAACAAAGTCTGGTTAGTTACACCATTTATAAGTCGAGAACGGATTGACCGATTTTTATGATCTATTTGTTGGATTCGTGTCCGCCCCGAATAGCAGAATAAATAATAAAATATCACAAAATTAAAAAAAACTGAGGCGGTACGAAGTTCGCCGAGACAGCTAATAAAAAATATAACAAAATATAATCTAAACAGTTTTTATTTTCGTCTTATACATTTCTAGCATAATCAAACAAAAATCTATCCATTCCATTACTTCACAAGTAATGACTATAACAACATAAAACTTAAAAATAGACATACATAATATTGTTACTTGCAAATCTCATTCACAATTCATGAACAAATCAGGTAGGTATAGTAAAAAGAGATTTATAGTATCGTGTGACACAGATAGCGACTTATAGCGACTTTTTAGTATATTAGGATAAACAAAAATATATGATTTTCCTAAATACACTAATGCGGTTTAAACTTTTCGTCTTCCAAAACCCGCGAATAGGTCTTTGGAAACAAACTTAATTACCTATTAAGTATACTGTCTTAAAAAAGGCTAGGACTCGATAAACTCCCATTGCCTTGTTTTGATGTTCGACTTTTTTATGAACCACAAAATGAAAAAGGGTAGATAATATTGTAAATTAGAGAAGTCGCACTCTGTGTTTAACAAAACAAAAGCATAATTGAAAGACAATAATCCACCGCACTACATTCCGCAAGCCTTTTACCGCACAGTTCGCATTATAAAGTTGGCAGACTTTTTGGATTTCGGAAGTTTTACCTCGTAAACTAGAAAAAAACATTACCCTCAAGGTTTACAATAACATTTTTCAAATTAAATCTAGTTACATTAAAATTAGGATAAAGCTATTAAACAATGTCAGAGGCATTGTGAAATTTAAAGTAGAAAAAATAATATAACAATCATGATAAGTATAGAATTAAAATTACCAAATTTTCCACCATCAATTAGATTCCTATCCTAGGATTACATCTATGTCTAATCTATAAAAAACTACACCTAGTGAGTAGTAGAAACTAAATCGGTGGTATATTGAAAAAATAATGGAAATAAAGAGATCTTATAGTAAATATAGGGGGTCTAATCAGAAGACGGAACTATTCATTACTTACACAAGTTATTCTGAGAACTAGCCATTAGCAAAAAAAAACACTAATAGATTGAATAAAATTCATCAGTAAAAAGTTTCATTCCTTCAAGTCCATTATAAATAAACTTAGGACAGAATTGCCATGCATCTATAGGCTGTGGTGGGCGACCTAGAATAACTAGACAATCTAGCTCTATATAGCAAATAGCTTTTGTCTTAACTTTGTAATCTGGTTTCAGTTTTTGGCTATAAATGTTTTAAAGGACGATTAATCCAGATATAAGACTAACAGTTATTAAACATGAAAATAGGGTAAAATAAAAATGGAATAATATTGCTTTCTTCATTCCAGACTTGTACACGAGTCACGTAGTGTCCTGGTTTATAAAAAATGAAGTTAAAATATCATATCTAAGTACTATTATAATTCATATTAAGGTTACAGCGTAGTCACAGGGTATTGTATAACATACTTTCATATTATAAAACAGTATAAAAATAATATAGCATTTATAGAAAAATACAATCTTTTTTATCACATTATCTATCAAATAGTAAAAATTGCGGTTTTTATGTATGTACATCATACAATAGAAACTAAGTGGTTTAAAAACCTAGATAACTGTCTTCGATTTCATATTACCTACATTGTTAAAGCATCTAGGCATTTGTAGACATATCCAGATACCTACTAAACAAACATTATGGATCCTCATACAACAAGATCCAATTTAAATACTCATCTGTCAATCAAATCATATTACATACAGGGTTGCTTAACAACATTAGAAATAATAACACATTCTTCTAACTAAAATTGAGGAGGTACAAGGCTTAGATTTATCTTGGTGACCCTAGTACTAAGAGAAAAAAAAGCAATTTCAATCAAGCATATTGTATGAAGTTAAAAAATAAAAATCATTAACAAAATTCTCACTTTGGTGAGTGCATAAAGCCGGGTCCTAATGGATTTAACAACCCTGTATGTTGTGCTAGCCTTTCTTTTTTAGTTCTTCTTCTTTAGCCACCTCTTCAAAAGCTGGCAAGAGATTTCTTCGGCACTTTGTTTCATCAGTGTAATATACAGCCCAAATAATGTACTCCCCAATATTTAAGGGATCCTCGGAATAGCTTATCTGAATTTTGCATTTTCTTTCCCATTTCATTGAATCTGTGCCTCTATTGTTTTTTGTTCGGCTAAACTCAATGTAGCCATTGCATTCTACATACAACTTTGGAAGCTGAGCATTTAAAGCATCATGAGATTTGTCAGAATCGGCGCTAGTTGATGGAAGACAGTCTCCTTGACCCAACTCGGGATTCGGTGGAGTGACCGGCACTAATTTACGTTTCACACGCCTACATAAGAGTCCATCTCCTTTACTATTTACATCTATGCATTCTTCTGATTCAAACCCCCTCTTAACTCCATTTTTTTGACAAACTTCTCTATTCTTTGCACCAATATCTACTTCGATATGATCACCCTTTAGTCTTTTCTTATCAGTTTCTTTGAATTCATCCAAGGGCTGGCAACCCTCGGCCCATTCAGGGCTACTGCAATTTGATCTTAAAATTCTTCTTTTACGGTCTGTTTTATTGCTAACAAGTTCGGGTGAATTGAGAAAACATCCAACATTTTTCTCTTCTTTTCTGAAACTAAATTATTAGCTTTTAGCTGATATGAGAAGTGGTTTGCATATAAAACTAACTAGGGAGTTGTTTAGAGTTCAGTTATGAGTTTCTTTATGAGAGTAAGAAAATTTAGCTCTATTGTATTTTAGGGACTAAAGAGTATTGTACACTATCCACAAAAGGAAAAGGTTAAAAAGAAACTAACTTGTTAGAATGAATTATAAAATATTTATTTGAAAAACTTATGACTAACAATCATACACACCTTGAAGCTCTCTCATAACGATCTTGAATCTTGTCTATGTCCTGTACTGTAACAAAATCATGGCTTGAGCATTGCATGTCATGTTTCAAGAAGGATGAAACCTTTTTTCTGGTTTTGATTGTTCTTCCAAACCATTCTAAAACAACATCATCCGACAAATATAGGATCAAATTATGTCGATCATGATCAATCATTTGCTTGTACCATGAAGTAAAAGCTTTGGTCTGCGACCGCTTATTTAGTTTGCTATTGTCTTCCGGTAAGTGTTTAGGTGTTGATCTAGTGTTGTGTTTACGCGTAGTTGACGGTGATTGGGCCATTATTATGGATTCTGTAACGATAACAAAGAACTGGTAAAAAGGCAAAACCTGATATACAACTGAGCTCTTTAAATGCTTTTAAGTTCATAACTTACATTTATCTGAAAGCACTTCCACAACACTGTGAGAATCCTTCGCCGCGTGGGCCAAGTCCAGCCGAAGACCTGCCAGTCGACGTTTGCTCTCTTCTATATATGCAGTTACCGATAGATTTATCTCCAATAACTCCTTGTGCAATGAAACCAGATTACGATTGTTTGAGAATATGTTTTCTGAAATGATAAAAACGTCAATATTTACATGACAATACAAACAAAAGAAAACACTATTCGAAATTTAAAACATAACCTACTAGTACACTTTGCTGCTTCCAATGCTAAATGTTCCCGGGATAAATCCTCAGATATTGTCGAATTCATCTTACGGAATCCTTTTATATCAGCATTCGCGAATGATTTTGTTTGTTAATGTTCTATGAAGGGTTTATTTTAAAGCGTCTCCTCTAACAAATCCAAAATTAACGAGTTTGACAAAATCAAAATGTCAGTCAGTTTTTTTTAAATAAACTGACGGCCTTTGAAAGTTGACTGTCAGCGGAACAGTAACAAATGTAAAACTGGTGACAAGCGGTGACAAGCGGACGCGTCTTGATATTGCTTTGACCCGCGATTCTTCGCTTATTGTTCCGGATAAAGCATACATCGATTTTAGCTTTTTGAAACTTGAGTAATATAGGCGAATATAAAATCGGACCAAGTTTAAAAACACTAATATCGATTGTGGCCAGTTTCAGAACAGGAAGGGGCGGAGTCTTGCTGAAGGGCTAGCGAAGTTGACGAAAGGATCGACCAATAACAGCGTTTGATCTCATAATGTCAAGACGAGTCAGTCCCCTGTCTGTCACCAGCTTAAAGCCCTTGCTAAACGGAGGGCAGACTCCTTGTTTGGGTGGATGGTGAGGACAAATGGTCCACTTCCGTCAGCCTGCCGGTCAGACCCCACCCCCTTCTTGGTTAGAAACTGACCATAATTAATATTAGCGTTTTTAAACTTGGTCCGAGTTTATATTCGCCTACACCACTCGAGTTACTGAATTAAGCTAAAATCCATGTATGCTCAATCTGGACCAAGAAGTGAAGAGTCATCGTTAAGCAATGTCAAGAGGAGGCCAGCTTCCATTTAAAGCCAGTGACAAACTGCGACGGACGCGTAGTCTCTGAACGCCTCTTGACATTGTGAGGTCCAGCGCTGCCATTGGTCTATCCTTTAGTCAACTTCCACCAGCCCAAGGATCAACCAATGGCAGCGTTTGACTTTACAATGTCAAGACGAGTCCGGAGCCGCGTCTGTCGCCATCTATCACCGGCCTAACAGCCTCTTGACATTGTGGGGACAAACGATGCCATTAGACGATTCTTCCGTCCACTACCGGAACAAGAAGCGAGGAGGAAGTCGTTAAGAGGCAGCCAGCCTCCATTTGACAAATCTATATGCCTGCTTTTGAACTGCCTGGAAACTGAATGGCTTTTTGTAAGCTCATTAGGGGGTAAGAACCCTGGTAGGTAGGATGCATAAAGATGTATGTGATAAGATGTAAGAGAGTGCGCGCACGGGAGACTTTTGTCGCTGCGACGTTTTTGTCTCTCATATCAAGTCCTCTGTTAAGTATGGAGGTGCGCGCACGTTGCGACGCGACAACTGGGAGACTTTTTTGTTCACTGACCAGCACGGGTGACAAAATTGTGTCTTTGTTTTTTTTTAAATACTGGGTTTTACGGCTCTGGGTTCTAGACCTCACAAATAAAAATAATTAAACAACATGTAAATCCAAATACTCAGTGTCTTGTTTTGGTGCTCAAACACAACATTTTCTAAGACCATCGAAATTTCGAAATAAAAACCAATGTTTTTTAGTTAAATGAAAAACATTGGACAAAATTGTGTCTCTCCGCCAGTGTTGCCAGATTCATAGGTTAAGAATTATCCTAGTTTTACTGCAAAATTATCGTGTTATCGCATCCCAATATAGATTTTACTAGTAAAAGAACAGAATATACGGCTCAAAAGTTTAAATCATGTTACTTGATTACTTGTTAAAATTACAAGTTTTTGTTAACTAAATTACTGCAGTACTTACTGCACAAGCATCGAGCACATACCCTAAAGAGCAGCAAATACGAATCATCTTTCTCCGAAACTAGTAAGTGATTTTTCACTTACATTTAGTATGAAATGACAACTCCTATTAACTGTCGCCTAAATAAAAAAGTACAGATACAGATTAAAAAATTGCAGATATTTTTACGCTAAAAGTCTATCTCTTTCGTAGTGCAAAGAAATTATATTTACTATCCTGCTGTCAGAGTCAAAGTTGTCCAAATAAAGATAAAATGTATTCAAATACACAGATTGAAATTTCAGAAAATTTTCTTTTACTTAACTGAGCAAAATGTCACGGATTTTCGTAGATTTATCGTGCGATACATTATTATTTTTTCTATTGCATTACATTCCAAAATATTGTGAATCTAGCTTAATTATCCCATGTCTGGCAGCACTGCTCTCCATGTACTAAAAGGCTCCAGGCTTTAAAGGGCTGGAACCCAGAGCCGTAAAACACAATTATAAAATTTTAAAAAAATGTATTCTACATTACAAGCGAATGACGCTTCGAATTTTAAAAAAAAGTTTCGTCGCTGTCTCCTTCGTGCGCGCACCCCTCTTTGGAGACGCGACGCGACAGAGACAAAAACTTTTTTGTCCCAGCGACAAAAGTCTCCCGTGCGCGCACTCTCTAACGGCACAGAATAAATAATATAGGCAGAAACGACACTTAAAGACATTTGCTTAAATAGATTATCTACTCTCAATGTGCGGCAACAAAGAGCAAATTAGCTTGCACCGGGCAATGTACTCTTATTTTATAATAGCCTACAAAGCGTTTCTGCAAGCGATAATCCACCAAAACGCCACAAGTGATAGCTCTTTTTACTTTTTCCTGTCAGCTACCACTTTCTCGCAAGGGCTGCGACTTGTGTTTGTGAATTTGGTCGATATCTACCTATGCATGTAATAGCTTGTAGATAATTAGTAATCATTTCAATGAAAATATTACTTTCCATTTCGGTATATCGATACAATTAATTTATGAAAATATCCTGATCGTAATATTAGTGTTAAAGAGCTCTTTATAAATGTCGTAACGTAGTAAGTACCAACCTAATGAGGACTTAAAATATTGTAGAAGTGGTTTATGGACTTATTATAATATTGTGGTAGGTCTGATGGAAAAAGAGTTTAGTATTTTCAGCGGTCGCGTCGCTGCTACTAATGCTACCGAGCGACCGACCCGGTGGCAAAATATGCCAAATGCTGCACAATATTTTCGCATTTTCAATATAAATTTTCACAGTGAATAAACTCTAAATAAAGTCGGAAGTGTAACGCGTACAAAAAACACATTTTAATAATAAGAACGTGTAACAACGCGCGCGCGTGACACTCGAGTCTCGATTTGAGTCACTGATTTTTATAGCCTTTTCGAAGGAGCGCGTCGCGTAGGTTTTGGCGTAGGTATTTATCTCGACCGAAACGCGGAGTGTCATCATAGGCTTGGTAAAGGTAGGACTTGGGTAGGAGGAACCTCCACCCTCCATATTATGAGGTGAATGTATAGACGGTACGGCGTTAAATTAGGTGGCGCCACATAGCTATAGAGTAAATCAGGACAGAAGAACTTCCGGCTACGTTATGGCGCACTTTTTATATTAAGAAACAAAGAAACAAGAAACATAACCAATTGTTTATCATTTCCTGTCAATAAAATGAGGGAATAATTTAAAAAGTTTTATAAAAATCACAAAAATGTTCTGACTCTGCATTACTTGACTTACTTCAATCCGTCAACAATGTAGCAGACATTTAGTACCATACCCTTTGCCTACGCTAGCGCCGTTTTGGAGGGTTTTGGAACTGTTATTTTTTCAACTTTCTACTCGTAAGATATTGTACTCCTCACCTCTACTCTCCAGTGATCAGTGAATGCTACATGTGAATGAGTGAGTTGACTTTCTATCTGAACAGAAGTACTCTGTGGAACTTCTAAAATCGACCATAGACAAAACATTAATTACGTGAACGATTGGATAGCCAGGCAACCGCGCTTCATGGGAGTGGTAATGCGCCGAACCAATCTACTGCGTTCTTGCGATCATTGACTTCGACCATTGGTCTATCCTTTGTCAACCAATCATTGAAAAACCAGTGAGAGGACTCAATGTAAGTTTGCATTTTCGGCGAGTTTTTCTTTTGCGATGGTACTGCAATTATGTTTTAGTTATTATTGGAAATGTGTCGGCTTTTGGTTAAAATTCTACATTATATCTGACGAAATTACGTGAGAAGCAGCCATTTTGGTTACGTTGGCTTACTTCGGCCCTATGACGTGTTGCATTTCTATTTAGAATGATAAAGTTATTGAAATTACACTTTCTAGTTACTTAGGTACGTCTAGATCATAAGAATTAAGATTACTACGGGCCACTCATTAAAGTTAATTGCTCTGTGTTATGCATCATGACATGACTGCACCTTTTATTCGTTTCTCTAGGAGTGAGAATTTAACTAATTAAAACAAAACACTATGACCTTTCTCCCTTTGATTATTAGTTGTAAAAATAATCAAATATTTTTTATAATCTTAAAGCCATTTCAGATAGGCTAGCAATAAGACAAAAAGTTTTTATCACCCCTAACTTCCTTCTTTTTCATTCTTGAACAAATAAATTTCAGTATGTTAATGTACTACTATGCGAAGTAAATATCGATGACTATAGTTAAACTGTCCGATATATTTACCCATTTGTGACAAATTATTTCATATTTCTCAGGCACAGCATAGTTTATTAATTTGCATATAATGGCAAAAGTGGCTTATACATAAAGATTACAATAGCTAAGAAATTGACGCAGTATTTTTTAATATTTTCAGTTTAGAATAATGGAGCATGCACAGATACAGAGCTCTGATGGCACACAGGTGGTGACCATCAACGGGCAGCAACTGCAAGTGCTACAAATGAGTAACTCCCCACACATGATACAAGGGCCTAATGGACAACAGATTGTGGTCCATACTATACCTTCTACAGGCCCTGCTATACAGGTCAGCTATAAAATATAATCTGTATTTAATTTAATTTAACCGGACGAGTGCGTGTCTGGCTGACCCACCAAGGATTGTGTAAAAATTTGTAGGTACATATACATTACTATAAATAGTTCAGGAATCGAATCTTTCAGTTTTTTCCAAGCTTTTCCTAAAACTTAAAAAAAATCTTTTTTTAATGATTTAATTACAAACTTATAGTTTTCAGATTTTTCCCTGTATTTGTAGTATAAGATCATATTACTTACCAAGTTTCATAGTTATAGGTCAACGGGAAGTAACCCATTTGATACCCTTGAAAATGTCAAAATACTATGTTTTTGTGGCAGAAGTTTGATTTTTTCACAGCTTCAAGGGACTGTAGACTGGTTTGACAGACATGGACAGAGACGGATACCGAAGTGATGCTAAAAGGGTTCCATTTTTTACTTTTGAGGCACAGAACCTTAAAAATTTATGTGTTTGTCCCTGGTGTTCCTAAATTATAATCTGATTGCGATGAAACCTAAGTAAGATTTTGTGCCCACACTGAGAAAGGTGTCAGGATTAAATTGAAGACCTCATAGACAAAATAGCAGGCATCAGCTGTAACTTATATGAAATCGAATGTAACCTTCCTTGAGCCACAATAGACAAATTTATTTTCTGTGTAGATCCATGTTCCGGTATATATGTTCTATTTATTTTGCTCTATATTATTTTAAGCAGCATGTATATAGTTAAATCTAATGATCTTTGTTATTTCACATGCAATCAGATTGGTACACCCCAAATCCAGGTAGTATTAACAGAAATACATTAGAAAAGAATACAAATGAAATAAAAAAATTGTTTTAACATGTATAGGTCAGATTTTTCAAACATTACATAACTTTTACCTGATGAGTAATGTTGTTATTTTACCACATTTTCTTCATGAAAACTGTCAACATGTCAAACTTATTCTTCATATAAAAGTTATCTAGCTATTTAAAAATCGGCTCTAAGTTATGAAAAATATGCTTGTTTTGTAGTATCTTAGACCCTATTGTTTGTAAAGGTCAGATTCATGAAAATAATGTGTTAAAATAATTTACGAAATTAACATTAGTGCAATCGCCTTGCACTCAAAGGTTCGATTCCCGGTTCGGGTCATTTCATAAAACAAAGTCTTCTAAACCCAATCGAGTTTGGATATGTCATTTTATCGATTCTGGGAATATCATTGTCTGGTATTCCGTATTTCGTTACACAAGGATGTTAAATTGTTACTGCAAACCTATATCAATTGGTTTGTAATCTGTCCACATATTTATTACTAGCTGTGCCCGCAGCTTCGCTCGCGTGTAATACTGATTGTCACACCCTGTTTTACTAGCTTAGGATGTGGAATGAAAATAGTAGCCTATGTTTTAGTAGTCAAGCTTTTCCCGTACAAAATTTCATCAAAATCAGTTTAACTTTCACGGCAAAAACTAGCTATGTCTTTTTCCAAGGTCCCATCTATCTATAGTAAAATTCATCAAAATTGGTTTAGCGGTTTATGTTTTTTTTTTTTTTTTATCTATCTGCGATCAGCCCTCCAAGCTTTAATCAGATCAGCTAAGTTTCTTTATTGTGGCAGTTCGAGTTTTTTTCACATCCAGGGATGTGTCACCCAGTTTAACATGCAAAATTTAATTTAGATTGATGCTATACGCTTTCTTTTCAATCTGAACGTAGAGTCGCCAGACTGTAATAGCGTCGCTGCGAGTTCATTCTTATGTCGTTTAGTTATTAAACCAGTGTAATGTAGCTTTAATTTTAGTAAGTTACGGAGTAAGGTTCACAGCCGTATGTCGTTGGAGTTAGCGGTTTATGTGTGATGCGTGAAAACGTAACAGACATACAGAGAGAGCTACTTTTACATTTATAATACTAACTATTGCTTCGTTTTCGTCTGCGTTGACCGCACCCAGATAAAAAGTATCCTATGTGTTAATCCAGGCCATGGTCTATTTGTATGCCAAATTTCATCAAAATCTGTTCAGTAGTTTTTGCGTGAGAGAGTACAGAGATCCACCATACATCCATACTCACAAACTTTCGCATTTATAATATTAGTAGCATAAGTAGCGTATTATTTTGTGCTACAAATATTCCTTCATAATTAATATCACCAGGTGGCGACACAAAATGGCCAACAATTGCAGCAGTTGCAAGTGTTGCCAATATCCAGTCTTCAAGGTAAGAACAAGGTTGAATATTATACAATATTATTGAAGAATATAAATAAGTACTAAAATATTGTTACAAAAATTCTCATGTTAAAAAATTATTTGAAAATCTACCTTATAGTATTTAGAGTTAGATGGATACTTTAAAATGAGTATCTGGTCAGTTCCACCTACCTAAAACAAAAAGGGGATCTCTCTTTCTATCACATAAAGGTGCATTTTTATTGGTCTTTAGCGGTGCAGAAGATTTCTGTAACGCATGCCAAATCGCCCGCATGGCGACAAAGTTTTTATTGGTCGATTGGGCCCAGGCATGCGATAAACCCAGATCAAGTCTGCAGTTGCTTTGAGAAACTGGCCCTCGCATATTTTTTACCAACAATGAATTTCATTGGTAGTGCATACCGAATGCGGACGACTGCGTTTTCGATCGACTTATAACTTTCATTATTTCTCCCCTGCATGCAATATATCGACTGAGTTGTTGACCAATGGAAATGCGCTTTCACTTTTATTTGATGACCGTTAGGTGTAGTGGTTTGCGCTCCGGACTACAAAGCCAGTGGTTGCGGGTTCGAAGCAAGGGGCAAATGTTTGTTTGATGAGCACGAGCATTTTTAGCTATGTCATGGATGCTTATAAGAGTATTTAGATGTGTTTATCGGTTATCTAGTCGCCATAGTACAATCGCGGAAAACTTTTTTTTACCTGTGACCTTGAATAACTTACGATGCAGACTCGATATTATATGAGACTTTATGGTCAACTTTTAGAACGCCAAAATGAAGGTATATACGATCATCATCCATGACTCAGGTACAAATGCTCGTGCTCATCTGCCCCTTGCGGGATTCGAACCCGCAATCTCTCGAATGCGCGCCTCGCGAACGGTGTGTGAGCAGTACTTACGCAATGCGCGCAAGGTCGCGTAAGGTTTACATAACGAAGCCGGTCGACTTGCAATTTGATATAGATTACCGTCCCGCGGCATAACAGCGCGACCTAGCCGCGGCGTCGAAGTCACCTGAAGGTATTCCAATGGCTATTATACATTTTAGGAGCTAGCAACAACATACAGCCAATGCAACTAGTGCAAACGCCAGATGGACAGACGTTCCTCTACCAGCCGACCGCCAGTGCACAGCCCACCATAGATCAGCACCAGATCATACACCAACCCGCCGGTAACTTTTGTTTTCATAATGTAATACTACCCACGCAGTAAGACCCCCCCCCCTCACTTCGCAACTAGACTATAGTAGTAATAAGGACTATCTATCTTCGAGACAAACGGACGACTAACTTTTATTAACATAAACCCTTCATGCCCATATTAAAACAGTACGTCACTGATCAACTAATGGCGCAACTGTTGTCATATAAAACAAATACTCTTATGGTATGGTTTATACTCTGTCTACATGGTATGGTATGTGCTCCATGGCCTACTATGACTATACTCACGCTTACAGATTCAACAATACTTTCTTACATCATTCAGAACATAATAATAAAATATCATAAACATTGTCAAAATGATGTGTTCCAAATTTTTAGTATTTTTAAAATTTTATTATCTTAGTGATAAACCTGAATGGAAACTTGGTGCAAGTGGCAGGCGTGAGCAATACAGTGCAGCCGCAACAGATTGTCAACCAACCCAATATTGTTATGGTAAGTCATTTAATATGAATTGATTTTATTGGTACTAGTTTAGTTTTTAGTTTGTTCAGACATCTCGATTCCGCGATATTATCAGTAATAATTATACATATCGCCTTAGACCTAAATCGTGGCTACTGATTATATAGTAAAATATCAAAGGTTCATTTTTTCTAAACTATGTGATACACACTGCGCGCCATCTATTTGCACAGGAGCGCAACGGATGGATGTTTAGTCTGCGGGAAGTATATTTATCTTATTAAGCACGAAATACAGGTCGTGCGACTCGAAGCCAAATGCTCAAGGTCACTCGCCTTCCCCTTCGCCTTAAGCATAGTTCGTAACAGGTTTTCACCCACGACCCCTGCACAGATGGTGAACGGCAACAGCGGCGCCACGGCCAGCAGTAGCTCCGAGGCGAGCGCGGGGCTGTGCTCGCCCGGCGGGGGCTCCGACGAGGAGCCGCTGCTGTACGTGAACGCGCGCCAGTACAAGCGCATCCTCAAGCGCCGCGCCGCGCGCGCCAAGCTGCACGAGCAGGGCAAGATACCCAAGGAGCGCCCGGTAACTGCACCCGCACTACACTACACACTACACACTACACACGCACACACCTGTGCACCTGTGACGTCACAGCGCGAGTGAACGCGCGCCAGTACAAGCGCATCCTCAAGCGCCGCGCCGCGCGCGCCAAGCTGCACGAGCAGGGCAAGATACCCAAGGAGCGCCCGGTAACTGCACCCGCACTACACTACACACTACACACGCACACACCTGTGCACCTGTGCACCTGTGACGTCACAGCGCGAGTGAACGCGCGCCAGTACAAGCGCATCCTCAAGCGCCGCGCCGCGCGCGCCAAGCTGCACGAGCAGGGCAAGATACCCAAGGAGCGCCCGGTAACTGCACCCGCACTACACTACACACTACACACTACACACGCACACACCTGTGCACCTGTGCACCTGTGACGTCACAGCGCGAGTGAACGCGCGCCAGTACAAGCGCATCCTCAAGCGCCGCGCCGCGCGCGCCAAGCTGCACGAGCAGGGCAAGATACCCAAGGAGCGCCCGGTAACTGCACCCGCACTACACTACACACTCTGCACCCGCACTACACTACACACTACACACGCACACACCTGTGCACCTGTGCACCTGTGACGTCACAGCGCGAGTGAACGCGCGCCAGTACAAGCGCATCCTCAAGCGCCGCGCCGCGCGCGCCAAGCTGCACGAGCAGGGCAAGATACCCAAGGAGCGCCCGGTAACTGCACCCGCACTACACTACACACTCTGCACCCGCACTACACTACACACTACACACGCACACACCTGTGCACCTGTGCACCTGTGACGTCACAGCGCGAGTGAACGCGCGCCAGTACAAGCGCATCCTCAAGCGCCGCGCCGCGCGCGCCAAGCTGCACGAGCAGGGCAAGATACCCAAGGAGCGCCCGGTAACTGCACCCGCACTACACTACACACGCACACACCTGTGCACCTGTGCACCTGTGACGTCACAGCGCGAGTGAACGCGCGCCAGTACAAGCGCATCCTCAAGCGCCGCGCCGCGCGCGCCAAGCTGCACGAGCAGGGCAAGATACCCAAGGAGCGCCCGGTAACTGCACCCGCACTACACTACACACTACACACTACACACGCACACACCTGTGCACCTGTGCACCTGTGACGTCACAGCGCGAGTGAACGCGCGCCAGTACAAGCGCATCCTCAAGCGCCGCGCCGCGCGCGCCAAGCTGCACGAGCAGGGCAAGATACCCAAGGAGCGCCCGGTAACTGCACCCGCACTACACTACACACGCACACACCTGTGCACCTGTGACGTCACAGCGCGAGTGAACGCGCGCCAGTACAAGCGCATCCTCAAGCGCCGCGCCGCGCGCGCCAAGCTGCACGAGCAGGGCAAGATACCCAAGGAGCGCCCGGTAACTGCACCCGCACTACACTACACACTACACACGCACACACCTGTGCACCTGTGCACCTGTGACGTCACAGCGCGAGTGAACGCGCGCCAGTACAAGCGCATCCTCAAGCGCCGCGCCGCGCGCGCCAAGCTGCACGAGCAGGGCAAGATACCCAAGGAGCGCCCGGTAACTGCACCCGCACTACACTACACACTACACACGCACACACCTGTGCACCTGTGCACCTGTGACGTCACAGCGCGAGTGAACGCGCGCCAGTACAAGCGCATCCTCAAGCGCCGCGCCGCGCGCGCCAAGCTGCACGAGCAGGGCAAGATACCCAAGGAGCGCCCGGTAACTGCACCCGCACTACACTACACACTACACACTACACACGCACACACCTGTGCACCTGTGACGTCACAGCGCGAGTGAACGCGCGCCAGTACAAGCGCATCCTCAAGCGCCGCGCCGCGCGCGCCAAGCTGCACGAGCAGGGCAAGATACCCAAGGAGCGCCCGGTAACTGCACCCGCACTACACTACACACTACACACTACACACGCACACACCTGTGCACCTGTGCACCTGTGACGTCACAGCGCGAGTGAACGCGCGCCAGTACAAGCGCATCCTCAAGCGCCGCGCCGCGCGCGCCAAGCTGCACGAGCAGGGCAAGATACCCAAGGAGCGCCCGGTAACTGCACCCGCACTACACTACACACTACACACTACACACGCACACACCTGTGCACCTGTGCACCTGTGACGTCACAGCGCGAGTGAACGCGCGCCAGTACAAGCGCATCCTCAAGCGCCGCGCCGCGCGCGCCAAGCTGCACGAGCAGGGCAAGATACCCAAGGAGCGCCCGGTAACTGCACCCGCACTACACTACACACTACACACTACACACGCACACACCTGTGCACCTGTGCACCTGTGACGTCACAGCGCGAGTGAACGCGCGCCAGTACAAGCGCATCCTCAAGCGCCGCGCCGCGCGCGCCAAGCTGCACGAGCAGGGCAAGATACCCAAGGAGCGCCCGGTAACTGCACCCGCACTACACTACACACTACACACTACACACGCACACACCTGTGCACCTGTGCACCTGTGACGTCACAGCGCGAGTGAACGCGCGCCAGTACAAGCGCATCCTCAAGCGCCGCGCCGCGCGCGCCAAGCTGCACGAGCAGGGCAAGATACCCAAGGAGCGCCCGGTAACTGCACCCGCACTACACTACACACTACACACTACACACGCACACACCTGTGCACCTGTGCACCTGTGACGTCACAGCGCGAGTGAACGCGCGCCAGTACAAGCGCATCCTCAAGCGCCGCGCCGCGCGCGCCAAGCTGCACGAGCAGGGCAAGATACCCAAGGAGCGCCCGGTAACTGCACCCGCACTACACTACACACTACACACTACACACGCACACACCTGTGCACCTGTGCACCTGTGACGTCACAGCGCGAGTGAACGCGCGCCAGTACAAGCGCATCCTCAAGCGCCGCGCCGCGCGCGCCAAGCTGCACGAGCAGGGCAAGATACCCAAGGAGCGCCCGGTAACTGCACCCGCACTACACTACACACTACACACTACACACGCACACACCTGTGCACCTGTGCACCTGTGACGTCACAGCGCGAGTGAACGCGCGCCAGTACAAGCGCATCCTCAAGCGCCGCGCCGCGCGCGCCAAGCTGCACGAGCAGGGCAAGATACCCAAGGAGCGCCCGGTAACTGCACCCGCACTACACTACACACGCACACACCTGTGCACCTGTGCACCTGTGACGTCACAGCGCGAGTGAACGCGCGCCAGTACAAGCGCATCCTCAAGCGCCGCGCCGCGCGCGCCAAGCTGCACGAGCAGGGCAAGATACCCAAGGAGCGCCCGGTAACTGCACCCGCACTACACTACACACTACACACTACACACGCACACACCTGTGCACCTGTGCACCTGTGACGTCACAGCGCGAGTGAACGCGCGCCAGTACAAGCGCATCCTCAAGCGCCGCGCCGCGCGCGCCAAGCTGCACGAGCAGGGCAAGATACCCAAGGAGCGCCCGGTAACTGCACCCGCACTACACTACACACGCACACACCTGTGCACCTGTGCACCTGTGACGTCACAGCGCGAGTGAACGCGCGCCAGTACAAGCGCATCCTCAAGCGCCGCGCCGCGCGCGCCAAGCTGCACGAGCAGGGCAAGATACCCAAGGAGCGCCCGGTAACTGCACCCGCACTACACTACACACTACACACTACACACGCACACACCTGTGCACCTGTGCACCTGTGACGTCACAGCGCGAGTGAACGCGCGCCAGTACAAGCGCATCCTCAAGCGCCGCGCCGCGCGCGCCAAGCTGCACGAGCAGGGCAAGATACCCAAGGAGCGCCCGGTAACTGCACCCGCACTACACTACACACTACACACTACACACGCACACACCTGTGCACCTGTGCACCTGTGACGTCACAGCGCGAGTGAACGCGCGCCAGTACAAGCGCATCCTCAAGCGCCGCGCCGCGCGCGCCAAGCTGCACGAGCAGGGCAAGATACCCAAGGAGCGCCCGGTAACTGCACCCGCACTACACTACACACTACACACGCACACACCTGTGCACCTGTGACGTCACAGCGCGAGTGAACGCGCGCCAGTACAAGCGCATCCTCAAGCGCCGCGCCGCGCGCGCCAAGCTGCACGAGCAGGGCAAGATACCCAAGGAGCGCCCGGTAACTGCACCCGCACTACACTACACACTACACACTACACACGCACACACCTGTGCACCTGTGCACCTGTGACGTCACAGCGCGAGTGAACGCGCGCCAGTACAAGCGCATCCTCAAGCGCCGCGCCGCGCGCGCCAAGCTGCACGAGCAGGGCAAGATACCCAAGGAGCGCCCGGTAACTGCACCCGCACTACACTACACACTACACACTACACACGCACACACCTGTGCACCTGTGCACCTGTGACGTCACAGCGCGAGTGAACGCGCGCCAGTACAAGCGCATCCTCAAGCGCCGCGCCGCGCGCGCCAAGCTGCACGAGCAGGGCAAGATACCCAAGGAGCGCCCGGTAACTGCACCCGCACTACACTACACACTACACACTACACACGCACACACCTGTGCACCTGTGACGTCACAGCGCGAGTGAACGCGCGCCAGTACAAGCGCATCCTCAAGCGCCGCGCCGCGCGCGCCAAGCTGCACGAGCAGGGCAAGATACCCAAGGAGCGCCCGGTAACTGCACCCGCACTACACTACACACTACACACTACACACGCACACACCTGTGCACCTGTGACGTCACAGCGCGAGTGAACGCGCGCCAGTACAAGCGCATCCTCAAGCGCCGCGCCGCGCGCGCCAAGCTGCACGAGCAGGGCAAGATACCCAAGGAGCGCCCGGTAACTGCACCCGCACTACACTACACACTACACACTACACACGCACACACCTGTGCACCTGTGCACCTGTGACGTCACAGCGCGAGTGAACGCGCGCCAGTACAAGCGCATCCTCAAGCGCCGCGCCGCGCGCGCCAAGCTGCACGAGCAGGGCAAGATACCCAAGGAGCGCCCGGTAACTGCACCCGCACTACACTACACACTACACACTACACACGCACACACCTGTGCACCTGTGCACCTGTGACGTCACAGCGCGAGTGAACGCGCGCCAGTACAAGCGCATCCTCAAGCGCCGCGCCGCGCGCGCCAAGCTGCACGAGCAGGGCAAGATACCCAAGGAGCGCCCGGTAACTGCACCCGCACTACACTACACACTACACACTACACACGCACACACCTGTGCACCTGTGCACCTGTGACGTCACAGCGCGAGTGAACGCGCGCCAGTACAAGCGCATCCTCAAGCGCCGCGCCGCGCGCGCCAAGCTGCACGAGCAGGGCAAGATACCCAAGGAGCGCCCGGTAACTGCACCCGCACTACACTACACACTCTGCACCCGCACTACACTACACACTACACACGCACACACCTGTGCACCTGTGCACCTGTGACGTCACAGCGCGAGTGAACGCGCGCCAGTACAAGCGCATCCTCAAGCGTAAGATAAAGCCATTTAGACTTCTTCTAAATCAATTCTAGCTGTTATATAATTTGGACTGTGTGTCTCTGTATTAACAACACTAATGCGGCAAAATATTCTATTCCAGAAATATCTACACGAGTCGCGACATAGGCACGCAATGAACAGGATACGAGGGGAAGGCGGACGATTCCACTCCGGTAGTAAAAGGTAATGTCCGCTTTAGTCAGCTTTAATTGCGCTGGTTATCATCCTCATTTCAGCTACTTTGATCTCACTGCAGAGGTGGGTATAAGCCTTCTCTTTAGAGCGCCATGTACTACGTTCCTGTGCTAATCGAGTCCAGTCTACAGATTACACTGCAAAGGGGTGCCAAATTTAAAAAATAAGATCTAGGGAACAATATAAAGAAGCGTCTTAATCGTTATTGTTTTTAATAATCGTATGTTTTTGTTATCCGAAAATAAAGTCAATAGAGAGACTACGAAAGCCATCAGAGGCGTAGGTACGGCGAGCCAACAAGGATCTTACGCAGTGTACGTAGGGTGCAGTTTTTTCATGAATGAGTTAAGTTATCCACGCGTACGATTTTTAGCAGCGGATAAAAATAATTAAATGTGAAAAAATACCTTTTTCTTTTCGTAGTTCGATTAAGTTACTGATTCTGAGCCACTTCTAAAGATTTTGCACCCCTTTACAATGTAACCCTGTATAGCCACTATAATAGTCGGTTAGTCGGTCGGTAGTTATTAACCATGTGTTCGTGATATTTGCAGAGATATGGAAAACGTCGACATTTCAGAAGACTTGAAACAGCTTGAAGATATGAAGCCCGATACCGTTTCTATCACAATCATACAGGTTTGTGTACTTATTTATTTTGGCAAAACTTTCTATAGTGCATGCGTTTTGTTTTAATAATTACGTAGGAGCAAAAAGTGCGGGAAAGCGAGCTGCATTAAAATAGCCTAACAAGTTCTTGTACGTAATTTAGCCATACGAACAAATGATGAACTCATGATCCGGATTCTCCTAGTTGTACATTGCATTCGTCTGCTATTTTATATATTTCATCGAAGATATTCATACGTTTCTTTCACGTCCTTAAAAAAACGTGTACTTTAAATAAAGAAGACCTAATGTTGCGTTTCCTACGCCACCACACCAGTCGTCACATGGATGGACTATCAGTGTTCTCTTAGCGATTTGGCACACCGCTTCAAAAGCGTTATTTCCAAACATACAAGATTCTTACTTTACCATGCATTTACAAACTGGAAATCTGCAAATTTGTATGTTCATAGTCGAAGCAATATACCAAACGTGAAGACTGTACAAGGTACTGCCTCCGTAGTAATAATACACTAACAATTCCTACTTCCCGCCTTATATTAGCCTGTGCAAGTTCCTTCAATATGTCAATAAAAATATACAATAAATTACCATTACCAAGGTTAAGTGGAACGCGAAGGGATTATTTATTAAATATATTATTCAATAAGAAATATTTTTGAAATGCTTTCTCTCTTGTAACCTTTTGTGCGTAATGATCTTAAACCTAAAATGTAACACTCATGTACATTACGGATGCAATAAAGTATTAAGTATTAAAACTCAGCTATCCTGACTGCCGTTGAGTGCCTATCGAGCGCAACGTTAGATTTCACATCGTTTAGATGAGACTCATTAAATTAATTAACTAATTATGTAAATTAAATTTAACAGGACGATGACACACAAGACCGACAGCCCAACCAGTGGCGGCGGCTCGCGCCACACACCTCGCTGCAGTCCGCGTAGCGCCGCTAGCCGCCCGCCCACAGTGCACCACCACGAGTGGGATACATACCACCAGATGCCTTCTAGTGATGTTAAAGTGATTGCTACACGGCCGACACCCGCGCCAGGTCACCTTGTCTGCCTTCGAGCTGTAATTGGATGTTATGTGAAATAGTGGATGGCTTAAGTTATTCGATGAACTGTGGTATTGGTCTTGGAAAGTGACCACAACGATGACCAACGCAGATATAAGGCAATCTGTAATTGCACCACCAACTTGAGATGGGATACATACCACCAGATGCCTTCTAGTAACTTTAAAGTGATTGCTACACGGCTGACATCCGGGCAAGGTCACCTTGTCTGCCTTCGAGCTCTAGTTGGATGTTATGTGAAATAGTGTATGGCTTTAGATATTAGACGAACTGTGGTCTTGGTCTGGGAGAGTGATCCTGATCACACTGGGCAATCGTCCAGCACTCCACCAAAAGATAAACACTGAACCACCAACATAAGATTGGATACAAACCACCAGATGCCTTCTAGAGATGTTAAAGTGATTGCTACACGGCCGACACCCTGGCAAGGTCATCTTGTCTGCCTTCGAGCTCTAGTTGGATAGTATGTGAAATAGTGGATGGCTTTAGTTATTTGATGAACCGTGGTATTGGTCTGGGAGAGCAAACACACCTATGACCAACGCAGATAAGGCCATCTGCAACAATGCACTACCAACATGAGGGATACATACCACCAGATGCCTTCTAGAGATGTTAAAGTGATAACTACACTGCCGAGACCCGGACCAGGTCACCTGTCCTTGGGCTCTAGCTTGATGTTATGTAGTAAATGCCTTTATCAAAGATGGGAGTTATTTTATGGATTTTGGAAAGATTGGTCAGGGAAACTGCATCCACCCAAACCAATGACCAAACCATATGAGGCATATTAAGCTTCGAAATCTAGCTGTACAAAATATACCACCAGAGGCCTTATCTCCCTAAAAGTGTCTACCAGTGACCTATCCAATATCTACAAGAATAGCATCACGTCAAGTGTGTGATAATTACGGTACGGGGTCTATGGAGTCAATGTGTGTCAACCCTCTTGTAATTGTCCATTGATGAAGCCTATTGACCTAGGTTCTGATGATTACCCAATAACTTATATGTATGTATCTTCTAGAGAATAGTTTGGTGATAGTAAATGACTGTAAATATTTATAGTTTGCTGAGAAATGTGTGGTTATTAAAGCACAGATATTATTTTATTAGTTATTTAAATGGGTTTATGTTGTGCATTATATAAGTTACGTCAGTTTAAAAATCACGATTCACAATCTGTCTGTAAACTTCAAACTGTTTTCACACAGTAGTATTTAAATACTTATGTTTATTATTATTTGCTGGGCAATCGTTTTTAGTAAATATTTTATACTTTATTCTATGTTGGTTGTATAAATATTTATTTAAATATAGCAGCAAGTTTCAGAGTGCTCTGCTTTATAGTTTGTTAATCAACCATAATAAGCTCTTTGTCTACAGCAGTCTTTCTCAAAGTGAGCAATAACGCCCCCTTGTGGGCTCTGAAGGTCTAGAGGGGGGCGGTGTGGGGCCCATAAAATATCCGGGGTGTTGTAGTCGTTAGGGAAGGTGTAAAAATAGGGGGTGTTGTTAAAATAAGTTTGAGAACCTCTGGTATATAGCAATAATGATCATAGCTTAACCATTTCGGATAAATTAAAGCTATGACGAGGCCTTATTTATTTGTGCTAGTAGCTTCTTTAAAGTTACTAACCAGTTAATTGAATTGTTTCCTAAATTACCAAAAAAAGATGTCATCTCTAAAAAATAAGGTTTTGGGTATTCAAGTAGTAAATAATGATATGAATGCAACAAGTGATTATTTTCATGTTTGAGTAGTTTGCTATGTGAAGCAATAATAATTATGTTGATGATTCTAAATTTTACGTGTTGATTTGCAATCATGGAATTTCGCAACCAGGTTTTATTTATATTATGCAAGGTCTGATGAAAGTTAAGAATCGGAGACTTCTAATTTTAAACATAACTGTCAGTAACTTTAGTAAATAATTTGGTTGAAATTGTGATGTAAAAATATTAATTTATAGTAAATTAAGTATAAGTACTTACATGTTGGTTAAATTCCTACTTGTTATTTAATTCTTTTGTAAATTGTGTAAATATGACTAGGACTGAGTAGGGAGTGTAGTTCTTTTGTATCGCAAATAAATAAAGTACAAAATAAAGATTGCACATTACAAATTTCTGTATTTTATTTTTATAAAAAAGTCTTGTAACAAATCTGTGATACAAGTCTATTTCAAAAATTCATAATAAACAGGATTTCCAAAAAAAATACTGGTAAATAGTTGCTACAAATGTAGAGTTGGCATCAAAGTCTAATTGTGTGACTACGGCTTATGCTAAATTAGGTACCTAATTTATTTAAATTACAAGACGTATGTCCTTATTATAAAAACAATTTACAAATACAAAAGTTAACAAATTATGTTAGACAACCAATGATAAAATTAAAACCTTTAATACCAAATTCAAATTGTAAATTACTGTTAATAACAATATCAAAAAATCAAATGAGTATAAATATAATAACAAATATCGCGCGTCATAAAGTACACAAAGTATCTACATCGATTTGCGAAATCAATGGGCCCTACGTAAAAAGTACCATAAATTGGTGACAACATATTTTACTGAAGGGAAACATTTTGATAATACATTGATGTGTAAGAAAAACTGATATATTCGATTTTTGAAAATAAATTTAAACGACATTACTTTTTAAAACGAAACCTCTTATTGTGTTGACTTACTAATACTTTAATGTTACAGTAATATAAATATATTGGCTTAATAAAATACACACAGGTGTCATATATTTTGTAAGCTACTTGTTCAATAATCTTAAAAGCAGATTAATTAATTTCAAACATGAAAAAAGGTTTCCTTGAAGTAAAGTTCGTTGTCATAATTATTATAGGGCACATTGATTTGACTTCTAATAAACTCAATTTAATACAATGATAAAAAAATTCACCGACCTATAAGAATTTTGGTCTTTTTTCCTACATTATCATTATTCCTACTTTCATATAAATCAATTGCTTTAATTATTATAACAAACAACAAATCTGATTACTTATTTAACTCAGTGGTCTTCAAACCGAAAAGAAAGACAATTGGAACGGGCTTGCGGACCCTGATTTGAACATACTTGTAACAGTATATCGCTATAGCACATGAGCTTAGTGTGAATTGACGTGATTATTAGGTGCTACTGTCACAAATCATTTAGTACTACGTACAGTCAGCATCAACAGTAGCTAATCAAAATATATTTTCAAAAGTACTGACTCTTATATGTCACAATGACCGGACTTCTTCATTTAACTTTGGCGTACCTAATGATTTTGTCAAGACTAGTGATATGTTTTGCAATGAGATTCTTTTAGAAAATTCAGATACTAAGCTACTTTTGATGTTGACTGTACGTAGGGGTGTCTCACTCTGAAAGGAACGAGAAGTTTATAAAACAGACTGGTTTGAGGTGCCAGCCTACAATATCATTTGACGCTGTATCTTTTGGCTATGTAAGGACAAAGGTTAAAGACCGCTAATTAAATTCTAATATTGTTACATGAAGTACTACATCTCAGTTTTAAGACTATGCAATATTAACGAACTGTCCGAAAGAATCAAGATCTTATTTCTGTCAAGGGCGACATTCTGTTTATAGATGTGTTTCCTATTACTATGTAGCTATCTCGCTCTGTTCTGTAGATAAGTAATAATCTTCAGTGATCCCACAGTGGGTTCCCACCAAGCAGACTCCGTCACCGCTTAAGTTTTCATTTGTAACCACATCTTACTGCTTTGGTAGAAACCCACCCTAAGGGTCCACCTAAATCACCGCTTAAGTTTTTATTTGTATAACCACATCTTACAGCTTTGGTAGAAACCCATCCTAAGGACTTAGGCTAAGGGTCCACCTAAATTGAGATTCCTATAGGTACCTACTAGTTACGATGATCAGTCTGTCGTCTCAGGCACAGCTGCTTGGGTGATGAGGGAGGTTGCGTAGGACCTGCGACGACCGGCTCCACGACGATAATAGACATGACGACTAACTTTTTTTTTTCGTCTATCAGGTGGATTATCTATCAAAAAGTATTGGGCACGTATTTTTTCTTTTTTCACATAATCAAAATATTATAGAGATATATTGATTTGAAATGTCGCATGACGTCACGTCTAGGTAAAATTTTTACTTAGAAGTGACGTCACGCACGAGCCCCTACTCCCGAACTTTGATGCGCTTTCTGTAATTTTTTGGTTTATTGACAAAAGAAAAAATAAGAGTTTTATTTTTTGATAATCTAACTAACGGACTAAATATAATTTCATTTTATTTACCCAGTCGTCATCCCTATTCGCGAGAGCTTAGGTGGCGCAGGACAGACCGGAGTAGAGATCCTTATTGTCCAAGGAGGCCAAGATTAATTTTGGGTTGCTGCGCCATCTTAGTTAACTAGTTACGTGTCAGGCTTATGTGCGTGTTCCCTGACGCGTTGTATCTCGCTCTTTATGGCTGAGATGAGAGGGATGGCAGGGTCCTCCCGCGCCAGGCGGCCCTCCGCGAAGACCAGCGCGGGGTTCACGGCGGGAGGGATGCGCGACGGACCTGGCACTCCTGTCAGGGACTGCGAAATGTAGGTAAGCTATTAAATAAGCATTTCTTTTTAAGGGGGGGGTTTGGGTTACGAAGTGTGACAAAGGGTGGCAGGGGTCCTAAATTTTGTGACGTCACATTTCAAAGTCGAATATATACATAATATCTAAGTAGTAAAACACGAAAATTTTATTTTGAATACAAATGTTTAATTTGATGTTGATTTTATATTAAAACAATATAAATGGAAATAAAACTTATTCGGAACTAATGTTTTAATTTAATAATTTCTGCAAAATATGTGACGTCACACTAAGGAAGGCGAGTAAAAAAACATGGAATTCGTGAGACGTAATTTAAGGATGACCTCTTACTTTATTCTTAAAATTATTAATAGATTAGTAAGGCATCATATTTTAAACAGTGTACCTATTAATAATACATTTTTAAGTCTCAAGATTGGTAAAAGTGAAACTCACATGAGGTGGCGTTGGCCCCCAAGCCCTGGCCGGAGGCGGAGCCCTGCGCTCGGCGACTGGCCGAGTGAACGACGTGCGCGGGCGCACGCTCGCCGCTACCTCGGCTGGTTGGCCACCTCCTCGTCTGTGAGGTCAGTTTAGATTAAATCTCATTTTACTAACTTTGGTTACATTGATTTACGTGTGGTTTAGAATAATTAGATTATTAGAAATGTAGTGTTCCGTGAGTCCGTGACAAATACAGGGTGGCTCGTTCGGAGGAATTGTTTGAACAGGATGTCCTTCCCTAAAATAAAAAAACTTTTACTATGGCACTTTAATGAAATCGGAAGAAAAATAGTTCAGTTTCTTATTTTTGTACAAAATAGTCTTTTACATCGACGATCATGCATGGAGTATCAGATTTTTTTTCGTTTTGCGACGTTACTGTAAAGTCGTTTAATGGGCAGAACATCCTATCATAAAGTTATTCACTAGTTTCTTTTATTTTTTTATATGGACTCATCCCGCTCCTAAAGCAGAGCGGTGATTCTGCCAATGTCGAGTGTATTCTTGATTCAAAGTCAAAGCTTGACAAAGTTTACAATAAATAACGGGTGTTTAGTTTTTCAATAGTTTCAGATCTTTATCACTTCACCAAACATTAGAACACAAACTACACCAAACTTGCACTCTATTAAATGATAAATAAAAACCATTATAATAGATCGACTATGCTTTTCGTTCGACTCTATTCACTAGTTCAACTTGTCACCCTATATAGCAGCAGGTAGAGAGGCGAACAACAAACCTCAAAACCTTCTCTAATAAATGGAATGGCTAAGTAACTTAAAACATTACCAAATAACTTACTTGCAGAGCGACAAATAAAATTTCTTAATATAAATAACATGTGGGTAGCTTTGTATCGGCTCGATCGCTAGTTGAGGTGCAAGATGCCGTTTGGTAACTTTGAACGGATACATTGAACTAGCGAAGCTGGAACAGACATTGCGTCTCGATAGTGAGCCTGAGCGCACTTTGTGTAATTCACTATGTTTGTTGTGAGGTAACAGTTTTAATTTCTCATTTAAGTGAATTGTAAATTCTTTTTGAGAAAAAAAAATGTCTTAAACCCTTAAGGGACATTTTTTAGTTCATGAATTTTGTGTTAAAAAAATGAAATAGGAAACTCATACCAAGCATAACAAGAATATATATTTACCCAGCACCAGCTGATCGTCCCCTAACGGTGTCGAGAGCAGTGTAAGGGGAGCCCGGCAGGCGCACATTGTCGTTTCGTGCCTGGGCTAGTTGCTCTGTATCTGAAAAAAAAAAATAAGTAAAAAAAATAAACACACTTTAAATGTAACTATTGGACTCGACAAGATGCATCAAATGAGCCCAAACACGAATGTTTTACTAGTCATTAAAGGGAACCCACCTCCTGGTTCTAACATCACGATGGTGTCAAATTATTGTATTAGGTATCATCTGAATGTCAGATATAACTTACAAGCTGTCCTGACCGAAGGACTGTCAAAGATCTTTACTACTTAGAGCAATCATCTGTTATCAGCTTCAGACTTCTTCAGCCAATCCCCACTGTCCTAAAGCACTGTCAAAGGTCTTTACTACTCACGGCTATCATCTTATCAACTTTCAATTGTTACCTGACTTCTTCAGCCTATCCCCGCTGTCCAGCTCGGAGTCGCCAAGAGTGTCCTTCGACTGTCTCGAAGTGCTTTCCAAATACCCTTTACTACTTCAGCTGTCATCTGTTATTATCACCTTCCAATATTTACCTGACTTCTTCAGCCTATCCCCGCTGTCCCGCTCGGAGTCGCCGGGGGTATCCCGCGACTGTCCCGAAGCGCTGCCGAACAGCGTGAAGGCGTCGTCCATCAGCTCGTTGAACCGCTGCCGCATGCGCGACGGGACGGGCTTGCCGCCTGCCTTGGTGGGACTGGATGGCTTGGATGCTGTTGGGTTTGATTTTTAAAAAGGAGTCAGTCTGCCGGTAGCTCTTCGAATTGCAAAGCTGAAGTCGCAACCGTTGGCGAAGAAAGATTATCGAATGCGATCACGAATTGATAGACGTGAAGTGAAGAAGCGGGGCCTTCCAACCGATAGACTGACGGACGATCTAGTCATGGATGTGAAACTTGCGGAAGCCGCCAGATGTTAAAGGCGTACAGCTGCTTGCTGTGTGCTGTGGCTGCTGCGGCTTGGCTTTCTATAGTAAAGGCCTATGTCCAACAGTGGACTTCCATCGTACTTCCAACTGTCGAGGAGTAGATTCCCTGCCAATTCAGGTACTCATTTCTATTTTAAACTTCGTACCTTTTAAACCACAGCGACACATCAACTGACTCGCTTGATCATATTTTATGGTCTTGAAACCATTTCAGGTCAGTCAGTAGAATTTGTTCTAAACCCAGTTTATTTATATAAAAAATACCATATGATTAACCTCTGCTACAGGTATTATTTATAAATTAAATGGATCTTTTAATTCGAGGCCGATTTTAAAAAATAAAACCTATCAATCCTCACGATATGGTCGTACAGACCTATAGAGTGTACCTGTACACTCTTTCTTACCATCTTTAATCCTCTGGCAGTGAAGATCCCACACTAAAGGTCCTATGACCCCTGGGTCCTTGTCTATACTTCCGAGCCTCACCAGCTGTGAAGGCATCTGACGTCTTTGCACAACATCCTTGCTTTTATCCTGGGGCTTCTCCGCTTTTTGTTTTGGGCTGGATACTGGCGAGTCTATGTCCAGGTGACGCACTGATACTGGTTCCAGTATACGTGAAAGAGGTTCAACAATGTTGCCTCTAGAAAAAAGTAATAAATTTCATGTTCAATCTTTCCATTTCAACTTTGCTATGGTATATAATCAGAAGAGATTTGTGTTTTTAAATATTTATACTCCTTACCTTGGGAATGAATTGACTGATGGCATTGAGAGGTACGAAGTAGGTGTTTGAGGTGCCGATGCCTGACTGTCTGAGCTGTCCACACCTGCTGCCTCCAGTAAGCTGTCTGTGGTGCCCACTAGAAGGAAAACCTCTATTCATGTAAGTAGATTTTAAAACTTATGTGAGTAGAAAGACTTGAGGTCTACCACCAAAAAAAACGGAAACAGTATGATATTTAAAATTAATTCAGATATTTTAAATTTTTAAAAAAAGTAGCTATACCTCTTTTCTTCTGTGGCATTCTCAGTGCATGCGGTTTCTTCTGTCTTCGTCGTAAAGCTGCTGCTACTTCGGAAACACCAGACGATGTTGTGGATGAACTAAATAAAAAAGACAATAAATCTATTGGGTATTCTGTCATAATTATTATTTTGATCAGGATGAATTGATGATTCTTAGATCATATAAAGGAAAAGGGTATACCTTGAAGCGCTACCAGCCCTGTAGATAGGCAGCAGAGTACTGCTAGGTCTTGTTCGGCTTGGAGACACTACACTGATCAACTGGAATCAAAATTTATTGCATTTTATTGGATAAACCCTTTAGTAGTTCCAGAGCAACATAGATCAGTCAGGTTTCAAATAAACTGGTAGATGGTTTACTACTAATTTATATAAAAAGGTTAGTTGATGATACATACTCTCCCATCCTTTTCTTCGTGAACTTGTTTCAACTGATTGCGTTCTGCTTCACGGATCATGTCATTCCTGTATGCTCTAAGGGAAGCTGCTGACTTGATAGCTTTTCTCCTGCTCAATAAGAGAATGTGGACACTTAATTTGTTTATTGATATTAAAAGCAAGCAAGCAAGCAAGCTATAATAACCTAGTTTTCATGATTTCCCTTTTTTCAAATATGTCACGCGTTATTTGGTATCTGTTAGGTAGTGTGCTTAGACCAGACCCGATTTTACCATGCTCTAAGCCTAAGCTATAAGCCACTAACAGGGGATTGGTTGATCGAGGAACTGCCTAGTATTTGAAATCGTCTGATAGTAAATTCTTAACAGAGCTTGTTGAAATTGGGTCTTAAGATATAATGACATTAACTAGTCACTGTAGTTAGTGGTTTGACCAAGACACTTAACTAGAGAGAATAACAGTAGAAAGATACCTATGCGCCAGACACAGCAGAGCCAATAGGACCAGCAACAGTAGCACAGCCACTGAACCTCCCACTGCGAGGGCCCAGAGTTCCGTCCCGTGGACTCCACCCGTCCCTGCCTCGCCCTCCAGACCCTCGGCAGCCTTCAGGTACGCTGCTGGCAACATTGGGAATACAATCTTAGTTTGAGTTAGACATAAGATAAGCAGTTTCGATTATTAACTTAATGAACTAGTAACTGAAATGTTTTCCATCCTTACATAACTGTTTGTGACGCTTTAGACCTTCTTATACGGATTGTCACGAATTTTCAACCGACTTAAAAAAAGGAGGAGGTTCTCAATTCGACTGTATGTTTTTTTTTGTATATATGTTACGCGATTACTCCGCCAATTATGAATCGATTTTAATTATTCTTTTTTTGTTTGGTAGATCATACTTCAGAGGTGGTCCCATATAAATTTTATCAAAATTGATTTAGAACTTTTTGACAAAATCAACAACTATATACCCAGATAATATTTTGGTTGTGGTTCTTGTTACCTATCTTCGACAAATATAAACCGATTTTGATGATTTTTGTTTTATTGAATAGCTTATACTTCAAAGATGCTATGATAAAAGTTTGCAAAATAAAAATCACCCTACAAAGGGTAGGAAAATAGGGGATGAAATCGGTGTTCAGCAGTTAGATTATAATTTATCACTAAAAATACTTAGATGAAATAAGTAAATTTTATTAAGCATTAGCATTTTAGTATTAGTTCTCCAGAAGCCTAATATTCCCGTAATCTAACTGTAGTCCCAATTGCTGGACTTGATAATCCAGATCATTAAGATGATCAAAAATCTTATTTTTGTAAACTCATAAATGCAATTATAGTTCATATACGTAATGCGAATGAGATTATTCTTGGTCCCACTTTTTAATAATTTAACGTCTTAGGTTTAGGAAATTGGATTGCGATTTGCGACTAAGTTTAAATTACTGTAATGTGTTATGTTCTAGTAGACTTCCGATTTCTCTATAGCGTTCTACTGTCCCAGCATCAGCGATAACACAGGCTCAGAGCCATTTTGAATCTAGGTTAAAGAAATGTAGTGAAACTCACGCTCAGCCTTAGTAGTGACAACAGCTCCCAGCTCCCTAGCCACTTCAGCATCTCTTACTAGCCTCATGTCTCTTGCAGCTACCGCAGCGGGTACTGCCCGACCACCAACTAGTACCACGTAAACTATTTGCACGCTGCCGGTGTCTGGTGACTGAAATTAACAATAATTAAGAATTATGAACTTAATTACCAATATTATAAATGTGAAAGATGGTATGTTTGGATGTTTGTTACTCAATTGTGCCTTAAAACGACTAAACGGAATAATTTTGTCTCATATTTGTGTTCCCGTATGATGATTATTGATTCCTTTTTGACTTCTTACTGAAATTTACGCAGGTGAAATAGCGGGCAGAAGCTAGTCTTAATACATAAATGTGTTGAACCAGAATAAAGCTATTTTGTTCAAGACCTACCTCTGTAATATTTTGTATATAAACTTGCACAGGCGGTTGCTGTTCAGGTTTTATTATCTCTCGCTTAAATAATAATGTCTCATTACTAGAATCGGTTTCCAATGGTATATCTATCAAATCTTCTTTAACATCTTCTAATTCTTCGCGATCTCTTATTTCTCTTTTTCTCAATACTATTGTAGGAGTAGCCAGTATCCACGATTCTACTTCGCTTATTCTTGTAGCTTTTATTTCTGAGATGATGGATGTTGGGTCTACATTATCGATCAACGTTAGATGCTCATCGGGATAAACTCGTAACATCATATTTGATGAATTTATTTTAGAAGAAGTGTTTTCTACTACTTTAGTAAGAGTACTACTTAAAGACTCTACAGGATCTATCACAGAACTTTGAAAATTATGGTATCTGTAAGCTGTTTCGGAACTATACGCTACTTGGTTAATATTACTATCTTTGTTAACAACGAATGAATGAACATCGTGTTTTTTCCTTGAAGTAGGTGCGTCTAATGACTTAATGATGCCAAGGTGTCTTTCTTGCTGCCTGAAATAAATTTACAGAAGTTTTTGTTATGAGCGTAATGTACAAAAACAGAAAATTTTCCTACAATAGTAAGAAGACTGGTTTAGAGAAAATACTTACCTCAAAAAGGCTTTTTGGTACAATCTGGCTAATCTTAACTGTAAACTGTCAGGCGTGGATCCCTGGATTACTGTTAGAAGCCAGTACCGACGATCTTCGGGTATTTCTGGCTCTAAGCTATCAGGAACCCCTATCTCACCACAGTTGAGCACACATTCTCCGGTGGTTTTATCTGTCACCGCCTGAGAGGAAACACGAAAATTTTAAAAACTGTTATCAAAAAACCCAAGCCAACTACAATCGCTGAACTACTAACAAGGGTCTGAAGTAAAGGTAACATCGCGCATACTAGGATGCATGGGTACAATTATTCTGCATTTTAATCATTTCTATCGCCAAACAATTCTGCTGTGTTTGGAATAGTTAGTGTGTTTGGCATGGTGAGCAGCGAATTCATTACATAAGAGTACCATCAGTTTTTATTAAAGTAAAAGGCAGTTGGATTTTCCAAAAAACTGTAATTTAAAAGTCGTATATTGTTGGATTATGGATCTAGCAAATCGATTACAAATACTTACACGAATTTGCATACAGATTAGAAATTATGTGGGCTTATGTTTAAAAGTTCGACGATCTGGCACTGAATTATTGCGACCAAATTATTTAGTTTTTGTTCTGCTATCAATTTTACTGACTACTTAATTCTACTATCAAAGTTACTGTTGTTGCATGTTACTGTTTAAAAATATGCTCTTGCTCTTGAAATACAGTTTATTACACTAGTTTAGGAGCCAGGGCCTCAATTAAATGTGTGTATTGCATCCATAAAGATATTTCTATTTCATGTTTTTCGGGCTAGACCCCTTACCTGTGGTGGATATGAGTCCAAGTATACTGTCGCCAGTACTGTAGTGGTGTGGACATATGGTGCTGTGGGCTTGGCAGGCGTTGGCAGTGGCGGATCAGTGGGTGGTGGTGGCCCATCTCCTGAGCCTGTCCAGAAGAAATCTTCCAAGCGTGGCGTGCGCTCGTGCTGATCCCGTGATACGAGCATATAGACTGAAGAAGCAATCATTTTCAAATGTAAAAAGTTCTTTTATGTTTTAGATGAGCTGAGCAGTATAGTCTTGAACATGTACAGATATGGTAAATACCTAGTTACTATAATATACCTATGTATTTTAAAAAGTTATCTTTCTATCTAGTATAAAAAAGGTACAGTGAAGATGCGCAAATAAGTTTATTGACATTAAAATTATCAATTGTAAAAATAACGATTAGAGCATGGGATTATTTCAAATTGTCGCAACATAATTTCATTTGGTTATTAAATAAAAACTGAATTTAAATGAAAAACCATTTGTTCTAGACATGTCATATGACTTCACAAACGCCCAGCACACTTCATAGTTAAAGCAAGCAGACGTGCAGCAAAAAGACAATAGCAATTCGTTTCCAAGTCGTTTTCGATGACAGGTCGATAAACATTTCCCGAATCGCGTGATCTCCAGAATAAAATGGTTTATTAGCCCTACTGTAACTTCCAGTAACTACAGTTTCATAACAAGGTGCATAGGGCAAACAATAAGCGGATTAAGGCTTGCGTTGCTTTGATTTAGAATTAAATATCTACCTAATTCGCATTGAAGGAAATAAATTAAAGTGAGAATAGTTTTCTACCTGATTAGCGTATTGGTTTTCCAAGAACCCATGCAAAGCCAACGTCATTTTAATTGTACAAACTTGCATGATAAATGATGATCAACAGAAATAACTTTTACAGTTTTTAATAGAGCGTTTACAAAATCACATATTTAATCTCAAAAATAAGCCGACAAGAGCTGCTTAAAATAATTACATTCGTCTTGTAAGGCAATTAGATTTTTGCAACAAGTTTAAAACGCTACTTCTTATCGATTGCGCGTAGGCGTTCCACAGGGATGTACTCTGGCGCCACCCCGTACCAACCACCGAGGCTTGGCAAAGAAACGCATTTCCTGCTTCTACGTTATTTCAGCATATTGTAGAAAGTAACTACATAATATAAAGTTTTATTGTTTTATAAACATGTGTAAAGCCTGGTATAACAATAATTGCTTATATAACTATGGGCAATCGGCATGTAAAACTATTATGTTATAGTTACAATGACTATTGTTTACAAGAAAGCGTGGTCCAGTACGTAATGTATGTGCGAATTTAAATAATATTGTTAAAAAATATTTAATTTATAATAGAAAACAAGTTGTGCAAGAAAAATAGATACAAAACTTGTGTAAAAAATCTAATTATCTTCTAATTATAAAAATATCCAAATTGGAGTCGAACTCGCAAATCGAGGGTTCTACCTTTCTATGGATTTCATTTTTCATTGTGTGGTACGTAACCTTATTATCTGACGGTTAGTCGGTGTTTATAAATTTGAATATGCCGATCCAGCGAATTATAAACAGATATCGCTATTCACTGCTTATCACATCGGCAAATCTCCAGTTTATTCAAAACTTTATTGAACTAAAGTCGCTTTAAAAAGTCGGTCTAATTGCCAAAGCTCAATATGAACTCTAAAACTGATAAATTGGATGGATCGGTCATAATTCAGTATGGAGAAGTAAGGATTTTTAAGGGATAGTGAAGTTCGTTTTATAGTAAAATTTGTTGTATTTGAGCCATTGATTTAAGTAAATATTAGATAATAATTTATGTCAATGATTTGAGCACTAGAATCTGCCCCTTTTGGGGGGTTGCGTTATTTCAAGTACACGTTGTAGAGAAAATGTGTTGAAAGCTCTCAAATATTATAATAAATAAATATTGGATAACATCACATACATTCCTTTGATCCTATGGTAAGTAGCTAAAGCACTTGTGTTAAAGAAATCAAAAACAACGACGGTACCATAGCGCCCAGTCCGAGTTTTTTCAGGCGCAACACAAAAAAAACTCGGGACCTCAGAGATGGCGATGCCAAGTCCGGTGTACTCGCCTCTCGGCTTCAGAGGTCATACACCAATCAGAAACCAAAAGCAAACATACATAATAAGGTAAAGAGAGGCCATAAGGTAAACGTCGTGGTAAATCCAAAACAGACCTACAACAACAACATGATTGACGAATTGGACTCTAGCTCAATCAACATTGTGGTTTGCATTAATAACGTAACGTAACCGGGTTTCATCGACATACAACCGCACAAAAAGGCATATAATGTGCTGTAATGTCGGCGGTTTCACGCCGGCCGTGCGCGAGCGCACCCTTTGTCAGATGGACCGGACGTGGACATGTGACCGAAAATGGTTTTATCTCCTTATCAACAGTATGAATAAGGTCGAAAATTGATGATAATTTATAAGTGGATCAGTGGATGTGCGGCCAACCGTAATGATGACCCCTCCTTTGATTGATATTTTTATAGTTAATTCATGTATGCGAGTTGTTTCTGGTACAGAAACATGTTTCAAATTTATTCTGCCCGGTTTCAACGGTGCACAGTTCTTACGTCCTTTCTATCCACAGGTTTCGTTTTCTACCAACTATTTATGAATAAACTTTGTTTAGCTGTAGTAGCTAATACTACCGAATTAGTATTATGTCGAATGTCAAATTATACACAGGGTTATTTGTAGAACATCAACAACCTCCTAAGGGTTGAGTCGTTCCTATGCAAGTTCAACGTTTATTACAACAAAAGATAGGATTTTTTAACTAAACAAAATAAAAATAAACTTGAGCTGCCCCGAACCGAACCTCGGTACGTTAGGTTTGGTTCGGACTTGTAGACAACTTGTGACACGAGTTATAACTTTGGCATGGCTTGCGCCTTGCGGCTACTACCAAAGAATAGCTTTGATAGAGATGCTATGCTGTTCCAATGTCACATTCATTATACTTATTACTTACTTATACACTGATCTGAAACCTACCTTAATAAGTGGCTTAGTAAATTCTTAACGTGACCGCACCGTGGCCTTCATAGTTTGAGAGAGGAAAAAATACCTACATCTTTCCGTTGTCGGACGGACAAGTGACAATAAAGTAGACAGCAAAGTATTTCTATTGGTTTCGGCTTTTACTTCAAAATTGACCCTAATGCGAATTCAATGCGAAATTAAATGTCGTTTTATCATTAAGGCATGTAACATTTTTCTACAGTGCATTGAAGTTTTCAAATAAATAAAATAACTGTGCGTATGTAAATATTCAGTGAGTTTTATTTTCGTTGAATTTTTTTAAGGGGTGATTGCTTGAATAAAATAAGTTTCCTGCGGGTTCGACATACTTTAAAAAATATCGCTTGTTCATACTATCAAGTTTTATTACAAGTGAACTATTACGATCAGTAAAGCGATATTTAAAAAAAAAAACAGCTCTATAATTTTTTAAAGAACTCTCCCACTAACTAAAAGAGAAACAAACACAAATATTATTACTTACTTTTATCGTCATTTTCATAATCGTCTGCATATACATCATAAATAATACCAATATAAAATAAATTGATTAAAATTTTATTTTTCAGCATAGCTTCGATTAGCCTTACTTTACGCTTTTTGTAATTGCGCTACTTGCGAAGTTTAACAACCATTTTAGAAAAAATATTAAGTAAAAAGGCATTAAATTGAGCACTATTCACAAAATCGCGGTAATTTCAATGGCACCCTAATCTGACCAGCATCCACCTGCCGAAATCGTGGAAATACTACTGTGCGCTTGGACTTAGGGATTGTTTGTCGCGTTGCTACGCGACCAAATTGAATAGCCCGCGCGTTGCGCATTCCGCCATTAACTCAAGATAAGTTCGGCCTCCACAATCAGCGAGCTGTGACCATACTTATACCACAAAATACCTAATAGTAGCCATAACATATATCATAGCATTCAAGCTATATAAGCATAGCATTATACAAAAATAATGGGCGGATCATAAAACTCCTATAATCTTATTGAACAAGTATACCTGGGGAAGACTATACTTACTTGGAAACCAAGCACATCTTATAAGTAAGGCAGTCAGGCAAGTTTCCTATCTCAGGTGTTTGACATAGCTGCCTTTAGGAGTAAAAGAGTTTAGGGAGGAAGTCTTTTCAAAAAAAATTCAACCCAGATACCTAGGGGTATTATCGCTTACACTGCAACTGCGACCTTTTCAAGCATAGACGATGGTAGATGGAGACAGTGCTGCCAGATTCATAGGTTAGAATTATCGTAGTTTTGCTGAAAAATTATCGTGTTTTTATCGCAACCCCAGTTCACAAAATTATCGTTTTTGTAACTCCACCAAATCTAAAAAAAAACTGAATATACGACTGGAAACTTTAAATCTTGTTACTACCCACAAGTTTTTGTTAACTGAACTGCAGTACTCACTACACAAGTATTAAAGTAAACCGGTTTTTCTCGTCATGATGACTGACACCAAACTGACAGTGACAATTCACCCTTTTTAAAACTGTCAAATTTTACGCTGACAAGAGTCGATCTCGTTTTTAGAGCAAAGAAATTAAATTCACTATTGTGCTGTCAGAGTCAGACTGTATAAATAAACGTAAAATGTGTTCAAATACACGGATTAAAATGATTACCCAAAGTTATCTCCAACTGAGCAAAATATCGTGGATTATCGTAGATTTATCGTGCGATAATTTATTACTTTTTCTGTTGAATTACACTCAAAAATATCGTGGATCTAGGATAATTATCGCACGTCTGGTAGCACTGGATGGAGAAAAGAATAGCTGCACTGACCTGCACCACTGGATTACCACTATAATCACTGTCATTGACGGCTCATTTTGTGTGCCCGTTTCAAACTACTAGAGAGCGTACCGGAAATATTTTTTTACTTATACTGCATTTCTGTCTATCTTGCGTCCATTATTACCATTAAAGTTCCGCCTGTGCAGCGCAAATATCTGTGAATATCTAGGCGATTATATAATAGCTTTGACTATCTAAATAGGCACGCACGAACGACAAGAAATAAATTTGACAGCAGCAAGTCCAGTTTTTAAAGGTCAGTGAACAACTTCAACATGCTTTATAATACAATTTTTAGAACACAACACAATCGTTAGCCACAATTTGGCTTTCATTATTGAAGAAAGAATTCAATTTTCTTTTATTTCGATACTATAAACAATCTTTCAAGATGTCCATTATGTCTATTATACTAAAAAGTATTAAGGTTCTAAAAAGTATAACAGTTGGACCACGAATTGAAAATAATGGAAATCCATTACCAAAATAAGGAAAACATCCGAAAATCATTGATTCTTAGTAATAATTATGACTTTTTAAATTACATTTTTGTCAGTTGTTTTTTATTTTTGTGCAATAGAAACGGTAAAACATACAACAAGCGAAAACATGGTGTGTTTTTGAAAAACCAAAAGTGTAACTACTTACACTTTTAGTTTTAAGTAGGTACGTAGACTTGCTCGAAAAATTTCGTTATTGTAAAAATTTAATCCTAGAAATAAATACGATGTGACAGTACAGAATTCTTAGTGCGTAAGTCTACTTGCACTTGGCTATTTGGTTGTCTATGGTTCTAATGCCTTCTTAAAAGTGTTACCAGTCTTACTACTTATTCTACTATTTTAGAAGTTTTCTTTCTTGGCATATTAGGTAGCTTATTTTTTGGATTTAGTAATCCTGGCGTTTTTGCAATCGGTGTCTGTAAGGTTTTGTACTCTTGCTGCTTGCAATGAGTATAAAATAATATATTTATGCCAAAGATGAATCTTTTAAAGATAAATGCACTGACGCGCGTTAAACCACGGTCTTTTGTCGTCTGGCGTGCCGCGCGTCCATTGAGACCGGCGTGTATGTGCCGAAAGCTTGAGCTCGCTAAGTACTCATCGCAACTTACTTTAGTTTGCCGGAAAACACTGTGAAAAGCGTCAGGCCCATTTGATGTTCAATGATAATAATTTTCTCAGATCAGCCTAGGCCCACAAGGGAGGTAATGCTTGCTGCCATCATGGACTCCAAGTGTATGTTCGGAAATCAGTGCCTCGAACGTGGTGGGTCTGTGCCCTGGTTACCAGTTACCACGGTCTCCAAACGATTCCGCTAGACTTTTATTTGTGGGGTAATCGGAAATTAGTGTATGAGTGGTGGTCGAACCCGCAACTGCTGGCTTTGTAGCCAGCAGTTGCGGGTTCGATGCCTTAAGGGGCAAATGCTTATGTGATAAGCACGAGCATTTGCACCTAAGTCATAAATTGACCAACTGGTTGATATTCAACGCACAAAGTATGTTTAGTGCTATAACAACGCGCTAGCGCTGAGCACAGTTTAAAACGTGATGTCGTTTTTTGTTACTAGACTTCATACATACATATAGCATATGCTACGCTACCTAATATGATATTAAAAGTATATTTACAAATATTGTTTTTTTAACAAACATTCATTTATATTTTTTGATGACATTGTAATTGTATTAAGTTTTAAGTTTACGTTGTTCCTTACTTTTAAAAGGTTCCATGCCTTTAATTTTTAGTTCAGTTTTCAGTTTGAGTAGACACAGAATTTCAGTTTGAATATGTAATATAATTTATGTTTACATAATCAAATTGAAATTCTCAACAAACTATATAATTTTACGATATTTTGTCTAAAAGTATGTTGTTTGTATTTTTTTTCTCTTTTGATTAACGTATGTTTCATAAGTGTACACCAAAATAACGTAATTTTAGGTATGCCAGCCGCTTTCGAACTTCGAACGCTAGAGTTCCAACTTTTTTCTATAGAGCCTTCCTGAATTCTTTTACATTAACGCGAGTGAATTTTATGTCTCAATAAAAAAAATTATATAGTAGTATTTTGAATCCTGTTCTGACAACACCTCTGTTTTCCATCGCACCATTTCGTGTTGTTTCATTCGAGTGAGTTCGTCGCTTCCGTTCGACGGACTTTGTGCGACGTAAGCGGGTGTGTGCGAAAGTATGAAGTGAAATCTTACAAAAAGTGTGTGAAATGTTTAGTGTTAGTTTATTTTGTGCTAAGTAATTCAAAATGAGTGCGAACGGATAGCTCTAGTTACTATAATCGGTCCAGAAAACACTTAAATAGTGGTACACGTAACATTTCGTATGGACAGTTTCAAAATGGCTGTGTTTTGAAGGACCCTTTGTCCGCTTTCGTGTTCTTCTTTCAGCATGATAGTGGGATCATACTGTCAGAATTTTGACTTCGAGAGGTGAGGGAGATACCTAGTAAGATTTTTAGTGGTTTTGGTGTAGAAACGTGTAGTGGAAAAGTACTGGTTCCCGCCGTAGTGCGGTGGCGGTCGATTGCTTTCTACGCCAGCGATACCAAACGCTAGCTTGCAACGTGTGAGTTTCTAATAACCTTTTTATTTTCTTGAGTAACTAATATAGTGGTTTGTGACACGTACGTGGGCTGGCCGCTCACGACTGATATAATTTTAGCTTGGTGTTGATTTCCTGGCGTAACTCTCCGTTCTCGACTGTCATATGATGAAGTAAACACTGCTTATTTTTAGAAGAACGACCCAAAATCTTATTGGGATAAATTTCCTATTGGATAACCTTATTTGAAATTCATAACGAGCGCCTGTAGTCAACATAAAGCAAAGTTATCCTATGAAATAAAATGTAACCTGTGTTCTATGTTTATCAAAACAATGATACATACCTACTATTGTGTATTCGTATGATATTCGATGGTGTACTTCTGTGTTAAGTTTATGAATGAATTGAAAAGGTAACCACACCCAATTTGCTTTTAAAGTTGTTCCAACACTACTTGGTGGTGTTATATTGGAACAGTAATATATTTTATAATTGGCAGATTAAGTTCATGAAATTGAAGAAGAAAAAACTAAGAAAGAACATCTAAAATTATTTACATTTACAACTAATGTATGTTTTTAGTATGATGTAACATAAATCAACCAAAAAGGTCATCAAAACCTCACTAAACTTATCAAAAAGATAGGATGTATATAGGTAGTTACAAATAAGTTTTTTGTTTAATTTTTTTATCTATGCAAAATTTAATGCTAACTCCAACTTAACTTATCAAGCATACTTATACAAGACACAATCGAAATTCTATTGTATTGCGGTCTCATGAGACCGAGACCACTTAGATGTTAATGGGTTAAGACACTATATATTATTTGCATTGACTTCTTACAAATTGTCAAAATTATTTTAATACATATACCTACTCCTAATGTGTATTGTACCTATACATAGAATGTAAGTTAAAATTTGTTCTGAAGGGATTAAGATGACATCCCGTCATTTTTGTTGCATTCATCATTATCATTTCCTGTTTGCCCCAAATTTTATAAATAACCTCCATGTCTCCATAACTCATCAGGCAAACTTAATCGAGACACAGTATAAATTCTATTATATTGGATGTTGACGATTTTGGAGCTTAACTTGCGAAACCTCAAGAGGTCTATGAGACAGTGCTAAGTTGAAGTTAAGCAGTGCTGTGGGGTTAATTGGAGATTGGCAGAACCAGTGTGCTCTGCCCTGCACAATCGTCTTCTAGTTACATAAATTATTTTTCTTTTAAAACAAATGTTTGGTCAATAAAAAACTGTTAAAAAAGTTAAATACAAGTACAGTATTAAGTACAAGATATTTTCTGCATAACGAAAATACAACTTTTAAAATAAATGTTGGAATGTTTATTATTTAATCACACATAAATATAATGCTGATCTGATTTGGATAAAATTGTGCACACAAGACCAATCTTTGATTGATTTTTTACTATCTACTTTTTAAACATATTCAGCTATCACTTATTTGAATTCAGTTCCTTAACAAAATCTGACATTCTGTTAGAACTGAATTCATTCTGAAGAACTCCATATTATTTGACTTAGTTCAGTAGACAAAACCATTATAAAAATGTTTAAAACCTACAGAAAATATTTTATGGGCTGGGCTTACAGTATTACATGGAACATTGATATTTTAATTCTTCTTCTTCTACTTCCTATCAGGGATCGGAAACCGGTTATTTTACTATGGAACCTTAACCGGAATAATAAAGATTTTCGCTACATTAACTATCACATACTCCAAATACTGACTTAAAAGCTACATGGCAAATTTAGTTTTATGGTCAAATCTTTACAATTACCTACTATCAAATAGTAGAAATGGGTCTTATACATTCTGAAATAAATATAAACTGGTTTCGATCCTTGCTTCCTATCATTTTCACACATTTTAGTCCAGGTTCACTTGTCCCTATAAATCTAAACAATGCTTTCAACCTCAGACTACTCATAGGTACTTTTTAAAAGTATGAATTTAACCATTACAATTAGTAAAAGATCATCATTTCAGCCATGGACGTCCACTGCTGAACACAGGCCTCCCCCAATGACTTTCATTGGGGGGGATTGCCAATACTCGCCACGCTTGGCAGGCAGGTTGGCGAGCGCAGTTTTGTATAACATTTCGCACGCAGACGCTGCTGCCCGATTCGTGCTTCAGGAATTAGTCGCCTCTTACGACACGTCTCCTGTTGGCGGTGGGGAAGTGTATTCTTTGCGGCCGTCCCCACACGGCACAAGAAAAAGATGATTTTGTGTAAATCAATTTAACTGAACTATGCAGTCAGAAATGAAAAGATCTGTAAACAAACAAAAGACGTGATGATGATGATGAATAATAGAAGTTTTATTATTATGATATACGGTCCCCCAATGTGTTAAAAATTAACTTTGTATTGGGCTGAGGAAACTAAATAAAAAGAAACCCAAAACTAATTATACTTAAATTCCAATCAATTCTTTACCAGCCTGCCTAGCATGAGCACCAAAACACGATATGGTATGATATGATATAGCGAAATATCGACACCAATTGTAAAAATATGATAGATATAGTCTCCATCCTAACCATTTAAATTTTTTATCGAAACAGTGTCAGTCATAATATGTGATGTCACCGGCACGGCGATTCAATATGGCGGCTTTATCTATCATATTTTTACAGTTGGTGTCGATATATCGCTATATCTTATCATATCATCAACCGACTTCAAAAAAGGAGGAGGTTCTCAATTCGTCGCTTTTTTTTTTTTTTTTTTTTATGTATGTTCAGCGATCATTCGTTACTGCGTTGACCGATTTCGATAATTATTTTTTTGTTTGAAAGGTAATACTTTCAGAATGGTCCCATATAAATTTGGTTAAATTCTGATAATGGGATCTATAAATATAAGAAAATCATCAAACATTGCATAAACTCCATACCACGTCAACTGATTTTAGTATCTATCTTACCTATATCTCTGCCAAATGTAGACCGATTTTGATGATTCTTTTTTTAATGAATAGCTTATACTTCAAAGATACTATAATAAAAATTTTTGGAAAAAATTTCACCCCTAAGGGTGGAAAAATAGGAAATGAAATCGGTGTTCAGCAGTTAAATTATGTTTGCACTCGTAAGATTTGTTTTGATTAGGATTTATCACTAAAATGGATGAAATAAGTTAATTTTATAAAAAAATAAAAACCGACTTCAAAAAACTAAAACGCTCAAAATAATCTTAACATTTAAGTACCTAATCAGTTACTTTTGGAGTCGGTGCAAACGAAAACATTGGTCTCTCATTGACTGGCGTTTTAGTTTTTTGAAGTCGGTTTTTATTTTTTTATCGTGTTTTGGTGCTCATGCTAGGCAGGCAGATGTATTATAAAAAATACTTGCAGCTTGGTCTTTGTTTTGCAAAACAATAGTTTTTCCCAGAAATATTCTATCAGAATCAAAATGACACCTATCTGCGACTTGGCTGCGCGAAAACCGAAACGCATAACGGCAACCGAGGCATTGTGTTCGCTGCGCCGACGCGTCGCTAGGCGGGAAGATCATTGTTGACGGTTGTTAAGACTTTCAGAGATTTCTGTGGCGTTCCTTATTATTATCTACCTTATATTTTCGCAACTTTCGACGAGATTATTGAAAAAAAAAACGGGTCAGCCATGCACAACTAAAGAAGCAATGGGTTGACTACGTATGCCGTACGTAAAGAATGATAGTGATGGTGGTATCTAGAAGGTCGCACGACGTAAACCGACCTTGAGAAGAATCGCCATACCATGATCTAACTGGAGAAAGCTTTAAGAAACAATAATAATAGCGATGATCGAGCAAATATGCTCAATCTATATATAAAACAAAGTCGGGTTAGTTACACCATTTATAAGTCAAAAACGGCGGGGCTGATTTTTAACCGACTTCAAAAAGGAGGAGGTTCTCAATTCGTCGGTATCTTTTTTTTTTTTATGTATGTTCAGCGATCATTGGTTACTGCGTTGACCGATTTCGATAATATTTTTTTTGTTTGAAAGGTAATACTTTCAGCATGGTCCCATATAAATTTGGTTAAATTCTGATGATGGGATCTATAAGAAAATCATCAAACATTGCATGAACTCCGAACCACGCCAACTGATTTTAGTATCTATCTTACCTATATCTCTGCCAAATGTGGACCGATTTTGATGATTATTTTTTTAATGAATAGCTTATACTTCAAAGATACTATAATAAAACATTTTTGGAAAAAAAAATACCACTAAGGTTGGAAAAATAGGAAATGAAATCGGTGTTCAGCAGTTAAATTATGTTTGCACTCGTAAGATTTGTTTTGATTAGGATTTATCACTAAAATGGATGAAATAAGTTAATTTTATAAAAATAAAAAAACCGACTTCAAAAAACTAAAGCGCTAAAAATTATTTTAACACTTAAGTACCTAATCAGTTACTTTTGGAGTCGGTGGCAGTCAATGAGAGACCCAATGTTTTCGTTTGCACTAGGCGGTACGAAGTTCGCCGGGACAGCTAGTAATAAATAAAACCTAATCCTCATGTGTAAGGGAGATCGGGGACAGTAGGTTGACTAACTGTCTAAAACTAAACTTATTTGACAGTTTTGCGTCATTCAACTAAAGCAAGAAATGGTATGCCGCGTGTCTGGTGGCTAAGCGAGGAGAGGAAACAGCTTTTCGCACCCAGTTGGTACTCTAATTGAATAATTTAATTATTCCTACCTCTAGAGTCAATTAACCCCGGTCTCTCCTACTTTTGAAATAGTAGCCGTGTAGCTTATCGTCGTATTTTGTATTTGAAGTGATTCTTCTTTGTCCTAAGGACAGCTCGTTTCTGGCGGGCGAAAACAAATTGGCTACTCGAACGAGGTAAAGAGATTTCAACAAGAAATCTCGTTTTTTAAAACAAAATAAACCACGTTTACAGATGTCGATTTTTTAAAATCAACATTTTCATTAACTTTGGCAAAATAGCGGGTAAATTATAATTGAAAAACCTTACTCTACTACTTTCCTACAATAATTTTTATCTATATTCTTTGGTTAATTTTGTTTTAAAAACCAATGTTCTTTCTGAAAAACCCTTTATCAACAGTGTTATTGCTCAATTGTTTCTGGCGGCCGAAATGGCTATACGAACCCTCGTGTGACCCCACACTTACGTCTGTCGATGTGTGTGTAAAGAGGTTTTATGAAGATGTTTCGTTTACGTCTATTGCTACTCAATAGATTCCTGGTTCGCCACAGGTAACTGCCTATAGTACCAACACCATCACTTCGATCCGTCTTGCTCTTATGCCTTCGCTATCGTGAATACATTTCCTCCGGCCCGAGAAAGCATTCCACACAGCGATTCGTCGCGATGATAATGCTCTGTTATTATTCTTTCTGTCCGTCGTCTCATTCCGACCTCACGTTTTCGTCATAATGCGTGCGATTTACGACATTTGTCGGCGTAATTGCCTGCTGTTTTCTATAATTACTGTTTGCCTTTTGTCGTACTACTATTGTTCATTTCAACAGAAACATCCGAATTGTTTGGTAATGAGAGGTTCCTTTAATTCCAATTGGAAACCATTTTTTCCCGATTACATAATTGTTATCTTGACCTAGAGAAGAGTTGTAGCTGTGTCTTCTTCTTCTTCTCTTCTTTAAAAGTTGGTTTTGGCAGAATATCGCTTGATACTAGCCGTGAAGCCTAGTCAGAGGCCTTAGGGCGGCTTAATAACATCTGACAGTTAGGTTAAGTCACTGGCCTTAAAATACCCTCCACCAATCCGCACTGGGCCCTCGCGGTGGAGTATGGCCCAAACCACCTCATCGTTGAGGTGAGGCCTGTGCTCTGCAGTGGGACGTTAGGAGGCCTACTTTTATCTTGACCACCATCTTCACCACGGTCCACGGTTTGCGCGCCGAATTTCAAAGCCAGGCGGTTGGGATTTCGAATCCTGCATTGAGCATGTCTGTGTGATAATTACGAGCATTTGTACCTATGTCATAGACTTTTATAAATGTATTTTTAAGTATTTTAATCCGTTACTAGTGGCCGTAGTACAAGCTTTAATTTGTTTTAGGGGTTGATAATTGGTGATTATATTTATTGAGTAATGACTTTTAAATTCAAATGCTCGCCTATCTCTGACCAGACAAAAGACGTTGGGTGAATTTCCCTTTGCCAATCTCTGTCAATTCCACCATCCATACCGTAGTTTGAGTGAGAGAGGTGGATAGTTAAACTTTGCCTAAGACCTTCTTCCTGCTCAAAGTATTACTTAGCTTATTTTGAAATTTCGACTCTACTCGTCTGAAACGACAAATTGTAACTTTGGACTAAAATTTATCGTACCTATTTGTGTCGAAGTCAGGATGTTAATATTTTTATACAAAACCGAATACTTCATACCTATCAAAATAACAAACAGAATAACGACTGGAATATCACACATAAAAAAACAATTATTTTGATGTGCAAACTACGACAAGTCCCAAAAACATAAGTCGAAAATTAAAAAATATCGCTGGACATACTCCTACATAGGGGTGGGTAATAGGATAGGTCTCGGTACAAGGGAACTAAAAAAAATTGACGTCATTTTTCCGGCCACCCTGTACAATATAATTTGTACACCAAGCCGACGTGTCACACTCTTCTTTATAACTTGTATTGTGACACTTCGTTTTCGCCTTGCTTGATTGCGTATCCCAAAACCCTGCCATAAGATATATTAAGGCCATTGAAATGTTCTGTAAAAGCATCTGACACAATCACGTCTATTACTAACGTGCTGGCCACGTCCACCCACACATAACGCTGTAGAAAGTAAGCGGCTGTGATGATGGCAAGTTTCAGAACTATTGTTCTTTGTACAATGGCATTATATTATAGGATACTGCAAACACAAAATAGAAAAGCATAGAAGGCACGCTCCTTTTTTGTTTATTATTATAATGACGATACCGTAGCCGTAAATTCAGACTACTGTTCGAAATCCTACGGTGTACTTTTCCTTTGCCTGTCTATCTATTTCGTTCTACCGTAAATAGAAGAAAAATTAATTAAACTAGTCTGGAAAATATAAAACCAAGTAACGTAATAAATCAATAAAATATAAATAAAATAAAATAAAATAAACTTTATTTGCCATAACCATGGTATACAAAGGTGTTACAAAGAAAATTAAGTACTAATCATGTTTAGCCAATTACAGAGGCATGCAAATTTAATGAATGAGAACATAAATTAAGTATTGAAATTCTTTAAATATTATATAATTTGTAGAACAATAATTGTAAAGTGATCGTACAGTCAACGGCAGGTCAACCAACCCAAAAAGTTAAATAGTATTGAACTGGAGGATTCGGTGGGGCAGTCAAACGAAAAGCATGGTCGATCTATTTTAATGGGTTTTATTTATCATTTTAAGAGCTTTAGAGTGCAAGTTTGGCGTAGCTCGTGTTCTAATGTTTGGTGAAGTGATAAAGATCTGAAAAATTGAAGATCAAATCATTGTATTCAAAGCCGCATCGAGTGTCAAGTGACTTGTCTCAAGATAATTTGCTTTAGACCCGATAGTGTGTTGATACCTTGAAACCTACGGGAAGAGTAGCCTCCACTGAATCCAAGAAAAGCAATAAAAACAAAACACCCTTTATTTATTGTGAACAATATCAAGAATACACTCGACATAGGCCATAAAAAAGTAAAATAAACCATTAAACTGATTTTCAACTTTATGAAAATTTTACGTTTTGTGGTAGGTTGACGAGCTATTGTCTGTACAATGAAACAAAAATCTCGGGACTTCTATTAAGGGAGCGGGATAAAAGCAGGCATCGCGTAATGGAATAGCCGCCGAGGTATATTGTCTTGTCAGTCATAGTAATAATTATTCTAATCAAATGACATCTAAACCATTCCGGTCATAGTTTTAACTTTAGACGATCGGGGTTCATTTTTACTATAATTAGAATGAATATTCATTGCTAAAATACCTACTTATAGAATGGTGTCTTTTAAATGAAATTCTTGTGGAATTGCACTAACCGAAAAGTTCGCATGTAAAAACTGTTTAAAAAACTAACTGGAAAACCAAAAGTGATATCAAACCACAGACAGATAAGACTATTGGAATATAGGCTCCACGTTCACGCATCGTCGACATTGCCGGCTTAATCAAAGCAGTAGTACTTAGTAAAGTAGGTATTTGGTTAGTAACACCCGCTTCGGTCTCGAGTAAACCAGTGTTCTGAAGTTAGGCGTTGTAGACAATCTTGCTCCTTATTAGGTTCGGTTAAACTTCGGCACATGTACCAACTAAGTGCCGAGAGACGTAGCTAGGAATTCGCAAGTCCTCTCCGTCCTATTTAACTTTTCGGAATCATGAGTGAGAGTGAGAGAGATCATTGTTGTCTTTGTCTGTTACTACGTATTATCGGGATCATCAGAGCGTGGTTTGTGTTGCGAGTTTGTAGGCCTTTTGTCTTGATCATGCGCCAAATAACCAGATTTGTCAACGTGAGGTGATTTTCTTTCAGATAACTGAAGCTTTGTGACAAATTCTTATTGCCTTACTTATAAGATTGAAGTCATCAGTTGTTTGTTGTCCAGGATGACAGCTCAGGATTGTTAAGGCATTTGGGCTAGACCTACTGTTGTATGAAACGCAAACATAACTAGATGTTATATTATTTAAAATCGAACGAAAGACCTACTATATCTGATGTTACCTTTATAACATGTGGTTTTCCTTAATTATGATCTGCTTTAAGCTGTCCCGATATTTCGGTCGATATCGCCCTGACAGTTGCCAGTGTTGGCAATATTAATGGAGATAAAGATTATTTTACATAATTAATATTACTGGTGTCACTTGGTAAATTTCCCGACACTTTCTGTTTAGCTGGAAAACCTTATCCGGAAAATGGGAATCACCAGGCAATTCGGTATAATCCAATCCAAAGTTTACGTTACAAATGTTGATGGTTAAATTAAGTGAAGATTACATCCGAATTTGAGTCCTAAGGACCAAAAAGAAAATAAATATTTAGCCATCATTTGCTGTATTATAGCCGTTTTTATGCCGCGTACACACGTTTCTTGTCATGGGAAACAGAGACTGAAAGAAAAACAATGTTTTTGTAACACTTACATAATATTAATTGTCACGTGTAACAATCGGTTATCGTATTTCTTTGATTGTGGTTAGAATTTATTACCTTCATGAGCTAATGAGTGTTTCTTTTAAATTTTATACGTTATGTAATTTTTGATAGAGTAAAATATATTTCTGAAAATCATAATATCTAAAGAAAGTCCAATGTAATAAGTAATATGTATTTTGGTTGAAATACTTTATTACGTATAAAATTCCATATACCATTACGGTGTTCGGTGAAACCTTGTAAGAGTTGGTCTCAGATTTTATTATAATAAGCGGATTTTACGTTCGGCCCGGCCGAAGTCTGCCGGTAGTTCAAGGCGAGTCGGGTTTCATTGTAAGTCTAGATTGTTTTGCTCAACTCGTATTTCGTTAGCCTTCCAGTATCAATGATAATTATGAGACTTGTTATTTTACTTATTTTTTGTTATTGGTATGTTCTGTTTTTTTGGAAGTGTGTCTAGTTTTTTTTAGAACATGTTTATTACTGTTATAATGCCACCTTTCTGAATGACATGTTTAACTGCCTGGAAGCAGGTATAGGTAACATAGAAATGTTGTAGTGTACAGATGGTTGTGTTTATCAGGATGGCTTTAGAATGAGGTGTGTTTAAGTTACCTAACTCGGCGTCACGACTTCTTTACGATTCGAATTCACGGAACGAAAACATGCAATGGGTAGCTCTTAGCAAATGAAAACTTAATTTTTACGAGGCTTTTCCTGAATTACTTAGCTGAAAGTCGTAAAATATGCATAAACGTTTTGAGTAATTTAAAAAAAAATACATATCACAAATAACCTTATCGCAGATACAGACTGCTATTTTCCTTTATCCTGGTCCCAAAATATCTGAAAAACTTTGTGATTTCTGCTAATTATGTAGGTACACACATTTTTACCAGCCCACTGCGTTACCATATCTTGCCACGGTACCACCAAACCTAATGGGCACTTTTCCACTAGATGGCACGGCAACTGCAACGGCGACTGCACCGGCATCGCGGCACCAGCGACAAATGTATAGTCGTGCCGTCGACTCGCCATCTAATGGAAAAGCACCTAATAGCATTGGGTACCAAAACTTGATTAAAACAACAACGAAATGACTGGTGGTAATATTTTTGTGCAGGGAATGCATGTCATGTACACGGAGCCGCCGGCGCAATATCGCAGCAGTCAGCCACAGAGCACGCAGCCCGATTACCAGCCGGCCGTGTCGCCGGCGCGCCAGCCAGCCAAGAAGCGCCGCGTGCTGAGTCCGAACGCCCACCTCACCCCACAGACACAACCGGACACCGCCGGCTACAAGGTAAGACACTAACAAGGCTACATGACTGACTGTAGTAGGACGGATCTAACCGCTTCAGCTGATAGTGGCCAAACATACTAGAGGTATCCATTTGATAAATTACAGACAACGGGAACTTACAGCAAGTTAAACCAGCTAATAGAAATCGTAAAGGAACCTTAGGGGCACGTCGCTTGTCGAGCCACAGATATGTTCCACTATTTGTCTTTTAGGCTCTAGCATAGCATTTAGAAAGGGAAGCGTCGCTGGATAATAATGCACTTTGCCACAGCCCACAAAACCTTTAAAAAACAGACAGTTTTATGACTTCTGTCATGACTCGCTATAGGCATCACCTCTCAGTCTTTCAAACAATAAATAGATTGTCCCTTCCGCAAAAGGTTCCACCTTTTTTTGTACTAAATTTTATCGGTATTCGGTAAATCGGTTGTTTTTGCGACAAAAAATAGTCTATAACCTTCTCAAAGCTCCAATCTATCTTTTTACAAAAATCATCAAAAGTCATTCAGCGGCTTAGGCGTGAAAATTTAACAGACATACAGAGTTACTTTCGCATTTATAATATTAAGTATGTATTTTAATCCGGAGATAGCGAAAGTTAGAGGAACTAACTTTAGACCTATATTAATACTACGAGTAGTACCAGCTCTTAGAATAAGAATAATAAGAATAAAATAATTTATTCCAAAACCAAATAGTTGTGAACATGAAAGAAAAGTAAAAAATACAATTTTATCTTAAAATTAGTGGTTCAGAAATGGTCTCCACTCAGCAATATGTCAAGGAACCAAAAAGGTACCTTAACGCTGATCTTCCGTGGACACCAGCAAAATCAAAAAACATTTAATATGCGCGCCAGCGCCGCGCTTGATAGGAGTAAATGACAGATGTAAACTAAGACCAATTAAACCCACCATGCATATTAGACAAGGAAAAAACGGTTCACGCTTAATATACAGGATGAAACCCCAATAGCACAAGACACTCGAAGGTCTGCCCACAACCATGAAAACAAAAAACACCGCCCAAAAAACCACCCACCAATCTCAACCTAGCTTTACTAATTTACCTACTAAACTATCAAAACAAAAACCTGGACGGCAAACGTAAACTAACAAAATCATGATGAGGGAGGCAACAAGCTCATCGGCAAAGGCACTCTTAGTAAAATATAAGATGTCTTCCATCAACTCTTACTTGCCTATCACATTTTAGATAACAAATTTGTATGAGAAGCACTTTGTTTTCAGAATACATATATAAATAATAATAATACATTTTGAAAGTATTATGTACATTCGAAAAAATTTTTTAAATAGAATTAGCTTAAAAGGTGATTTTCATTATTATAATTCTCTAAATAATCATAAACTTGCTGTTCAGAGCTACAGACTACACAAAGTTCGTAATTCGTACTTCAGGAAATGTATTAATTTTTTCAAAAAAGTAGCAAAGGCTCTTGTTGAGCTACCTGTTTGAGTATAAAATTGACATTAAAAAAATCCTTATGAAATAGGATATTCTAAAGTAGACGGTTGTTTAAACAACAAGAGTGCATGGAATTAACTTGCTTAGTTCGCACTTACTACGTCTTGTAACTGTATTTCCTGTAAAAAAGGCTTACAAAGATGACTGAGTTTGTTGCGCCGTTTCTTCTCATCACCGGCCGATATGTAGTCCCAAAGTCGTAGGGCAAAGCTATATTTTTGGGACGTGTATAAGTGCCTGTAAAAAGGGCCTATATACTGAATAAATGAGTATTATTATTTAGCTTTAAATTTTAGAAGAAAGGTGGTATTGTTATAAAAATGTTACACTTCCAATTGTAAATGTCTGTAATGTCATTCGGAATAAAACGTGTCAATAACAGGTCCAAAGTGTCCAACCAAAGCATTAATTTTGATTGTGCTCTCTTTAATTCAAATTTAAATTTTATTAAAAGTTTTCAATACTCAATTGAATTGGCTCATCGGATATTTGAATGAAGTACGTAAAGATATAAACTTGTGTTACTAAATACAGGACAGTGAGGGAAGGTTTATAAGTATAAACCTTTTTTCTTAGAGGCAGTGACGTTTTGAGTAAATTTTGCGTGTCACTCAGACGAGCACGCTGACTAATGAATATGTAATCGCGTCAACACTGTCACTGGGCATAACGAGGGATACCGTGACACGGCCAAGCAAAGCGTGTATTTTCATATAAATCATTTAGAGCTTTTCGAATCCAGATTGTTTCAAGATTTTCGCTAATCAGCTTCTAATTTTTGAATAAATTTTAGGTTGATCGGATTTTAACCTTACTATGAAGTCAAATGACTAAATATTTAAACTTTTTACTTTTTTGCATTCACAATAATGCTAGTTAATTCATCATCATCATCATCATCATTTCAGCCATAGGACGTCCACTGCTGAACATAGGCCTCCCCCATTGACTTCCAGATTGGCCGGTTGGAAGCGGCCTGCATCCAGCGTCTTCCTGCGACCTTTACCAGGTCGTCTGACCACCTTGTGAGTGGACGTCCTACGCTGCGCTTGCCGGTACGCGGCCTCATTCTAGAACCTTTCTGCCCCATCGGCCATCAGTTCTACGTGCTATGTGCCCCGCCCACTGCCACTTCAGCTTGCTAATCCGTTGGGCTATGTCAGCGACTTTTGTTCGTTTACGGATCTCTTCATTTCTGATTCGATCTCGCAAGGAAACACCAAGCATAGCCCTTTCCATAGCACGCTGTGCGACCTTGAGCTTTCTTATGAGGCCCATAGTGAGAGGCCACGTTTCAGTTCCATATGTCATCACTGGTAACACACACTGGTTGTAGACTTTCGTCTTGAGGCACTGAGGTATTTTGGACGAGAAGACGTAGTGTAGTTTCCCGAACGCTGCCCAGCCGAGTTGGATTCGACGATTGACCTCCTTCTCAAAATTGGATTTACCCAACTGGATAACTTGTCCTAAGTAGACATATTTGTCAACAATTTCGAGAGTAGAGCTCCCAACGGATACTGGGTAGGGCGCAACATGGGCATTCGACATGAGCTTGGTTTTGTCCATGTTCATTCGCAGGCCTACTTGTTGGGAGACTCGAGTAAGGTCATCGAGCATTGTGCTGAGGTCTTCAAGCGATTCTGCCATGACCACAATATCGTCGGCAAACCGAAGGTGAGTGATGTACTCGCCGTTGATGTTGATGCCAAATCCTTTCCATTCCAGGAGCTTGAAAGCGTCTTCCAATGCAGCGGTGAACAGTTTCGGAGATATAACATCTCCCTGTCTTACGCCTCGCTGCAGAGGAATCGCCTTCGTGCTCTGCTCCTGTACTCGGACCGACATGGTGGCGTTTCTGTATAAACACTTCAACACCTCGATGTACCGATAGTCAATATGGCACCGCTGGAGAGACTGTAGCACTGCCCAGGTCTCGATCGAATCAAAGGCCTTCTCATAGTCCACGAACGCTAAGCATAGTGGCAAGTTATACTCCTCGGTCTTCTGTATAATTTGCCGCAGCGTATGGATGTGGTCTATGGTACTAAACCACAACCGGAAACCGGCTTGTTCGGGAGGCTGGAAGTCATCGAACCTACGCGCGAGACGATTCGTGATGACTCTCGTAAACAGCTTGTAGACATGACTTAGAAGTGAGATGGGTCTGTAATTCTTCAATAAGGTTTTATCTCCTTTCTTGAAGAAGAGCACCACCACACCCCTGTTCCACGCCTCCGGCGTTATTCCCTCGAGCAAGACGGAGTTGAAGAGTCTCTGAAGGACTTTCAGTATCGGTGTTCCACCCGCATTTAGAAGCTCTGATGTGATTCCGTCATCACCCGGCGCCTTGTTGTTTCTAAGCTGTTTGAGGGCCATCCTAATCTCGTATAGGCTGATGTCCGGGATATCTTCGGTATAGTGTCGGGTCAGCTTAGCTCTTGGATCTTCGGCTCGGATAACTGCCCACAGAACTTCTCGATCTCCCCCAAAACTTCGGCTTTTGTCGACGTTATACTGCCATCCTCCGTCTTCAGCTTCGTCAGCTGGCTTTGCCCAATAGACATGTCTCTTGCGAAAACTTTGGAGCCTTGGTTCCGCTCTATCGCCTCTTTAATACTGTTGGTATTAAAGTTGCGGATATCATGTCGCAAGGACTTCCATATCCGTCTATTGAGCTACCGATATGCCTTAGCGTCGACGGAGGTCTGCAGTGCCATTGAACGTCGTTCTGCCATGAGGTTGAGGGTAGGGTCGGTAAGCTTTTGCGGCTTGTCTTTACGACGGGGTCTCAAAAATTTTGACCCGACCGCTTGGACAGTTTCTACGAACCTGTTGTTAATCTCGTCCACTGACTCGCAGTTCTCCAGGCATTCAAAGCGGTTAGACAACTCGAGCTGAAAGCTCTCGGGGCTGTAAATATGGGCATTGGAGGGTCGGAGCGTAGACTTCATCAAACGAGACCTTTCTAGCTTGACGTTGATATTCAATGTGCCTTTGACCATTCGGTGATCACTGCCGGTTTTCACCCTGTTGATCACGGAGACATCATTGAATATTCGTCGCTTTGTGGTCATGATGAAGTCAATCTCATTTTTCGTGGAACCGCTGGGACTCATCCAGGACCACTTCCTCTGAGGCGGCTTCTGAAAGAAGGAATTCATCGCAAAGAAGTCCTCCTTCTCTAGAAAAGTTGCTAGTTAATTATGGTCAACAAATTTTCAACAAAAAAAACTAGTTGAAAATATTATCCTTTACTAAAATATTAATTGATTAAAAGCAATTAATTAAATAATTTATTTTATTTTAATTTTATTTATTCATCAGGACAATGAACAATTGTACAATTATGATTACAGGATGTTTTACATTTTTACATTACTTATTGTACAACCAGCACCATTATCCCCTACTTACAAGTAAAAAATTTGCCTCTAGTTCTATACTAGCCTATTGAGTTAAATAGACAGAAACTGTGCAGGTAAGTTTTAAATAAACAAGTTCTACAAAGATAATGAACACAAAATATCATTATTATGAAAATTTGATTTGAGCAACTGCAGTTACGTGGATAATACCTACAATTTCTTGAATATGATGAATGAAATAATTTATTACACATATAAACGTAAATCTATGTCTGATATTGTATATGTATGCTATCTCTGAGGTCCCGGGTTTGATTCCCAGACGAATAACTTTTTAATATTGTCTCAGGTCTGAGAGTTGTGGTACCGTCGTTGTTTCTGGATTCTGTAACACAAGTGCTTTGGCTACTTACCAGGATCAGAGCAATGTATGTGTTGTTGTCCAATATTTATTTATTTATTTATTTATTTATCTTTTTATCTATCTTGAATTATTCGTGCCTTTGAATCTTTCGAATCTTTGTTATCCCTCTCAGTGCTCCTCAGTGAGATCAGTTTTATTAATTGTCCCAGTACATTGTACACTCTCAGCTAAATTGTAATGTAAGATTTTTAAAGTATTTTCTCGTCTTGTTGCCGTTATAGTTCTAATTCCGTTAATTTAGTTCCAAATAAAGTTTCATTCGATTACACGTCTGATTTCCCAGGAGCTAATCATCGGTACAGTTGCTGTATTGTTAAGTCAACTCTCGAAGCAAATTGTTGGATGGTGGTTCAGGCTCAATCATGCCCGTAATTGAATGTACGGCTTGTTTACAACTTGTTTCTGCTTTTGGTTTCGTTTTATTTTTATTTTATACTAGCTGTTTCCCGCGACTTCGTTCGCGTGGTCTTTAGTTTATTCATAAAGGATTTTCTGCGCAACTTTCTTACTTAACTAACACAAAAAAAAAGAATTAGCGGAATTGCGTTCCGTTCACACGTGATGCGATGACCAAAGGAAATAGAGATTTATTTTTATATTTAAATTGTCTTTATTATTAAGACTTAAAGAGTTCAAATTAAGTAAAATATCGCAACAATTTGTTATTGATGTTGACATGGAACTGAAAAATTTTATAGACCATGCATTTTTTTCAAAACATTAAAAATAAATCCATTTAACATTAGATGCTAATTGCATGTGATTGTGTTTGGTGTGCCCTACAATATTTAAACCGTGGGGTCATTTGGCAGTTGTATTATTTAGTATCTCGTGCAGTCGGATTATTAGACAAGTATCAAAGTTCATCAGATATTATTATTAATTTCCACAAAATATGAATTAAGGTCACCCAAATTAGAATTATTTTAGGATACAACGAAGATTTATCTATTTATTATAAAGAGTTCGGAATTCTGACGAAAAAGCCATAAGTCTATCGATTTATCCAAAAAGGATGTATGTTAAATGGATATTGATGTATATATAGCAGCAACTCTAATGAGTCTGACGTTGTAATTGTTCTTATTGTATAGCAAGGTATCGCAATTCACAATGTGCAATGCCGGCATCTGTCGCGACTCGCGAGATGGTCTCTTTACCGTTAACCAGCATCTGGGGCACTTTTGAAAGTATCCCAGTCGCGCTCTTGCCTCGCGACGCAGCCGAAATTGGATTGCAGTCCTTTATTGACGATTTTTTTCTTTCGGATATTGGTTTTCGTTGCGTTCGTATAATTGGAACTTTCGGACTTGGCTCAAGGACTGGCTGTTATTATTTTATGATCTCTGCCCACTCTCGGACTCTCGGTACTTTGTCGTTACAAAATGTTTTTGTTATTTTTAATAAAATTGTGTTTCGGTAAAAAAAATCGTCTTGCTTTAAAAAGTAAGAATGAATAAGAATAAGCCGTCCCTTATTAGAGTCCAATTTAACTGAATCGCTAAATATTCAATTTAAAATCAATTTAAATGTTGCGCAGGCATTTCTCTCGTAGTTTAGTAGTTACGTTTCTCAGTTTTCCCCGTGTTCTACGCGCCAGGTATCCTACAAACGACGTGATTTGATAAGTCTTATTAACGATGCGTTCAGCAAAGCCGCAATTCAATTTGCGTGAGTGAAATCGCAACATCGATAAGGCTGGGTTTCGTCAGGGTTTTTTGAAGGAGATTTCGTAATGGTCTGGTGAGGTGAGAGAAATAAATGTTTGTACAAGTGGCCGCGGACGGTGAGCACGTGGCGGCGGCCGGCCGCCTCGTGATGGAGTCAACGTGAGCGAGCGGGAGCGAAGGGGACTGGGGTGACTCGTATCGGGAAAACGTTACCATACCACAAAACAGGAAGGCGCAGAAAGTCTGGAGTCAGTTTTTACTAATCATGTACTCGAATCCTGTCTAAAAAGGAGATAGATAGATACTCTTTATTGCACAGTACAAGTTTTATTTTAAAGTTTTATAAATGCACCTCGATGCTAGGTTACTGATTTCCAAGCCATCGATACGTAGACGATGCATGGAAATCGAACATGTTACATGGGTTATGCATCGTCAACATAGTACGTTGCTAGACACTCCGCAGGTTCTTCATTGGTAAAACAGCTGAATCCTGTCACAACACAACGGTGTCAAAAAGGTAACATCAATTGCTATTTGCTATCAACCACAGTACACCTTTGAAGAAAAACATGGGTGTATGGCTAGTATGGCGACATAGTGAATTAAATCGGGTTACTGTATCGTTTACCTTATGCTACTTACCAACGCCAAAAGGAATATGGTGCGCATCGATAAACTCAGACGCCCGTTCAGATTAAATAAAACGTAATAAGCTCTTCATTGGAGACAAACATGTTTCTAGAGAAAATAATAATGTTTTTTGATTGCTAAACACGTTGATAACTTTTTGTTCAATATTAAACAACAAAAATCTGTAAGTACGGTTTTTAAAATTTAATATGTTGGTCAAATCTATTAAATATATAATACATCCTACATCACAAAATTTTGGAATTCGAGAGTAACAGCGGTAGGCTACTGTAAAATATTAGGTATACTTATAACTATGTATTAATAAATTTGACAAATCATCTTCTCATGCCGTTTGGTAAGCACCAGGTGGAGGTTCGTTTTAAAAATCTTTATTTTCTCGTTTATTTAAATCAGACTTTAGATATAATCTTTCAAAAACAGAAAACTTAGTTAGAAAACTCAGTGAACAACACTTGGTAGAGTCCAAATTATACTCGTGCGAAAAATTCGTGAATAACAATTTAATCAACGTAACTTTCGATGTTTCTAAAGCATGCCTTACGCCGATTGTGTTTAGGTTTAGATTTCCGTGCGTGGCTGGGGTGACGCAATAGTGTTTGTTTACGTGGAGCGAAGTGGGTACGTGCATTCGCGCTCGCGCACGACGTTGCCAAGTCTCGCTGTTCCAAATTTGGCCCGGCGTTGATGGTTGGTTACCGAGGTACGCATTGACAAGACCAGTTTTTGTCAGTAACCAGTATCAAGTCGCTGTATCCGAATCTCGTTTCGGCATGTCAATAGCCAAAGTAGATGCTGTCACATCGAATTAACATTTGGTTTCGTTTATCTGCTTTAAAAGCTATGTATTTTCTCTATCTCTGTAACTGTTATCAGGGGATTAAGGTGTTTTCCGACAATATCCTCTAACTCAACTACGGAATTGCTTTTTTGTGCCACAAAGTTTAGCTCAGATGGCCCAGTCTGGTTTCTCTGATTAATGTTCAATTGACTGTTATAAATTGATGATAACATCGGAAATGTTCTTATAGTTTCGGACCTTTTTGGTTACATAATTGCAAATGTAAATGCGGATTACCAAAATCATACTATCCAGAACTTTGAATTTAGCAAAAACTAAAACCTATATTTCAGAATTCATGAATTTTAGGACGTTTCACGCAACATCGTCGGTGCGACGTTGCCGGTTCGCTGAAATTTCTTTCTACACAGCGACGATTTTGCGGATCGTTGCACCGAAAACTGCTCTTGCGCATCAAATTTCAATTACGGGGAAAAACTGCGAAGGACACCGGTTCCCGGATGTCGTTACTGTACCGGTGCTCAACGTTATTCGTTTCATATTTCCTGCTTGCTCTCGTTAAATGGAAAATCCAAGGTGTACACTGCTCGCCAGATAGGCTCACTCGCATAAAAAACCAGGAACTCTTCGGATTATTTGAACGTTAAAACAGTTTCATTAAGATAATAACTAGTTTTGGGTTTTCAATCAATTTTTATCAATGTGAAGTTGTTCAATGTAAAGCTCAGAATGGACACTTGTTTGTAATGAATTAAGTGGGCAGACAACATGCCTTGACATCGTTTGCAGCGAAGGATTGTTTTGTTTAATTTGTATGGTTCTGCACTTCACGTTGCATCGTGTTTGTGCAATGGAGATTTCGTGATGTGATGTGATGGGCGAATTGGCACTGGCGGTCCAATACAGGTCACTAACCCGACGCCTCTCCGTCCCTCGCACCTCTCGTCCCGTGAATTACGTAACTGCGCTGTTGCCACACTGACGGCGACACTGCCAAAGTCGAGCTCTTCACCGATCATTTTGCTTCTAGTGTCTTCTTATCATTCCGCAATCAGGTCTCTTACCTAACCGGTCTATCGGCAACTTTCTTACAAAAAACCATTTACTATTTTGTTTGTTCCAAAATTTGGCGGAGCGTCGAGCCAAAAACAGACAAAAACCAGCCGGTTCTGTAACCGTAGCGATTAGTCAGTGTCACAAACTTTCACCTCTATGCACTATAGGATATTGTACCTCCGGGTCGCGTTGAACTTTCACAGTTGTTGTTACCGATATCGCTTTTGTGCTCATTTGTTTGACCCCATCAAAATTGGAGCCATCAATTTGACTCGACGTGCATTACATCGGTGTTCTCGTTAAGTCTATCTTAGTAGGGATGTGGTCTTGCGTTGCAGGGCTCTTTCCCAAGACTTGTCGACACCGAGAACGACCCGGCTTCGTTTTATCGATGTCAGTAGATAGTCGATACACTCACGACTGGCCCCGAAGTGTGCCGTCAGGCCTGCTTCGACTAAATATGACTCGAGTTGTGTTGCTCCGCTACTTGCTTGCTCTTGATACATTGTACGCATGGCCACCTTGATGAGTTGCTCAGCTAAGATCTTTAACGGATTAGAAATAAAGGTCAGAATCGTACTTAACAATGTAATTGTACTGTTGCAATGATTAATAGCTTGTTGTGGGTTTATGAGACGAGGCGATGTTCCCACATCTTTAATTTAACGCCTGCAACTTAGATGATAATGAAATTCGGGTATAATTACTTACTGTAACGTTCAAAAGAGAAGAGTCTATTGAGAACTTTAAAAAAAATTGGCTTTACCTCTCTACTGATACTACAGAATATATGCCGGTACTATAACTATTATAACGGAATCAAGGATATTTTTGAACAATATGGAACAATGTTATTGTAGTGTTTGCGTAAGCGGTTTTTTGTATACATTAGATGCATCGAGTCCGTCTCGAAATAGACATGGCGTTTATCATTATTACTCATTATAATCTCATCAAGTGTGTTCTTATATTTTCACGATATCATCTCACCGGACCGGTCATATTATGTCATAAATATTTGATCTGTGCCATAAATGCATGTTTTGAAACAGTCAACAAAACAAGTTAGTGAATTCTAACTAAATTTTAAAACACTTTGATATTACGCGACTCAGAAGGATAAACGAGTCTTAAATCGCCTTCAAACGCATATTAATTTAAAGGTAATAACGTACTGAGTAATATTTGGTTGCTTAACTATTTTTGCCTTTGAAGAGCTAATAAGAGAAAGAATGATGGACAAATAATTTGCATTAAATATTCTGTAAGTAATGTTTTCAAATTTTACATTTGGAATTCAAATGTCCTTTATTTTTGACTTGCTCTTTTAGCTACATGAATCATTTATTTCCACCAGACTACCAAATCCTGTGGTGATTCCAAACTTACATAGCCAATACAAGTTTCGATGACTACCAAATCGAGTATCTTGACTTGACTCGTGTTTCTCTCATAAAAATAGTAGTTTAGAGTTAAATTGCATTGGCGGACGTCAAGAAACCTCGGCTGGTTGCTTGACAGCAGTTTTTATCTGCAGGCAATAACCTCGTCGCCCACGATAACCGTTCGGTTGGACGCAGCCACGGTGGCATTCAACGTCGAGACAAATTTCGACAGGCCATGACTGCTATAAATAAACGAAATTAGTTGGTGCATTTTTATTACATTAGCTTGTGTTTGTTTTTTTTTTAATGACGTGCTAGTTATATATTAAATAAATTGTAAAAATTCGTTTGGATGTCTAACGTCTTTGATTGCTCAGTTGGAAGAGCAGTCGCCCGGATAGCGGAGAGATGGAGATGGGTTCGATCAATTTCAAGTGAAATTATAATTATAAACCTACGGCCGAATGAAATGATTATGAATTATAATTTTCTATTCTGTAGACAAGTTCAAATTTCTCCAAACGAAATGTCCAGAGATAATGAGAGATAATGGCAGTAGGAAAAGACTCCTGCTAAATAAAGTCCCGAAACTTTTTCAGACTAAATGCGAAAACGTTGTAATGCAAAAATTTGTCAAACGTAAAGCCATGGTCTCAACTACAGCAGGCGGCAGGGCGAGAGCGATGGCGAGAAAAATGTACACATATCACGCGTTCAATGAGTCTTCAAGGACAGCTCTATACAAACGAATCCGCAATGTATCACTGCACCCTTTCTCGCCTCGCCACCCGCTGCATCACATTGTTTTAAAAGATAAAGAAATATTCTTACGTTTAATTCAATAAAAAAAGCCTTACCATTTCTATGGATTGTCTTTGTTATCTTAATTCTCTTATAATGGGCTAGTTTCCTAAAAAAAATCTAACTACTCCGTCAGTTGGATTAACAGAAAATATTTGACACGTATTTTTTCTTTTCTCAATCAAACAAAAAATGAAGAAGATATAGCCCGTTAAAGTTCCGCGTAAAGTCACGCCTTGCGACACTTGTTAGCAAGGCGTGACGTCAGGTGCTCACTTTGATGCGCTTTATCTTCGTAAGTTTTTGTTTGATTGACAAAAGACAAAATATGGGTCCAATATTTTTTGATAATCTAACTGACGGACTAAAGAATCATCTTATTTTGACCAAGGAAACTAGCCTATTCCTACATTCATTATCACTAAACATTTCATGGCTTCCAGTTTCTCGTAGTAACTTATAATTGCAATTTGTCTGTTTGCCTTAATAGAATCGTTTGGTATTTGCTTGTTTCTATAAAGGTATTATATTTGAGTAATCCGAGGCCTCTCTAGGCCATGTAGCGCCCGTGTGCAAACATCGCGCCCCCTAGTAAGCGCGTGGTTTAAATGGAATGGGTACTAAGTAGCGTGCGGTGCTCGGTGCCCCCTAGGACCGCTGCGCCCGTGTGCAACGCACACCCTGCACCGTAGGTAAGACGCCTCTGTGAGTAACTGTACAGATTGCCGTAAATCGTTCCAGGATGTTATACAATACAGGAACACGCAGGAACATGTTGAGATAACTCGTAAACATCCTTCTGAAACGGGTTATAATACACGTTAGTATATTAAATTATTTAGACGTTGCCAGCTGTAAACTTATAGCTAAGTCAAATAAACAAAATAGTTGCTGCGTAATTGGCGTAGTTAAGGTAAATAAAAATCTTTAAAATGAAGTCATAGGATTGAACTAGATTTTGTTAGGTCAAACATCTGTAAGACGAGTTTTCAATGTCAAGCTCGTTGTTTGAACATTTAGCTAAATATAGCTTTACTTTTATTTTAACAATTAAATGTCAGACGAGACTTAAAGATGCATTTTATTGTGAACTTGTCTTATTTTTCCCAACCGGTCTCTTGATTAAGTGGTCTTGATAGTGTTTTTCTTGCTCGTTGTGATTAGCGATTCTTATCCACCTTCCTCTGTTTATGGCACCGCGTGAATACTCGGTAAGGAACGCTACGTGACAGATTTTATAAGTTCTCTCCACCCAGTTTGTAGACTGCAAGAGCGCTGACCTTCTCTGGTCCCTGAACTATCAACTTTTTATACTACTTTCAGTTCCTCAAATCAAGGAAAGTTTCTTAAGGTCTAGTAGTTCGCACTGCGGACTACAAAGCCAGTGGAGCCAGTAGTGGCGGGTTCGCATTTCACAAGGTGAAGGGTTGATGTGATGGGTAGAGCATTAAAATTTGTAAGAGTTATGTATTTAAGTGCGTCTGTCCGTTATCTAGTCATCATAAAATAAATTGCTTGGTTTAATTGGTGTCTTTTGCTAAAAATTTTATATAAAATATACTCTTAACTAAATCTTAATCTTTTTATTCTTAGCCTCTATCACATGGTTTTCTTCCTGAGCAAAAAATAATGTCGCTACCGATAGGTGTTTTTGCTTTGGTCTACTCTTAAAGTTCTCAGATTTTCAACGGTTGATCTTTCACGGTAAAACCTCATAATGTCTTTCTCACGACCATTGGTGTTTATGATCACAGATAGCTGGCTAGAAACAACTTCACAACTGGCTATTGGTGTCATGTACTAGTTACTGTATTAGGATATTCTCGTGGACATCTAGGTCTTGCTGCCCACTAACATTTATTTGCAACGTAAAAATTTAACAGCGTAGCAACTGCTATATTGCAGGTGTTTCAAGGTGACGAAAGTAGAGAAATCGAGGTACGGATCACGTAGTGCCAGCGCGCTGAACCTAAAATATTGTCGCCTGGGCTTGGCCAACCTTGCTTTTTATATTACAAGTATCCTTTATAAATGTCGAATTGCTGATCATAATGGAACTGGTAGCTATTCAATATTTGAGTTAAAACATACAGTCGTTCGTTTACTTGAATAAAACATAATTAAGAATAATGCTCTCAGGCTGTATCTTTGAATTATATTTTTGTAGCTTTGGTAGAATGAAAACTAAATGTAATGTCTCTATATCTAAATCACATTTCTGTGCTTAGATTGTAAACTGCCATGTCATAATATCGTCTATGCCGTAAACTCTTAGGGAATCCACAAAGCATTTAGGCATACTTTCGTTGTGAGCATTGTATTTCCCGAACTTGTTCAGCGGTATCGTCATATAACGAACCCATTTTTCGTTGTCAATGGCTGTCACTGTAGAACTGAATATAGCAGCGATTTATTTACATCGGCGTACCAGTATCGCATTGTGTCGAAGTATGCCACGTCACAGCTGTATGGGCCCGTTTGTCGTTCATTTGTATGCTGTGGGTAGCTGCGGGTTGTGTTGTTGTGTAAATGTAGACTAACGTTGCCATGCCTGCTGCCAATACTGCACAGTGTAGCCATGGAGAAAGCTTCGTGGATATTGTCGAAAATAACACTAATGTGTTGCATGTATCAGTCATGTGCGTCACAATCACTCACAACTGATAAATAAATAGATTCAGTAACTTGATTGAATTTAACGGATCCGCAATCCGTATAATATTGTTAAAAGCTATTTAACAATATGCGTACCGTCTACTATCTGTACATTATGGAACGCAATAAATAATTGAGTAATAAGTATTAAACTTTTTTTTATACCACAAGTTTCCGACGATTAATTTGGATGCAAGTTTCCTGAAACTAAAATCGTAAAATGTCAGGGAGGTTTAACTACAGTACCGGAATCGATTACGTCGGAGTCGTCGGATACATCTTGCCATTAGCCTCGGCGTGATTGGTTTCTACAATAAAACGTATCGGGATACCTTGGGATAGGTTTTCTGCCTTACCTGGACTTCCTTCGTTAAAGTTGAAATTGATGTAGTCACTTTTAAAGTTACAAGTCAACTATTGTTAAGAAGGAAATACTCCCGTCAGATAAACTGAAATATTTATTATTTGGTGTTGATATGAGTAATATGAAAAGACTGGATTGTTCTCGTTGTCGATCGAAAGTGTGTGATAACTTCAAACTATGGATGTTGTACGTGATAACTAATTGCACTAGTAATATTAAATAATTATACGCCATTGTAAATGACAGAGCTCAATCGCCTTGTCAGTAGGACAGCTCGAAATTAAATTGAGTGCCTTATGAATGTTTATTTATTTATTTTATTAGGACAACCAGCACAATTACAAGCAAATTGGTAAGACATGCAAATATTGGCTATAGACTTAGTCTTAATAACAGGTTGCCACGGCATGCAATAATGAACTACTTACATATTTTTTTAGTTACATAAGTGACCTAAATTATATTGTTGCTATGTTAGCTATTACTATTTTAGTGCAAACAAACAATTATCCATACTTGAATAATTCTCATTTCAGAGAGTTAGATCAAATCAATAACTTTTTTAATTACTTTAAAATTAATAAAATTAATACAACCTACAACTCAAAACAAATTTACATTGGCTAAACAGATACAGATAAGGATAACAAAACCCTCCTCTTAAACTTTCCAATGGAGTCAGCATTGCTGACTCAGCAAAGATGTCGGTCACATTCTCTGCTGAGTTTATTGTATTGTCTTTGGAGTCTATTCATGGTGGCATGGTGACCAAGGTTGCTTTTGGACAAACTTGTTGAAAAAGGAACGTATCTGCTGCGACGCGGTAACTTATATGGAACGTTCAACTTAATAGACTGTAATATCTCGGGACAATCAACTGCGCAAATGTTATGAACCAATCTAACAATTAAAATAAAATAACATCTTTATTTCAAAATCTAATTGATTCACTGTTACGCTGATCACAGTAGCTTATCAACAGTATATATGAATTCTAGAAAAAAAAAAGAATCTCTTAAGAAAGATACCTAATATTAAATGGTTTATAACATCCTTTAACAGGCAGTGGCTATATGGGCTTACATTAAACAAAATTTTAGAGTTCGTACAAAAAAAACGATTTCTTCTCAACTTCGACTATTTTGTGAGCATACTATGTAGTTGTATGACATGGCCATGGACCGTGGTGAGTGCAATGTACCTAGTGTTTACCTATTACACCGGATAACAATTAAGCATATTCCATATGTCAAGCATACTAGCCGTGTGACGCGCGCGAGACTTAGCTGCCTCATTGAGCGAGTGCATTGCTCCGTGTTTAACTGCTAGGCACTAGAAAACTATTAGCGACGAGAAAAGTAAATACATTAGTTGCGATCACTAAAATGATTAAGACGCTGAAAAATAGAGCAATAGACACAGGTCCGTCAAGCAGCGCGCGGCAGCGTTCACTGTCGAATTCAGTAGGGGTGGCAGAGGAGGTGCTACTTGGAATGAAAAGGCCTAAGTGCCAAACCACAAAATACAAGATTATAATAAAAGTAACCACTTTATTGAAAATCAAAAGTGGCCAATTGCTTTAGTAATATAAAAGCCATAATTTTGCCTAAGTTCAGCAACATTGCTATAAGGACAAGAAAGCAAAATTTCAATGTAGGTATTTTCAGAGGCAAATTTATTTATATTTTCCATGGAGTGAAGTTTGTGAAATCGTGTTTTGGCAATGAGCATTAAGTCAGAGATACAATTAATTATAACTGCCTTGTCTTTTTAAAATGATATGACCTATAGATTTTACACAAAACCTTCTTTTCAACCGACTTCAAAAAAGGAGGAGGTTCTCAATTTGACTGTTTGATGTTTTTTTTTGTTACGCGATTAAGTACTCGACCAATTATGAATCGATTTCGATGATTTTGTTTTTGTTTGGTAGATCATACTTTAGAGGTGGTCCCATATAATTTTTATCGAAGTAGATTCAGCAGTTTTTAGAAAAAAAAAATATATATATACCCAGATAATGTTTTGGTTCGTGATTCTTGTATCTATGTTACCCAATATCTTCGACAATTGTGTTCCGATTGTGGTGATTCTTTTTTTAATGAATAGCTAATACTTTAAAGATACTATAGTAAAAATTTGCAAAAAAATTACACCCCTAAGGGTGGAATAAAGTGGATAAAATCGGTGTTCAGCAGTTAGATTAGGATTTATCACTAAATAAATAAGAGATGAAATTTAAGTCTTTTTTTTTTAAACCGACTTTATAATACTGAAAAGCTTAAAATAATATTAACACGTAAGTACCTAATCCATTGATTAAGTCAATGACCTAATTAGTTACTTTTGGAGTCGGTGCAACAAAAACATTTACATTTACAACTCTGATCAGCTTGCACCGACTTCAAAAGTAACTGATTAGATACTTACGTGTTAATAATATTTTTAGCTTTTTAGTGTTTTAAAGACGGTTTTTTTTAAATGTTAGCACATTTTGTCTACATTCAGCCTCTTAAGCCCCTCCCTTAAGCCTAACTTCAGAGTGATGCGATGCTAGCGCACTAGCCATATTAGCCGTATGACGCGCGCTGCGAGGCCATAGCGGCCGCATTGAGCGAGTGCATTGCTCCTAGTGTTTGCCTATGTGCTGGGCACCAGATAACAATTGTCAGCTACTCCATTGTTCGCCTGCGACGGCTTGTAAAATCGACTTCGTCCACCGTTTTATTGACTTTAGTTAGTAATTTTGATAGTCAAGTTTAAATTACCTAATAAAATCTTTAGTCGCCCCTAACAAAATCATGTATATTAGTCGCTTGTTCAAATCTTTGGGCTTAGTACTGTTAAAGTAGTTGATAAATTACGCATTTTTTTCTTATTTGTTATCTGTTTGATAAAACCTTTTTTACCTAGTGTTGTTTATTCAAAGTAGTAATTTTCTTCTCGATATTTTTCGGCAAAAATGGTAAAACATACAAATTGGATCGCGTAAAAGAAATTGGCAATCATTCGCACCATTAGTCGATATCGTTTATAGTGTGCTATTTACCCAAACTTTATTGGACCAGTTTTCTGAACACGAGATTGATGCTTGCCTTCTCAAGATATCGTGTGCTAATACACACATAAAAAATGGTAAGATTGTATTTTTTAATGTCAAATAAAAGTGAGAAACGGATAAAGAGTTATATTTTAAGAACAACACGTCAACTTCGCGACTGATATCGGTATTGAAACTTGCATTATCCTCGGGTGTTCTTTAACGAGTGTATTGTGAGCTGCGCAGACGCATACCAGCGATATTCTAAACGAGTACACACGCTCATGTGAGAAAATACGTCGCGAATCTATACCACCTCGAGTCACAGCGATGTTTATCCACTTGGCTTGCCCGTTCTAGTTAACAGAACATTATCGCTAGTTTGCAAACTTCGATTTTTACCAATAGATTAACCCAACCTAACCAACGTTAATCACATCAACGCACATCAAATTATTACTTTCTACGTGTTTTAATGACGCAATCAAACATTTACGAAAGCAACTTCATCGGAAACCCTAAAGTTGATGAGTACAGCGTAGCCCGAGTTTTCCATCCATTATAATAAGGGCTGATCCCCCAGCGTATAATCCCAATTTAGTCCGGAAAGTGTCGCGTGAGCCCCGCTCGTAACCCCGGGCTGGATTGGATTTTCATCGAAACTACATTATTATGCATTGGGTGAATCTCCGACTACGACTCCGACCAACTACTGGTACTCGATTTGAAATTAACTTCTTTAGAAAAAACCACTCATAATTGACGCGAGCTTAGGTATTACAAGTCATCATGGCAAACACTGCACTACCGCTTACCAGAGCTTTATTGACATTACCGTGAGAGAGAGCACCATTACAACTTATATCCCTGTTGTATATGTTGTTGTATGTTCTTTGTGCCATAAATTGAGATTTATGACAAACAAAGCAAATCTGAAAGGAAGAAAAAAGCGAGAGATCGTGCTCTTTTTCGCTCTTTGGGGGAGGCTTACGTCCAGCAATGGACTTCAATAGGCTGACATGATGTTGATAATAATGAATCTAGGGATAGGCCGATGGTGCCGACTGCCAAGTCATCCTATCTTAGTCTTCACTAGAGTTGTACAATGTCCGTCACGTTATAAATGTCTGACCAATATGACCGAGCAACTTGGACATTTTGTCAATGTGACCGGACGTTTTGGACATTTATTGACAGTAACGTCACATTCAATTCTATTGACAAACTATGAAAAAAAAAACATTTAGGTACAAATAAGTGCATTATTATAAGAGAGACAGGCTTTAGTAGTGGTGATCCTTAATGAAATGAAATTTCTAAAATCTTTCTGCACGAACAAACTAAAAAAGTTTTTTTTAAATTTCGATCCAGATCCAATTACATGTTTTATTATATGTTTTTATTGTCATAACTAATACTTAACATTTAAGACTTACTTTAGTGAAATTTTTGTTTTATTAATTTATACAAAAAAAAAAGTGACCATCGTGACAATAAATGTCCAATGTGACCGAGCATTTATCATAAATGACGGACGCTTATAGCATATGACCGTCAATTTACAACTCTAGTCTTCACCGAACTTAGAATTATAACTCAATCGAGTTCGACAATCGATGGTTGGTCCCGGTGAAATTACTGACCGCTCTCGTAGCAGGGTCGTTGGCCAGGGATGCCAGCGACAACATGTCTTCTTCATCAACATTTATGAACTGACATTAAAGTTATTTAATCATCAGTTAGTTGTCCACCAAGAATACTAATTCGTTTATTGTTTTATGTTCGTTGTTCGTTATTAATTGTTGGAATATACTATCAATTGGGTATTATAATTTTATAACAAGGGCCGTCCTTTCACAAAAAATCCTGAACTTTAAAAATCTAAAGTTTTAAGTTCACTTTAGACCCCTGCATAAGCAGGGGTCTAAAGTTCACTACACCAGACGGTCGTCAATAATGACGACCGTCTGGTGTAGTGATTCGCGCTCCGGACTAAAAAGCCAGCGGTTGCGGGTTCGAATCCCGCAAGGGGAAAATGTTTGTGTGATGAGAACGAGCATTTGTACCCAAATCATGAATGTTTATAAAAGTATTTAAGTATTTTTATCCGTTATCTAGTCATCATAGTACAAGCTTTGCTTAGTTTGAGGTTAGATAATTAGTGTTATTGTGAAAACAACATAGAATTGATGAGTTTTTGTGCAAAAAATCAATCGTACATACTTATCGCTCAAATCTGATTGAAAATTAACATGCAATTTTATAAAACTATTAATATAATATAATATAACGCTTTATTTGTTTAAAAAAAAAAAAAAAATTATACATGCATACAATTTTCATGTCTTAATATAATAAGTTATTTTACATTCATAACACAAATAGGTCTACGACTCAGCTAATGATGTTAGGAATAATCCTTACATCGCTGGTATTCTGCCGTAGCCTTCAACTAATAACAACGAGATTATAAAACTTTCTTATTAATTAAAGTAAAACATTAATTAATTTTTAGAAAAACTTGTGACGCACCTAACACCCTGAACATGCATGTAAATAAAGAAAATATTATATAAACTACACATTTTAAGACTAATACCTACCTATCTATTCCTTTTTCTTATTTTTAAATTTTTTTTTCCTTTCCTCCCCTGCTAGCATTCTTGGAAAGACCTATACCCTCCGCCTGTTTGGTTAACAAGACGTTCAAAAGTCGTTTTCTGAAGGTTGTGATTGAAAAATTCAGCGCACTTGAGACCGGAGGCGGCAGATCATTCCATATTTTGGAACCGGCATACTTAAAGCAACCCTTCGAGCTAGCAAGGGAATATTTTGGAAGCTTAAAAGATATATTTCTTAGTCGCAAGCGTGACATATTAGCTCTAGGCTTTAATTTTTCAAATAGATATAGAGGACAGCGAGATCTGAACAATGACTGCACAAAACAGGCATATTTTAGTGTCCGAACGTTTTGCATGTTCAACAATATATACCTGACCAGCACCGGAGAAATGTGGCTTCTCTTAGGTATGCTATAACAGAAGCGCATACATGCGTTCTGGACTTTCTGTATACTCAGCGCAGTTTTTTGATATAGGCAGGGTCCATTCACAATATCACAGTATTGAAGATGTGACAGTACAAGGCATTTACACAGAGAGAGCCTCACTTCTTTTGACAAGAAGGGCCGAAGTTTATTTATATATCACATATTTCATGTTTGATAATAATTTGTAAAGTACGATTTGACATGGCGTTTTTCAGTGAGACCTGTACATCAATTTGGTCTGCTGCTGCTGATATTTGACTCGACTCACATAACATAAGCCTTATGGTATAGTCAATTGCTCGTCAGCATTATTACAAAATGTAAAATTTCCTCAACTGATTTTTATTTAAAATCGAACTGAGTTCAATATTGATGACTCGACTGGTGTAATGGCGGAGAGATTCTCGGGTGGGGTCAATTCAGAAGAAAATTTTTGTGTATTGGCTCGGGTCAGGTTGTGCTGGGGGACGCCCTGGCCAAAATTCAGTGCCTGGTACCACCGCAAGGATGTTAAGTCCATACTTCGAGACTATGGCATTTTTTGTTGTCTAGCGCATATTATTTATTTATGTATTTATACTGAGAAAATTTGAAGTTTTGTTATAGGTGGACTGTACAGTCAACGGCAGGTCAACGTACCCAAAAAGTTAAAGGATATTCAAACGATTTTCAGCTTTAAGTCCGACATGTAGAGATCAATATTAATTGAGGAAATTTGACGTTTTGTAGTAGGTTGACGAGTCTGTCTGTACCTATTAAAAATACATCCTTTGTTAAATATATAATTAAAATCGGTGAAGCGGTAACAAAGGTGAAAATTTTGATATTTTCTCATCAAAGAACATGTCAACAAAAGCTGAAAATAAAGTACTAAATTTATTATTTACCTGCAATGCAAATGATTGCCTACCTACTTTGGACACAGCCAATGTGATTTGCATACGCTTTTATCAAACTACATTATTAAATTAACTTTTATATCATGAAGTTTAAAAAAAAACTGCGCAATATACAGTAATTTTTGTAATATAGTTGCTTGCTGTTTTTGTAACGAATCTATCACATCCTAACGTCCCAAACGTTAGCACTAATTCCCGATTGCGGTTTAAACTGGGTCTGTCATCATTTTTTAATTTAAAACTACGCTGGAAACGCCCGGGAGAATTCTTAAGTTTGGTCCCCATTTTGTGCTACTGAACCACATTTTTATTGTTTTTTTAGGGTTTCGGACCACTTGCCGAGTGGGGACGGCCGTAAAGATTATACTTCCCCAACGCCAACAGGAGGCTTGTCGTAAAAGGCGACTAATTCCTGTAGCATGAGACGGGCAGCAGCGTCTTCGTGCGAAATCTTATAAAAAACTGCGCTCGCCTACCCGCCTGCCAAGCGTGGCGAGTATTGGCAATCCCTCCCCGATGATAGGTCATTGGGGGAGGCCTATGTTCAGCAGTGGCTGAAATGATGAAGACTTCGCTGTCCGTCCGTCCGTCCGTCTGTCTGTCAGCTGGCTGTAAATTTTGACAGTGTGTAACTATGGCCGCTATAACAACAAATGATAAAAATGAAATAAAGGGGTCCCAATATAGTTAGTATGGGACCCTTCGTGTGCAAGTCCGATTCGCACGTAGCCGGACAGTTTTTGGTAATTGATTCAGCCAGCCCCTATTTAATAAATAAATAGCTAAGCTATGAAGTATGTGTGTCGAAATGCTATTGGTAATTAAATATAATGAATTTTGTTCCAGGTAAACAAACATCTTGACCATCAATTTAGCGGAGACCAGAACGAGGTCAGTGAGTAAACAACAACAAATCGACTGCTTTCAACTAATTAACGTGACTTAATCGAATCGCCGCGTAGTTGCGCATTTGTTTTTCGAGTTTGACTTCATTATATCCCACTTCTTGTCGATAAAAAGTTGCATTTTTGATTAAAAGTTGAGTTTGTAGAGTCTACAACTCTACAAGTTTTTTTTCTACATTAGTATCCAAAATGACTACTCATTGACCCCTTAGCTTAGGAAAGGAGATACGTGGACGATGTCAAACCACACCAAATGTTGCTAATAAAAAATGCGCCACGAGGCAGGCCAGGCCGCTTCCGTTCGAAAGTGGTTAATCAGATATTTAAAAAATCCCAATACCGGAACGACTTATAAAAATCTTGGTACGAAATTTATTAGTCTTTTTACGTCGTTGACCGTATCGTTTTTAATTAGAAGGCCCGAAAGCGTTCTCTTGGCAGTCAACACTATTTAACACACCATAGTTAAGTTACTGAACATGACTTATTAATAACAGATTTTTTGTAACCAAAATTCAATGACAAATATTTTACTTTTGGGATTTTCCTACCTACTTATTACTATAAACAGGAAAAATTACAGTCATGTTTAACATAATATTAGCTTAGTAAATTAAAAATGAATAAATATACAAATTAGCGTTACAGTAGACTGTTGATAGTGTCAGTATAATCAAATTGTACCAATTTGTGAACGATTCGTCTCAAAAACTACTACGTTGTATTTTATTTATTCAGCAACATGAAATCGGGCAGTGTAATTAATAATACTTTTTACTTTACTATTTTACCACAGTGTCAGTCTGGTCAGGTCATTATGCATATAATGCTACGTGATTTGATAATGTAGGTAGGTACATTTGACAGACTAAAAACTTTTTTAACTCCGTTGTATCGTTGATCATTGCTTAATCACAGACATAAAACGCCTCCCTCGAAATACGCCAAGACGACATGCTTTTGTAGAATGAATATATTATTTATTTATTTATTCTAATTACAACACTGGTAAAAAAAATACATATACATTTATTTGTCCAGATTTATTTAAAAAATGGATTTTAGCCTAAAAAGGTAAACATATGTGTGCTGATTGCATACATGTTGTCTATTTGCTATCTCTGTAGCATAGTGGAGCGACTGTCATACGTAATAACGGAGTCGTGGGAGCGGCGTAACATACATTGATACACCCGCATTTTTTGTAGGAGGAATGAAGAGGGTTAATTGGGTATACAGGGGAAAAAGATACGGCTGCGTGATTTTGTACAACTTTCAATTTAGAACATTCTCTCATTCTGTTTACAGACATTGTTTCTCTATCATTTTCTTGTGAAAACACGTAGTTTTCTATGTCTTTATGTATACTCTCAATAAGTTTAGAAGTAATAGTTTTATTATTGGAGCCTGCAAAAAGTATAACAGTACTTATAGTCATATCGACATATTTCACGAGAAACTGATACGCTTTCGTTGTTTGTTACCAGGGCCATTCGATGTAGTTGAGCCCTAGTACAAGTACCTACAACTAGTTTATGGCCTGTTTTGTTGTTTTATCCCTTATATTAAATTTCTAATTAAACTTTTTATCTCGTCAACATATTAACTATTGGTGGAAACTTGTAATGCTTTAGTACTATACATTATTTTGTAAACGAAATGTAACATTGATAGCTGTTTGTTTCCTTAATAAAGAAAAAAAAAGTTCCAGTGTTCAAGTAACTTTTCATTATAGGTTTATGTGTAATAAAACCTACAGAATCATAATTTTTCCGTCGTATGTGCTAACCGCAGTAACCGCTAATCGGTATAGTGATTGATCCATCGCTGTTCCAGTGAGTGTGCAGTTTTCCTCACGTTTTCCTACACCGCTAAGTTCCGACATCTTTGACAAATTGAACACTCAACTCGATATCGAAAATTGAACTTGATGTAAATACATATTGTGAGTCATCTACTTGCGTCTAAAATTGTATAGTTATTGTATGCAAACAATGTGTAACTACAAATACGTAAAACCATTTAGGGGCTGACTCTGGTGGAAATCTGTAAAAAAACATTTCCTGTCCCATATTAACTTCTTTATATTTCGGTATTGTTCTCATAGTTTTTTTATTATTTTTGAACCAGAATATTTATTTCAATAATTAAAATCCACTTATGCATCTCTCTCAGGTTTTGCAAATTTAATTCCGAACTATCCACTAACACGGTATTAAACATCGTTCTATAGCTGTCAGGTTGTATGGCGTTGACAGGGACAGTTAGGCCCACTTGCGCACATCAGGATTAGCGAGTTTAATCGCGAACTATCCACTAACACGGTATTAAATTTATAAATAGTCTTGCGCCATAGCGGATTACTCATAACACCGGGTTAAAAATATAAATATTTAATCCGCCAAATTCGGTGGATTTGTGTTCAGAAACGTCAAAAACGTCAAGAATTTGTAGACGTGGTTAACATTACCTAAAGTGCAGTCATGGTTATGTTTTCTGATAATGAAGAAGAAATAATAGAATAGGTATTTATTTAGAAACAGTTTTTTTAAATAGCGGAAGACCGGAGAAGTCACTTTTATACATGCCGTGATAAAGACTTTCTGCGGAGGTTAAGACCGTCCAAAGAAATGGCATTGATCCTACTGCGCTGGATAAAACTTTAGGCAAATTGAAATGCACACTTAACAATAGGTATTTCATAACGTAATCAGCCAATTTTTTCAAGTAGGTAGGTACAAATAAGTGACTTCTCCATTGACTTATATATACTTTTTAAATCATTGGATTTCTCAACTCTCGTCAATAGGAATAGGTATCACTTTGTTTGTTATTGCAGGGCCATGGCCCTTGGACCAATTACTTTGTAACATTAAAAATGTACATTACATTTTTACGCTACGAGGAGCCAGCTTATTACATAGTGGTGATTTAGTAGGCATTCATAAATCTCATTCATTGTACATTTTTGTTGATAAATAATTAAATTAAAGACTGACATTAAAACTTGATTGACGTTTAATTTTATTCAAACCACTCATCAAGTAAAACTACGTTCAAACTTCAAACTGTTTTTTTTTCGGCCTTGGCTCCGAAGAAGTTTAGCCAAAAGACCGAAGTTTTGAATGAACATTTGATTTTTTTCATAGTAACATGGACGTAGTGATTTACATTCCCTCTGGAGCATGACGTTATGTTGGCAAAATTGTAAGATGTAATCCATGTCAGATTTTTGCTGGTGCAAGACGAAAATGTAACCCGGTATTAATTTATTTAGTACGCTACTAACTAGCACTGGATTAAATGTTTATTAGCGATTTTGTGCGCAAGTGGGCCTTAGATAGATGTCTTAATCCCGTACTAAAGTAATTCGGTGGTGCGCACGTGGACCTCTGAGGAGTATTTAGAGTTACACGTTCTAATTGTAGATTTGCAAATCCTTTTTATTTGAAAAACAGATGACTGTAGATAAAAAAAATAATATTTTTAAAGAATATTTTCAAACTAGTCGCAATATCTTGCTTATTGCTTTCCCTCCGGCTACGGAAATAGACCACCTACGCAAATATTAAACAGACGGTTGTTGTTTTCTCTTCCATTGAATGGGGGATAATTAATAACTCTGCCAAATACGGCGGAAACAAAGCGCCATGGTTCTCAGTGCTTATTAAGCTGTTGTTTGTACTGTAGATTTGCCTGAATATACTCGCCTACGCGAAACATGAAAGTCCTATTGTCATAATTTTGGATAAAGTCAAACCTTTTGGTTTAAGTATAAAGCAGATAATTTTGACACTGACTCAATACGTTAACGTTTCTTTATGACCTCTATTAAAAAAACATTAATTTGTTTTTCCTATTTCATTAAACACAGAGAACAACATTGAAATCATAAGAAAAATTCACCTTTTCATTAAAATTTATCGCCAATTGATAAAACATAATTTACACGTCCTTACCACGATGTTGGAGTTACAACCATAAAGTATGGTATGGAAATATGGAGTATATATATATTTTCGTGCTTTGGATGGTATTGTTTACTTTAAGTACCCCTTAAGTCGTGTATCGATGTGTCGATTACGTATTTATTAAATACGTGATTTATTATTCTGCCTGTATTATCTGTACCTACAGTCCTCTACTTTTATTTATTTAAATATTTTCCAAAGGTTTATTGTATCTTGATAATACTCACCTTCAGACTTCAGATGTACTTACGCACATAGTATAAAGCACATATTGTTTTGTCATATCCACACAAGTTCATAACAATAGCATAGCGGTGACGTAAATACGTTGACGTTATGTTAATACTATCACTCGCGTGTTATAGATACCTATTCAATATTTGCTTGAAAAATAACAAAGTCCATTAAAGAATGTTGCTCAAAGCAGAAAGAGGTGACACTATTGTTTTTATAAATATTTTGTTATAAAAATAACTATGTTTTGTATCTTTTGTCAATGTTAAATGTAAATAAAACTTTGCATTTTAATGACGTGATTAGTAGATATAATGTAGAGTAGCTTATTCTGCGTAGACTTAATAATTACGCCAAATGATAATACAAAAATATTATTAAAAATATCCTATGTAGATCTAATTCTAGTAGCTAGTTAAAATCTATTTTGGTCCCAAAAGAGCAAATTTAAAAAAAAAATGTTTAGCTGTAAAAGCATGATTGAATAACAAACATCCAAACATGTACAAACATTCTCATTGAAATATCACTAAGATTTAAAGAAAACAACCTTTCATTTACGCTTAGCAAGCAGCGATAACAGAGTAAAATGGAAAAGCAAGTGTAGCGTCGTATCACCAACAAAACACGCCAATTACACGGGATTCCAATTTTTCCATTCCATCAACGAGCGAAAACCAGCTTGAACGTGTTTCGTCGTCATCCTTTCAGTAATATTCGCGATCATTCCGCTAGGGAGGCGAGGGTTGGGCCGTGGGCGTGACGTCAACCCGGGCCACCCGGGCCCTAAAAATAGACGCTAGAGCCCGGGACCCGCTCAATGGAGGCCCGGGGTGGCCCCCGCCTGGGCCCCAGCCCGGCCTGCAGAATGAACCGTAGCTATAATAGTCTATCTATGCTGAAATGCCTGCAGGAGGGAGAGCCCAAATAACGCCTTTTTTATTGTTATGTAGACGGGAATACGATAAGTTCCAATTTTTTTTACAACACGATGCGCTTTCCTTTTTATTGTTTGAGAAGTTGGCGCAACCTTTCGCTGTAATAAATCTGCCTTCCCTGCGTTTTGCTACTTTATTCTCTGTGGAAATGTCTGGAGTTGGATTTAAAGTTTGTGCCAAGGGGTATGGTATGTATGAGACGAAGTTACGGTGTAAATTCAATAGTAACTTTTGAAGCGTACGACTCATATTGGTAGGACTCGACGTGCGCAACGGTGCTTTAGAAAATGTTGCACTCTGTGGGTTCGCTAAAGGAAAGATTTACCTACTCTATGGAACAAAATTACTACGAACAAAATGTTGTCTAGATTTCTGCGTGTTTGTAACTTTAGATAACATGTTAAAACTTTACGCTGTTGGTAGTGTAATTTTACTACACGGATATTACAAAACACATTATGGAATGCAGCCGGTCTTATCGCTTAGTTAGATACATATTGCCAACCTCCTAGCGATACCTACATACAATTTTGGTATAAGGAGGTGTAAAAATATATACTGAAAGGTCTCATTCAAATTTGGACAAACTAGAAGAATTTGTAAGTTGCAGTTTTTAAATTTAGTTTTATCCTATTTTAAGCATCTATATAAGTTTAAAGAAATTCAACGAAAATTGATCAATAAGTTCCTAATCTTATTGATTTAATTAAAATTGTTATTTAGTTCACGTAGCTGAATAAAAATAGCCATCCAGGCTTCTCAATGAAGACCGCTCCCTAAAGACGGGGTGGCAATGTACCCCTTTGTAAACGACTCTTTGAAACCGATAGGATTACCGTCAGTGCTTCGGTAACGACTTCCAATAGCGCTTGATGATCGAACTTGGATAATGATACGTTTACTATCTGTTTGCAGCTCCTGGCCTTATTATATGGGATACTTTTGTGTAGGTACTCTATACTTTGAAAACTACTAAGTTAAAATGAAAGACCTCGGTCAGTTAAGTTGATACTTTGGCCAGCCATTAGTAGTTTTATGCTCGTAATAGATTATACTAAAAGTATACTGCAAACTAGAAAAAAAAAGAAAAAAAAAGAGGCCGTGCACCTAATTTCAGTGCTAAATTGAAATACAGTTCTATGCTTGTGTGCGTCTATGATGCAGGACAAAGCGTCAACAATGTTGATCCTTTACAAGATAATATTGATAATTTATTAGGTAGTGGACGTCCTACCTAGGTCTGAAAAACAATCAATTTAGGCGCTTGATTTTATAGTTAATTTTGACTTAGGTGTACTACAAAAAAAATGTATTTTTCATAAAATAAAAATTATATAAGAATATATTATTTTAAAAGTATACCTGAAGATTATTGTGTAGTGTTTAAATCTTATAATAGTTGTTCATAACGACAGAAAAATAAATGATATATGAATGGACATTTCTAAAATTTTATGTTATTTCAGCATTTTTTTTCTGCTATATTTTGTAAGAAAGTAAAAAAAGTATTCAACCCATGTGCAAATAGACCATATCTTCAATTAAATGTTAAAATCGAATTGTCAGGAAGGAACTTGTAGTCTCTTGTAAACCGATGTTCAAACGTAACTCGAACGTCATTTTTCTGAAATAAGGGCAGTTCTTTTTGTAATTTACCTTTAATTTAAAAATGATATGAAAAATCCATTCGCCATGTGAAAGAATAAGAACTAATCTTTTAAAATAACGTGTTATTTGGTTTCAATTATCATTTACGTCTTTACAATCAGACAACAAAATGTACGGAAATAAGACTATTTCTAGGACGGCCTCTTAAGAACAGGAGAGCAAAGCGGTTGTGATGTTTGTTGCAACAGGATGACCGAATTGATTTATCCTATTAAATATTCTGTGCCTATTAGGTAAGAATAATCATTGATAGCGATAGAAAGGAAAAGGAAGAGAGAAAGACGAGTTATAAAGGTGAAATAAAAAGACATGAAAATCATAGCTGTGCAAAAAACTGATTGTAACTTTTGTAGCAGTACAATGGGTTACTAAGTTTTAATTGCGAATTCACCAAAATCCTAATTTGGTCTGTATCAACTTTCTTTAGCCCAGGGGCGTGCATCCCATATAGGCTATTATGCAGAGCCTACCTTCATAAAAAACCGACAGAACAGCTGACCATAATTATTAATTACGTATTCAATAATAAACAATAAATATATTGTAACTATTTTGTCGTCTACCTGTAGGGGAGACCTGTACAAAATCGTATACCGGGGTAAAATCGTACAATACAGATTTCGCCGTTATTATTTCAAATTTTGCCGCGAATTTATTACTCACAGCTAGCAACCAATAGGATCGATCTGTCAACAGACACTTGTTGCTGCAGGCACGAACGTTAACTTAATATCAAAATTTATTTGTTTTTGTGTGTTTTGATCTAAGTTTTTGGAAAATATAAGTTTAAATAGTGAAATGAATATATTGAACAAGTAAGTGTGATTTATTTAATATTGAATTGTGTGTATTTACTTAATTGTTGCTAGTTTTTACCGCCAAGTATCGTGTGTGTGTGTGTGTAGTATTTGGACAATGTCTTTACTGTGTGCGTAGGGCTAAAACCGTATGGGGTAAAATCGGCCAATATACGGTTCTGACCCAAAACTGTGTCAATAAATAAAAAATATTTTTGGTTACAGATTTTTGAAATATGCCGCGGAATTATAAAAGAACAACTAGCAGACAAAGCTGGGATGCAGAAACAATGAAAAAAGCTGTAAGGAGTGTTATTGAAGGAGGCATGGGATATGTTTGTTTCCTTGAATAAAGAATAAGAATATCTTAAAAGCATCGATTACATACGGTATCCCAAAATCTACATTGCAGGACCGTGTTAATAAATTCAGGTCATCTGGTGACATAAATATTTCCACAAGCAAAGGATTAAGGCGTTTCAAACCTGTGTTTTCATCATCTGAGGAGCAAAGCTTATTTAACCATGTGGTAGACATGGAAAGTCGTCTTTTTGGGTTAACATATAAAGATTTACGACGTTTAGCATTTGAGTTTGCAGAGGCTAATAATATTGAAAATAATTTCAACAAAGAGGTGAAATTAGCGGGCGAAGACTGGCTTGCTGGTTTTATGAAACGCCATCCTCAGCTATCTCTTAGAGCAGCAGAGCCTACTTCTGTCGCAAGAGCCATGGGTTTTAATCAGGTTAGCGTAAATAAGTTCTTTGATTTACTGGAATCCTTGATAGACCAACACCGATTTCCCCCGACAAAAATGTTTAATGTAGATGAAACGGGGATAACAACAGTTCCTAAAAAACAAAGTAAAATTATAGCATTGAAGGGGAGAAAGCAAGTGGGCCTTGCAAGTTCAGCTGAAAGAGGCCAGCTTACCACAGCTGTTATTTGTGTCTCAGCATCTGGTTATTATGTTCCGCCTTTAATGATTTTCCCGCGAGTTCGCATGAAAATAGAACTGCTTGACGACGCTCCACCTGGAACAGTTTCAGTCTGTCATCCAAGTGGTTGGATACAGAGCGAAATTTTTGTTGATTGGCTAAATCATTTTATAGCATCTGTACAACCCAAAAAAGATGATCCGGTTTTGCTCTTGTTAGATGGACATAAAGCCCACACGCAAAATTTGCCATTAATTGAAAAGGCTAGGCAACACGGAGTTATAATTTTAAGTTTTCCTCCTCATTGCACGCATAAACTACAACCCTTAGACGTCAGTTTCATGGGCCCACTGAGTACATTTTACACTCAAGAAGTTAACAAATGGCTCAGAAATAATCCATGCAGGGTAGTGACACAATTTCAAATAGCAAAACTTTTTGGTCTTGCGTATTGTACAGCGGCAACTATGCAAAACGCAGTATCGGGATTTAAAAAAACCGGAATTTATCCCACTGACAAAAATGTGTTCAGTGAATCAGACTGTTGCTGCTGAGACGACGGATATAACTATCCCAGATGAGCAGCAAGTTAATTTACCGCTTTCAATCTCTACTATGTCACAAGCTGTCCCTGTTACTGAAAACACAGCTACAGAAACATCTTCGACCCTGAATGCAGCATCAATCAACCCCATAGTTGTTCCTTCTACTTCCACAGCGGACAATGAAAATACAAACAGTATTACTCCACCAAAATCCACCCTACAACCTAAGGCAGTTGTCACTCCAGCTGATATTATGCCAGTTCCTAAGATAAGTAGTGAAAAAAAGAGACAGACCAATCACCGTAGAGGAAAAACTGCTATTATTACTTTTTCTCCATACAAAAATGAGCTATCAGAATGAAAACCTTTGTTTATATTGTCAAGAAGAATATGGTTCCAGTCGTACAGATGAAGGCTGGGTGCAATGTCTCACTTGCAAAGGATGGGCACACGAAGGCTGCACCGGCTGGGATATAGACGATTTAGACAATTTTGAATGTTTTGGTTGTGTTGCTTCACGTTAGTTCGTGGGTCAAAATCGTATATATGTATACGGTTTTGTCCAGTCCCCGGGGCAAAATCGGAATTAATAGAGGTTTTGTTTTTGTTCAAAAATGATTAGTTCTGTTGAATTTAATTGTTATTTTATTGTTGATTTGTGAAGGTAATGAGAATCTTGAATAAAGAAGTATAATTACAAATATTTAGTTGACATTGTTTCAATTCTATAGGCATTTATCCTTAGCTATACGGCTTTGACCCGGTCTCCCCTACTTATTCCTTACTAAAGCGCGCAACTTAGATCGTTACTGTGCAATTTAACCAATGTTAGGCTGCCGCGAGATCACCTTCTATTTCTCGCAAACTTACTCAATTATCACTCAAAGCCTACCCCCATCTGAAACCAATGCACGCCCCTGCTTTAGCCAGGCATGCTGCTTCCGATATGGAGTTGGTTTAGGGAGTATTAACGTTTTCAAAAGAAATTATGAATATTAACATGACTACAATGATAATTTGGAGCTCGAATCTCAGTATCATCACGAACCGTCTAGCAATTCGCGCTATGGACTACAAAACCACCGGTTGGGAGTTCGAATCCCACAATACGCAAGTGTTTGTTTGATTGAGTAGCTATTATTTGAATCCAGAAAAGGTAACCTAAAAATCATTCAACAATGACATAATATACAACAATATGCCTTTCTAAAGTGCGTCACTCAAGATTAAATATTAATGTGGTCCCGTCCATTTTTTGCCGCCATTTGCCATATTTTCATCTCATCGGGTTCGCATAAATATTTCATCGAGCAATCGATTTAACATTTGAGAAACGGGTGCAGAAAGGCAACAACTTAGAGAGAGAATTGATAATACAAAATTTTCTAATATATTGGTTCTTCTACTTTGTTTCTTTAAAGTGGTGTGCAATAAAGAATATCTATCTATCTATCTATACACATACTCATTTTATCACTCCTTTTAGAAATACAGAAAACCAATTTTATATTCTTGCCGATCAATGCTTTAACAACTAGTAGAGTTTAATTACCAAATATGTTGGTGTACCAAAAAGGTATTTCCTTCATTTTCTTTGGTTGCAAGACTGTTGATGAAAGAAAAAAAAAATGCATGTAATGTTTGTTTATTTATTACTTTTATTACCTGTGTATTCCTTTTTAGTTAATATTTCTGTCACAGGTGCAAATGCACTTAAAAGAATCAATAAAACAATATCCTAGTTAAAAAAATATACATTATATAAATATGTAATTTTTTTTCTTTCTTAATTTCATCAATTTATAATGTAAACAATCAATTTAGTAATTTCTGACATTAATTATGTAATTTAACCTAATATTATTATTTTACACGGCGACTTTGCCAAAACATGTTAAGACTTTAGAAAATGTAACAACAACCATAATGCATGATAATTAAATGATATGTTTAACACGTGTTTTAATAAATAAATTTATCTTTATCTTTATTTATCATCTTTAAAACAGTATTGCCGTGTACTATAACTCTATTTTAGTTTTAACTTGGTTTTTCCCGTTCGATCGCGCTTGTGGAAAATACCGAAGGATCAATAGCTATGATGTTATTGTAATCCAACTTCGGTACTTGTGCATTTATTCTTGGCTTAGCACACATTCTGTCTGTTATGCTCATACTGTTCTCGTTATCATATAGAGTACACCACATTCGCGCACCGTTCAGTACAAACAAACAGTTTTATCTCTTTATCGCCTGCCCGATATATCTGAATAATACACTTTGTGATAGCATTATCTCCCTTACAAGTACTATGGGATATTGGAGTTCTACTATTTTTCCGTTTTGCTAAAATGCTCCAAATCGAATTCAAAATATGGTTGCTGTTATCATATTCAATTTAAATCTTAGAAGTCTGTAGTTGAAATTATGAAATGTTGTTTCGAATTGACTAAATATCTGGACCCCGCCCTAAAGTGCTTTTCACAAAATTTATCTTAGCCAGGCTTTCATGAATAAGATCCCTAGGTGTGTCCCGCCCGGCGAGCTACGAGGCAGCCGGCTAAATATTACCGCGACGCGTAATATCTGTATTCTGTACCTTGCTATAGTGTGTGTGGGTGGGTGCTCGCTCACTGCTCAATGAGCGCGTTGTTGGTATCGACTTGGCCGGGCGTCGGCGGGGCGCGGGGTGCAGAGGGGTTGCGCGACCGACCTTGGCCGTGACTCTCCCGGCACCCCGGGCCGGGTACAGGAGCCACGCACCAGCCCAAATTGATTTTCGCCTCCGCCATTCCTTTCATCTGGTCCACAACCCGAATGCGGACAAAATATGTCTGCACTTTCTTTTTTATTAGATTTAACGCCGTATACACGCCACGTGCGGGTTTGCCGCTCATTATTCATCCGTTTACCGCACTGCGTAGGTGTAGACGTGAAATGATCAATTTTAAGGTGTACATACTCCGTATATTTGTTCTTTGTTATTTTCTAACGTACATAAAAAAGGACGCATAACGGTAATTCATTTTGGATTTAGAAACCGTAAAAGAAAATAAGGTTAATTTATTTTAATTCTTAATCTAATACACTTTTGGTCCACCTGATTTAACTATTATAAACAATTCTTAAGCATGTTCTAATCAAATAAATAGTTTCCATTTTCATGAATATGGAAACTTGTACAATTGTACAGTTCATACAATGAACAACATTGTCATAATATTAATTTAGAAACGATTATCGCGCTTTCTTCGTTCTTATGATAACACACAATTGGCAGAATTTCGATAGTGATATCGCGAATGGCATGCCTCGCAGTCTACGATGTTGTGAATTAAAAAAAATATGTTGACTGTTGTATACATACTGTGCCATAAATTTTATCAAATGTATTATAATAAGGTATGTAATATTTGCAAAAATATTTAGTGAGGGCAACTTTCTGAAGTTTAAATGTTTGTAAACAAACCTACGTAAACAGAAAAACTAAAGCTTTCTAATTTATGGTAAAATCGGAAACACTGTGCCAGGTAGGCTAACCTGGGCAGAACACTAACAAGATTATATTGCGGCTTCATTGAACTGTTTTGCTTTTATATGTTCGTAAAATTAATAAGATACAATTTACACAAGCCTAGTGATTAGCTACGTACTCATGGCTTGATTAAATAATTTCATGTGATATATCAGTCACCGTTCTTATCTTGACTTAATTATAGATAAGTCGAGATAATGATATCAACATCTATCAAATATATTTCTAACTTATCTGATAGGTACACTGTGTTTATTCATTCACATTTCTATTCTTTGCGTACAAAATTTATTCCTCATACACAAAATTAAAAAGTACACGGACTTGCGCCGAGTTGCGTCTGTTTGAGTTTTAAATTGCTTATATTAAACATGAAACACGTTGCTGCCATTATAAACGTATATTAGAATAAATATCATTACGTAGGTATGCTTATTTATGTACTGTTTACTGTACAAAAGTGTCTTGACCCACATTTTTCGTAATTGAAACGTCTTAGGTTAGTTAATGTTGTAATAAATAAAATTGCAGGCAAGGCAGTTATGGAAACTTATATTAGTTTGCTTTAGAAAACATGTACGCTTGCTAAACATGACGTATAAAGTGCTCGGCATATGGGTTAATTCAGCGGCAAGATGAACGAAGAAATCATTTAACCAATTTGTACATTGTTACTGTAATTGACTTTGTCAGTTCCTGATACAATAAAGTACTGCTAGAATTATTTTTCTTTCTTCAGAATTACGTTTCCATTCCCAGCTTTGTCGAATGCTAACGCGCTCACAGAAGATTACTCAGATCCAATTAAAACGCGAAGTCGTAAAGAAGTTTAATCGAACCGAACGCACTCGCCATAACTCAATCCACTATTTAGTGTTTTATTGAGTTTTTCTTTTACGTTTTCCCCGTCTTTTATTATTTAAACGTAAACGTGATCACGCGAGGTGTCCATACCAAAATAGATTACCCACATCTTTGTTGGAGGCCGCTTAGAATACATTCGGAAACTAATTATAGCCGCCTGCGCATCGGATAGCCTCACCAACACCAACTACGTGTGGGGGTTCAGATTAACTCATACAACTCATTCCATTCCAAGTCCGTATACGGAGCGACATTCATCATCATGTGTAAATTATAAGTTAAATGAAAGTTTTTAACAATTTAAATTTTGTGAAATGTACATTATCAAATATCCTTCTGAGGAAATTTTGGAGCGGTGACTGTGTCGATTATGGCTGTGAAAAGCATCGCGATATACGAAGTGGGCAGTGTATTGGAGATAGTAAAAGTAACGGATATTCTAAGGTATGAGCAATTGATTCAAATCCCATTTCCCAAAATATGAAGGCACGTGCTGTTTGATATCGTCCTCAATAATCCACACAAAGTTGTATTTTTACGATAGACAATAAAATATTTCGTAATACCAATGCTGTGCCAGACATGTATATTTCACAGAATGTCGTAACAAATTCTTGGCTGCAAAACGTTCGCAGTGCAAAATCCGAATAGACCTTGCAAGCAGGTTAGATGAAGTACTCTAAACAGTAGAAGTTACACTTTGCGTCTTAATATCTATAGTCATAAGGTAAACTATGACAACTATGTATCATACTGAGTATGCGTAGCAACAGAGATGAGTGTTTTTTGTGCCCGGCTCCACTCGCTCGGAAAACGTGGATTCACGTAACTTCACGTTTGCGTGTGTGCTAATATTGGCGTGTCACTTATGAATACTACAGTTTTTGCGCCAAACCGCAATCAAGAATAGGACAACGCTGAATAGTCTCGAGAAATAGTGAAACTTTCATTATCGTAACAAAATATATACCTATTAGAAATCCTATAATCCTGTTCAACCTTATCTTATATGTCCCTCCCTGATGCATATCTCTATTGACTGTTGACGTCAGTTGTAGTGTAGACCTATACCTCTGTAAAGTCCAGTCATTTTTTTACCATATAGTTACGTACCCTGGCTCTCCCGCTTCCCAGTTGGAATCAAACATCACGAATTATCAGGATTTTATCGTTAGCCTTGCTCGGTCAGGCCTGGAACCGGTTGCACCGAGGTTGACTGCCACCGGCATTTCGAGACCCACCGCATCCCCAGAGCTCCAAACACTCTGTGTTAAAACGTAACTTAAGAGTTATGCGCGGAGAGGCCCGATAACGTTGGTCCCTGTCGGGACATCACGCACTTGCGTGCATGCGGGCGCTGCTTCGCTTGAGGGGTACGCGTCTGTTTTCAAATTTTTAACGTACATTTCGGCTGTGTGGGACGACTTGCTTATTGATAAACAGGAATTTCAAGTCGCCGTACAAAGCTAACTTCAATATTCAGAACCATTTTGATTACATGTTACTGTCATAATTTTATAGATTTGACCATCGCGTATCGCATAACAGTAAATAGACACATATTCCTGAACTATGAACTCGCTGTTGTGTCGCCGTAAATAGTGTGCTCAAGTGGCTATCAGTTGCAACGACGGCCATCAATGAGTGACTCATTAACGATGCTTTTTCATTTATTCTCTAAGACAAAAGACAAAGAACAATCAAGGTGTTATGTCCTTTAACACTGTCGTCACAGTCTAATCAGCATCGACCAAGCGAGTAAGGGCACTTTGCCAAACACCTAACCGATAGAAATCAATGCGTCTTACACCTTAGTCTAGTTCGAGGAGTGACCGACTCCTCAATTGCCATCCATCTATCAGAGACAGCTCGGTCATTTATATCAATTCTGATATTGATACAAGCACTGCACTGTGGACTGCAACGAGGTCAAACAACAAAACGATTAAAGTGTAAAGTACCGTTGTGAGAAACTAGGTTTTTTAAATAGGATCAATCGAAAAATTTCACAAACACGTTTAAGACCGATGATGAAAAATGCGAACGCCACGGCATGTAGTATTGAATTGCAAAGATCCAATATTCGCAACGGAAGACGTGCTAAAATCGAGTCCGTGCGTTATTATGAATCCAGCAGTTGAACGTAATGTCGACGGTGGGTATTCGTGTCTGCATTCTAGTGCTCCGTTATGCTCTCTTATTTGGCTTCCCGGTCTATTTTCGATAGGTCGTCTCGGTGGAACCACAGTGTAGTGGTAACCAGTCTACACATTTCGCTAAAGGTAGCACAGGCGTCTTCAAAATAGCTGCAGAAAGCAGCGGTTAACAGATTCCCATTTCCAAAGTCATTTGCTGTCACATACTGACATTAATTTCTTACGGCTGAATGACAATATTTTATCGACAAACAACTTTAAACTTATGCTAAATCTCAACGCATTTCGTAGTTGTTTAGATATAACACACTTTAGAATGTTAAGATGAATAAAACTCCTATATGCGGTTTTCATTTGTTGGTTTTTAGTTAATTCCGACAATAGATAGAGAAATAAAGAAGCCTACTATAAATACTATGGTCGTCAATGAAAGGAACTAACTTTTCTGATGATCAGGGAATCGCTCAATCCTGAGCTCAAGTCACGTGTTAGCCGCTGGAAACTCGATAGTCGCATGCGCACAAGCAGAGCAGACAAGTTGTTTATAATGACACTGATTGTTTCCGACTTCGTGCAAAGTGATTTGAATCACGTTGACGTCAGATACCGCTAGACCGTTCCACGAGCAAGGATAGGATATCGATTGATATTTAATCAGTTTGTTGATTTAAGCACATGATTAAGAGACGACTTTATTAAATGTGGCATAGTGTGTGAAGATCTATATATATATATATAAATAAATTGGCCTTTGTTAGTCTGACAAAAACTCAAGAACAGCTTGACAGATTTGAATAATTTTGGTTTTGAAATATTTGTCAAAGTCAAAGGAAGGTTTAAAAGTTGTGAAAATGTACAGAAATGTAAAAAAAAAGTATTAAAACAACTATTTCTCCATTCCATTTCCATACAAACTGCTGTGTGTCAGCTAGTAATAAATATTATTCTTCAAATAATCGCAATAATTTTATCTACTCCTAAAATAAGCATAACTTGTACCATGGCGAATAAATAGCAGGTAGACAATTAAGATTTTATTATGGACGAGTGTTTGATATGTAACATGGGTCGGGTACAAATGCTTGTGTACCCATCATTTAAACACTTGTACCTTGCAAGGTCCAAACCCGCGCCCGGTGACCTTGGCTTTATAAAGCACGGGACTAGACCACGACAGTAGTCAAATACAATTCAGATGGAGGATTGTAAAGCGATAAATTTCCATACAAAAAGCGATAACGGTTTTCTACCCGTAAACATAGTCCAATTTTCATATTTTTGAAAATGTTGTATATGAAAAACCGTACGTTTTTGTTGCTGACGATCGTCTAAATGTCATCATCATCATCATTTCAGCCATAGGACGACTTCCAGATTGGCCGGTTGGAAGCGGCCTGCATCCAGCGTCTTCCTACGACCCTTACCAGGTCGTCGGGCCACCTTGTGAGTGGACGTCCTACGCTGCGCTTGCCGGTACGCGGCCTCCATTCTAGAACCTTTCTGCCCCATCGGCCGTAAGTTCTACGTGCTATGTGCCCTGCCCACTGCCACTTCAGCTTGCTAATCCGTCTAAATGTGACGATCTATATTTTTGACATAAAAATAAACGCAATAGTTTTTTTTTAAATTAAACAACTGAATTACCTAAAAAGAAACCTAGGTTACGGTGTAGTGAATCTAATGAGACCAAAATTGTCTCATCGTAAAGGGCTGAAAACGTTATTATAACCCAAAACAATGTTTAAAAAGAAAATGTATGCAATTGTCTCCAGAACTTGCAACTTTCTCTAAAGCACAAGGTAGGAAGGAGACAAAATGGTGTGAAACGGATAGCAATTTTGAAAATACCTACCCGCGTCGCGTATCGGCACACCATACATCTGCAATTACAAGGTTTTAGGTAGCTTATGATAAATTATTTCGACTAGTAGTTTAGTACAATAGGCCAAGAAAGTGGTATATCACCCTAAGGTTGAAAATCATTCGCGCGTCGCAAAACAACAGGGTTGATTTTCCCAGGCAAAAATATTCTGACAGCTACTAATGCTCTCTTTATCACTCATACTGCTCATTTAGCATAAAAAAAAACCTCATAATTATGCATCTCTTTCATGGTTAAAAAGGTAAAAGTCCATGATTTCAACCTTATTGCTATTTTACTTGCACATTGAATTTTTTCAAAACTGGTACTCGTAGAGCACTTGGCCGACCGTACATATTTATTTTAAAAGATTTATCAGAAAAAAGAAAGCGCCTTTACAAACCCAACCTAAAATAGAACATAATAACGTAAATACATGTATTTGGATCTTTAATTCTACAATAAAACCCTACTGCAATAAAACTGTTACGTTTATTTGTCTGGACCTTATGTCGAATAATCTTATTTGAAGCTAAAGTAAACTAAACACTAAAGTCCAAGCTTCACTTTTGTTGGGTAATATGCACTCACACATATTACACACAATACTGCTTGTGATGGTCATTGGTTTCGACCTTTTAATGCTTATTCATCATGTACAATAAACAATTCTATAATCGTTGTAAGGAATCACGTTTTTTACCTTCTTACCAATGTGAATTGTGTTTGTTAGTAGGATACGAGTTACGACATACAAGTTTTACTGACTGACCTCATGTGCCGTTTTACCCGTGTTTAAATTATTTTAACTCGTGACCGTTTTTTACACAAATAAGAATTATTTTTGCATTTTGTAACAAGTAAACCACCAGAATTATCATCAGTAAACTGCTCAGACCAGATATCGAGATCTAAGGCATCAAGTCTTCAACTGAGCTCACGGCTCAAACTATTTATGGTACGTGGTCCACCACGCTTAAGATTAAGCAAGATGATTGTTGGTTTAATGAAAAATTACGCCATATTTAGCAACATAGAATAGAAACCGTATTGTGGAAAGGTATTCCGGAGCCTAATGTGATACATAATCGATAGGGCACAATGGTTCGTGTCAGGCCGGCCTTGGGCCTCGTTTTTAATGTGCTCGATATGATAAGGTCAAGGCTGCCCTGACGTAGGCATCGATAATAGAGGGAAAACCTTTTGGTTTGATACACATTGTGATAGCACTACTCTGGGTGGTATGACGCAGACTTACTTAATGTCTCGTTGAAAATATAATATTAAAATTTTCTTATTTTAGCTAGTAAGTGTAAAACTTACTAGTTAAAATAAAGAATTGCTCTAATGCGAAAAAAGCAACAATCACTGCGAAGTCTGTAATAATTAATTATTTTAATCAGGCGAGATAAATTTGCTATCTACAAAATTATAAGTTTCGTTTAAGTATTACATTCTCTATAGACTTTCGAACAAACGGCGGCCCTCGTTTGGCACTCCCTATCGTAGGCGGAGTGCCAGCGTTATCATGCACGGTACAACGTTTTTGCCTATTTCGTGCTCAGCTCAGTCATCACGAAAAAGGTCATTACCATTACGGCCTAGCCACGATGGAGGATACATTCAGTGGGCTTACTCCATAGGTGCAAACACGAACACAAATATACACCTTGCATCAACGCTTGGTGTGTGTGACAGTCGATAGCAGCTATGCTATTTTCCCCTAGTTTCTGTAACAACTTTACGGTTTCTGGTAAAGAAACTAACGCTCGCAGTGAGAACAGCGTTAAATGGAACTAATCTTAGTCTAGGAGATGATGTTTTCTGTGCATTTTGATTAGCAGTAAATGACGACGTTGGGATTGGTGTCGGAAAACCATATACATAGAATTCAGGGATTAGAGTAACTAATGGCGCGGTGTTTATATGTGAAACGTTCCGTGTAGTTCCAGCTAAGTTTAACTTTACGACTCTGCTAGATTAGATTTCGATGATAAGGTATAAAAGAATTTTCGCCACTTTTCCGGACTTCAAATCAAGGCAGTCGCAGGTTCGAATCCTGCAAGGGGCAGGGTTTGTGTTATTACCTGAGTCATGGATGTTGTTTACACTGGGTTGATTCTATCCGTTATCTAGTTACCAACGTTAAAGCTCTGCTCTGTTTGGGGCTAGATCATAATTGGTGTGATTGTATAACAAATTTTAAAATAGATTTAGGTTATATGCTAACGACCTAAGTAAGCCTATTGAATCTGATTGTGTTGTGTCCGACGGCCTAGCTGAGTGAGACCGCTTGCCGAAATTATTCGACCGTCCGAAGTTTTATTGTATGTAAATTTTATTATTATCCTTTACTTTATACGCGCAGTGAAAGGCTGTGGTATGAAGGTTGCTCTGTTGTTTCTTAAACTTTTTATATAATATTACCGTAGCTTACTGTAGATTTTAAGGCTTAGATACTGACTGTAGTTTGGTCATAGTTAACCAATACAATATTTTTTATTCTGTATTTTATGTATCGGTTTTCATCAACTCTACCAGAAGGTCATTCTGTTACTTATTTAGTGACAAGTCTGCGTCTGCGTTCTTGAATATGAGTGGCAGACGGCAGTGTGGAAGATTTTTGATTTTATATATAACTTATTAATTATGTATTCACAAAGTTCAAGGTGTGAGTCTAAGTGACTTACATAATATGATGTTTATGTTATTATTATTTTGATTTAACAATATTATTAGAGCAATATCATATCTTTTGTTTGAAACACAACGTTTAGTTTTTTTTTTTTTTAATATGACAGTTTGGACGTTTGATACTCAATCACGCTTTAACGGCTAAAGAAACGGAATTAGCTTTAAGGCACACATTCAGTTATTTACAATACTACAAGCTTTGCTTAGTTTGTGAAGCTAGACAATTGGTGTTATTGTGGAAACAATTTAATTAATTTATCTAGCTTAACACATCAATCACATAGCATAAATAATGTATCATCATTTCAGCCAAAGGACGTCCATTGCTAAACATAGACCGCTGGATGCAGGCCGCTTCCAACCGGCCAATCTGGAAGTCATTGAGGCATAGGGTTAGCATAATAAAATAAAAACTTTCCATAATCACACCAATTATCTAAGCCCCACACTAAGCAAAGCTTGTACTATGGCGACTAGATAACGGATAAACATACTAAAAACATCCATGATCTAGGTACAAATTCTCGTCCTCATCGCACAAACATTTGCCTCTTGTGGGCCGCAATTAATTAAATAAGTATAATGTCGTTTTTGTGTTTCCTTAGGATGAATACCTCTTTGCAATTCTACGCAGGCAACGTCGCTGGTAAAAACTAGAACTATTCAAACTAAAAAACGGTTAACAATACGCGACTGTATCTACCTAGTATTAGTAGTATGCCCATCCAATATGTGAAGATAGTGTCAACCTCGCGTGGTCGTCCGTACATCAAAATAATGTACGTAACGTAACTAGATCAGTATAGTGGTTCGTAATTCGCTTAAGTGGTCTTGTTAAGAATGGACGTGCAGGGTGCAATAATGTTAACGATATACCCATTAGTTTAATGGGAATTATGACCCGCATACTCATATAACTTTGCTGTTGCACTTGCCAACTGTACCTGGCCTTTAAACTCTATCATTACCTACCAGGGTTTTTTTGCAGTTATTATTAATATGGCACACTTAATTTGAAGATTTATAAAATATAATTTAAATTATTTTAAGTCAAATCAACCTACGTACGGTTTGTGGAAGTCTTCAGTATAAGGTATCATACAACATCAACCGTAACTTCTTTGTATGCCACGGTGTGCAATAAAGAGATCTTTCAATACAAGCCTGTAAGGTCATATATTTCCTAGAATTTATTTTCAAACAAAATTTTATGTAGTAGCACTAGCCGAATATCATTTTTCTTTAGTCCATGTTTGACTGTTATGTGTTTGTGTGTGAGCACTATAATTGATTTACTTTTTTGCTTAAATTATAAAATTGTATGTCTGTTGTTATTAATGAATTTTCTTTATTTCCAGGTAATGGAGACACATCGACTCCTTTTTTGAAAAGAAACTGGGATTTTTATGAGAGGTAATTTATACCAAAGTCATTATTTCTGTACGTATGAACGCTAACAGATGTTGATATGCTAATCACAATAACATGATTAGGCTATCATGCTACCTAATATAACGTACATAACATGAACTTAACACTCTTGTTTCTACTTCGTTCTCATTGAAATCTTTATTTTCTTTCTGTTTTTTTTGTTCCGTACAAATTTGTTTTTTTTTAAATTGTAAATACCATAGTGGTATATGCTTTTAGAAATACATACATTTTCTTTTGACATATTACTTTTCTTTTGGGTATTTAATAGTTTTTGTAACGGTCGTTTAGTTTTGATTCTACAATCGAATAGCGACTAATACTTACAGCATCACACTTGTTCTTCTTAATAAAAAAAAACAGCCTTAATTATAGGTAAAACCCAGTTATTGACTCCAGTCTTGCGATTCTCACGGAATGACTTCCAAGTTTTCGACAAGCATCATTGTCATGTTTCTTGCGAGTACATTCTCCAGTCCACTTGAGAGTGTCGAGACCCCGGGTCTGTTTCACAGTGAATATGTTTTGTTTCTCGGCCCGTAGCTTCCCTTTCTTACAATTCTCACATCCACATCCTCGTGTCCATTGTGTGTGCTTTTAATTAACCATCTCGTACAACAACAGGCTCTTTCCTTTTGCCCCGCTCACTTTTAATTACACTACACACTAATCTAAAAAAAACTTTTTTGGCTAGCGTGAGGTTCGGTAAATCACCGAAATTCTGGTGTGCTACTACGTAGGTTTGAAACTGACTAATAAATAAAAATTTGATGTACACCATTCATTTTAACATTAAAAAGAATAGTCATTTATTCAGTAAATAAGCCCTCTTCCGGGCACATCCAAAAAATATAGCTTTGCCCTACCACCGCTTCGGGACTACATATCGGCTGGTGCTGAGAAGAAATAGCGCAACAAACTTCCTTTGACAGCCTTTTTTTACAGGAAATACAGTTACAAGACATTATTGTAAGTGCGAGCTAGTTATAATGTCCATGCACTCTTGTGACCTTTCGTTTATATAATCGTCTACTTTTTAATATCCCTTTTCATAAAGACTTTAAATGTGGATTTTGACGAATTGTGTACCTCCCATTTTAACTGCATATTTGCCTTCTCGCCTCCCGAGGCGAATAGTCAATATTCTTGTAATTAATGATCTCAATTATATTCACAACTGAGCACTTTGAGCAGGAGTGACCTGACAAATGGTTGGCGCTGCCGATTAATCACTGGGAAGCGATTAGGCTCTGTTTCATTCTCATTCCCATGGGCTTTGGGCCCGTTGTGTCCGTGGCGGTGTCGCTTGAATATTCAACGTTTAAATTGTCTCATTAGACGATGATTATTAGTTTTGCACCACACGAAATTATAAACACTTACATTATTAGCTAACTTTGAGCTCATCTACTCTTATTCCTTAAAAGTGGTTATGTATTTATTATTTCATATAATGGTTATATCTGCCGGACGGTTCCAAAAATAATTTCACTGTTATATTCCGGACTGACTTTACCTACTATTCACCCAAAAACGAAATGTATTCCCGTAGGATGTCGGTATTTTTGGGTAAACTCAAGCCGCTGTTGAGATTCAACGCCATTCAATATTACAAACTTCTTTAACACGAGCTTTTGTACCAAGTTATGGATGTTTATTTAATGCATTTACGGAAATGTATCTGTTATCCAGTCACCATAGTACAGCTTTGTTTGGGGCTAGATAATTGGTGTGAGTGTTGGAAGAATTTATTTATTTAAAAACACATTTCCAGAACTAATAGAAGTCTCTATCACAAACTAATTTAAATTTTTCTGTTAGAATATCTCGTGGGACTGCAATTAAACAAGCTGTTTTCTGTCTGATCTAACAACGCAATTGTACAAAGTCAACAATGAAATCAGTTGTTATTTTTTGCCTTACGCTCACGGTGATAAGGATATCCAGTCGGTTTTGTATGGCAAACCACATCAGCCAAACATTGTGTAACTCGTTACCCAACTGTTTGCCCAATACGATATTTGTTGGAGGTCATTAATTAATCGGAATATAGCAATACACGCGTGCACACGACGTGTCGTGGGCGTCTCCCATGTGGAAAATAGCTAGCGACATTTTGGTTTCATAACGTGTCTTAAGTTTAATAAACATTAAATATTTATTTGCAAATATGCAGCCGCAAGTCACGTTGCATAACAAAAACAAAATTAAAGGACACCGTGACATTCTAGACTTTATTAAATTTAATAAACATTTTTTTACAAGCTTATTAGTCTCGGCTCAGCTGTCGTTCTCTATTAGCCTTGTCTGTTCTTACACAATCAATCAGCTCAGAATAAATTCTCTTACGTCACAACCATTAAAACCTCTGAACTGTATCGCTGAAAGTATCGTAATGTCTCACGATTTCGAAAATCTGATCTACATTGCGCCGAAAGAAGCCGACGCGCGCTCGGCGTCGCGAGGGAAATCGAAAGGCGTCTAGAAACGAACGAATTTAATCAATTATTGGACGCGTGGGCGTAGGTATGTTACATTCGATTCGATCTTTAAGAGCCCTTTCACGTTCATTATAACTGTAATAAAGCATTACGCCCACATATAACTTTAAAGTTATTTAAAAGTAGGTAATAGTGTAATATTTATGCAAAACTTTGATTAAACTTCCATAATATAAGATAGATATTTACAATTTTGGTGACCCATATATTATTGATATAGTAGCCACCAAACTTTGCACTTCAACCCCATGCCTAAAGGAAGTAATGAAAGTTTAATCACGCTGTCTTAAGAAACCTTTAGTTTCTATTTTTGTAAAATGACATACAAAACCAATACTCTAATATCAGCTCACTACAACTGATACTGTAGCTTTGCAAAAAATTGTATACCTAAATTAGATACACTTCACACTAACAATTACTACAATAACTACTACTGCTGTCTTATTCTGTGCATATTGCATATTTGTTTCGAGTGAAGGCGCCTGTATGCTTTTCTTTACCTCTTCATTCCAATAAAAACTGAGACGCTAAAACCGTTAAATGAAGATTTTCAAGGTCACGTTGAATGCTTTTTCCTTAATTTAAAACGTTAAATTTGCCTGCTGTGCGTACGGCAAGGGTTAAAAGGGTTCCTTTAATGAGTAGTGCCAAATTAAAGCTGACCGGCAAATTACTAAGGGTAGTTCGACATCCTGTGCCGTGCATATGCCGCAGCTGTTGCCTTTATAATTGTGTTGAAAATATGCCCGTAACCATTTTGCTTACAATTGCGCAGTAATATGAGGAAGTCTCTGTTTATTGTGTCGGAATTCAATTTTTTTTTAAAAATATAGGTACGTACTATGTCTTGTACGCCAGACAACACACTAATCGTCATTGTCTCGGAAGTAAATAATATTATTAATGTCCTTACCAGACCATGCGTTTTGCCAGAGGCGTCTCCCTTAATTTACGCATAAAAAATCTAAACATTCTCATTATCATACTTTGGTTCTTAATTATAATACCATATTTAATATTTGAAATTAGATTGTTACATCAACAAGAAATAAACACGTCTACAAAACAAGACATTTGACTATATACATTTTTAAACGTTCATCATTTAATTATCGAATGTTCTTTTATGTTTTCACAAAGAACATTTATTTTTTAACATGAATACTAATTTTTGATAATACCGTGTTAATTATACCCGTACAGGCCGTAGCTATTGTGTTTCCAATTTCACACAACACTGATCGACGTTTTGAACGAAATTTTCAATACGTAACGCTCTCGTTATACAATGTAGTTGCGGAATCTCGAGAGCGGGCGAAACGCTTTAGATATTTAGATAGCCGCTCTCTTGGAGTAGTGGAAGATTGATGGGATCGATAAAGAATAAAGCATCGATACCTATTGTTCGTGCATCGCTTGCGAAAATTACCGCCTTTCCATTTTACTTTACGTTCGTTGCACCACATATCAGTTCACGTTCCACTTGGTAGTCGTTTTCAAGATCTTTCGGTATTTGGTGCATTATTATTATCTCCTTAACTTGACCATAGATGGTCTTTGTTAAAAAATATCAATAGTTAATCAATATCGGGAGTAATATTTTGCAATAATACTTTCTTATCTGACCTTGTATGACACGGTCGATTTGTTATCATCACGTGGTCATTGATTTTTAATGTTTTTGAATTATATAACCTCTATCTGTTCTGTTATCATTATATCATAGACATGATAAACGGTGAGTTGTCTAGACCGAACCAACGTAGATATAGATAGGTTAACGTCACCAATAATCGCTTTCTCTACTCCCTCCCAGGGCATTTGGCGTCGGTAAAATGTATTTTCATCTTTCATGCATCTCTGTGTCGCCATCGATTCATCCACCTTCTCAGTCACACCATCCCGCACTATACAATCATCCATTCATGACAATCCGTTTATATCTTCTTCGACCGTCCACCACCCCTGCACCCACCAACACTACTCTCCAGGTGCGTTCATACCAAAACAAAAATTTTTTTTTTAAAGTATAATATCGGTGTGCATATTTTTAAAATTTCTGTTTACCATTACCAAAATAGCAGTATTTCAAACGTAATCACGAAATTGTGCGACGTGTATTGCTTCGAATGTAAATTATCGTCAGCTTATAAATAAATTGGATTTCGCTCGCTGGGCTGACGCTTGTTTCGTTCAACCTCGGGGATATTTCATTTTTAATAATTTTTGCGTGGATATTCCAGTTATAGAAAACATAAAAAAGCCCTCTCTTTTGCAACTCCCAATATTTAGAAAAATGTTCCTATTCGTCTTAAACAAAATCGCAAAGTAGGTATTCCAGTTATAGAAAACATAAAAAAGCCCCTCTCTTTTTTAACTCCTAATATTTTGAGAAATGTTCCTGTCCGTCGCAAAACACAAGCGCAAAGTAGGTACCTACGCTTTTCTTATGCTATTACAAATTGGTGGCCCTCGTTTGCTCAAACTTTTAAAGCTTTCAGTTATTTCGGATTGTGAGACTTCTTCGCCTCCCGTCGGCCAAACTCTTTGTTTTATTTTCCCATTTTATGACGTCTTAGCAAATTCTCTTGGTTACTTTCTGCTTTGTTTTTTCAAGTAATGCAATTTTATTTTCAGAAGCCCTTTTTTGCTTTGCAATCTTAAGTATTTCTATGCCCCAAAACAACTAAGTTTCAAATATTTCAGTTCTTACTTTTACGAGCGTCAAATAGTCGTCTGAAAGTTTAAATAGAACCAAATTATCGTTATGGTTTCGTACCAACTGCCTCGCAACAATTTGAGTACCATTTATTGTTAGGCACCTAAAAGATTAAAATCATTTTATTTATTATGTTCTCATATTAATTATACTCTGGTTATTATTTATCCAAATAAAACTAGGCATGTTCTACGTAGTATTCTCGTCGTTACCGTAACGTTTAGAACTTCAGATCTTTCATGCAGAGGAGTTTCGAGTCGATTAATCATCGGTGTACATTAGTCCAAACATCAAACAACCAGTTTTGAGAATGCTTTTTGTTTACAACTGGCTTGGAAACGAACGAGTAAAATACGCTTGACGTTTAGCGGTACTTTACATTTTAAAATAAGGAAAACCTTACTTGGGTCGGTAAATATACAGTCTGTAGTGGACTTGTAAACTACAACATCGCGTCCTAAAATAAAGCTTTTCTTTTTACCGAGTATATATATAGTATATAGTATATATTATTGTACTTGTAAAGTTAATAGTGAGAACTATCATGTTTGTGTACTACGCTTTAAAATACAAACAGAACACAATTCGCCGATACAAGATACATCCCGGTCGCGAGTCCAGCGGCAATTACAGGCTCGGTTAATAACCGGGCCCCGGGCCGACACCAATAAACATGTTTGCCTGCTCCCATTACCGTCCGTACACAATTGTACATCAACTATCAGCTACACTTACTGTCCAGTTGTATCATGTTCATGTTACAATACATGCTGCATAATACAGTCGAGTTTATTTTATCAATGCTCTTCGACATTCACCATATTAGATCTCCAAGACTTCTGCGGAGAAGAGATCAGAGTGTATGTAGACGACACTATCTTAACGATAAATCATCAGATTCTCTCTCTTCATCAGAAGTTGATTGTACGTTGATGACTTGATCGTATTTTCTAACGTGTTAGCTTTGGGGGATATTTTCTTTCCAAGTCATTAAAAATTCAGTGCAAACATTGTTGATAATTTAGTTTGAACGCCGTTCGTGCTGAGCGAAGATGCAAATGATGCGTGAAATGCTTGCTCCATTAGAATTGCTAATTGATACCTCTTGAATGCTCCTACGGTATTGATAATACATTTAAGTACCTGCTGACTGTTTCGATTGCGATTAAATATTCATTCATAAATAAGTAAGTTAAGTAATTTAGGTTTGTTTTACGTGAGGTAGGTGAAAGTACGTATGTTTAAAGTCTTGTATTATTTGTTAAAATTTCAATTACACCTTGTCTCGAGGGTTCCTACATCGACATGAATAAAATAACAAAAACAAAATCATTATTTTCTTACTTGACGTGATTTCATATTTTTTTATATGTCTATGTGTTTTCGTATATTTTAGTTGTGTTACTAATACAAAGACATGTCCTTAACATTTTTGTAATTGTGTAGTTTTCCTTTAGGCTCCCTCTATATCTTCCGTCACAGTTGTTTCTCCTTTATTTAATACACAAAAAAACAATATTGTTCGGATTACTGATAGTCAGTGTCAGATATGAACTAAGACCTAAGTAATGAGCTGTATGTAGCAGTTACGTTCATGTAGCTTTGAGCTAATCTCACCAGTGAGAAGGGAAGGGACCCCTAGTCATTTCCGTTCGGATGTCCTGCAGCACCCGCTACATATACATGTTGTGTGTGACTGTGGATGTTGATGCCCTAGGCCGAATATATGTTTATCTTTTCTTATCTGATTTATTGATATCTATCTTTCTATCTCATAGTAATTTGTATTTAAAGAAATCACATTATAACACTGATAAATAGGAGTTCCTGATTAGTCTGAAAGACTGTTTGAAAACTTTAGAACTTTCAGAATTTTACCATTAGGTCAGATTGCAACAAAACATAATTTTCGATTCAGAATTGAATGCGGAAAAAACGCGGAAAGCCACTGCTGTGAACATGACATGACGTATTCGGGGAAATCCATGCAAGGCATGGTAACATTTGCAAGCAGGGTTGCTAGGTTTACAAAAAGGCCTAGGAAATATCATACTCGTACATGATACTTCTGTAAGTTGTTAAATAGGGGATATCTTTCTTTGTTCTGAAAAGACAATATTAGCTCTTTAGAGATAAATAATCTTTCTTTGCTAGGTTTAGTTTCGGACATGTATAAAACGCCACCAATCATTTTTCGGTGATGTCTCGGTTGTTTTGACACAATCATCTTTGCCTGTCACCAATTCCTGACGATTTTATCAGCCCTACATGCCCAGTGAGCACTCCGCCGGCATCGATCCCGGGCTGAGGGCTGCGGCCATGTTTCCCGCGCCCGTAACTCAATCGGCAGGCAATCTCGCGCCGGCGCTGCGTAATTACCAACAAGGCGGCTTCTGCCCGTCTGCTCGCGGCAAAAATGCTTTTCACGCCGGCGCCGATTGCTTTTGGAACACAATTTTGAGTGACGTGATTTGATTTATTCAAATATTTGGGTTAGACACTTCTTTCTCGTCTTCGTTTAGTTTTTGACTAACGTTAGATTCTGTCTTTCCATTCTTAATTTAATCTTCAAGTGCAGGAGTACTGGCTCGTCATCGTGTTTCCTCGTTATTCAATTTCTACCTGTTAATTCAATTTTCTGAAGTGACTGCCTGACTTGTGCTGCTAATGCTTGCAATTCAATATCGCCTGCATCAAGCAAATAACTAGTATTTGCTCCAGGTGAGAGAAACGTGATAAATGAATGGGAGGAAATCGTGTACCTCGCGGAGTAAGGAAATATTACTGTAATTTTATATGCAAGCGTAGCGTGGCCCGGTTTAATAGCAACTTTTACCGCGTTCGGAACTTAATCCAAATCACACGGCTCGGGCACATACATTTGCCTAACGACGTTACATCGCGATCTGAACATGTCCCTGTAATTTTGTTTCCATCGGTCGTAAATCCAGTTTCATTACGATGTAATATCTAACTGGGAGGAGCGTCGGCTGCGATGGCCGTGTATAAATACAATGTTGGGTTCTATTTAAAGAAAGCGTAAAGCTTAATTACGCCATTTCCTTGTGCCGCTGCGAATGCGGCAGCACATTACCATGTTATCGTCTTTTTGCAGTTGTTTCATTCATTTTCATATTGCGTTTTTCTTTGTCGTCCACGGAGTAACCCTACTTTTACAGATTCGCTTTCACATGCTGATAAGACTATGTTAGACTTGGAATTGTTTCTGCTTTCATCATAATATCCTGCATATTCTAAAATAAATAAAATTATTTTTGAAAAATAGCCACAATGATTTTTTAGTGAATGTGAGAGCAATTATTAAAATGAATGGTTTGCAATATGAAAACCGGCTATTGCAAACCTTTGTTTTTTTAAAATATTTTTCATATATATTCGTTAATAATATTTTAATAAGTTTGAAGTTAATAATTATGTACTAAATATTGGCTTACCAAAAAGTGAGCGGGTATGACAAGTGGTTATTTTGTAAGTGTCTAATTAGGATTGCGTGCGCGTGCACAAGTAGTGTATTTCGGTATGGCAAAGCGGGTTAAATATAACATTAATGGTGGAGATAAGGATTTATGCATGCGGAATGTCAGATGTTCGCGGCGTCTAAATGACTCAATGCATTGGGCAGGCGCATTCTAAAGACGAAGTTACACTGCAATTCATTATCAATAGATTCATTAGAACAATAGATAATGCTGGCGGCATCGTCTTGTAAATGATCGTGAATAGCTACGAAGACAAGCACGCAAACGTGTATGTAGACGCTTGAGTGTTCAAACCTTCAAACCCGCCTACCCGCGGTCCTTCTGATATCATTGATATTATGTCATTGAATAAAAATTTTGATCCAATAAGCTTATGGGGTAAAGGTTATCTCACTGGGTTTACCGACCACCGAAGTACACCATGAATTTTGCCCTTTGTAGGGAATATGCCGTGATCAGCAACTCTGTCGTTTTGAGAAAATCTGCTCTGTTCTTCTGATCCTAAACAGAATACCTCCACAACAGTGCGATACCTGCCTAACATCAGTGCAGTCAAGAATACGTGGCGTGTTTCGAAAGCGCAGGCGCCTGCCAAACTTTGATGTGCATTGCCAAACGACGGTTCCCGGGTCCGTTACTTTCACAATACGACCCCGATCGTTGCCGCTCGCGTTCGAGACGCGCTCGTTGCGTGCGCACTCCCTCAGGGTTGTCATTATTGTCAGGCAACGGGTTAAAGACATAATTTGATAAAAAATGTATCGGCTTTTGTTATGGTTAATTCCCATCTGAGTGTGTTTTTGAGTCCATAAAATATAAGGCTTCCTTATGCCACGAGTGGAGTGAGGCCTCGTCTGAAAAGTTGAATTGCTTGTTAATAAAACTGTTACCTAAACAATGCAATCACTTCCAAATTTTTTATTGTAAAAATAGCATAAAACGTAAATTTACATTGAGTAAGTGCTGGCAACCCTACTTGAACGATCCTCTGCTGCGTTCGTGTTCCGGTAACAGTTTGATTAAACTGTATTTTGCCGGTAGATGCGCAAACGCATGTTCACTTTTGTTCACGCCTCGGCGTAATCGCAAAATGCTGTAAAATACTCAAATAGCAGAAGGTTATTTTAATTATTGCGTCAGAATAATTTTTCGATGAAACGAAACAAATATATTGTGCGTAAAATAAGATGAAGCCAATATTGAATAAGATCGTTCACTCTGAGTTCTGACAATTTGATAGGCAACCTATTTTGGTAGGCGCCTTATTATTATTATAAAACAGTGGGATCAATCCCGATTATTCTTGAGTCACACTCACGCTTAGTGCTCACCAGGGTATCATTTTACACGCTGATTTAATTCACGCAGGTTTCTTTAAATAACTTCTCTAACACTCTTATCCATTCAGTTTTTGGCTATACCTCGAGATTATAATGGTAAGTATTTTAAAGGTAGAGTTTTCTTCAACACAAATGGTACGCAATTTCAATACATTTCATTCAACATTGTAAAAGATAATATAAATGCTATAGACGTTAACTAAACTGTTTACAAAAGTGGTATAAATACGCAGATGATTACAATAGACACAATACTAGAGTATAAAAGCGTGCAAGAAAGATTGCCATCATTCAAGTCGCACTCGACCTTTCGACATTAGTATTATTTAAACGAGCTCAATGGTGACAGGAATGATGGTTTTGAAATAGGTTGGATGAACACATCAGATTTAACAAAAACATAACTTGCAGATAGCAGCAGTCGATCGTGCTTGAAAATAGTATTTACATTCTATTTATTTAAAAAAATACGTGTGCATGATAATTACTCATGCATACAAAGTACAACAGTATACTCGTATCTGGCATACATACCACGTTACGTAAATTTGGTCAGTCAATTATTTACTTGGACCAGAAAAACATTGCAACCTATTTAAATGTTTCCTCTTTCTTTATCTGATTTATATCGAATCGACTTCCTTCATTTTACAGCACGTGCTATACGTATACGTCGAGTCTACCGTATCCTGATGTTTTCATATCATAACGTCCACGGTCATATCTTCGAAGTCGAAGTCAAACCACGCCACTGAACGTGTAATTTTTCAACCGTTTCAAGTGTAATGTTTTTACAAGTGGTTTCCTAGTGGTCGCTAGAATTTCCGCATTGGGTAGCTAAGCGCTTTGCTGCGGTAGGATTAGCGACACTGTGGTTACGTTTCATTTTGTATCTTCACTAATAGTATCAAACCAGACAAATGCTAAAATTAACCTTATTCTTACTTTTGCACGAGCGACAATATTTTGCATACACATTTTATTTTCCACTTCGATTCTATCGTTTACGATCGACGCTCGAAGAAGCCTGCGTTACCGTTCATGAGAAAATTACTTTCCGGGAAATGTTTGTTTGTAGTATACAAAGAAGCGAAGAAGAGACGTTTCCAACCAAAAGTGCGGCTATCTTTATCTTCCGTCTTATTCCTCGAATCAATAAGTAACAGCATTCTCCGTGCAGTTCGGAAACTAAATAGGTGTGTTTACCAGGAAAGTTGTTAGATGTAGAAATTGGTATGTTCTCGCTATTATGATCTAAAATCCCTATGGTCGTTTTTACTTAGAATAATATCCGAGAGAATAGCAGCAATAGTCACGTTTCCTCTCAGTGAAATCACGTTCGAGCGCAAGACTTAGATTCCAGAGAATCCGTTGCGCTCGTTCACAACAATAGGCCAAATCGATTATGCACAAGCTCATATGGAAGTGGCGTAGAAAGATAGAGATAAAATCACAAAAGCAGCGACATGATATTCTAAACTGCCCTTGTTAATATCTGATTATGGTGATTTAATGGTCTAATAAGGATTGAATCATATCTCCTACTCCTATATTACTGATATTTAGTTAGTCAATTAATAGAGAGCACTTTGTGTCTGTAGTTAAACTTGTCTATGCTATGAATCAACTGCCATAAAGAAAACTGATCAATTTGTTATCAAGACACAAACTGTACACCATAACATAAACAAGTAATTGAGAATAGTAAATAAGGTCTCCTTTATTGCCCAAGAAGTCGGGGCGTGTAGTAAAGCCAGCAAAGTTCATTGCTGTCTCAAACGGCCTGTACCTTTGCCATTTGAGTGGAGGTGAAGTTTGCGAGTGACGCACTCCCGGAGGTAAACAGGAGGGTTTACGAGTCGCTCGTGTGATTTGTTGCCTTTAACTGTTCGGTGGGGCTGTAACACGAATGCCCTTCAAGCGGCTTGCTCACGGAAAGATAAGCAAATGTTTTTTTGGCAAAAATTTGCAAAACTGTCTTTGTTTAAAAACAATGTTTTGAATAAGATCGTCACGATGATTTTATTCTCAATAACTTAAGTGAATGATGTATCGTTGGAATAATAGGAAATAATGAAATGCGAGTATCAATTTACTCGAATCTTAACTTGTCAGTTTTGAGGGTGAGGGCTATACTGTCGCCTGGGAGTAACGATGTATGTGACACATAAAACGATCCACGTTTATTGATTGAATAAGATTAGATTAGCTGATACATATTGATAAGCAGAAATGCGACTAGAATCACCAATGTAAACCTACATAAACCAGTCATCGACATAAATAAGCTTGACTTTGATGACGCCAGCGTGATAAATGTGCATGAGGGCTTTAACTAGTGCGGTTGATATTGACCCGCATGGCTAAAAAACCCATTAAACATATAATGTGCAACAGACATGTATGATCTTATCAAGTCTCGTAATTCGATTTTGCTAAAGCTGTGAAAAAACAGTAAAGAAAACGGAGATTAAATTAGAAACAGTGAAGAAAGGTGCGATCGTTCTCAGCATACAAACCTAAGCCGAGATAGCGCCTCTCCGAATAATTACCATTCAGATTACAAGCTTGCAGTGTTTACACGATACCGATCGCGATGGCGGCGCCCGCGCAGCCTGAATGGTAGAAACTCGGCGAGGTCGGGCCAAGCAACGGGCCCGCCGATAATGGCTGGCTTTCTCACAGATAAAAAAACCGGCTGGGTGCGTGTTGGGACACGAATCACGATACCAAGGTTCCGTAGTGATATCTATCTGTTGAATCTCAATGGAATGATTTCAGCTTTTGAGTAAACTTTTACAGTTGTTACTGGAAGAAGAACACGGACACTACAATAATAGTAAGGTAATAAGTTCAGTTCTTCAATAAATGATTTCCTGGTATCTTCTACTAGTTTAGCTAGTAAGTTTCAAAAACCAAAAAGCGGAGTTCACTAGCTAGAAATATGTTTGAAATAAAAAACTAGCTAAAGGTTTGCAACCTTGGTGTTTGGTGATTTTAGATATGCTGTTCGAAGACACCGTATTTTATTTAGGGTGTGCTAGTCGAAAAAACTGCTGATAATCCTTTCAGTTTACTACACCAAAAGTGTGGGTGTATGATGGGACGATGGAATCCCAAAACTTGTTATTGCGCGCGCAACAAACGCGTGACAACGACGCCAATTGGGAAACGACCCAGAGTAATGGTTGCGGATCTCGGGTGTCAGCCTCATTGTGCCGTAAGAACACTTATGTTATTCCTAAAAACATATAAAAAAAGGCTTTATACTTTAATGATTTAGTAATAGATTTAGATATCGAATCAGTGGCTTGTAGGCTAACAGTCCAGCAGGTCAAGCCCTTTTGTTACAATTTCTTAAACTTTACAAATGTTTTGTGCGTAGGCATGAGAATCTTAAGGTATTGCCTGTTTATTAATGTGCAATGAATCCTCTGACATACAATCTGAACTATTCCTGATCATGCCAAGTAACAAATAAGGAAGGAAACATGGAGTATACTCGACTACTAATATGGAGGGTGTTTGCACCATAATGTTTATGAATAAGCATCGTGCAGAACTAATTGAATGGGGAAAATAAGGAAAACGGCAGTCACAGTTGCTACGGTATAAAAACGACTACTTCAAAATTAACAATTTCCACGGTGATTGTGTTAACAGGTCTATTCAATTGTTCGTGCTGTATTGGTGATACGTAACAGTAAAAATTAAATGTAGTCTAAAATCCCGTTGCGAATGTAATGGCGATTGCGACAAGAACGCTACTGTCCACCAGTGTCCATACAGACCTTTGTCATTCTACATCGAATTTGGCTGATCGAAAAAAATCGGCTGAATAGTTGAAATCACGACTTATGAAAGCAGTCAGCTTTACTTTTACAGAACTTATGTTTTAAATTAGCGTGGAACAACTATATCTAAGTTTAGCTAAGGAGCGTGGGTACTGCAAAGAAATCCCATAGGGTCGCAGCACATATACTTGTGCTGCGTGCGATTAGATTATGATGAGTTTTGTTAGAACATTCAACTTATGTTTGCTCGATTGATATTTGACCATAGTTATGTACAGTCAAAAATTACTAACCATTCGGTACCGATACCAACAACCACTTTTCCATAAATCTATATAAGTCACCTATGATGCCAACGCAAACCAACCAAAGTACCAAAATCTTAATGTTTTGTTAAATTGACGATATGATCATTGACTCTTATGTGACTCTTGGTGTGTTAGATTATGCTGTTCTCTTCAAGCTGTGGTCAGCGATTTGACTGAAATTCAATCAACGTCACGGTAATTAAACGCCGCGAATCGCCCGCGTTTGCGCTTGTTTGCGCGGAAATGGCGTCGCTTCAGCCGCAGCACAGTCGGCGGGATTGTCGCCGGTCTAATGTCACACTGCCAATTTGGACCGACTATGCAATGAATGCACTGATTGAACTCTTTATTCGCTCGTAGCAGATCAAAGTGAAGCACAAAGTATACCCATAGAGCATAGTATTCGTAGAACTCACAGATAGTCTGTAAAGAGTTCAGTCGCAATATGACCAGTCAGATCAGTCACGTAAATTCGTGCAACATTTTCAATCGGAACATTTGCTCTTAACCGCTTGAGCGATTAAATTTGTTTATACGTAGATTGATAGACCAACTTGATGGCTATTAACTGAGCGTAAGGTTTTTTAACCGAACAATTGCGCACATGCGAAAAGTACGAACATGCGTAGAGTCGCTAATTTAAGGGCACTACTCGCCTTGAGAGCTCGTTGACGAAAATATTTGCTGATATATATACGTATTTCGTAATTCGGACGAACTATTATATTTGTCTAGTCTCAACCAAAAATCGCCGGGTCGAATCCTGCAAGAGGCAAATGTTGATGCAATAAGCACGACACGGGGTAAAATGATATAAGGTTTCACAAGTATTTCGTAACATTGCACATAGCAACTTCCTCCCACTAGTCTGATGCTGCACAACAGTAAAATATAGATATTGCTAAAACGGGATAGTTTCCGAAACCAATGGGTAGTATGATGACGTATCTAGTTGCCTACAGTTCGTTATGCATTGCTTTTGATATCGGATGTTAAAAGGACTCCCACACCTGTTGGAGTTCTATTGTTGTGACATTGTTGAGCCAACATTTCATACAACTTAAGAAATGTTGTGAAACTAATTGTTTAGTGTTGGTCTTTCAGAAATAAAAAACATAAGTTTTATATCCTTGATCCTCTGTCAGAAGCATAACATAACATTTTACAACATCATAACAAAACATGATTTAGATAAACGTCGAATTAGCCAACAGTCAACACTATCAAAACGCAAATATGTGTAGGTATTATGTCAACACATTTCATTAACAATGTATGTAATCTTTAGCCTGAGTGATTATAAATTTATGCGCTTGCCTCAATTCGCTGATTACGTGAAAGTACCTAAAAGTTTTGTGATAACCTCACTATAACCTTGCTTGACCTTGAGTACACCACAGTGTCCTTTATGTGTTATATAAACGATTCTGTATTGCGTAATAAGGATTACTTATGTAACTACTGTCTGATTACTGTACATTGTGACTTTATTTATTGTTTGCATGCCATTGGTTGCATATTAACGATGTATATGCCATACATGGTATTTAAAAAAAGTATCTAGTCTGGTTCTCAAGCCATACACGGTATTAAAAAATTCTTAGGCCGATTCTGGCTGTAAAATACTTTTACTATAATACGTAATAATGTATGGAGCTTCATTAATTATTGGCAAGCGCACCGTAGGACATCCACCCACCCACAGGTGGACGGACAGACGATCTAGAAAGCCCCTGGATGCAGGCCGCTTCCAACCGGCCAGTATAATTATTGGGGGAGGCCTATTCCTATGGCTGAAATTATGGTAATGATAGTTGTTTATGCAAATTAGATTTTTGGGACTTAGGGAAAACGCTGTTTGTAGGAAAAATCGGCACCTAAGTGTCAGCAGAATATAAGCAATAGCCCTGTGTAAGAATGATGTGATGAAACGAAATTTGCAGAGTAAAAGCAATTAAGTCACTTAAACATAACATAAACTTCTTAAGCCCTTACCTAAAGCATACAACCCAAAATCCATTCCAGGCTCATGCATTATTCACTTGGCTCCTTGTCGATTACCGCTCGTGAAGTGGGTCTGGTGGCCAAACTTCGCCTCTCAAACCCTGTACAGAAATACATACAGTTTCCACAAATTCCACAAAAAGGATAATGATCTTCCGAGGGGCCTAACAAGTTCATTGGAGGAAAGGCGAATGCTCGAAAACTCGCGAAGCGTGAACACTGAACAGATCTGAGGTTATTAAGGGAGTACTTGCGTAACAAAAGCATCATACAACATCATTATTCGGCGGAATGTCAACCACACAAAAAACGGATTGCCGGGGAAGTGAGTTGTTACGCATAATCAAATTAACATGTATTGTCTGTGCATGTTAATTTGTTTTGTACAGTCGGCTACTTACAATCAGTTCTTCTGGAAAGAATCATCGGTACTCATCTGCATTTAGTTAAGAAAAGTATATTGCAATAGAATTACATAACTGGACTTCAATTATAATGTCTCAATCGTGTTAAATTGAATCTACTCTTAAGAAGCTTGATTTTGACATGCATACACTTAAAGAACATAACAGCAAAATTGGAGCATAAAGTATGAATGTTATCCAAAACATGAGTCTTGTAGTGTTCAATGTAAATATCTAGGTTTACATAATATGCGAATCACATTACATCAATATTATCGTTAGAGTCAGATACACGAACATCGTAAAAGCTCTACGTGTCGTATAGCGCGATGACGTCACCTCGGGCTTCCCTCGACGGCCTGACTCATCTGACGGACGGGGGACTCTGCACAGCCCCAGACGTATTATCGTTGGATCCAACCTTTTGATCCTGTATCTTAGTACTTGCACTTAGCGGCAGTTACTTGAGAATGCTGTGCTAATCAAGATTCGGTAGAATGGTGACGTCAAATAGACTGGCTTCCCTTGTCTGACTCATACACAGGACTTTGTGAAAAATAGTAGCCATCTATTTTTACCAAGTAGTATAGGCAAACATAGTTAGAAGGTATACTTGTGTTTGTTTATTAGTCGTATTTTAACACTATTACACTTTTACACTAATATTGTAAGTACTATTTACGAATTTTCAATATAATTTCTTACTGTTTAGTCTTCTTGACCTGAATCAACTTTATCTGTCTTATAACCAGTGATCGGAATAGGTAGAGTGATTTGTTGTACTTGCGTAATGCTGTCATAATATGGACATGCCTTTTTAATGAACTGTTAACGAAAATGTCGGGATTTCGGGATTTCATTAAATATTATTTAGGTCGTGATTTAGTAGCCATTGTATTTGAAATTAGAGGTTACGATAGCAAAGCACTTTTAAGTAGTACTTACTTTGCTATTTGTATTAGAAATAAAAAAAACTGGTTAACGGAAACCTATATTTAGACTTAGCTTTAGAATGCACGTAAAGCTATCTAGCTAAAGCTAAATAGCTTTACGTGCTTACCAAAGCTCGGATATTAAACACAGCCAGCTCCGAGATTCGGTGCTGTTGCTGAAAATTTCTTTACAGAAAACTCCAAGTAAATACTTTCGACCCCGGCGGATTGAACCCGGGACCCGTTTCGATAACAAATGAATGAGTCAAGTCAACCGTCGATACTTGGTTCTGATTGGTCGTCCGGCATTATCAAGTGCGGCACGCACGAAGACTTGCTCCCCGCATTATGCACCGAAGATTTATGACATCACAGGTATCCAGTCTTTGACGTCAGAATAGGCCAATGTTCAGTACATTTTACTCAAACTTACTGAACTTACTGAATTTTGAAATAAGAATATCTATGTAAAACAAATGTTTAAAATAAAGCTGGTACTTCTTTTAATATTTAACACCTCGAAAAGATATCCTACTGCATTTTTCATGTAGGTAAAATAAAACGAATTTTAAATTAAAAAAATGTTCGTCTCAGGCAGGACACTCAAACAAAATGTAAAACGATTTTTGTTGTTGATCGTACAGAAACATGCATGCAAAGGTAAACAATGGACACCACATAAAATTAAAGCCTGAATAATGTCGAAATCCCTAAAATCCCAGAGAATTAAAGCCCAATAGTTTCGAAATCCCGAAATCCCGAAGGTTTGTCCATATTAATATCAGCGTTTGAGGTTATTGACCCTAAATCACTCTACCTATTCCGATCACTGCTTATAACCTACTGCCGGATTAAGGCTATAGCCTATACTTCAGAGTATTAAAAGTCGGCAAATTTTTGTAGGATCCGACTAGCGCCAGCGCACAGGGCACACTACGTGGATTTTTCGTCACCTTTTACAATACATTAGCGCTCCGTCGCGGAATGTCGGCAATGGACTTTCCTCTTAGTTTGACAAAGGTCTACCAGTTCCTAGTTCTAGCTTTCGAAAGGCGTTTAAATATGTATTTGCATAATAATGACACACACGTCCGATCCGATGGTTGGGATAGTAGGACCTTTGTCAACTGGAGACGGAAACCAAATGGGAAGTGTGTTGCCCCCTAGGACCTGGTCTGATCCAATCTAATCTGATCAACAAACATATAAAATAAAACATTATCTACCTTCCGATAGGTAGATAAAAGCGAAACAAATTGTAGATTTTAACACAACACGCCTTCCTTTGCAGCAAGTTCATTAATGAATAAATTATTCTCGAGTTGAACTTTATTCCTCCCTAATAAAGCTAAGTTACTCGAAGTAAAATTGAACCTAACGTAACGATATTGAATTTCGTGTAATTGAAACTTCGCCGAACTTCCTTCTCTCTAAGTTATATTGAAATTAAATTTTGGACTTTGCTTATCTTTCTTTACATCAAAATTCAACGCAACTAAAATAAATGAAAGTTACTTGATTGTTAAAATGAGATCAAGACTAATTTTCCAACTAAACGCAACAAGAAGTTACGACTGTCTTTCTAAAATTGTAGATAAGGAACGAGTGGCAATTGTTTAATAGGAAGTTCTTGTAGATAAAGGGTTATTGTCCGCTGCATGTGTGGGCTTCATTTGTGCTTCCTTCGGTGACGCAAGACAAATCTAATACCAATTCTAATGTTTCACTGCTGCTGGACATGTCTGACTCACGTCTGCCTACGCCATAGCCCGAACGAATACAAGGATCTAATAATTCTCCAAAGTACATGGGGCACACTAAAAGTTTTGCACTTCTAGCTAATCGGAACTATTTGAATTTCGAATGTTATATTTTTTTAAACGTTTAAACGCAACCTTCTTAGTAATAAAAAAAAAACAACTGGCGGGAAATGATTTGTCAATTGTTTTTATCACACATCAAAGTTCTACGTACGCAACGAAAATGGAATTAAGTCGAAAAGATTTTAGAGCGATGATTTTTTATGATTTTAAAAGTTCTCTCTCTCTCCGCAAGACTGTGCCGCTCGTCTTCAAAATGCTTTTGGAAGAGAAGCACCTTGTTTGAGCACCGTGAGGCGATAGTTTGCTGAATTTGAGAGAGGTCGAGTTTACATGACGAATTTCGTGAAGGGCGGCCTTCAATGTGGCTACTGTTAAGCGGCTAATTGAAGGAAACCCGCGGATTACCTATGAGACAATTCGAGGACTATTGGGGATTGGTATAAGCTAAATTTAGAAAATTTTACATGAAGAATTGAAAGTTCGGAAACTTTGCTGTCGTTGGATCCCTCATGAACTGACAGCGGAGCAGAAACGGGCTCGCGTAGAATGGTGCTTATAGATGCTACTGAAGTACGACCACGGACATTCTAATGCTGTTTATGACATTGTCACAGGTGATGAAACGTGGATTAATTGTTTTGAACCCGAAAAAAAACAGCAATCTTGTGAATGGGTGTTTGAAAATGAGAACAGGCCAACAAAAGTAAGGCAGGCAAAAAACGTTGGTAAAAAAATGATCGCGTTTTTTTTCTTAGCAAATTGTACAGACCCGTAGTCTGTACAATTCCACTTGAAGATCAAAAGAGTGTTAATGCCGAGTGGTATTCTACCATTTGTTTACCCAGGGCGTTAGAAAAAGTTCGCGAAAGACGACCCAAAAGCCGCGTTCTCCTACATCATGACAACGCTTCTTCACACACGGCCAACAAAACAAAGTCATTTTTAGCTTCCGAAAAAGTACAACTCGTCACCCATCCTGCGCATAGCCCCGACCTAGCACCCTGTGGTTTCTGTATTTTCCCCAAAATCAAAGATTTGATGAGAGGTTTTACTTTTACCAACTCCGAAGAGGCAGTGATAGCGTTCAATCAGCACGTAGAAAACATGCCTTCAGATCTGTGGTCCTCCTGTTTTAAAAAATGGTTCGATCGCATGAAAAAATGTTTAAAATGTAAAGGAGAGTATTTTGAAAAGCCATAAACATAATATTTTGGTTATGAAATGTTGTTTTTTTAAGTTACGCAAAACTTATAGTGTGACCTACGTAGTTATCAATAAATGTGCCAATTATAACTATTTTAATAAAGTAGACCTTGATTATTAAAAGGTCATTGACTAGTGGCTTCACTGCGTGTGTGCCTTGTCTACTTCCTAGAGCGCTGACGCAAGGCTAACTAATCTAATAGCGATTTCTGTATTGCTGCTACAGGACTTGTATGAGTATGACTCACGCGGTTCTCTAAAAGCCATAAAACATATTAGCAAATAGAACAGCCACTAGTTTGCTAAAAAAAACACGTCAAGTAATAAAAAAAAGTGTTTTAGAGAACGATAACTTACAGTTCATACCGTGGTTAGTGTAACTACTGAATCCTTTTTTACAGTAAAATATCTTGGATATGAGTTTTTTTTTAATAAGAAAATGTCACCAATCAAACTAGATGTGTATACATCTCCAAACGCTTGTTGTGTTTGTGTTTCTGTCAAATATGTAAATCCTTCTAACAATCAAAGCTACAGATAACGTGTAAATAAACATACTTAAATAGATTTATAAACATCCATGACTTGATGAATTGACAAGTTGAGTTTTGATTTTGACGGCAATTTTTTTTCATTATTTGTAGGAGCTTTTTCGCAGTTATAAACTTGGGTCACTAAACTTATTAGTATTTAAGCCGCAGATCTTAGAGCTAAGCTTACCTGACACACGGCCTCTCACTCATTATAGCTAGGTAGGTATACAGACGACCAGGTAGTGGGGACGACCGGGAAGTCACTGGGGGAAGCCTATGTCAAGTAGTGAACGTCCATTGGCTGAAATGATGATGACGATGAGGGGTTTTTTCGAAGTAATTTTTAAATATATTTTATAAATAAATTGTTTCCACAATCACACCAATTAGCTAGCCCCAAACTAAGCAAAGCTTGAACTATGGCGACTAGATAACGGATAAACATACTTAAATACCTTTATAAACATCCATGACTTGGTACATATGCTCGTGCTCATCACACAAACATTCGAACCCGCAACCGCTGGCTTTGTAGTCCAGAGCGCGAACCACTTCACCAGACGGTCGTCAAATTTTATACCTACCGGCCCATCTGGAAGTCACTCGGGCAAGCCTATGTCCAGCAGTGAACGTCCAATGGCTAAAATGAGATGACGATGAGAAGTTTTTTTCGAAGTAATGTTTTGTCAATTTAAAGAATTTGAATAAACGCCAGCCCACCAACTTGTTTGCTTGCTTCTTACTTTTACATTTTCGTTCTGGTTGATCTATTTTGGATGTGTTAGGGCCGAAACAAATAAAATGATTCCCTGTTTAAATATAACCCCAGGGCGGACGTTTTTGGAACGCTGCCCTTATGTTGTAAGCGTCGCACCACGTCAGAATGACTAAGACTAACGATCTGCGAGATTGTACGTGTATGGACTATGGACATAGATTTGATAATATCTTCCTTTTATTTCTTTAATACGGCAAACATTTCAAAAGGCCGCGGAGTTGGTATGAAGCCCTTTCCCTAACATTTATATTTTTTTTGCTGAATACTATTTCGGATTAATTAAACTCGACGAAATTACTGATACAGTGCGAAGTGGGAACCATGCTTAATTACTTGTCAATGCCGAATTCGGGAGTGAAGACTAAACCATTGCGAACTTTTATGGCAAATTTCTAGAAGTAATCATCATCACCACCTCGTCACCCACATCATCACCTCGAAAACTTAGAGCCTACAATCTACAACTTAGTGATGTTATCAGAAATGACCACTTCTGGTTGCTCGTCAAACGTGCAACAGTATATAAGCTCTTTCATATTTGGTCTGCTAGTCGATTAAAGTTGCCCGGTGTGGTAAGCAATTATCTAAAGGCCTTTGTAGATGCTTTTCATTGCGTAAAACACAAGCCGACCGATAAGTACTTATCCTTGGCTGTGTATGCGTATAGAGTAGGTCCGCTAATGTGGGCCGTGGAGTGACGTCAAGGTGATCGCGATCGCGGTACCTACTGTTATTGTTTACCGACTCTCGATTGGTGAGGCACATTCGTGGAAACTTTATTGGGGCTAAATTCGTAGCTGTAAAGTATTTTTGGCCACCATGGCGACTAGGTACTGTAAACTGTTTATAGGCGACCAAATAAGAATACAGGTATCGGAATTTCATTCGTTACGGGTAACTAGTAAACTCTACTATAACAAACCTATACCAACACAAACAATTCAGAAATAAGTATGTGTACATCACCTTTGTACTGATATAAAAATGCAACAAAAAGGATTAAATTATACTAGAACGATGTAAGTTACATTTTTACATGACATAAATATACTTAATAAAACATCCTTTAAAAATTAGATTACTCATAAGAGTTTTGATCAGCTGATTGAAAACATTTGAAAAACATCGATTAAAAACCAATAAATTTGGTATATCAACTTTGTGTAATATCAAATTGATGTTTAATATAATAAAAACTAGTGTTTAATTTACAAAATGTTCGCAACCAAAATCATTAATAAACTTCCCAGTCGTAATATAATAATAGCAATCGCTTTTTTATGTGTTTCTAAGACGCAAACAATAAAATTAACCTTCAAAAATCGCTAGTGAATCCGATGTTTTTTTATCTCGGCACGAGGCGGCAACATGTGACAAATTACTTATACGAATAAATAGGTAACGTTTTCTATGAAGAAACGAAAAACTTAGTCCTCTTTTTACGATTCAAATGTAACAGCAACGTTATTTTTTTCCATTACCCGTGATCCCCTTATCACCTTGACGTCATTCTTACTTAGCAGCCCATTGTTGAACGGACCTGAATATAGGATAAGTCTAAAAGGAAAATATTGCTACATTTTTCCCATTGAGGAATAATATATATATGTACTTGCTTTTACATGTGTGAGTAGGTGTAATAGTAATTCGTAATTAAAATACTGTAAAGAGTACAGGTATTTGAAAGGCTTGTTATAATTATCACTACTGTACGACCATACATATTATTATTAATTTTCTCCCAAAAATATGATGATTTTAATTTAAATCAATTTTAGTGAACCATAAAAATATTTTGGAATAGAGTAGTCGCTGACGAAGCCCAATGGGTTATCAAGCTGATTTGGCGGGGCACATATCACGTAGAACTGATTGCCGTTGGAGCAGAAAGGTTCTAGAATGGAGGCCACTTACCGGCAAGCGCAGCGAAGGACGTCTATCTACAAGGTGGACAGACGACCTCTGGTAAAGGTTGCAAGAAGCCGCTGCTAACCAGCCAATCTAAAAGTCGCTGGGGGATGCCTCGTTCAGCAGTGGACGTCCTATGGCTAAAATGATAATGATGATGATGATTTATTGACATATTCTCAATCCCAGAAGCTGTGTTTACGAAGTTGAAATACAAGAGTGTGTCAGATCCAGTTATAATACCTCATAGGTAAAAGTGACACGTGTAGCGCATTATTAAATGTTTTTTACCTTACATAATCTGAACCTATTTATTCATATCGCACAGACTTGCGCAAACAGATCTGTTGAATAGGGTGACCAGACTGGGTTGAAAGGGGGATCGAATTATTTTACGCCCGGTACAAAAACAATTGTAATAAAACTGTAACTATGACTAAAGCTAAAGGCGTTTTTAAATTAAAGGCGGGAAGAAGGACTGCAGTGGCGCTACAACTAATTACCATACAATATCTAGAAGCACAGTCGCAGTGTCACACTGCAGACGCCACTTCGCTGTCCAACTAGTAAAGTAAAGACGAAACAACTATGGAGGATAAGAAGTACTATCTTTCGTTTTGAAAAAGTGTCCGTTAAATCGCGTTAAATTATGTGACGCCACAGTAACAACAGGTTAAATTGTTCGAATGATTTTTTAAAGGTGGCATTATCCTCCATATTTAAAAGTCACTAAAATGTTTTTAAATTGTCTAACTCGGCACTCCATACTCGGCATACTTCAATCCGTCAACAACTGCTACATTCATACCATACCCTTTGCCTACGCTAGCGCTATTTTGGAGGGTTTTGGAACTGTTATTTACTGCTTTAACTAAACTCTTTTTTTAACTTTCCGCCCGTAAGAGATATTACTCCTCCTTACCTCTACCCTCCATCGAAACAACGTAATAGATATTACTTAAGCGTACTGACGCGCGTCTACTGCGCCATAGTCTAGTCGCGTCACGGCAGCGCTTTTGTAGGCGTTTAATTTGAAAGCTGAAAAAACTAAAATAATTTCACGGCGATTCGGTTGTGTACCTCCAAACTAACTGTCTCTTTTGTACTCAGTAAATGAAAAACGAAAGAACTGACAAATCTTTTGCCTTTTTGCAACATTTTAATCAAGATGGGTTTAAATAAATTTGACAGCTATACTATAAGCTGTGGTTTTTCTTTTACTTCAAAGAACTTCGCACTGACTTTTAGATATAGAGTGCTGAAAACTGAATCGCTATCATTTTTTATTTTACATTTTAAAAACAAAAATTTGTGACCGATTTAAGAAATAAGCTGACAACGCGGATAGGTGGCTTCAGAACTATTTAAAAAAATAACCTAGAAAGGGTGGACACATTACTCGTAGGTCTGCCGGTGACGTGCGACGAGGAATACAGATAATGTAACAGCCTAGGCTTCCGTGTTTTGTTCTTCTTGCGCATGACTGACGTGAAAAGGTCGACGGGACGTTTTGTCCTGACCCGTCCCAGGAATCGCCGGGAATTGTTTCCACTCTACTGGTTATGATTTATCTCGTTTCTCTGCAGACACTCTTTAGAACTTATTTCAAGTTACCTGTGTCTTTGTCCTCTCATAATCTAAGAAAAAAAAACAGGACTTAAATTAGGAAAGGTCAAATTGAATTTGTCAAACATATAGACAATTTAAAGAAAATATTGAGGAAACAGATCTCCAACAAAGGCACGTCGCTTAACTTGTTTGAGATAGACCATTTATTGCACAAAAAACATGAAAGGCCTTATCGCCAAAAGCAATCTCGTCCAAAGGTTGTTGGACATATCTATATTTAATTTATTGTCTTTGTCTCGTTTCATTAGTTATAGAGAAAAAAGAGATATCTGTACCTAATAAGTTAGGAGTGTCTGCAAAGAATTAGGATCGCTCGCTGTCTGACTCAGTAGCCATCTTTAGCAGTCTAGAGATCTCTTGAAACAGGTTTATTGAAAATTCTTCTGACAGGTTTACTGAAAAACTCTTATCAGGTGTGTTCACATACTTCCTAACTTTAATTAATATTACTGGTTGCACTATTTTGTGTTGAGAAATATACTTGAGTCGAGTTGTTTTTGTTTAAAAGAATCTCAATAAAATCTCAACTTCTGTGCTGAAAAGAAAATTTCATAAAGAAAATATCAGCAAAACTTGCTCGGAAATTGAAACTGTAGGCGGTGACGATGAATAATGATTACGTAACGCTCTTTTCAGTACCATTTTCTTTTTTTTAAAATGTTAATTATTTTTTTGGGCAAACTTTTCCCTTATTCTCATTTCACAATAGATACCGAATTTAGGTTTAGTTACATTTGTTTAAAGTCTTGTACATATTATATACAAACAGTCAGTATTTACTTTTAAAAATATGTACTTTTATCAGCCTGCATATTTTTATATGATTTTGACATGCTTATTCTATTATTTGTTATAATATCTGGTAATATTGCATTTAATTGCTTCGTTAGTGTTAACTCGTCTGACCGAATCGTTATAATAACTTATCTTGACATTAATAGTCAATAGTCATAGCGGTGCGGTGTAGTAAATGGTAAATCGACGACTGTGTTTGACAAATATTACTATCAATACCATTAGATGTCTACTACAAAAATAGCTAGTATTCCATCTGGTACTTGTGATGTCTGTCGGTGTTTTCGTCCCCTAAACTATAAAATCTGGTAATATATGATATGTTACAGCGGCATTCGCATTCACCAGTAGTCCAAGCATATGTCTCGTACTGAACACGAGAGAGATGTCATCGCCAGATCGAACGAAGTACGGTGCTCGAAATATAATCACTACTATTACAAGTGTATGCTTATATTTTAGCCGTTTTGAATTGGACTGCTGCTAACGTACGCTAGCCGGACCAAACAAAGAAAAATGTATAAAAACTCCGATGGAAAATTTTATGCAACCACCAAAAGTCCAAGCGCTATCCTGTCAACGTGCGGCCATCCTTCCGTTGAAAACGTATAAACTGAAAAAGTTCTAATGGGCTAGTTTCCAAAAAAAAACTAATTAGTCCGTCAGTTGGATAAACAGAAAATATTGGACACGTAATTTTTTCTTTTCTAAATTAAAGAAAAGATTATGAAGATATAGCCCGTGAAAGTTCCGCGTAGCGTCACGCCTTAGACACTTTAGCAAGGCGTGACGTCACATGCTCCCTTTGATGCGCTTTATCTTCGTAATTTTTTTGTCTGATTGACATAAGACAAAATATGGGTCCAATATTTTTGATAATCTAACTGACGGTCTAAATAGAATAATCTTTTTTTGACCCAGGAAACTAGCCTATTGTCTGTAATAGGCAATTTAGGCAGTCAACTAGCACATGCATTGGCTCTTGGCTTTTACCTAACATCACACGTAGAAGTACGGCGTGAGCAAAAGGTGTACTCGGTGAAACTGCTCTAAACCGTGCTGCGGATGGAAAATTAATGACTATAAGATTGCTTATGATTGTGAACTTTCACGATAAGCCTATTGCTAATGCTTTCATAACACTATCTTGAATCATAACACATGATTAACGATTTAGTTTGATCAACGTTTCATGTGTGACATGAATGACAAACAATAGTTTCAGTTTTTTATGTCTGTAAATGATAATGTGTAACCGCAAGGTCAGTCATACAGTGGCATATTTTTTGCATGTCCGATATATTATTGTTTGTATCGTTGTCTAAAAACTGACTCCCACGGGCGAGCTGTGTGTCGGTATTGTTAGTTGTTACGCAAATTATTACTGCTAGTGATTGCCAATTAGATTTTAAAGCAGTTTACCTGTCGATATTATTTTCAAGTGTTTGCGCTCTTTTCTTATCGCAGTCTGATCGGGGAAAAACCATTAAATGGCTCGTGACTTGGCTTCAATGCCTGTTAACTTTTCTGTGATTTATCTTGAACATTGCATTCCGTCGAAATTCTGCTGTCGTAACGCTAGAAAATACCGCAAGATGTCAGAGACTGTAAACTCCTTGCACCGACGATGAACAGAGTCCTCATAAATACGAGAGTCTCCAGCAGCCGACGACACCACCGATCCTTGACACAGTTCTACTTGCGAACTATTGCATCTGAGGCACTCAGAATGGGAACACGTGCTCTTATCTCGCTCATTTCAGAAACGACTGTATGCATATCGTTTGTACACCTTTTAAACTTTATTTAGAAAGTTGTGTACGATCCACTTCTCACCATGTACCGAAATAGTACAGCATGTTTAAATTTGAAATTCATTGAATCTGAAAATGTATATAGAACAATACAACTCTTTAATCTAAGACTAAGAGAACATAGAAGTCGAATTAGTCGCTAATGAAGAAGTAATTCTAAGAAATTGATATTAATTGCACGCTAATGATACGCAATGATATTACAATGTTATTGTTTGTACATTTTCTAGACTAGTACAGACAACGGCAGCAGGTCAACCTTCCCAAAAAGTTAAAAGTCATTAAATTGATTTTCAACTTTAAGTCCGACACCTAGAGATCAAAATCAATTGACAAAATTTGACGTTTTGTTGTAGGTTGACGTGCTGTTGTCTGTACATACATAGATATATTTTTTGGTTTCTTAGAACCTTCACTAATTTTTGTATAATCTTAACCGTCTCTAAATACTTTTAGAAAGAAGTTATCACGGCAAAACTACAAACTCATATCATATTGAAACAAAAAGAAAGATTAGTAGCTTGTCACTTAAGTGATTAAAAAGTAACTACTTTAACAATAAACAGAAATTATGCGTGAGCGAGCAGTAAAGGTCACTTAGTCATTCCCTGCAATATGTTAATGCGAATACGCTGTTATATGACAAACTAGCTCACTGTTACTTTATTTTGATGACTTAATGATAAGTTTCGTGTGTTCGTGACTCATTCCGTTTATGGCCTATGTTTTACCACTAGTATTGTTAACAATGAACCTTATTTTTAAAGGCCTAAAGAAAATAGAACAAGGTATAATTATTTTGTACACTAGCCGGTATACGTTTGTACCCACGTAGTCTGACTCAGGTCGTCTAAGTTATTCAGTGGGAAGGCTGGGTTCAGTGCTTTTAGTCGAATGTAGGTACTATATACTGTAATGTTCGGCACAGAGAATTGTACTCATTGCATAAGAGCTCCTTTTGAATGTTTTAGCAACGTTCTTTATTTAACTTTAACGTTTAAATTGAGAGTCAAAAGGTGAGTCGGTCGCTCACAAGAAAAGGTTTCATTTGACCATTGCTTAAATTACAATTTAACTTCTTCTTGATGTATGTAAAATGAGAAAAGCGTAAAGATTGCTATGTATTTCATTTAGAAATTCAATGAACGGAAAAACATTACTATGAAATTCATTGTAAGAGATATTCCTAGTCCCATTTGTCACCAAACGGTTTTGTTCGAGAAAATTACGACAAACCTATTCTGTAAAGCACTCCGGTTAGCCGATGTCCGAAGAGATTGGACACGATCTTGGCTTGCGAAGACAGATTATATCGGCCTGATAAATCTTCACGATCGTAGGAGGCTGAATCGTATTAAACAATCGTATATTGTAATCTAACTAATTACCGTAATTCATTATACAATATGATTACTATTAAAACTAAACTAGTTGAGCTGGGTGTCGGGAAGTTAAAAATATAAAACTTCACTAAATTTCTGCTATAGTCACTGACTATTATGGGTATTATTAAACTATTATGATCATAGAAGGTATGATGTTGACCAGATTGTTTCGTTAATATTATGATAAATAACGCGTCAGAAGTGTTCTTGATGAAAATAGTAATGGCCGTGGAAGTGCACATTGAAACAGAATAAGTTAAACCATCACCTTGTAAAAGGAAATAAACATGACAAGATAATGTTTGCTTATGTGATTATGGACGACGAGTGGTCAAAATTATAAACTCGTTAAATATTTGTATACTCTTATGTACTACAATTTATCTTTCGTGCTTTTAAATAACTTACAATATTTTAATATGATCTATACATTGTATTCAAACACAGATCAAAGGATCTGAGTTATACATCCCTTATTGATATGCTAATTAATTAATTTGAGTTGCCCTAAAATGTGGACTTGTCATGAAGAAAAAATTTACTGCATGCTGTGTTCATTTGTAGTTATTAGTAGTTCATTAGTAGCATAGTGGCATGTAGTTTGTGTGTTGACGTAGATTTTAGTAGTTTGTGCATCTTCCACTGCGTCATTACTAGCTGTCCATAGCGAACGATCGCGATGGGCAGATTCCAAGACGCCACAACAAAACTGAGAGTCGCCCATGCGTGCGCGCAGCAGTGCGTTCACTTGCGGTGGCTCCAGGACAAATACTTGGTACGCATGCTTTTTGTACACCAATATTTATCATTTATCACTTGGCATCTTTATTTTTCAACAACGCCATTTTCGTGTCAGTTCTTTTCTCATTTCTCACAAAACGCCCGAAGCGTCATCAATCAATCGTAAACGCATTCAGATATGATCTGAATATAAAACATGATGGTATTAAATGCCATAAGACCTACCTCCTTTTATTATAATCTGCGCAATGAAGTATAAATATTTATGCGATGTTTATCGCAAAAACATTTCGTATTTTTCTGGCGAACCAATTTAAGTAAATTCTCATTATTCATGTCTTGTACTCTTTTCAGCATGCGAGTTATTTGGTTATGTTAATTTATAAAGTACGCATACAAAAGTGTATCAAGAGGATTGGCAGTGTCTAGGTATTTTTGTGTCAATTATTCAACATTGTTTTTTTCTCTTTAGCAAAAAGTTGTCAATATTTATTAATTAGCCCAACTTATTTTTATTGTATGGTTATGTATGAGTCTTTCATGATACTTATTTGCTTTGTTCCAAACTCAAGACATAAGTTAAGCAAAAGCTCCACAAAAAGCAAGCCATTGCTTTCGTAATGTAATGTAGTTATCCAAAAATGTGTAAAAGGTAGAACAGAATTTAAGGTCTGTGTATTAGTCCTTTTTATGTTATGTTTTGTAATTTTTAATGATGGTTGAATAATAAAAATTAAACTATCATGGAATAATGACAATTTCAAATTGTTATTTTATCTTATTAGACAGATAAAACTAAGGCTATTTAAAAATGCATAATACTTTTCGTTACATTGTCTATTTAACATACCGTGCAAAATTTTAACTGAGAAGAAATTTTATTGTCAGATTTGGCAGATCACATGATCACATGATGATCAGGTTAAATTATATCTTTTTTATTAGACCAACATTAAATTCTCCATAAATAACTGATTCATACTATTCGTAATGGCTGATCTAGGTAATTAGTATGAGGAAGCTAGTCCAATTTACGAAAGTATTTAAGCAGCACTCACCCTTAATAACATCTTATGAAAAAAAAAAACTCAGGCGTTATACACAGTGTTTAAGGTGGCAGGATATAATAAAAATCGAGTAACTTTCTTGCGATTCCTTCTTTTATATCCGTACAGGCAAAAAACATAAACTTCATTATATAATCACAACTATGACATAACGATAGCAGAAGTCTAACAACAAGTCAAGACAACAAGCTTCAACATAATACATAACACATCCTTGACGATTAATTACTAACGAAATCGAATTGAAGTATCCTATTGTCGTGTCATAGGCGATGCTAACAGGCAGTTTGACGCAAATTGCCGCGAGTGAATTATTAATAAAAGCTGTTCATTAAAACTGTCTGCTGGCCAGGTGTGTGCCGGTCGCGCCATCAACGATAATATATAATGCAACTGCAATCCAATCGATTGTCAACACGTGTCTGTCGTTAAATACATCAATTGGAAATAAAAACTTGGCTTGAATAAAAACCATGTTATTACCGTCAATCGAATAATGAATCGAATAAATTGAAAAAAGAAGATAAATATATTTTTAAGCTTATAAACACTAATAAGTTTTACTAAGATAAACGCGCAAATGACGGCCTTACATAAGGCCTTTTATTTTATTATTAATTCACTCATTATCACATTCACAACTCCTTCTCTTCAGTCTTCGGTTAAACGCTACACAATGAGAACATTGTCTACATCGAAGACACTTAGGGCCTCTTTTACCACTGGCTGATAATTTCCAGATAACCTATCTGGCACTTTTTTGACATCCAATTGTATGGGTTATCTGTCAAAACAAGTGCCAGATATCCGGAACATAATATCAGCAAGTGGTGAAAGTGGCCCTTAAAAGACAAATCTAAATTAAAATACTATACATAAAGAAAGTAACTGTATTTGTTTTGTTATGCTGTATCATTTCAGCTTTACGAGTAAGACTAAAATGCTCGTTTGTCAAACAATATTTCTTTAAAAAAGAGCCTTCTACAAATTGAGTCTGAAATTTTTAGCAACCAATTGTTTGTAATAAAGGATTAAAACACAAAAAGGTTTATTAAGATACATTATTACTTTTGTTTTATTTGCAAGGTGATAATATAATAGAATGTCATAAACCATTGTAATACATGAGTAAATTTTAATGTAAATATAACAACGCTTTGAGAATGAACTTGCGTGCCAAGTTACAATAACCAGTGTATAATTAATGAAAATAACCTCATTGATTGCTAGCTGCAGATTACTAAAATAGAAACCTTCTCACACTAATTAGTTAATAACAGTGGCGTTCCTAAATAGTTGTACGATTTAAATGGCCGTGCTAACAGGGAGCTAAATGTTTTGATGGTTGTTAACTACGCAGTACTCGTATAAAAGTTGTTAGTTCACTCCTTTAATTACCTTCTTGAAAACTGTATATGTACTTAAATTAATCACTGGTAAAATTATAATCGAATCATATGGCATGGTATTTAATATTCTGTCTGGTTTAAGAGATAGCTAAAAAAAAGTTTATAGTGATTGTGGATTTCATTTCTAGCTAGCTGTCTCACTGTGTATCGCCACTTTATTTAATTTTATTCATGTTTTTTCTGATGTTTAAGTAGTTATTCTACTATTCGGGGCGAATACAAATACAACAAACCAAAGAATATTAAAATCAGCATGCCGTTCTTGACTTATAAATGGTGCAACAAGCCCGACTCTGTATTAAATTTATGGTTATTCAACAGATAACACCACTTTCAATGACAATGACAACTAATTATGCCAGGGCCGTCATCCAGTACACTCAGATCCGTACCAAATTAGAAAATGCTTAAACTGACTCGAACCAGGAATCGATTTGCTTTTATGCCATCCAGCATATATTTTTGACGAATATACATATTATGAAGCAGTAAACACGTTAATTTCTGTTTTTCCTTACATTGCAAATAATACCTGAGGGTTTTTCGAAACAATGCCAATACTGTTTAATGAATTTTGTGATAGGTCATCACAACTCATTACTTTACACTCTACTCAATGAGTTAGAAATTACCTACAATCAATTACCTAGTACTTTTATTATGCTAATATCAATTAGATTGTATGTAGGTAAACCACATGGTAATATCATCATACCGTAAGTATTATATTATACAGGGTGGCCAGAAGAGTGACGTACAAAAATTTTTTTTAGGTGCCTCGTGTTGAGAGGTATCTGAATCACCCCTATGTATGTTTTACGATTTTTCGTAGGTTTCGAGTTATTAGACGAGATAGTCGTCATTTTCTGGCCAACCTGTATAAAATTGTGATGTGGTTCTTTAAAAATATTATTTTAATCATTAGGACGTCCTGCCAGGCGTCGTTATAATTAAAACATTGTTATTTGTGTAATATTCTCATTACTTTTCACTGCTAATGAGGCTTTTGTTTCTCTTGGTAATGATTTCTGTTTTAGTAAACAACTCTGTTTTTGGCTGCGCTCTTGATGAGATTATTCACCTAAATATAGGTACTAAGGTGCTGTTGATAGGATTAATAAGTTTCAAAAAACTGTGACAGAATTTAGTTTTATAGATAAAATTATTTTTAACTTTCGATAGCACATCGATAACAGGTTAGTCTTAACGTCCAATATTATCTATTCTCAGAAGTCTATATAGATCTTCATGTAGCTTGACTGACCGGCTTGATACCGGACGTGTCTGTCGTGGCTATTGCCGCATCCATGTACATAATATTATGTATATCAGTGTACATAGTTAGAATATGTAGATTCCGTACGGTTCAGAAAATGGTTTTAATGATGATAAGGGTGCGGTTACATTCTTGATAAGACGGCGAATAGGTGTATGATGAAATAAAGCAAGTTTGTCTAGAAAAATCACTTTTACTCATGCCTTGTAAGTTTGTGGGTTAGGTGATACTGTTTTAAAATATGTATTTTTACTTTCTATCATAAAAAAGATTATGGCGAATCGATTGTAACATAATTATGAGCTTTGCCTGGTGTTGTTCTTTAGTGACTTTCAAAAATTCAACTTTAAACAATGTAATTTTAAGAGTTTCATCAATTTTATGGAGCATTATTATTGTTGTTGACAGAGCAAGTGTTGGTCAGGCGCCGGGCCGGTCTGCTGCGGCGCGCCCGCCGTGCCGAGTCGCGCGTGCGATGCGGAGCGGTCCCCGCCGCCCGCGCCCCCGCCCGCTCCGCCCGTGCACTGTGCAAGACCCTGCTGCCGCGACGCTACGTGAGTAGCAGTCTTTTCTTTCTGCCGTCTATGGTTGTACAACCTCTTAAAACGTTGACAGACTAAATAGGGTATGGCTAGGTTTCCATTAAAGTGGAAAGAAGAAGAGTTGTATTTTTATAGAAATTATAACCAGTGGAGTTGTATTTTCATATACATAGTCTGCTCGTGTATGCTCTGATTATCAAATGTATGAAACACAGCTCCTCTCCTTTTCGCTTTGGTGGTAACCCACCCTTATGGGTTGTTCCTCTACCTTAATCGTGCAAACCATGCTGCTGCGACACAACATGAGCACCACACCAGCTGTTTACAATTCCAATAAAACTTAATTACTAAAAAACAGAAAAAATATGTTGACACTTGGAAATGCCTGAGTGCATCAATTACTAGCTTGACTACAAAGACAACAAGACAGAACACGTAAGCAATCTTGATGAGGAGTGGCTACCATCAAGACTAGTAGTGCTGTCAGTTGCAGCTAGTACTGAAACCAGTCGCTGTTGAAACTACGGACGTAACGTAGGTATATAATATGGTATACCTACCTTAGCTAGTTAAAGCCGTTAAATCTAAAAAGGCTTCAGGATGCGCTCTAATAAGCAAGAACCTTATTCACATGCTGTGAACCTGAACCTGTGACTGTGATGAGACGTGATCACGTGACGTTATAAGTCAACTTAAAATATCTATGCACTCCTGAATCAAACATATTACAAGATTTACGTTACAGATGTTCATAAATTGTTTAGTTTAGTTATCCTGACCATCATTATTACCTGTCACGAATATCTAATAGATATACAATATTTATATTTACTTGTTACCATTTTTATACTTTTTGCTTGGTGGACACCAGTCTACTTGGTGACAGCTCTGTGTTCTATAAATACATAATTGAATGATGGATCTTTATTATTTGTTCATGTCAGTTTTGTATCCCTCGCTCCGCGGCTCTTGGCCAATCAGACGAGCTGCGTTGAGTCTCACTATAATATAATCCATGTTGAGCTAGGTCGGCTATTCATAGACCTAGTCTAGTATAAATTATCTACTGCGCAGTAGTATTTATTATACCTACATAATGTATGTTTTAATGGATTTCAAAGCTCATTGAAGTACCAAACAATATTTTATTTATAAATGCTACCTATGTTAGCTCTACTTTATTGAAGCGAATATCAAAGAAGATTTTATATATTTTAAGGATTTCTAACCACAATCGGAATAAACGAAACCCTTAAGGATATCTCTATTGTCGTCAAGACCCTTTTTCTTTCCAGTGAATATCAAATACTAAAATTTACGGTGCCTCAAATGTGATAAAAATTGTAGTTCTTTAACATTTTATTTTTTTGTAAGCCGCAAAAATAAAGTGGAAAAAAATGCGATTACAATAAATTCATTTTATACAATTTTTATTACGGGGTCTACAATAATAATGGTAATACACTTGATTAGTACTCCTAAAGTCCTATCTCACGAAGTCAGCGGTTAGGGTTGCTAGATCGAATCTTGAAAGAGTCTAAATATACAGGGTTACAGGGAAAGTCGTACAGAATATTGAAGGACGTTATTATTCAGGTCATTTCTGATCGAATTGATCCTATAATATGGTATCCGAAACCTAACCGATAGCGATTTATCGACCCCAACTATTTTTTTTTAAATATGTGTGTGTGTTTAATATGATAGTTATAGCCGTCATTTTTAATTTTATCGAAACAGCGATCATAACATGTGATGTCACCGGTACGGCGATTCAACATGGCGGCTATATCTATCATATTTTTACAGTTTAAATCGCTAAATCATATCGTGTTTTAATGGTCAAGCTAGGGGGGCTGCGACATGGATGTTATCTGATCTCCGTGTACAAGCTTTACTTAATTAGAACAATTTATTTGGTTATTTATTTTGCATAGATACGATGTCTAAAACAAGCATAACCGTTTACTACACAAGTAGCGGTGCATTCCCACAGAACGCAAACAAACGTGATTGAGGACATGCGCATGGGATTTTTTGTAACTCTCAATGGGCCTGCGCACAATACGGGGAATTTGGGGTGTGCGCGCCCCTTGGCTACCTGCGACCCCTCCGCACGACGCGCATGAGTCCCCAACCCGGCGCAGTGTACCCCTCAACCCCGAGGATGCGCACACGCAGCTTACGCGCTAAAAACTCCAAATGCAGATTAAAACATACTACAGTGATCCTAGACGATTTATGATAAAAGTGAATATTTGTACAGTGTAAAATAGTGTATATTTCTGTGGTGTGTGTACAGTTTAATGATAAAATGGATCTCTCCATACCTAGGCTTAAATTCGAGTGCGACGACGATTATGAGGAGGATGAGTTTGATCTTATTGCCGAAGCGTAAGTTTAACTATTCCCAATATTTTGTATTTTTTGTCAGAATTTAAAATAGTTTGTATAACGGGGGCAAGGTATTAAAGGCATTACAGCAATTTCATTTTACCTTTTAATTTTATGTGGTAATCGTTACCATTATATTTACGTGTAATTTTGATCCATTTGGAACACTTCATTGACATTACAAAATTAAAATACTTACTTATTTCAAGTAAAATTCAATAAAAAGCTATCTGTACCATGTTTCAAGTCTTCTATCATATCATTCTCATTCTAAATTAGATCCATAATTCTACTGTAAAAGTATATATTTTTTTAAAGATTCCTTGTCCTCACCCACATTATACTAACGGGGTCCCGTTATCAATACATACAACGGTTTAGTAATATTCTGCGCTATTACTTGATTTAACTTATGATGTAGGTATGTTTGTCCATCCATCCTAGCTTTAAGTGATGAGTAACTTTTAATATTAATTTATGTTTTTAACCGTAATAGGTACGTAGCCGGTTTAAGAGATATGTACAGACAACAGCTCGTCAACTTACCACAAAACGTAAATTTTCTCAGTTGATTTTGATCTCTATGTGTGTAAGACTTTAAGTTGAAATTCGGTTCAGTGACCTTTAACTTTTTGGGTAAGTTAACCTGCTGTTGACTGTAATTGCTATCAGAGTGGATAATAATTAAAAAAAAAAACTATTTTATGTCGTAAAAATGGTAGGTAATACACACAAGCGTCTAACTTGGTATAAATGTAGCCTGCCTTAGATTTACCAGTCCGTCTCGCACTTGGCCTTTTTTTAAAAATAATTTAAAGCACAGGTGTGCGGGGGCTGCAGGCAAAACATTTTTTGTTACCACAATGTACGGTTCGCCCGTGCAAGTGCGGCGATTTCCCTTTTACCATGCCGGGAATTTTTTTAAAAGTCCGTTTGGAACACGATTCTTTACACTCTTATAATAAATTATTAACAAAAATTATTCATTTATTCTTAGTGTTACTTGACTTATTTTATTTAAATTAAGAAGACTAATGTTTACAATTTTTCAAAAGGTAAATAACACTGAAAATACTACTCCTGTGTGAACTTACAGATAGAAGTTGAGTAACTCTAAAAAAAATAAAAGTAGGTAAACAATTTCAGTTTCTATTCTTAATTTTATCAGGCGGCTAATCCATTTTCACTTTCCTTTTGTCTCTAATGGGCATGTTTTTTAACCATGGCGCTTTATTGTCAAGTCAATGATAGGGACCTACTGTTTACGGCCGTTCCCAATAACCTATCTATCGCCAGTTTTGACTTACTAAAGATAGAAAAATCTATCTATCATCTGTTTTGGTGTCCCAATAACATACCGAAGGATATGACAACTTATCGCTCCACGCTATCTATCGATGGGAGGGGCTATCTCTTACTACAGATAGATTTTTATATGAAAATGCAACATTATGCATCCCAATATCCTTTTGACAGCTATCTGTCAGTAAATGTCAGTACTAAAGATAACCAAACTTGTCAATCCGTCGAATTGCAGGGATAATTATTGTTTATTTTTGTAAAATACAATTAAATTTATAGAAGTGCAGTGTTTTTGTTCACGAGGGCTATTAAAAAACTTGAGCGAAACCATGGGAAATAAGAAACAAGCCCGGTCTATCAGGCTATTCAGAAATATTGTCCTTTCTGCGGAGTCCCTCCGTAAACCCTAATAAAACAATTTATCTAAGGCAAGGCGGTCCCTGAGTAATCAATAAACAATAGAAAAGAAATGTTTACAGCTGCGCAGACGCTGGAGAGAGTAATTAACGTCGTAATAGAAATGTGCAACTATAAAAATTACCGCACTTTGATGGAACAAAAGAACAACAGAGCGGCACACCGGAGTTTTCAGCGGCGCGTCCATGTGTGCGCCAACCATTTGGGCAATAATTTAGAATGTTACAAATTCCGTTAGGCAGGCTGCCCAGGACCCAACGCGCCACCCGCCGCATTCACTACAAAAATCGGACGTCGGACCGCACGACGAAACATTCACAGGACGGAACGATCCACCACCGGTCTACAGCGTGCATCAGCTAGAGACACCATTAGGAGTACACCGCCGCCATCACCGTGAACCAGCGCATCCATCTCCGTGTACTCCGCTTACCTACTCCGGCTGACCCTCACAGTTTTCGTCATAATGTCTGAGTCTAGTGAAAGTGATTTATCTATGTTAATGGAATTATCTGACTGGGACAGTGATTCTCAAGATGAATACCAGAAAAACTACAAGGAACGCGTAAACCATATGAACGACTTAAATTGTAGCGAATTCACATATAGATTTCGATTAAATAAAACTGCTGTTAGTAATTTACTAACAGAAATATATCCTTTGTTAAAAGTTACCTCAAAAAGGTAAGTACCTATAAATAAATATAAATTCCTGTAATAATACCTAGGTACCTAATTTAGGTATAATTTTTTAAAGTTAATTTTATTTTTCAGAAATCATGGCATATCTCCTTTGCATCAGCTGCTATTAACTCTGAGATTTTATGCATTAGGCACAATGTTAGTGTCTGTTGCAGACTTTGTAGGAGTCTCAAAGTCTTCAGCGGGGCGTATTATAGCCGATGTCTCATCTGCAATAGCAAGCTTATATAGAAAATATATACATATACATAGTAATACTCAGGAAGATTTCTACAATATAAGCCAATTTCCAAGAGTTCTGGGTGCAATTGATGGCACACATATTCTAATACAATCGCCAAGTAAGTACATTGTATTTTGTTAAAAAAATAGTTAGATTAGCTGTTAATATTCATACTCTACATTACAAGTGATCATTTTAATTTATAGATTCTAATATTGGAGAAGAATTTAGAAATAGGAAAGGATATTTTTCTATGAATGTGCAAGCTGTGTGCGATGCACATTTAAGATTTATGAATGTGGTGGCCCGTTGGCCTGGATCAACTCATGATGCTACAATCTTTAACAATTCAACACTGAGAGGTACTTAGTTCAGTGTTTAGTTGCTGCATACTACCTATTTAAAGCTACTTAACAATATATTTTTTAAAACTCATACACATGGAAGTTCCTTACAAACATATTTTTTATTAATTTTCAGCTGAATGTGAAAGTGGTTTTTATGGAAATCGCTGGTTGATTGGAGATAGCGCTTATCCGTGCAAACCCTATTTATTAACTCCTTTATTAAATCCAACTACACGCAGTCAGCAAATGTACAATGAAGCCCATATAAGAACACGAAATACTATTGAAAGGTACCATATAAAATATTACTGTAGTATAATAATTCTTTACTATATACTTTTCTTTAAAACATTAATCTATTCTAATGAGACATCACATTGTTAGACTTATCCACATTTTTTGCAGGTGTTTTGGAGTGTGGAAACGGAGATTTCCAGTTATATCATTAAAAATACGGTTATCATTATCAACTACTCAGTCAATAATAATAGCAACAGCTATACTACATAACATTTGTAGACAGATGAGAATAGAAGATGTAATACCAGAAGTAGAAATACCAAGTTATAATACGGTCCCAATGATGTTACATGAACCTAGTGACAGTAACATTGATGAGCGACAAGACTTGATAAACAACTACTTTGGAGGGTAAGTTGTTTTTGATCCCATGTCTTTAAGACATGCAGTTCTACAATATTTTATTGAATCCTAATGATTATATTAATTATGTGTTATTTTATTTGTTTCAGATTTGAGTAAATTACTTTATTAGTACATTGAGTATATTACTTGTAATTTAGTGTAAATAGGCATTATAAAAGAAAAAGTAAACTATTTTAATTACTTATTTATTTTGCTCTAAGTCTAATTTTAATTTCCTATTTGTTAATTCCATATTTTCTATCTCTAATTCAATTTTTTTCCTTTTAATAATGTAATAATCAGCAATGGCTTGGTTCCGTGCAGCTCGTGTCCTTACATCTTCATCCAGCAGCCTACGTTTGTGTTTATCTGTAAAGAAATATAAGTATTATCACAAAGAATCTGTTTTTATTGCAAATCAGTTTTTCCAGCCTACTCCAGATCATTATACTTAAAACTTTTTATTACACATAAATAGCTAATCATAGGTAAATTGTGAAATCTTTCATTTTACAAATGCTTATTACTGTTAATATTTGAATGGTAAACAAAATAATTGTAAATAGATAATGCTATTGGTAAAATGTCAAATTCTACAATTTGCTAACAGTAGATACATACTAATATTGTTGCCACTAGGAGTGTTAAAAAAGAATTTCTTTGGTTTTGGTGTCGTCACAACCAGCAGTTGATTATTTCCTGATGATCCAGCCCCATTATCACCACTCATTAATTTAGAATCACCATCACCCACGCCACTATCTATCACCATAATGTCACCACTATCACTCAAAACCTCTGAATCCACCGTCACCTCAGCATCTCCTCCCAAAGATACACTGTAACCCTCACATGTTGCACCCAATATGGATGCCACTCTGTCCAGTGCATCATCTGGTGGGATATAATCTGGCTTGCCACCACCAGTCTGAAAGTATAGTTACATTATTAAACAATAATACTTAATAAATTAAGAGTATATCTCTCACATCCTACGTTTCATAAACACTACACACATAAGCTAGGGCAAAATGATTACCTTAATGTGGTTCATTCTAATTTTGGTAGATCTCTTTCGAGCAGTTTTTTTTAAATTCTCCCATTTAAGTTTTAATTGATCTGTTCTTCGTGGGCAACTTGAAACCGATGCATTAAATGCATCTGTAATTTTGGACCAGGCAGCTTCTTTTAAGTGATTATTTGTAGCATTTGTAGCCTTGCTCGTTATCACTCTGTTAGCTTCAACAAGATCAATAAGCAAGCCCACCTCATCCTTGGTTAAAGGTACACCTTTAGTCTGAAAACAAAACGAATATTAAATACAGTCTTATCCTAAATATGATGAAAGAAATATTAATTGTTCCGAGGTTTACTTTGCACTGTAATTTACTCAATATTATTTAAAAAGTCTCAGTCAACTTGAATAGGAACGTATAAATGTCTGGTTATACTTACAGTGCTCATTTTATTTGAAAATTTACCAGAATTCACAAAATAAACTTGGTTTTATTAACAATTAGACCGGTTGGCGTTTCACTGCTTGCGAGATTGAAGTAACTGACACTTGACTACGTTTCGTTTTTCCTATTTTGCGCGCCAAATATTTGGTCGCTAACTTATTATCAATAAAACAAATAACTCTAATTCAAATAACTTATTTTAGCATAAAAATATTACTTATGCTTTTATTTGATCAATTTGTATGGTTTTAGGAAAAAGGTTAATGAACAAATAATTGATTTTAAAGGTGTTAATTTTTGTAGCTATTGTAGTAACGAAACGTATGGGAGGGTTGGATAGCTGCGTTTATCTACCGATGTCGATAGATAGATAGACGTTATCGCCACTTGTGGGACGTAATGTAAGGATAGATAGAAGTCTACTATTAATCGTCGATAACAAGATATCGCTTACTGAGGATAGGTTATTGGGAACGGCCGTTAGATAGCAATCATTTTTTTTCTTATTAATAGTGAATGATCGCGGTACTATAAGAGTAAAAGTACGTAGTGTCGGGAATCCTATAAAACGTTATATAGAAACGCTTGGTACTAAATATTTCCTATTCCTTTATCAAACATTTAACTAAAAAAAATTCAGTATTATCGGTAATAACTTTTATTGGGCAACTAATCCATTTTATCTTTCCTTTTGTCTCAAATGGGGCATGTGATAAAAAAATCTAATTAGTCCGTCAGTTGGATTAACAGAAAATATTAGACACGTATTTTTTCTTTTCTCAATCAAACAAAAAATGATGAAGATATATCCCGTTGCGACACTTTTTAGCAAGGCGTGACGTCAAGTGCTCACTTTGATGTGCTTTATCTTCGTCATTGTTTGTTTGATTGACAAAAGACAAAATATGGGTCCGATATATTTAGATGATCTAAGTGACGAACTACAAAGAATAATCTTTTTTTGACTCAGGAAACTAGCCTATTTCTAGGTATAGCGGATCTAAATTAGGAGGCGTAAAAGTAAGAAGTGTCAGGTATTCTATGAAAAGTCCTTTTGAAACACTTAGTACGTACCACTATTTTATATTTTTTATATATTAATTTATTTATTTATATTAATTAATTATTCTGTTTTAAAATGAATAGAAATTATAATACTAACCTACAGACATGAACATTAATGTGAATAGTTCCTCCTATTTTTAAATAGATTATGAATTGGAGGTTATAATTAATGAGCAAATAGTTTGTGGACCTTTCCATTATTTGTTCTTCATAATTTAAAATAACCGTTTTACAAAATTAATAATTTTGTATTTTTTAAGATTGATGTACATGCACCTACATATGTTTATTTTTGTCGCGGGTGTGGTCTCATAATAATCCCGCCGGCACTAATAGGACTAACGGAGTCAATGAACTTAAACCTACATATCTGACAAAACTATCTTATCTAGCACCAGTTGGCATCATTGAAACATTTTTTTTTTACACCAATGAGCTAAGCTACCCAAACTAAGCAAAGCTTGTACTATGGCGACTAGATAACGGATAAACATACTTAAATACTTTTATAAACATTACTTTTATATAAATTATTATTTACACAAAGATTTGTCGTGTTTTTTTCTTCAATTATTTAATATTACTCTAATTCATTCAAATTAACTACACTGAGTAGTTCCTACGTGTCCACCTGTTCCTGGTGTCATTTGTGACCCCAGAATGCCGGTTAAACTAAAAGGACAGATCTATAAGTCCATCATTAGGCCAGTCCTATTATATGGCAGCAAAGCGTGGCCGCTACTTAAGCGACTCAAGCAGGAGCTGCGTGTCACGGAGATGAATATGCTGCGGTGGATGTGACACGCGGAAGGATCGCGTGAGGAACTCGCGCATCCGCGGTAGCCTTAGTGTCCGTGATATTAACGTCCGTATTTAATATTGGCGGATCAACATAACCCTTTAACCAGTGCGCAGCGTTAGCAAAATAGCCGCTACAATAATTTGAACTTCTTTAAGTTAAGGGCTTAATCTTGAGATAAGATTGAAAAATAATGAGAATAAATAATGTCTGTACTAGTTAAAAGTAATCATGTAAACTGCGATTTAGTTTAGTCCTAGATATAGGATGTCATCAAATCAAAATGTATTGTTGCACAAAGGTTTATCTGCCTTGTATTTCGTTTAAAATCTTTTAATGTGAAAACTTCTTTCAAAAATGCATGATTTTTGTCAAAATGTCTGTTTAATCAGATTACGCAGATGACATCACATAACGGGCTACATGGGCAACTTGTTGACTACTTCTTTCGATAACGATATTAGTTCACCTAACCATGTGATTCTGTTATCAGTATCCTATAACACTGATTACGAACTTAAGGAAGGCCACGGTCCTCTTGTCCCTTTGAACAGGTTCTTGTGGCTAAAAGTTACGTCACATCGTCAGTAGACTTTTACTACTTGATTAAACTCCTTGACTAAGGTTTTCTCCGATAATTGAGAGTTTTTTTTTCAGCAGATATGACAGCATAGTCATAAAACTACAGTATTAACTGGGTGTATTTTAAATTCACACTATTATTAAAAAGTTCTAACTAAACCTACAGTACTGTCATATAACAACCATCAACTCCACACCTTATTGGGTATGATAACTCTCCCGTCCCGACTGCAATTTCTTTTCTGCGATGAAACACATCAAAATGTATGTCCTCTATACATTTCATATTCTTTAATCGTTGTCTCATTTATTTTCTGAGAGTCGCGATGAGAGAGACCAAGAAATCTCTTTGAAGCTAGGTTGGCCTCAGGGATCCTAAGTATAAAATAATGACACCTGAGTACCTGACCTTCAGTCTGCTCTGCTCAATCCTACTACAAGTCTTCTGCGACTACAGTTTAAGGGGAATCGACCAAGGCGGCACGCAAAATAAAAAAAACTGTTTTTTTAAAAAATAGAAACTGGTGTATGTAATTTTGTAATAATAAAAGTTTAGAACACACAATCACTTTAATAATCAATTTACTTTACAGACGTATATTTGGTCATAAATATCACTATTGAATAAAACATGTTATACCAAATATGAGGTAAATTGTCTGATCAAGTGTAAATTTTGTGTACTTAAATGATGCCGCTGACATAGCCCAACGGATAAGCAAGCTGAAGTGGCAGTAGGCGGGGCACATAGCACGTAGAACTGACGGCCGATGGGGCAGAAAGGTTCTGGAATGGAGGCCACGTACCGGCAAGCGCAGCGTAGGAATTCCACCTACAAAGTGGACAGACGACCTGGTAAAGGTTGCAGGAAACCGCTGGATGCGGGCCGCTTCCAACCGGTCAATCTGGAAGTCACTGGGGGAGGCCTATGTTCAGAAGTAGACGTCCTATGGCTGAAATGATGATGATGATGAAGTGTAAATTGTTATTTAGTTTAAATGTCGATACTACAGCCGTTAGCCATTTTTATTAGTATACAATGTAATCTAGAATAGTTATTGGTAAAAAAACCGGCCAAGTGCGAGTCGGACTCGCGCACCGAGGGTTCCGTACAAACCTGCAAGGTTTACAAAGTTCGTTCATTACGACAATCGAGTCATAACTATGGTATTTTTATTGCAAAATGAAATTCATAACATTACAATGGGGAAAGTTAAGTTAAGAGTAATAAGTTTATATTTATTAAAAAATATATATTTTGTAATGTAACTAAAAATTTAAGGTTTTCGGAATTTTTCCTTTATGTGTGCTATAAAACGTTGCTTCATGCCAAATTTCAAGATTCTAGGTCGACTGGAAGTACCCTTTAGGTTTTGATTCCCTTGCGAGTACTTGCGAGTTTCAAAATATGCAGCTTAAATTGCTGTTTCTTTTGATTGCGTTGACATAGAAGTTTGATTTTGTTACAGCTTAAAGGTATTATAGACCTGAGTATTTGGTATGAATTTCAATTTAATACCTCTACGCGTTTATGAGGAAATGGGTAGTAAGGTTAAAATTGTTTAAAAAATATATATTATGTGATGTAACTAAAAATTTATGGTTTTCGTAATTTTTCCTTTATCTATGCTATAAGACGTTGCTTCGTACCAAATTTCAAGATTCTGAGTTCACGGGAAGCACCCTGTAGGTTTTGATTCCCTTGCAAGTGTCGAAAATTTGCGGCATAAACGGCTGTATCTTTTGATTGCGTTGGCTTAGAAGTTTGATTTTTTCACAGCTTCAAGGGACAGTAGACCTGAGTAATTGATATAAATTTCAGCTTCATACCTCCACGCGTTCCTGAGAAAAAGGGTCTTGACAGACGGACGGACGGACGGACAGACGGACAACAAAGTGATCCTATAAGGGTTCCGTTTTTTCCTTTTGAGGTACGGAACCCTAAAAAACGTGGGAAATTATTAATTCAGCGGGCTGCCTTAAACTTTCCCCCTTAATGGCCAAATCAGCGGTGGTATTGGACACTTACTTTCCACTTCGCCAACAATCACTGAACGTAAATGCTAAAGTGAAGTATGTTTCCAGTGTCGGAGATAGCAGCGAGCAGGTGCGCGCCCAAGTCCCGAGCGGCGCGGCGGGCGCGCGGCACAAGACGGCACCCCAGGCCGCTACGACGACGGCCCACAGCAAGCAGCTGGCGGCGGGCGGGGCCAACCACCCGCCCCAGCCGCAAGGTAACCACAAACGTAATGTCAACCAATTGTTGTTACCTCCTTTTTCGCTAACGCTACACTCTACACACACAGTTACGAAAAAATATAAAGTCCTCCACATTTTTTATGCGAAGGAAACTTAACTTACCTTTTTTTAAATAATTTGGGGTCAGCTGATCAGCTCCTATTCTTGGCCACCCTTTTTTAACCAATATTGGGTGTAAATTAATAGATACCCCTTATTTTCGTACTAAAGTTCATTGTGAAATTAATGCGTTTTAATTGTATAATCTTGTTACTTACATACTTTGATCATATTCATTAATCATAGTAGTACATACAATTAACAATAAACTTTGATTCTTTAGACATTGTTACACTCAACACGCTTATTAATTGCACTCATAACTTTAACCTGTTATTAGATTAGTTATTTAGAGTGCATAAAATAACTATAGAGCTTGCCAGTTAGTAAGTGTAAACATTTATATTACTTTGGATGATCTTTGAGTGTTTGTTATACTCAATAGTGGGTTTTTAAAACAAGATTCGAATCAACTAATTTTATTTTATAGTAAGTAATTTAGTATCATATAGGTTAAATATGATTTTTTTTAAACATTCGATGATTATTCCCAAGGTAAAAATGACCCTGGTAAATGCTTTAGGCTTTAGTTGCTTTACAAGAACAAGCCCGCTTACGATTGTCTTGCTGTAGTACCGGAATGTTGTATTAAAATTCAACCAACCGACAGGAGGTAACAATACATGCGGCGTGGGTGTTTTGAGAACCGAACCTGTAGTTTGTTTGAACTTTCATGCACCGCCTTTGTCCGATGCACATCTCTCCGCACTCGAGTATACAGTCAGGCAGATTTATAAATTATCTATCTTCCGTCTTGCTGCATTCTTGTTGAAACCACAATATATATACCCTGTTCGGATTGTCCCAATTACGTGAACCATAAATTTTATTCAAATAAATAGAATTTACAATTTAAAATAATTTTGTTTTGATCTTTTTGTTTAAAATAGACTTTTTGAAAAAAACATTTTCAAATAGTCAATCTATTGTTTTTATAAGGCAAAGTTTGTTTTATTCTAAACAAAAACTTGAATGCAATAAGATTTATTATTGACTATGAACTTTATATTATTTACGGGACAATGAAATACGGTAATAAGTACCTACTCGAGTGCGGAATACCACTAGTAAGAAACAAATGATGTCGAAAGTAACAGTAAAATCATCAATTTGTGTTTAGTTTTACAATTATTCGATAAAACAATCTGCAATGTTACTTTTGACTTCATAATTATTCTCTAAATGTGCTATGTTCATTATTATAATTATCTCTACCTGTCATTGTTTCACTTTTGGTGTTATTGCACAATGTACACATCCCTTTAGGCGTTATTTAACTTCATATCCCTTCTAGTTTAAATGTAGGTATGTACATAGTTACATACATTAAGATTTTCCAGCCCAATGTCATACCTGCTTAAAATTTTAATTAAACTATTAATAAGTATGTTGGGGTCAAAGCAAACGACTGAGCGGACTGTCGGGGTCTACCACTAATAATTACATTAAAATAAACATGCGAAACAGCTGATATTTTATTCACCACTTTTTATTAATTGCAATTAAACGTATATTTCGTTAAATATCGGTCTAACCAACGCTGTCAATTTGCGGGCGCGGTGGTTTTCACGCTTGCAAAATGCAAAAGCCGTTCACACTAAAAAGTACTCCATACTTTATTGCAACAATAACATACTTTATTGCAACCATAATGTACATTATCGTGTTACATTTTATATAAGTTTAATAGTAGGTCATTATGGACTACTACGGGTACTGCCAAAAAATATATGGTATAAATATATTTCTTTTTAGGATTGTTGCATTTACTGATCGCGACCGTGACCTCGACTGTTGCCATAGATTAATCGCATTGGTAATGCCTCACCATGAACGCTAAACAGCACAATAGCAGTTTTGTTTTATCGACTTATAAAAAAATAAAAATAAATAGTTCAAAAATCTATATTTAGGGCACTTTTTTTGTATGGTACTCATCAAAACGAATCAAATGTGCCTAAACACGGGAGTTACTGGTTACTCCGTGTTTAGGCACATTTGATTCGTTGTATTTGATAACTAGTAGCCATTGAAGAGTATACATATACCTTACTCCTTCATCATCATCAGATCCGGATTACACATATATAAAAAGTTTTAAATGAAGGTTAAACTCGACTTCCAAGATTTCATTAAATTGCTAGTTAGTATGTTACAAGTAAAGCTAAAAATATTTGTTAAAAAAAAATAAGGTTGAAGTAATACTGCTATAAGATCCTAATAAAACTTACGATTTGTGAGCGAGTTCAAAACGAACAGCGCCGTGAATCCTCCCAAAATCGATTGTCCAACAAACGCAGATGGCACGCCGCGCACCTGCAGCATGCTGCGCTGCTGTCACTCCAAACTTGTGGCGAGTTCGCTGCGCTTTCGCTTAGCTTCGATTTCGCTCGCAAATCGCCAGTGTGATGTGTGTCTGTCTGTAAGCAGTAATTTATTGTCACCCTGTGTAAATATGTCAGTAACTAATTAGCGAAATTTCGTATGCCTTACATGCGGTTGCGGCTCCGCCCTGCGCGCGCTCGTGGTGATGCGATACTCGTTGGCGCTCCAGGCTCCGGCTGCGGTGGCGATGGCGACTACCAGCTGGTGCAGCACGAGGTGCTCTACTCCTCGTCCAACAGGTGAGTGCGATAATGTACAGACAACGGCAGGTCAAACTACCCAAAAAGTTAAAGGTCGTGAATCGATTTTCAACTTTAAGTTCTACATGTAGAGAGAGATCAAGGAGCTGTTGTATGTACTACTCCACCACAACTAAGCTATTTTCCTCGTACCGAAATTTACAAAACAGAATTATTTTTTGGGTAATGCGTACTCTTGAAAACTAGATCAGATTGGTATTTTAAAAAAAATTGCACTTACGCTAGTACTGTATTTTTTTTTCAAATGTGTATAATTTTGGTCTGCATTTCAAATTGTCAAAAACACTGGTCGCAATACCATCGAGGCTCCATTGAGGCGGTTTGCTTCATTTGTAGCGGTTCGCCACCGAGGCACACTACTTGTCAAATCTTAAACACGTATACAATTTTGTTACACGCACAGTTATAGTAAAATGTGGTCTGATATTGCAGGTACGAGGTGCTGGAGTTCCTCGGGCGAGGCACGTTCGGGCAGGTGGTAAAGTGCTGGAAGAAGGGCACCAACGAGATAGTCGCCATCAAGATCCTCAAGAACCACCCCAGCTATGCTCGCCAAGGGCAGATTGAGGTAAGTCCTCTTTGAAAATATAACAACACAGGTTATTAAATATGTGACGAGCCTTTAAAGAAATCCCTGGTTTCACGTGATGCGTGCCTGAGAACGGAATGTTATGGAGTCCTAAAATCGGATTTTTAATTCGAGATCAAATGTATAAAAACAAATTAGCTAGCAACGTCAAACTGTCATATCGATTGGATTATCCAAATAAATGTAAGAAAATATAAGCAAATAAAGAGTGTAATGATGTAATCCTAGTGCCGAGAAGAAGCAGCGCAAGAAACTTTTTCACTGTTGTCAGCCTCTTTTAAAATTAATATTTTTACAAGTTTTGATGCGAGCTAAGCAGTTTTAAATCCACACATTTTTATCATTTATATATCAATAACGGTGTAATAACCCTTTTTCATTAAAATCATCTTAACCTGTAACTCGCACACATTTCTTAAAGCACAGTGGCCATGCTAATTAAGCGACTAATTAAAGTTTCAGTCACAAAAGTTAAGATTTACCCATCGTAGAATAGATACGGTCATTTTAGTTTCGTAGGACAGCTTTAAATACAAGGTCCTCCAATTAACTCAAAAACAAACTCATTAAAATTACGTCAACGAAAGTCACGCGCGTGATTTTAAATTGCTTTTACCTAAAATATAGACTTAATTAAAGCGGGGAACTGTCGCTGACTGCCTCTACTAAAATCTATAGGTACATATTTGGTGTAAGCTTTGCCTTAGGGCGCTTTTCCATTTGACGGCAAGGCAACGGCGACGGCACGGCAAAGGTGGAGGCAAACATGAATGGAATTAGTATGAGTTTCCACCAAAGCGGACAAAGAGGGGAGATGTGGAAACCTCCCACCCTTACATGGACGCATTTTTCCACACGCTGGCGGCGCTATGGTTTCCATTCCATGCATTTTGCGTGCCGCTGGTCGTTGACGTTGCTGTTTCCGTGTCAGTGTCCTCAGGTGGAAAAGCGTCTTTAACGAATAGCGATAACAGAATATAATTTCGCGCTTTTAGTTATTTTTGACTCGAATACAACAACGTTTCAGAAATATATACGTTTTCAATATTTACATTGATACATTCACAGACGTTTCAGGAATCAACATAATATTTATTCAGTCTGTCTTTAGTATAAAAAACACATTTCCATCGATATACCTATCACATTTTCTATTAAAGAAACATTATGTAGAAGTAGCTAGACTAGCTATACTGGATCCAAGGCGTAACGTCTCACCTTTGAAAGAGGACGACCTCCGATTTTCCCGGAGCGTATCTGACCCGGTTCCACGTTTTGAATTTATAAATTAATTTGAATACAAATACGTAGACGCAGTGGCAACTTCTTTATCCTTGTGGTCTCCTATAAATACGCGATACGATGTAAACAAGGTCGATACAGGATCGTGTTGTTGTTTGACTTGGAATTTAAATTATTTATAGTAACTAGATCGAATGCTTAATTCAGTTGACAAATCACGCTAAATCCGAGTAATTTGTCATAATGTCTAAATCACCCTTTAAAACTTTAACGGTGGTTTGGGTCATATTTACTATACCACCAGGGCCAAAAGCGGGTTGGTAAACAGTTGGTAAGCAGGTGCCTAATATTTGACTAGGCCTAACGACTTCTATCCTATCTAGCGATATTAGCCGGGAACTATTTTAACGAGTCTTCCGAAGCACGAAGACTCTTTTGATAAATGTCACAATATATGGTCGGAATGGTCAACCCATTTAGTTACAACCGCGGCGTGGATTGCTTAACTTAGGTTTAACTTTATCTTTGGTCTAACTTTGGTTATCGATACTAAAGCGCTCTTGCCACTGAGCTACAAGTACATCTAGTGAGCGACAACCTCATCAAACGAGTGAATAAGTTTAAAAATTTGTCCACTTTTTATGTCTCTTAATGAACCACGTCAATTCTTCAGGTCATCTGTCTATTTTTCAGGCTGGCTGTCATAAAATAATAAATACCTATTTTAAGTATGAACAAAATTGTAAAGGTTTAATATTGGCATTTGCAGATGAAAAAATACTAAACATGAATTTTGATGACGGAGATAGAATTCAGATTTGTGTAACAATCATTTGTAATGATGCCAGATCTATTTAATTAACTTTCTATGTATTGAATTAAAATATTAATTTATTAGGGACTTGTTCATTGTCAGCCGAATCCAACCTTCATCCAGTATTTGTGAAATTCGTCCAATCAACTTTTTGTATTTATTCTGCTTTTTTTAAGGCCCTTTAGTAATCGTACGCAAACGATTGCTTCAACCTCTCTGTCCTTAGAGTACTTGTCCCGGTGCCAGATTTAATATAGAAAAACGTATATTTCGTTATTAATGAAAGGCAGGTTAGTTCCTACTCGGCTATTTCCCAGAAGCAGTTAGCCCGCGATCCATTATCGGGCGTTGGCGCGGCTCCAGAGTGCTCGTGTTTACCCTCTGGAGTGCCGCCCGTACCCGTCACTCTGCGGGCAGACCTTTATAAAATACAACACATGCGCTCAACCTTATATTTTTTAAACAGGCCGTCAATACTTAGCAGTTCGTCAATAGCTACTCTAAAAAAATCAGTTCTTTTAAATTTACTTTAGTGACAGTCAGAAAGTGTAATCCTATCTTAAATGTAAGTACGGTAAAATTTTTGTTTTTCACAACACTGTTACTAATGAATGTCGAAAAATGTACAAACTTAATTTTTGTTTCTGTAATACAAAGTAATTTTACTACAGCTGTCCAAGTAGTCTAGCAAAGTGCACAAAAATTGCATAGGTAATTTAAAGTCGTCTTTTAAATACCTACATTTAGTTACTTGTTTTTGTAAGTGAGGGAAACAACAACCTAAAAAACTTTAAACTTGTAGAGCGATCTCTCGTTCGCCCACGCGCACAACACAAATACTGAGCATTGTAACTAATTGTATTAAGACAGATGCATCTGAAAGATTCAGCCTAGTATTTAGTTCAACATCCACATTTTAATAGCGATAACACTTCACACTGTCACATCCTAATATACAACTAAATGTCGCAATCTATTGTAATAAAACGACAAGTTACGCGACGTTTTGTCGTAGGCTTACCAACCTGATACTCCATATGCCATTCTGCGCGTTATATTAGACTTGTCGACCTGATTTTTGGCGTGAACGTACCAATTTATGGGCACTTGGAGTTGTTAACGTCTCAGAGGTACAATTAAACGAGTAGTTTGCGACCGCGGGGCGTTAAGTTTACGGCAGATTTGTGGCGTTCGCGTTATGGCGTTGTGCGCTTCGTTATGAAGCTCTAGGCCAGATGTTGTTAACACTAATGGATTGGTGTCCTTGTGTGAAAAGGGCATATTTTATGTAACGTCTTGACGTTGCCCATGGGAATCTCGGATAGAGACGCCTGATAGAGCGTCAAACTCAAAAGTATCCATCAGGTACTGTAGACTGGACACACATTAGGGACGGTTTCTGATAGAAGTAAACTTTCCAAGACGAGTTATTTTAATATTTACAAACATCTTGACTGTGTACCAAATAGAAATCTTTGACTTCATCATCATCAAAATCAAAAGCTAACTCACTCAGCCGCAAAAGAACCTATCTGTCCTGCTCCAGGCCCCAAAACCCAACCACCAAAACACGATATGATATAATATGATATAGAGATATAGCGACACCAACTGTAAAAATATGATAGAAATAGCCGCCATTTTGATTTTTTATCGAAACAGCGATCATACTATGTGACATCACCGGCACGGCGATTCATTGGCGGGGCTATATTTCTACAGTTGGTGTCGATGTATCGCTAATCATAATCATATCATATCGTGTTTTAGTGCTCATGCTAGGGAGGCAGGCAGGGGCGTGCATTGGTTTCAGATGGGGGTAGGCTGTGAGTGAAAATTGAGTAAGTTTGCGTGAAACAGTAGGCGATCTCGCGGCAGCCTAACATTGGTTAAATTGCACAGAAACGATCTAAGTTGCGCGCTTTGGTAAGGAATAAGTACAGGTAGACGACAAAATGGTTACAGAATATTTATTGTTTATTGTTGAATACGTAATTAATAATTATGGTTAACTGTCGGTTTTTATGAAGGTAGGCTCTGCATAATAGCCTATATGGAATGGACGCCCCTGGAGGCAGGACCTCTCTATTTACAGGCACCCCCTCCCCATCACGACTACTGATGCGGCGGTTAACAGCTTATACAAGTTATTAACCACAAGATAGCTGTGCTGTCGTTTAGGGTTTTCATTCATTTTTAAAGACTGATGCACACACGTTGCACCTCTCCTAGGCTGCTGACACTTACATTGTGCAACCCTACAGGTGCGTCTTTAGTTGACGCGAACGTTTGCACAAGCATTGGACTTATGACGCCAATCGTTGTTATTTAAACGAATTCAAATAAACCGACGCGATGTAAAGATTGGTCGAGAATTTCTTTGCTTTAAAAAGAATCCAAGAGCGGCACAAAAACACTGTGACGTGACGTAAGGAATGTGTTCATTATGATGATTAATAACACGTGTAAAGATGTAAAAACAATTTAGTGTTCCACTTATTTTATATTGAACTAGCTTTTGCCCGCGATTTCGCGGTTTGGTATGGACTGAACAGCGACATCTACTCTAATTAGCGCCATCTTTATTGACATTTATATTGCTTGACTCGGAAAATGAGATTTTTTTTTTTGATATAGAAACTAGAAGAGGATCATCTGGAAGGTTTATTATGTTTAAATCAACAGAGTAACATCCAACAGAGTTCTGGATATTACAATAAAGAACAGATAAAAACATTAACATTATTTAGTACCAATATAAGCCGCGGGCAAAGCAGCAGACACGGCTAGTATTACACGTAGTGGTATAAATAAAATGTCTAATTTCCTTTTAAAATAGTAATAGCAGTGATTAAGTCAAAATAATGATAAGTACAAGTACAGTCAACGGTAGGTAAACGTACCCAAAAGTAAAAAAATAATTGAACCGATTTTCAACATTAAATCCGACACATAGAGATCAATATCAAATGAGCAAAATTAGACGTTTTGTAGTAGGATGACGAGCTGTTGTCTGTACATAATACGGGGAAGTTTGAAATGTTTCTTCACTACCAAAAAATAACTTTGCCTGAAATAATATATAACTTTGTTACTACCAATAAGTCATAATATTAAGCTTCAAAAGCGTGTTAAATAATTATTTTGTCGCATGTCGAAATGTAACCAACGCTTCGACTCTTTTCAGGGAACGTATTTGCGTGACATTTCGAATGTTTCGCCTAGTTCACCGCATAATTAGCATAAGTTCAACGTCATGGGTTAATGGCCGAACTTCTCTGTAATTACAGACTACCTGTGTTTGTGCTGAGGAATGTAAATAGGCGGACAGACATTGTTTTCTAGTCATTAGACTGCGTGGTATTTTGTTTGTGACAACAACAATTGTATAGCAACAAAAACGTACAATATGATATGTACATTAAATAATATTAATAGTCGACAGTACTTCCGTAAGATTGGTCGTGCTTCCGATCACGCCTTTGCTAATGTGCAGCTGGGATAACCTTCGATCACATATACAACACAAACCATTCTTTGGCTTACCTTGATTGAATGAATGAATAAGCTGATTGTTCCTATACGACTGCAATAAGGAATATAAGGATGTATTAACATCATATTGTATTATTTTTTAAATCTATTTTTGAAGACTAAGTTAGTCTTATGTTTTTCCGATAAATGTGAGTGACATATCCTGATAAGATACGTATAGTAGGTAGTTATTATCTCCGAACTTTGCTAGACTTCACTACAATCGTAAGGATTGGTTTGGTAAAGGAAAATAAGAAACAATGTATTGTCAATAAAGAGTAACGATATCTTTCTAATATGTGGATCGCGCTGATTGTCTTTCGATGGGTCTGAATTTTTTTGCCACTAAGTGACATACAATTTGTATCAAAATAATTTTGCTTGTTTATCAGTGTCTCTCACTCATCCCCAAGGAACCAACGGAGTTCAGAAAGATGGAAAAGCGGAGCTTCGCCGTAATACGTACATATTAGCCGCAATATACAGGGTTACATTGCAAGTAGTAGTAGGTAGTGCCAAATTTTAATAATATGGTCTATAGAATAGTATAAAAATACGACTTTATAGTAGTTAATCTTAATATTCGTATTTTTGGAATAAAATATACATTAACATTTCCGAAAAAAAAAAAAACGCGAGGTGCGCAGTTTTTTATCAGATATCACAGGCTTTAGCCGACGCCGCGGCAACAAGGACCTTATGCAGTCAATATACGGTGTAATTTTAATTTTAATCGACTAAGCGTAAATTTTTCACAAGTTTTATTTTTTAAGATAAGAAAGGAATAATTAAAAATGAAAAAAAAAAAAGTTTCACACGTTTCACTTTTTTTTTTTTCATTTTTGTTTACGTAAATCAATTAAGTTATTGATTCTGAGTCACTTCTGAAAATTTGCCACTATCTTGCAATCTAACCCTGTAGAGACGTCAGACTGGCTCTCTCTGTCAACTGCCGCCGCTGCCGCAGTAGGAGCAGAGTGCCTTAGTCATTAGAAAGATAAGGCAAGGATGTAAATAATTGATAAGTTCGACGTCCATGTAACCTGTCTGTCACTGATGACAACCCATTGCCAACAGGTGTCCATCCTATCGCGCCTGTCGCAAGAGTCGGCGGACGAGTTCAACTTCGTTCGCGCGTACGAGTGTTTCCAGCATCGCTCGCACACGTGTCTCGTGTTCGAGATGCTGGAGCAGAACCTGTACGACTTCCTCAAGCAGAACAAGTTCTCTCCGCTGCCGCTCAAGTACATCCGACCTATACTGCAGCAGGTGCTCACGGCGCTGCTTAAGCTCAAGGTGAGATACCATAAAGGGTGAAATTTTATTAGTGTTAAATACTTCGGGGTTTGTTTATACTCGTGATAAGAGACAACTTTGCCCAAAAAACATATACGTTAACATAATTTTGTTGGTTTACGTTTGCCGTCTGCGTTTTTGTTATGATAATTTAGTAGGTACATCAAAAAAATTAAGTTAAGATAGGTAAGTAGATTCTTGGGCTAAGTTGTTTGCTATCATAAGTTTAAGTAATTAAGTATTCTACACTAATGAAATTTTATCCTATATATAGATGTGTATACGCTTTAGCGGGCAATGAACGGCTATAGCTGTGATAACAAACTTCTATTATGTCTCTTATACTGTCTGCGAATGTGTTAATGGGGTTAACGTATTGACAGACTAATGTAGGTATCGGAATGCGAGTATCGATCGACTGCGCACGCGCAGCCCAGCCAAATTCTCCAGCGCCCCGCGTCTCATTCCTTGATTTTTATAACACAAATGTATAGTTTTTTCTTTACCTTGAAAAAAGGGAGACGAGAGAAAAAAAAAGTGGTTTAATTAAAACTATTTTATTTCTGCAAATAGGCCTAAATTAAGCGTTTTTGCACGCTTCTTAAAATCACCCTGACATGCTATGAGATGATTACCAGTTCTGGTCAATTACGAAAACGATTTTTCTAAGTTGGCTCAGTTGGTGTAGGAGAAACCCCTGGCAAAATTTGTCGTATGGTACCTTGTAACACAAAGACGTGAATTCCTTACTTAAGACAACAACACATCAACTACCTTAATATGTAACGTGTTGTCTGGCGCATATTTAATATTACTATTTATTATTTGCTTACAGCAACTGGGTCTAATCCACGCGGATCTTAAACCAGAGAACATAATGCTGGTGGAGCCCGCGCGGCAGCCCTACCGGGTGAAGGTGATCGACTTCGGCAGCGCCAGTCACGTCAGCAAGGCGGTCTGCAACACCTACCTGCAGAGCAGATATTACAGGTGAGGAATACAGACAGGAGGTCGAGCTTATGGTCTAATAAGAATGAAATTCGATTTTGATCAAACATGGCTAAAAATAATTTTGATTGAACTAGTTGTTAAATAAAAAAGAAACCATTGAAATCGGTCAATCCGTTTAGTAGCTACGTTGCAATTACTACAGATCGGGGGTAAAACTATAGTCCGATCATTTAAGTCTTACTTCAGATTGTGTCAGTTAAAATTATTGTTGTTTGGACTGTAACCTTTTTTGACTACGGTTTTCATGTTTTCACTTTCAAAATCCATGTCAAACCTTCTTATTGCTCACGTACTAACCTTACGAAAGCTGACTGTGTAACATATTACACTACGCCCCGTTCGCAGTCAGTGGTACCTTTAAATAACTTTCTGTACATACTTTTTTGTGTGGTCTATCTTATTATACCTAAATGCCTTAGAGCGTCATCAGGTACATCAACAGCTCGTATTCATCCACTGTTAGGTCCATCCATACAAATCCACCTAATGTGTATGTAAAGGTCATAACTTGAGGAATATGAAGTCATATTATAATCCTTGAAAGTAAATATTAGGCTGACAAAATGTAATAGTAACATCAACACAAAATTTTCTCCTTTTCCTATGTTGGTCTCTTAATGCTTTTGTATTACCAGCTGGTCATGTACTTCCAAGGAATTACATGATTTTATATTAAACTGGTTTGTTGTTACACCCATATTGAGTGGATTACTTACTGTTAGTCTATAGAAGTGAATAAATGAATATACTGATGAAAGTACACCAATATAGATAGAGCGACGCCGAAGGCTGAGCCAATACTATTCTGACGACACGATAAAAGCTGAAGCCGACAACACAACTTATCCTGACAAAAGTATGTATAATTAGTGATACAAGGCGCAGGCTAAGGTCGAAAACCAATCCTGACCGTATCTGACATTTGACAGGGATAACGTTCTACAAAATTTGTAGAGCGTTGTCTCTTTCATTTACCACAAGCCAAACGAACTGGCTGATACATCGTTTCTGTATTCTAATACTCGATATGTTATTGCAGAGCGCCCGAGATAATCCTCGGGCTGGCGTTCTGCGAGGCGATCGACATGTGGTCGCTGGGCTGCGTCGTGGCGGAGCTGTTCCTGGGCTGGCCGCTGTACCCCGGCTCGTCCGAGTACGACCAGATCCGGTACATCTCGCAGACGCAGGGCCTGCCCACTGAGCACATGCTCAACAGGTTAGAGATACTCTTAACACGAATCAAGATTCATCGTCGTCATTATCTATCTTTTTTTTAGTTGTCACTAAAGATTTGAAACTTTACCATGATAACAGAAAGGAGATGTCCCAAAATGTTTAGAACCTGGGCCAGGTACAGTATACCAAACGATAGGTAATGATGCGAGGAACAGTTTTTATTTTTAAATTTCTCTAATTATGCTTAGTTTTTTTTGTAAGGAACAAAAACTTTAACAATTACATAGAAACAGAAAACAAATAAATACATCATGGCGGGGATAAGATATTGATGACATTTAGATGTCGTATGTCTTGTCAATCGGGTCAATTTATTTCAAGTTGAACACAATGAAAAAAATACAAATAATCAAAAGAAGAAGAAGTAACCAAGAAAGATGATTCAGAATGACATTGACAGTTGTTTTTTTAACGTTCTTGCCTGCCTTTTAAAAGTAAAAATACTGCCTTGTTTTTATTTTATAACTATTAAACTATTTATTAAATAAAAATAATTGTATTTTTCTTAGAATCAGTAAATTATTCCCTATTTTTTGAGATAGTGTACATAAACCTGGCCCAGTAAAGGACATTTTCTTTAAAACTATCAATAGGCTATTTTCCTTTTACAAAAATTTACTCAACTAATCATTAAGTTTGATAGTTTGCACCATGCATCTTATAGTCCATAATTTTTTGATAATATAACTGATATTCTAAATGGAATATCATTTTATCATCCCTTTAGCCTATTCTTTTAACCCTGTATTGTTGTTCCAGCGCGAGTAAGACGGCGAAGTTCTTCTACCGCGACGTGGACAGCACGTACCCGTTCTGGCGGCTGAAGACGCCCGAGGAGCACGAGCTCGAGACCGGCATCAAGAGCAAGGAGGCGAGGAAGTACATCTTCAACTGCCTCGACGACATCGGACAGGTATACCGACCTCCCGAAAATGTTGTTACACATGATGTTAAAAAAAATGTGTTAATCAGAAGTCCAGATATAGAGCCATCAAGCACATACCCTATAAAGCAGCTATACGAACCATCTTTCTCCGAAACGTGTAAGTGATTTTTTTACTTACGTTTAGTATGAAATGACAACTCCTGTCAACTCTCGCCCATACTAAAACAGTACAGCCACAGATAAAAAATTGGTAGAATTTTTGTCAAACAAAATAAATTACATTTCTACTCTGTAGGGTATGTGATTCATGTATAGAGCAAAGCACCCAGAAGTACCCAGTATTTTTGGTATTTTTTTAAAACTATGACTTGGTTTTATACATCATAGGTCACAGAACTCACAGAGGGGTTATATGGATTAGATACGTTCTCCTTTTTTTCTAAAATAGGTAAATAGTGTGCCCTACAGCCTGCTAAATAATTGTAGATCGATCTTAAACCTTTGCACCATAAAAGTTGAATCACAATTAAATAAATAAATATGTGGTTATTCGGATACCTTCGGTTTCTAGGGGTATGTATGCTCGCTCCACGATTGACATGGAATATTGGTAAGCATAGTAAATGTCATTATATTTTTATTTGTCCACAGGTCAATGTACCAACAGATCTGGAAGGCGGCCAGCTATTGGCTGAGAAAGCAGATAGAAGGGAATTTATTGATCTACTCAAAAGAATGCTAACTATGGACCAGGTATGTTTGTTTTTAATAAGATTTTGTACGATTCTTCAATCCTAAAAATTTACGCCCTAAATTTTGTATTGAGGTATACAGCTTGACAAGGCGTGGATATTTTTGGGACTAACACCTGTTGACTAATAGGAACAAATAAAATTTCCTACAGTTTCGGATTTGACTTTGGTTTTTAAAATGTGAAGTATACGATGAATGAAGAATGATAAAGGATATGAAGTCTTATAGTTTTAGGAATGTTGCTAAATAAAGTCCTATTTCAATTTCTTTTTAGAAGGTGAATTTATAGGTATACAACAACTTTTACTAAGTGACCAACTTCAAAATCACAAAACCCCAAATCGCCTCCAAATATAACCTATAACATCCGATCGACTATTAAATATGGAGAAGTTTTTTTAGGGTTTCGTACCTCAAAAGGAAAAAAACGGAACCCTTATGGGAACACTATGTTGTCTGTCTGTCAAGACCCTTGATCTCGGGAACGCGTGGAGTTATCGAGTTGAAATTAAAAACATTTACACGGGTCTACAATCCCTTGAAGCTGTGAAAAAATCAACTTCTAAGTTTACGGAAAAAAAAGATACGGCCGTTTACTGGACCGGAACGTATACGGAACCAAATTTGACTGTAAGGATGATGATAAATGATCCCCATAAAGAGGACTTTGTATTATAGTGTTTGAATGTTTCCTCATGTTGTATGTGTTCGCAGGAGAGACGAATAACGCCAGGCGAGGCGCTGAACCATGCGTTCGTGACGCTCGCGCACCTGGTCGACTACGCGCACTGCAACAACGTCAAGGCCTCAGTACAAATGATGGAGGTACGTGCATCATTGCCTTTCATTTCATACGTCCTGCGCGCTCCATGAGCGCGTTACTCAAATAAATTTAACAGGAATATGATAAAGAAAAGGCAAAGGTCGCAGGAAGACAGCTTCCAACCGGACAATGGAGGAGGCCTACGTTCAGCAGTGGACGTCTTATGGCAGAAATGATGATGACACAGGAGTCAATTTGAGCGAATTTGACCGTAATGAAATAATCTGTAAATAGTTGGATTAGATATGCGATAGACTTTGATCGTGCGGGGGATATTATTATCTGAAAAGATTGTTTGCCTTGGCAACCTAGATATCTTTCTGTAAATATCAACTTCTAAATATTAACTATGTAACTTCTTCGTATGGTGTGTATAAAGAGTCTTGTCTAGGATTCAGTCATTTTACATCTCTAGTGTTCAGTCATGTAAATAAATATGTAATTATTATTTGTTTAGAAAACTAATGAACGATCTGTTTAGCTCTTTAATTCTGACTAGGTTAATTTGTAGTGACAAAAATAATAATTAAGAGATATTTATATTCTCTTGCTTTCTTTTTTATCCTTCAATTATTTCGTCTCATATGGTCTAATAAATAAATCCAGAAATATGTTTTAGTCACCTGTTGATTGGAAATTGTAGAAATTGTATTTTCGACGAGTAATACTAATATGAGTTGAGTGTTCTGGAAGTCGTGATCGTTTTTACATACCAATTGACATTTCTACTATTTCATGTTCTGATTTATTTTTTGGTCAATAGGTCGGACGTTAACATCGTTCGATTGTTCCGTATAAAATACATGCGGTTCTAATAAATTTGGTTTTACGCGCCAGATCCTTACAAGGCGATACAACTATACCCTTTTCAAGATAAGAAAAAACTTATGACACATCACGTGACTTCCCTGTTGACACAAATAGTGATGTGCCCTAACGAAATCCAACCAATTCTTTTTGAAAATCGAGAAAGTTTATAAAGAAAGTTTAATTGATTTTTATTCAAATGAACTTATTTAAAATAAAAGATATACTGCAATGTTCTACTGCCAGAGTGTCGTATACAGCTTTTTGACAAGTCTCTTTTCTTTTTTTTTGGCATTTTACCAAATACAAGCAAAACAAAAACGAAAACTTAACAAAAACAGTAACAAAAGTCAACATAGGAACTATGCGAAAAATAACGATAACACAAACCGCTTACAAGGCAGACGCTCTCGTACTACTGACGTCAATTGATAGGTTTTCACATGAAGACCGAACCGATTCATCGATTTAGTTCCGATTATGTATTGTCAATCCCTATAAGTAAACGTTATGTTTTATGCATCAAGTATTTGAACGAAACCCTATTAATTTATTTGTTAAATCATTAAGATATATTATTGGTTTGCAATTTTTGCTTAGATTTGTAGAGGCAAAGATTATTGTGTTTTTGCAATAATATAAATTAAAAATTAAAAATATATATGATAAAATATTATCGTAAATAGTATGGGTGAAACGGAAAATGCCAAGTGTCATAAGTATCATCTTATCTTGAAAGGACTATAATAGTTAAATTCCCCACTAAGTCGAAGGCCTCTGCAGTAGTTCGATTATATAATTTGTATGCCTACTACTAAAGGTATAATACTGTTGATACTATTTTATGAGGTCTTTATGACATACTGTATAGATTTTTAAGCAAACCAATGTGATGAATGATTATTTTCTAATGATTTCTTCACCTGCTATAGTACTTTCAAGATAAGAAGGGATTTGTTACACATCTCGTGACTTTACTGGTGACACTTAAAGTGATGTGCCCTAACGAAATCCTATCGATTCATTTGAAAATCGAGAAAGTTTATAAAGAATCTAGAAGTTTAATCTCTTTTTATTTAAGTAACCTTTAAATAAGAGGTATAATCCGAAATGTCACAATTCGCTTCTTATCTTGAAAGGACTAATGGGATTCGTCACTTTACATTTACAAATCAGGCCAGTCTAAGTTACTGCGCTCGGCCATACCTCGGCTGGTAACAGCAGTCCTTAATGATGTGCGGGTATTGCAGGTGTGCCGGCGGTCCGGCAGCGGCGTGGGCGGCGTAGGCGGCGTGGGCGGCGTGGGTGGCGTGGGCGGCGTGGGCGCGGGCGAGTACGTGGGCGCGGTGGTGGCGCCGGCGCCGCCCTCCGCGCACCACCTCGCGCTCACCATCAACCAGCAGCGGCTGCGGGCCGCGCCCTACGACAACCTGGTGAGAAACTGGCTACCTGTTTTCTACCAACGTAGAGCACGTACCCTTATAGAGTAGAAATGTCATTTATTATGTTCGACAAAAATACCGCCTTTATTCAAATCAGCGACTACTGTTTTCATATGGGCAAGAGTTGACAATACTTGTCATTACTTATCATTAAAAAGTTCTTAGATAAATAATCCGTACAACTTCTCTGTGGGTACGTTATTCGAAACAACTTTGTTGCACAATAACTGTAAAACGCACCCCATTTGTATGGATTATTTTTTGTTTCTTGCAAATTATTGAACTTTGGCAATGAGTTTACGGATATGAAGTTAATCTTCTTTATTTTTCGTTGACCCGATTTCACGTCCCCTAAAACGTGTTTTCATTGTGGCGGTTTTAGGTAATTAAATTGAAAATAGTGCATTATCAAAAATCTCAAATTGCTTTTAAAAATGATGATTTGTTAAACTTTTTTTTTGTGATGTATTAATAAAGTTTGTTTTTTTTCATTAGATATTGTGTGATCCGCAGTACCAGCTGTACCAGGGCGGGCGAGTGGCCGTGGGCGGGCGGCAGTACGCGACGCGCGCCGCCGAGCCCTTCCCGCACCAGTTCGTGTCCTCCATACTGTGCCAGCCCGCGTACCAGGTGCGTACTGGTATATTGTGTGTGTGCCGTACCAGCAGTAACAAAGCGTACGAATCCTGATCCTCGGATTTATCTTTTTTCCACCGCTGCCCGTTGTATATTGCCACTTCACCTAGTGAATGGGTTTCTAAACATGTATTTTCTTATTGGTTAAGGATTTTATTTAAGGCGAATGTTACCAGTTTGTTGCTTGTCTTAAGTGCACTTGACGAGGCATTCTCAATTATTTTTTAATTTAAATTGTAACTCTTTGTGTTTTCAAACTGTTGTGGCGGAATCGCTCGAAGACCTAGACTATGACTCGAAAGCCTTAATCGAGTTTTCTAACAGATAGCCCAAAACGAAGTCATGTCGAATGCTGCTGCCTCCTACCTAGTATGAGTTGGGAGTTCTACTCTCGAAATTGTTGACAAATATGTCTACCTGGGACAATAGGTTCAATTTTGAGGTTAAGGTCAATCATCGAATCCAACTCGGCTGGGCAGCGTCCGGGAAACTACACAACGTCTTCTCGTCCAAAATACGTCAGTGCCTATGTGAAAGTCTAAAACCAGTATGTGTTACCAGTAATGACATATGGAAAACGTGGCTTCACTATGGGCCTCATAAGAAAGCTCAAGGTTGCACAGCAGCGTGCTATGAAAAGGACTATGCTCGGTGTTTTTTTGCGAGATCGAATCAGAAACGAGGAGGTCCGTAAACGAACAAAAGTCGCTGACATAGTCCGACAGATTATCGAGCTGAAGTGGCAGTGGGCGGGGCAACTAGCACGTAGAACTAACAGTCGATGAGGCAGAAACGTCTAGAATGGAGGCCACGTACCGGCAAGTGCAGTAGCAAGTGCAAGTGAGATGTCCGCCCACAAGGTGGTCAGATGACCTGGTAAAGGTTGCAGGAAGTCGCTGGATGCAGGCCGCTTCCAACTGGCCAATCTGGAAGTTATTAGGGAAAGCCTTATGTTTTGCAGTGAAGTCCTATGGCTGAATTAATTGGCTAACTCCACACATTGGATTTAGTCTGTCAGTTAGATTATCAAAAAATAATGGTCTCTTATTTTTTCTTTTGTCAATAGACCAATAAATGACAAAAACAAAGCGCGTCGAAGTTTGAAAGTGGGGCTCGTGACGTCACTTCTAAGTAAAAATTGTACCTAGTCGTGACGTCATGCGGCATTTCAAATCACTGTATCTCTGTAATATTTTGATTATTTGAAAAAAGAAAATATATGTGTCCAATACTTTTCGATAATGTACCTGAAAGACGAAGAAAAAAACATTTAGGCGACATCCCTATTCCTGTAATGCGTTCTGGTATATGTCGTAACTGGAGCCGTATCCCCAGGTGCAGCAGCTAGCGGCCGCAGCGGCGGCAGCGGCGGCGGCGCACCACCAGCACGGCGTGGGCGGCGTGGGCGGCGTGGGGGGCGTGGGCGGCGTGGGCGAGCACGGCGTGGCGGAGTGGCGCGCGCCGCTCATCGTGGAGCCGGCGCCGCTGCCCGAGCCGGACGTGTGGGACGCGTTCCACCCGCACCACCACGCGCCGCACCAGCCGCACCAGCCGCACCAGACCCACCAGACCCACCAGCCGCACCAGCCGCACCCCGCGCACCACCAGCAGCAGCACCACGCGCAGCATCTGCACACGCACAAGAGGTACGTAGACTTGCTACCACCACCACGCGTGGGTGGGTGACCACACACAAAGCCGCCGTCCGCGTTTCGGAATAGGACTGGGGCGGTGTTAGATGTGATGTTTCTGTTCGTGTACAATGGGGAACCACACTACACATTTTTTCCCGATAGGTGTCGCATTGTGTTTGGTCTTGCCTGTGCGATTATTTGATCAATATAATTCTGCCACTGATGGCGCCATCTGAGATTAGCTTCGCCTGTGATTCCCCATTGTGCCGAAACATTACTCGATCTTTTTTGATCACGTCAAAAAATGTGTAGACAATTTACATCGGACAATCGACTTATTAATTCCTTTTTTAAAATTGTTATGATTGACCCACAAAAATCGATTAGGTCTATCGATAAATAGAAGCAGCTGACGCATTTTATTGATCCACAAAATATACCATATCGAACAACAATAACGATAGTGAAAACTTAGATAGAGAGACGTAGACATAGATATTATTATTTAGTCGAGTTATTGGTATGTATTCAATACGATTTTGTAGACTGTCGTCTCTGTCATTAATAATATTATACTGCAAACACTACAAAGTGCGGTTTCAATGTTTAAAAATTATAACACGATTTTAGGATATCGAAAATTGGTAATAACAGTGTGTACAAAAACCAAAGAATCGCTTCCAATTTTCTTGTTAAATTGTATTGTATTCTTTCATTTCATATACAACGAAATATGTCGTAGAATATAACGTGAAAGGTTTAACAATGCGAGGGTTGTCAACAGATCGACAAAGCAGCAGGCGAGTGCAGTGCCGCACTATCAGCCACTCCACCAAACACATCAATACAGGTGCTTACTAGATATAATTACCATTTCGTCTGCTATTGTAACTTAATCGAGCCAATTTGCTTCACTAGTCCATTCATGTTTTAATTTTTTTGATTAAAAAATTATGCACCTTTTTATAATTCTATAGAAAAGCCTTTCCCATCCTTTTTCAAACCGCGGAATCATAACGCCAAATAATAAAAATAATCCGCGGAACCCTAAAAAATTATAAATCGCTTTTTCATTTTACTTTCTATCTGTTTGCCCCACGGGTACCCTGTCTTAGAATATGATCTTATTCAAGTTGCTAATGATTTAAATAAGCACCGTATATATTTTCCTAGGATAAAAATAACAAACTAGCTTTTTTACTGTTTAATTAAAACAAAATAATCATTTTTTTGTTTATTAAATTTTAAAAGTAAATACAAGTAAACTGTATTTTCTAACATTGAACATTGACAACAACAAGCTTGTATTTAAATTAAAACGGATCTGTTAAAACAAAGCACTTCTACGAAGGTTGCACGACCTCACAGCTATGATAATTATTATTTGCACAAACCAACCATCAAGGGAGGGATCCCTTTCCAAAGTGTAGTGTGTGGACGGCCTCAAAATGTTTTGGGATTGTATTTAACGAAAGTAACTAGGCCCGATTCTGATTACAATAATATCGCATCGCAATCGTTAGTTTTAAAATCTGATCGGGTTAAATAATATTTTATGATGATAAAATCTAATCGGGTTTATTGATTCTGTCTGATACATAGCAAAATTACTCATCATCGAAAAAATATAAATCTGATGGCTAAGGTTTCAGTTCATATAAATGTTTTTGAACACAAACTATTTGGTAAATGCCGCTTCTTTAATGTTACAAAAAAAAGTGGTTCATCTTAGTTGCGAATCCGCTTATTTATAAAACTGAAAAATTCCCCATGGAATTGTGTCTACTTTCGCATCTCAGGTTAGTGAATTAAATCCAAAACTATCCACTAACACTAAACATAATTCTATGGCTGTCAGTTTGTATAACGTTGACAGAGACAGAATGATGTCTTAGAGCTCTTTTAACAAAGACGTATTAAGCAGAACGTTCAGTCTTGGTTTGCAGCACCGCACGTTAACTGTTGGTAGTTGTCATATTTTTTCCCATGCAGTTGTCTTAAAATTTTTCAACAAATTGCAACAGCACGACGTTTAACTTAAAACGTTTTATTTGAAAGAGCCCTAAATCCCACTATAATCGGTAGAGAAGTAAGCTTATACCTCGGTGGAAGTCATGAAACTTTCAATATTTACCCCAGTATGGCCAGCAGCGGAGGCAAGAAGGAGCCAACGCAGCTGTCGCCAGTGAAGAAACGAGTCAAAGAAGGCACGCCGCCGTCCCGCCACAGACACCACCATCACGACCACACGTGAGTACCATCACTACTATTGAAAATACCACTTTTTCTTTCAACAGGTTCAACTAACTTTAGCAAACTTTTTATTGTTTCAAAAGTGGAAAGTTTGGGCTACACTCTAACTTGACGAGTATTCGGTATTGGACAAGATGTGTATGGCTATCAGGGGTTATCTTTAATAATTTGATTAATATCAACTAATAATTAAACGGCCTTTACTTAAATTATAATGTGTTTGAATCAAGTTTGAAAACTTAGCAGAACGTGTAACGTAGTGATTATTTGATCTGTGGAAGAACCACTGAATCAGCGAAGTAAAATCAGTACAGCTTAAACCGAACACACAGCGATACCTATCGGGACAGACATGCAGTTTGGTTCCCCATTATAATGGATAACAAACAGAATAATTACAGAAAACAAACGGTTTTCTGTAATATTATTTCGTTTTGCTCCCAGGAACGCGCGAGCGGTGAACACGAGCGCGGGCACGTGGGACAGTGCGGGCGCGGGCGCGGGCGCGGGGGGAGCGGGCGCGGGGGGAGCGGGCGCGTGCGGCGCCTCGCACACCATCACCATCCGCGACACGCCCTCGCCCGCCGTCTCCGTCATCACCATCTCCGACTCGGACGACGAGGGCCCGCCGCCCACTGCAGGTAAACAGAAATAATCTGGATTAAACTTTATCTAGCCACTCCTTAACTCATCAAGCATACACAAACGAGTCAATTTTCATTGTCATGCGTTCTCATAAGACCGGTAAAAAAGGACTTTTGTCGCCAAGTAAGTATGGTCCGCAGAACACTAGGACAGCTCGACCGAACTAACACACTATTCAATTTTACTTTTTTTGTCTCTGGGAGTCCGCGAACCAGTGGTCATAAATTTATTCAACTTTTTTTAAGGTCCCGTAAGGTTTTTAAGGTTTTAAGGTTTTTTTTAAGGTTATGAATAACTATAAGGTGACTGATATATTTGTTGACTTAGTAGTTCGCGCATTCAGGACAGTTCTCACGTATCGATGGCAGTTCTCTCAAATTTTCGATACCAGTATTTATTTTGTGGTGGAAATTATACTTCGCTTTGGTTTTTTCCACGGAGCTAGCTACTTCTTTACGGACATCTGGTTGCGCGATTCCAGCAGGAAATAATTCCGTATCCGTAATTATTCGGGACAGTTGAATTAAATATAATTTTTCCTTTTTGCATCGTTTTTGTGGATATATTCTTTATCCCATTCATAGTTGGGGGACGTTTGATCATGGTCCAAGGTATCTAGTCAAGTCTAGTTAGTATACATTTAGTGCGATTGCCATCAGACCTTTGTAACCCTTAGATGATAACTAGACCATTTTGGTATATGGCTAACATACATTGTTTTCTGAATGTGCTGGTTTCCTCACGAATCTCATGATGTTATCTCTCATCACAGCAATTCGTACATAGATACTGAAATATCTCGGGGAACGTGCTTGAAAGCAAACTTACGATTAATGGATCTGGGAAGACACTCCGACCACTTAGCCACCACCGGAAACTGCTTTATTTGCTATTTCATCATTATGTTGACGATATGATTTGTATTCCAGCAGGCGGCAACAACGAGTGTGCACCAGCGACGACAAGCCACGCGGCGGCCGCACCCACCCCGCACGCGCCCAGCTCCGTGATATGCAGCGCGCGCGACGACAAGCACGTCAAGCACGAGCCGCACCACCAGCCCTGCCACCACCACCACCACCCGCACCAGGTCAGTGTCCCGGTGTACTGGTACCGGCCGCCCCACCCCACACGCGCCCAGCTATGTAGCAACTATATAGGAGTCTTTTAGTTAAACTCGGGAAAACCTTAACAAATGAGCTATTTTTTTTCCAAAGAAAATAACCAGAAACAGAACTTCTTCTTTTTAAACCGTTCTGCACACTTCGAACAACCGAACTCCACAGACAAACTACAATATTTTAAAATTTATTCTTCCTCTTTCACTCTCGTTCACACACGTTCTTTTGTAACCGGTCATAGAAGGAGGATTGATATCGAAACCCTGTCTAGAGTTACATCAACTCTCCACATCTTCATCATGTTTCTACAACAGATAACTTTGTCCACAGCAGCAGCAGCAGCAGCAGCAGCAGCAGCCCCAGCAGCCGCAGCCCCAGCAGGCGCAGCCCCAGCAAGCCCCGGCGCCGAGCGCGGCGCGGCAGGGCGCGGCGCCGTGTGCGCAGGCGCAGGCGCAGGCGCAGGCCACGCCGCAGAGCCAGAAGAAGCGCATCCTTGCGCTCGCGCAGCAGGACGCCGCCAAGCGCGAGCCGCACGACCACCAGCCGCACTACGCGCACCAGCACCACACGGTACGTGCCGCATAGCGCATGCTGTACAGGGTCACATTGCAAGGTCACGCAGGCGCAGGCGCAGGCCACGCCGCAGAGCCAGAAGAAGCGCATCCTTGCGCTCGCGCAGCAGGACGCCGCCAAGCGCGAGCCGCACGACCACCAGCCGCACTACGCGCACCAGCACCACACGGTACGTGCCGCATAGCGCATGCTGTACAGGGTCACATTGCAAGGTCACGCAGGCGCAGGCGCAGGCCACGCCGCAGAGCCAGAAGAAGCGCATCCTTGCGCTCGCGCAGCAGGACGCCGCCAAGCGCGAGCCGCACGACCACCAGCCGCACTACGCGCACCAGCACCACACGGTACGTGCCGCATAGCGCATGCTGTACAGGGTCACATTGCAAGGTCACGCAGGCGCAGGCGCAGGCCACGCCGCAGAGCCAGAAGAAGCGCATCCTTGCGCTCGCGCAGCAGGACGCCGCCAAGCGCGAGCCGCACGACCACCAGCCGCACTACGCGCACCAGCACCACACGGTACGTGCCGCACAGCGCATGCTGTACAGGGTCACATTGCAAGGTCACGCAGGCGCAGGCGCAGGCCACGCCGCAGAGCCAGAAGAAGCGCATCCTTGCGCTCGCGCAGCAGGACGCCGCCAAGCGCGAGCCGCACGACCACCAGCCGCACTACGCGCACCAGCACCACACGGTACGTGCCGCACAGCGCATGCTGTACAGGGTCACATTGCAAGGTAGCGACTATTTTTCAGGCCCACACGGAATCAGTAACTAAATCGATCTACGTAAAAATCAAACTCACTTTTTTAAAAATATATATATGTAAAACAAAGTCGGGTTAGTTACACCATTTATAAGTCAAGAACGGCGGGGGCGATTTTTATGATTAATGATTTTTTGCATTTGTCTCCGTCCCGAATAGCCAAATAACAAACAATTATTAAAACATCATAAAATTCACGAAAAAAAAACGAGGCGCGTACCGCCTCGTTTTTTTGCCGGGACAGCTAGTTTATTATAAAAGAATAGCATACCTAGTTACAAAAAAAACTAAGACGCACTTTTATATTATTCTTTAGATCTTATTTTTAAAATTTGGCAATACCTGGCAATGTTACCCTGTATACAGAGCAGCAGCAGCAGCCACAGCAAGCGCAACCCCAAGCGCAGAGCGCGCCCCGGCAGAGACTTTTTAAACTTTTCGCCCATAAGAGATAATACTCCTTACCTCTACCATCCATAAACAAGCAAAACAAGGCTGCTGGTTGTGGATGGAAGACAGTTGCTGAGGATTAGGCACAGCGGGGCGTGTATTGGGAGAGGCCAATTGAATCCAGCACTGAACTGACTAGGGCTGAAAAATAAATATAAATAAACAAAAGATTATCATTTTAAAAAATGTTACAATATGTTGGGGAAACCCTCTCTTTATGTTTCATCATCATCATCATTTCAGCCATAGGACGTCCACTGCTGAACATAGGCCTCCCCCATTGACTTCCAGATTGGCCGGTTGGAAGCGGCCTGCATCCAGCGTCTTCCTGCGACCCTTCTTTATGTTTAATCAACCTTTATTGATAAGATACCGCTCCTTCATTGCATAATTTATTCTTTATAAATTTTTTAAACGTAATTATTATGTTGTTGATGTACAACAGACTATTCTAAATCTGAATTTATTCTGTATCTGGATCAAAATATTGCTATTTTAATTAATAAATACCAACTTCAAACAAACTGAGAGACAGCATTACCTTGTAAAATAAAGTTTTATACCAGATTTGAATTAATTAATAGAATAAATAAATAAAATTATCCCTTGCAGAGCGGCACGACAGTACGCCCAACGAACGAATACCAGTGCAACCAGTACGTGCCCGCGCAACACAAAAGGGATAGCGTAAGTAGAACAATTATTTTGTCTAAAAAAAGTAAAGAATATAATATATTCTTATATTATAAACTTTGTCATGGTTTCATTTCATATGACAAAAATAAACTTTATTAATTTATTTGTTGTTTTTTCGGTCGTATAACGATCACATCTGTTTATTACTGTATTCATTATTGATTATAGAAATTGAATTACATTTTTCAAGCGATTTGATCAGCAAAGATAGCAAAACATCGAGTTATTATTAGGTTATTTGTTTATAAGTATTCTTTGTATGTAAGTAACCACAAAAAATATAATTCTCAACAACTTTATGGGTTGTGACCCGATCTCGCCACTATTTAGTGGTAGAGTGGTTACAGCGAAATCAAATCTAATATCCTCAGTACTCTTTTGCCGCAGAGTTTTAATCTAACGTAGGGTAGCTGTGGTTAAAAAACAAGGCGACTGCCGCTTCTGTGGCATACTAACTCCTAGCCCGGTCGATCCCTTAGGCTTCCATTCGAAGTCGTCGATTAGGTATACGCCGATCGGTACTTTGCTACCTCGATTTCGTTGTAAGTGGTCGGATTTAGGTACTGGCATACTGAGAATCTACATTACTCGCAGAGCTGACAATCATTAGGAAATAAGAGGTTCTCGAGTGGCGACCACGAACTTTAATACGCAGTGGACGCAGTGTGGGCAAGCCGAGTGAGAGACCCGTTGAACTGACGACTTAGTTATGGTTGCAGTAAACCGCTGAATAGCGTTCAATAGGAGAGGCCTATATCCAGCAGTGTACTTTATAAAGCTTGTTGGTGATTCTGAAAATAGGGAATATTTATATGTTTTTATTTGGTCTAAAATAAATAGTACTTATTTATAATTCATAAAACTGAAATACTTATTTGAAAAATATTGATAAAAAAAAAATACCTGACCTACAACCCATTAAAGTCGCTTGCTAGACAAGGAGTTCCGACATGTACCGTGACGTCAAAGTAAATGTCCGCCATACGTTTTTCATTGTCCTTCTTCGTTGTGTGTTTCTTTGCGCGACCGAATCAGGAATAAGGAGATTGATAAACGACCAACAGCTATTTTTTAAATAAATATAGTCATCATGTCAGCCTATTGCAATCCATTGCTGGACAATAGTGGACATAAGTAAAGAGCGTTAACGAGCACGATCTCCCGCCTTTTTTGTCCATAAACTACCAGCCATCTTCCTAAGGTCGTCGAGTCCATCGAGTATTAATACAGTAAAAACAATATAATATTTTCATGCAAATTCCCTATCTCCAATATGGCGTGGTTAGTAGTTAGTTATCAAGGTGGTCTCCTCCCCCCAGAGCGGCGGTTGCCGTGATTACATGCCGGCGGTGAGCGTTGCGGGCGCGGGCGCGGCGGCGGGCGCGGTGGCGGTGGCGGCCGGCGGCCCGCCCGCCGCGCACAAGCACCCGCCGCACGCCTGGCACCACCACCCGCACCCGCATTACAAGTGAGCCGCATACTTGACATCACACAACACACGACACATGACGCATCACACCGTCACTGCCACACATACTTATAATGGAAATAGTTATCAAAATAGCGCCGATTTTTCAATAGCTAGATAACTTTTATATATTCAATATATATAAAAGTTAGGCTATTGAAAAATCTGAAGAATAAGTTTGACATACATTTTGTATAGAAAATGTTATAAAAGTAAAATAAAAGTTAATTGTCGATTGAAAAATCTGCCCTAAATCAACAGATTTAGGGCAGATTTTTCAAGCTGTTGCTCATAAATTATTTTAACTTTTAATTAAACATCACATTTTTCTTTATGAAAATATAATATGGATATTCCTTCTGTATGAAAATTAAGAGTTGATTTAGTCAATCCTATGTTCTCGGTATCGACTAATTAAGTCTAATAATTTGGTATATAACATCGATTTTATTTTACAATAATCGAATTAAATACTAATATGTTTATTAATTTGTTTTGTAAGCGGCCAGAATTACCACGCGCGGCTACTATTTTTTTTGATAATCTAACTGACGGACTAAATATAATTTCATTTTCTATACCCAGTCGTCAGTTCTAGAAATTATACAGTGAAGACTTCATGACAACCTAATATCATCACACGAAAACAGAACGTCTATCTGTTAAGTAAAACGGGATAGCGTTACGAATGTTATATTAATTCCAGAACCGGCAGCGGCGGTGTCCTCTCCCCGGCCGGCGGCGTGTCCCCGGGCTACCTGCCGCCGCCTCTATACGTGCCCACGTATCACTATCATACGTGAGTATAGTTTCAGTTCAATATTCGACACTATTGCCTTTTGTTGTACCAATATGTGATTAGATAGATGGTCTCCAGAAACTTTTGGAATATCTTACTTTATGATTGTTACAAATTAGAAAGGTCAGCGTTAGCATTCATGATACCGTGTGTGGTAGAAGCATTGTAAAGTGATCCTCGTTCACACTAAAATATAATTATTAAGAGAGTGTGAAATATAATTGCCCCTGGCAAGATTCGTCCGCAAGTGCATGGCTTTGGTCTTATTAGATCAGACGGTAATCAAATGAGTAAGTCGTTTTAGAATGAGTTGACAATAGTTTTAGTAGGATCAATGCCCTATAAGTGAACATGGATGTACTCGTCGTTGATCGTGTCGGTGTGCATGGAGCACATACCCTATAGAAGAACTGTAATTTATTTTGGTCTAAAAAATGCCGCTATTTTTCAATCTATGACTGTACTGTTTTTCTTCGAACGAGAGTCGACAGGACTTCAGTCAGTTAAGCTTAACACGCATAGAAGGCGTGGCTGGACAGCTCGACGCGTACGCCGGCTGTCTGTGGGTACCCATTTAAACGTATGTTATTAGTCCCTCACGTACTCCCGACCAGTACCTCGATTCAAAATCCTTCGGTAATGTAACCGAATTAAAAGATTTGCTATATTTCTCGAATGGAATGTCGGATTTAGGGCTATTCAGAACAGCATCCGATTGGAGTTCGAGTATGATATCGGTATCGGTTTGATTACAAGTTGTATTTACGAAGCCTATTGTTACAAAATATTTAAATTTAATTCTAATTATTTTTAGTTAAAGTATTTAACTTTAACCAAAAAGTATGTAACATTTTCAGAAAAAACATGCTTTGTAAATGTCTACTGAGTGACAGGCAATTGCCACTGAATTTTCACTGAATATTTAACGAGCCAATGTAAATTTTAAATTCACAAAAACACTTAGTTTTCCTTGACCTTAATATGGATTTGATGCATCTCGCAGAAACCTCTCGCAGAATTTAGCTCTTTAAATATATCCTTTTACAATATTATGAAGATATCGGGTGTTTGGTACCACTCGTTAATTTACTGACAGAAATCGATTGGACGTTAGGAAAGTCTTGTCCGATATATTTGTTGTGAATAGCGCTGATATTATTTGTGAGTCGAGAAGTACTTGTAATCGCACGTGTGTGACGTTATTTCGATTCGGTATGAAATATGTCAAGTTGATCGACGATACGGTTATTGCGATTGTAATTATTAGAAATCGACTAATTTCTTACCGAATCGGTTCGTCGGCGTCCCGCTCACGCTCTCTGTGTGTGTTACGCTTTAACACTAAATGTAAGTGAAAATCACCAACGTGTTTCGGCGAAAGATGCATTGCTGCTCGATGGTAATGTTTCGTTGTTGATTTCTCAGGGGCGGCGTAAGCGGCGTGGGCGGCGTGGCGGGCCCGCCGCCGGCGCACCACGGCAGCGGCGCGCGGCTGCCCGGCTACCTGCAGCCCTACTCGCCCACGTACCTCGTGCCGCCGCACCCGCACCCGCATCCGCACCCGCACCCGCACCCGCACGCGCAGCACCCGCAGCAGCACCTCTGGTACACCGACTGAGCTGTCGGCCGCCGGGTACCGGGACCCCGCACCGCCCACTCTGAAAGATGATCGGCGTCACTTCCTGACTACTGCATACGTATCGCCGGTCAACGTGGCGTGCTATCGGAGATTATAGACGAGTTGTCATATCGTGAAGTACGGCTTTCCGTCATTGAGCGACACACCTAACGAACTTTCGGTCGCGTAACGCGTCCATCGATGCGGCGCTTACCATGCAAAATACATTCAATGCGTTCTCGCGGAAACAGTTGCTAGACTCAAAGTGCGGCAGCGAGCCGACGCAACGAATTTCGGCTAAAAGAAAAACTCTGCGAGCGTATATAGCCAAACTTTCGACAGACGTGTCGCTACACTAAAAGATATGCTAACAAACTCGTTTCCGTTCCGATTTCCGTAACTTAAAATTACCACGCGGGGTTTCTTTCAATTCGACGAATGTCGAGGTTTGGTGTGTAGGATGCGCGACCGACCTGTTTATTACTATTAACCTCGTGGTCCCGCGGGTGTGCGGCGCACTCGGCGCGCTTGCGCCGGCTCGGCGCGACGGCGCGACGGCGCGACGGCGCGACCGGCGCAAGGACGCCGGAGTGCCGGAACCGAATATATTCGATCGATTCTCTCACACTGCAATTTTTAATTAAATCTATGACTAGTGTGTTACGCGCGCGTTCATGTAATATATTAAAGTTCCTCATTCGTTCTGGGCGGCGTCTGCCTCGGCCCCGCCGCCCTTTGTATTTATAGTTAATCGACCCTTTCTGTACAAATGATTATCGTATAGGAGAGTATGTTTAAATTATTTTCTAATCGTACCCGACCTACCGAGCGTAGGTCGCCCGTGTGGATCGCTGTTATACAAGGAGGTATAATATAGGATGTTTATTGGTGTATCGTAGGGTCGGTACCTCTGCTACCGACCGCATCTAAGTTAACTATCGTTTCTCGTCTATGTAGGCCCTAGTGGGAGCGATTCGTTTGTTTCATAAATGTATAATATGGATTGTAAATTTCGCGTTAATTTTATTATAATTATTTGCTGATAAAGCGAAGCGTGTAGGTTGCATTTACTAATATTTTATCGTAGACATTAGTGTTTGTACCAAATTACTATATGGGAATGTATTAGTAACGAATACTGTATCGATGTGCTTCGCAGTCGAGTGGACTGATGTAGGTTCGACCCGCGCAGCGAGTTTATTTTATAGAGGTTTTAGTTATTATATGACGGTGATTTTGTCAATTACAATTTTATTTTAACTTGAGCGTAGTACGTGTTGCTCTAGGTATCGAGATTTGTAATTATGTTTGTTGCGTTCGTATCTGGCGACGTTTGATAAGCAAACAAACAAACGTTATGCTGTGTTTAATACTATATTCATATTAATTAACGGGAGTTTTATATTATGTAGATAATACGTGTGTAGGGCGCGGTGATGGATTACTTGTATAGGCGTAGAGTCAAGTATACTAAACGAAGAAATAATAAAAAAAATATCTAAGAATTTTATAAACATTTAGTACACTTATAGTTAACGACTGTAATGCATGTATATTCACATTAGATAGTGCGAAATTGTTATTTAAAAAAATGCTAAATGTTCTTTATACAAATTAAATGCAATTACTTTACGACTGCAATTTATTTAGTTTTATTTGCTAAGTGTTTAGAGACACTCGAGCTTCGTCGCAGAGTCGCTCGTCTACCGGAGGGCGCCACTCACGCCGACATGTACACGCCTGTAGACCACATTTTGTTAACTTACACGATTATACGTGAGTTTGCTGTGAACATTTATATTCGATCCGACTCTATAACTTTCTCGCTAACCGTGGCAAACTGAAACGCTGCTTTTAATAATACTACTCCTAGGACCGTATTCATCACGAATATTTAAAAGTAAAAACTGTAAAAAGACGAATATTTTATATAGTTCATATAACAGCTAACACTACGATTTCGTTTGCCACGGATAGCGGAGATCGCAGAGCGGAGTCTGTAGAGATGCCAGTGCGCGCGACGCTCACCCTGTATATAAGTATGGAATAAGTCGTATCGTACAAGCCTATAGTCATTTTAATACATGTTAGCGTACCACTCTGTGTCCCGCTGTGTCGCAGCGCGCACTGGCATACGCATATTTAATCATTATTACTTTGCTTGTATCAGTAGAATTTGTAATTAGTGCGTTAAGTGTTTTAATTTATAATAAACCACTATTTAATCACGGTGCACCCGATGATAATACCTTGGTACATTCTTTTACTCTCCAATTTATAACATATTTTTTATGACAAGACTATGTTACGTTAATTTAAATTATTGAGGTTCACTAGCTTTGCTGCCTGACAATAATGTTATGTTTAGTTGTGTATCTCCTACGGTTGTAGTTTTAGTGTAATGCATTATGATTATTGTCATTTTTTATTGTGACGCAACGTGTCGACCGAACATGGCGTGCGATCATGCCGACGAATTAAACGTATATTCTTTTATAACTAATTTTACTTTAAAATAATATGAACTATGCTTAATTTATAGAGCTCTACTAAAGAGACTGCCAGGGTAATATTCTAAGTTACTTGCTTATTTACAGTGGCTTTAGTTGTTTATAAGGGAGTAAGAACTCTATTTTCTTTTCGTCCTTTTCTTTCGAGTGGTAAGGATCTCGTCGGCCTGATGCATGTTATGTTCGCCGTGCATGGACCTACCCTGAGTTTAATACATTTTTCATATGCATTATAGTAATATTTCAAACAAATTGTACGAATTTTTTAATTTACTTCGCTCGTGCAACAAATAGCGCGATGTAAATTCGAAACATTGATAAAAAATATGAAAACGATCGGGTTTAATTTAATTATAAGTAATAATGTGATCTCTATTTGAATTTATAAATAACAATGGTAACGTTACAATATAATTTTAATTAATTTTATTATTATTTTATTTGTTACTTATCATATCAGCAATTTATCGATAAATTTATATTCAATAGTGTTAAACGAACGTAACGAATGAGATAACTAAAGATTTTACTGTTTATGTTAAGTGATCAGTTAATTTTTTGTTTACCTACTTAGATCCACATATTATTTTGTCAAATGATCTCCTTTCAGTATTTGCGGCGCGAATATGCAGTAATGTAAGCACATCGCGCAGTGTCGTCCAATGGGTGCGCTCTCATATAAGGAGATCGAGAACACTCCCATTGCTATCGTTTTCTATCTCAAAGCTAGTCTGAGGCTAGGGGCTGAATATAAATGAATGAATTATTTAACAGTCTCGATTGAAATAGCAGCGTGGCCTCTAGCCGTCGGAAACTCTCGCTAGGTCCATGCCAACGCGTACGTATAGCGGGCTCAGCCGGCGTAGTCAATGATCTCTGTCCCGCGAGTGTCGCTATGTACCCAACCCAAGCCTTTTAGTGATTTATTATTTGTAAGGTTTTTTCGGACTTTTGGGGTTTATTTTTAAGTGTATTAACCGATGGAATGTTAACAATTATTTTCTATTATATATTTTTTTTCATTCATTTATAGTTGATAAACATTTTTTTCTGCTTACAATATCGTGTAGTTGGAGTTAAATTTGCCTTATTATTAATTAGTGTTGTGTATATTGGGGCATATTCGATCGTATAAAATACATCAACCAGTATAACAAACTGTCCGTCGGCGCGATTCTGTGATTTACTCATTGTAATTATTACAAAATATTAGTACGTTCGAAACTGACTATTGTAAATTTTGGGTTGTTGCAATACATTTTTGTTCATGTGTATAAAATTTGCATTTTGCGAAGCAGCTGGATGAAATAGTGCCCCTCGTATGTGTATATTTAGCGATACCAGTTAAAATGGTTTCACCTCACGCCCCGAGGTAGCCGGTGACAATAATATACGTTAATATATCCCATTAATGTACAAATACTCCATATAAGTTGTGTATTAATTACTATCATTTTGTACTGTTTAAGTGCGTACGCATATTAGTTCTATTTCACTGTGATTGTACTATTATATATTTTATTCATTAATGATTGTGGCGGTGAAACTATTACAGTAGGCTTATGTTTGATTTTAATGATTTCATGTAACAATAACTAGTACCAGCAGGTACGAGCCGAGACCTAACTCTAATGGGTATTTTATGTTTTAATTTAGAATATAGAGGCTTGTGTAACACAAGTTGAAATGATTAACATGTTTTAAATTCGATTTGTGGGGTAATCAGGGGATATAGCACTGATGTTGCTTAAGTTTTTCTTTAATAATAATCCAATAGTTATTATTAGAGAGCAAATTGTAAATAAACATCCAAATATCCCTTTTTATTTTACTTTTATTTTCATCCCGTTCCTTTTCAGTTGATTTTATTTTATTGTGTAGGCCTTTCTACGTGTACGCATCGCATAGTATACTCTACAGCGCCGCGTGACGTCACACCTCGGGCCTGCGCCCGCGCACTCGGGGCGTGGCTTGCCGTTAGTAAATAAAAAACGCTACATAGGTAATGATGCGATAATAACAAGATAATTCACCTCTCAGATACTGACTGATTGTAATTATAGTCTACTGGATCTGGAATCGTCTTTTTATGGAGCAAGCTGTTCGAGTAATGATACCAGTCTTCCATTTGTTTCTCTAAATATTTATCTTTTTATAGGTCTTGAGATTATAAAGCTTTACCTACTAGTATACAGAGCTGGTGTGTGACGTCACGTCGCAGCTTACTATAGTCAAATAGCGTGGCGAGCGACGCCCGAGCTGCTGTCTTGACAATAACCCAGTGTCAGACAATAATGATTCTTATTATTTGCCTTTTAGTAGACATTTTAGTTCGCCCCTTACTAGTGTCGATAGTAGTACAAGAATTAATAGTTCTATTAGATGGAATGTGAGAAATTGTATGTTGTAATAGCACTGGTGTTTATTCCATTTTAATGAAATTTCTAGTGTAATATTTCGGCCGCCTGAAACGCGCTTGATTGATTTTCCGTTGCAATCTGATTAAGGTAAAATAAAATAATTGAAAAAAGTAACAAGAATTAGGTTAATTAATTTAAATATGTTTTATAATTTATGTTAAATGTAAAAACTACTCCGACATTTTTTTCTCGGAAAGATAGTGACGCTGCGCGCTCATTATGAATGTTAACCGTGGCTGCTGAATAAAGAAACTTGTCGAATGAAGACTGTAAATCGCATCTAATTAGTACCAGGGAACTAATCGAATATAAAATTAATGGGTATGCAGATGCCAACGTCAACATAGGCTGTTGATCAGGCTGCGTCGTGCCTCCATTAAAATATAACATGCTGAATACAGAAAAAGGCATTTTACCTAATTAATTAAAGCGTCTTATTATTTCATTTCTGGATTTTTGCACTTGTGAACGAATTAACATTCTTTGATTACTTTACACTACTTACATTCGTTTAATATTAGATAGAAGTTATATGACGCATCGTAGCTTCGTGCTCTTAGCATCGAGAACTACAGTTATTGGAGTAGTTAAAAACAATACCTACCTCGTTAAATACTTAATTATATTTACATTTCTACGAAGGTTTGAACTTTTTAAATCCACTTAGCAAGTTAATTCACCTTCGATATTTAGATAATTACATGAATTTATCTTCCGTGTTAATCGCGTCCCAGTATAAACTAGACTTTTAAAGGTTTGGGCATCGTCGTTATAATTTTCAATTTATTCTGGTTCTAATAGATAAAATGAGTCTCATTTAGTAGTAAAGCTATAGGCGTAATCTCGATTATTAAATTAGAAACAAATTAATATCAAGACATTAAGCTCTAGCTTTTAAATTATAACCACTGAATTATATCGTTATTACTAGCTACGTGTAGGTACACTTCTTAGGTCATTGATACCGAAGTTCTAATTAGGATCTAAGTAACTAACATTGCAGCTGCGGTTTTTCATTAAATCTTTTTCAGTACCTACACAAAATGTAGATTTCCTATCATATAGAGACGGGTGGGACTTACCTGAGTTTTGAACTATTAGGTATTCTGTTGTTTTGAGTCGGTCTCACATGAATTAGAAAAATAATATGTGTACTTACAATTATAAATAAGACGATGCCCATGTAAGTAATTTGATAAAATTAATTTCTAGTTGATAGTGCACCGTTAATGTTGTGTGGAACACGGAATTAAATTAAATACTTACTCATCTCAATGTTATTAATGTTAATGAAATGTCTTTCGGTTAATCTAGTATAATAAACAATCCTAACGTAATAATTCTTACATTTTGTACCGAAAAAATATCATAAAATAAACAAAAAATGATACAGTTATCTGCTATTATGTAGTTGGTATTGTAGAGTTAACTGTTGCTGAAAATTGTTTCTAAATTCGTAAGTTCGATAAATTCGGGTCAATACATAGATGCATCATTTCCATACATTTACCTTCTATTTGGGGCATCTATGTGTGGCCGCTGGTAATGTATTTATCGATATCGATGAGTTGAACGACTCGATGACCGAGGACCATGCCATGCGCCTACGCAAATAGAAAAGCAAGTCCTTGAGAGTGTCGCGGGAACAAATTGCTTATATACTTACTGGAATAATAAGGTTTACTAATCCACATATTACAAGTCTGAACACGTTTGATGTTAGCTGCTGCTGTCTAGGCTCTACTCTTTAGCGTAACTTTTGTATACTCGATGTTCAATATCTACCTATTAGGTAACTATATGTGTGATAATAACAATAAGCTTTCAACTAGATGGAGTACAATGAATTCTAATGATTAACATTTAGGCCAATGTTTATAAACATTATTTTTACACTGTCTATTTAAATAAATGTGATTTTTGTCTATAGTACGTAAAGTTTTAGATAACTGCAGTCCAGTGAGTCTACCTTCGCTTCTGTAAAGTGTGAGGTCCAATGCGACGCCGCTCGCAGGGAGCCGCCGAGCACTGGACCTAATATCGTATCTCGTCAATTGTAAACGTTATATCAACAGCTTCTCTTTAGGAATAATGTTATATCTCGGTTCTCAAGATACACTTCACCAAATATTTTGCCGTCCAAGTCCCGTGCTTACGAGACGACAGACAGCTGGACTGTTCTATATTTGTAGTATTTCCTTTTAACCTGAATCAAAACTTCAACACCAAACCGACTTATTATAAATTTATAGATGTCTAAAATATTTTATATTTACCTAGAGCTTATAGACGGAATAGGGCTGTAGAGTTTATAAGGTGAAAACGATCTTTTGCATGTTGTTTGTTGGAAGAACGCTACGAAAATGGCAACCTTAGTTCTGCAGCCGATTCAGAGCATGCAGAGGATCGCTCCAATAAATATCAGGGATGTAACTAGGGATAGCGTTGGCTTTTTATCTTAGAAACTTTATCAAAGATTTATACAAGCTATTGGTGTAGTGTTATCTGCGTAGGAATAACTTTATGTCTACAATTTACCAGCGAATTACTTATTCAAGAGTTTTATGGGGTTCAGAAGCTTTTCTCGAAGCTAACTTTATTAACATCTAAATAGGTGCGAAAAATCACACAACGAACCCGCGTCGAGTAGCCGATTAGCATCAAAATGAATTTTATAAATTAGATGGCGCCATTTTTCTATACTATTCAAATAAATATTATTTCTATAAATGTCCAGATTATTCAATATTCGCTGTCTTCTATATTACATTTCAATATGAATATTAATTAGCGTCCAGTGTAGACTCGGTGTGCGCATAGAGCGTTAGATGATACGACCTACCTATTTTATGCTAGAATAGTTCCATTAACGTAGAGTTACGACCAAATTAGCATAAATTAATATATCCTTACACACATGATTATTACGTGGTAAGTAATGTTATATGCTGCGATTAACGATTACTGCATGACTGGGAAATTTTAAAGTACAAATTTATCACTCTCTCCCAAGCAGTCCTAAATGCTTTCTACAGCTTTTTTCTTACTTCAAAAGTTGTTGCTATTGTTCTCAAAATTGTCTCGAGCGTTACTAATGTTGTATCTAGTGTCAAATCTTCGATCGTTTTCGCATAATTTCATTTGAATGTCTAAACTTATTATTAAACATTTTTGTTATCTACGTAAAACAATCTTATTCCACAATACATATAAATTATTAAATACTCACTTATGTGTATTAGATTCGTGGTAGTAATTATAGCTAAATATCGGTGACAGGATCACGTTTTCGAATTAAATCGTAATTTTATAAAAATTGATGTGCCTAAGTGTAATACTCTATTAATGTAATTGTATATATTTGTATAGTACATAATTGTATTTATTACAAGTCTCAGGGTGGAGTGTAGCATGGTGTGGCGCCACCATAGCAGTGACGTCAACAAAATTATACATTACGTGTTATCAACGCTTACCTACTTACCTTCAAATTGTATTTTTTTAGACTTCTCTTTTGCATCCTAATTTTGTACTAATGTTATATGCACTTGACCGATTTTTATTAACAATAACTTTGCCTGTCTAACTTAGTAAAAGTTTAATCTTTTCCCGATTGTAAACCTTATCTGTATTGTTAACTTTTATAAAGATTCCAATCAAAATAGTATTGTACTGACTAGCGAGTAATTTTCTAATCCACTAGATGTTTTTTACTTTCATTAATGAAGATTTTGTGTACACGTAGTAAGAGGTTTATGGTACACTAGAAATTTAGAGATTATTGAACTTTTATAGCACGCCAAAACGATATTTTGCATTGTTTATAATCCAGAATTATAGTAATTGTTTAAATGGAAAAATAATTGTATCATAGATATATAACATGTATGGTAGCGACGTCAGCGCGCTGCGGCGTTTGAATGTACTAATCGGTAACTTGTATCTTTCTGTAAATCATTCATACTCGCCGTGTACACCAATACGATGGCTAATGGTAGCTGTGTAGACTTGATTGTGATATCAGTAAACATTTTCATACGAGCATCCAATTTAATTGTTTCATTTCCTACTACGACTACTAGGTACCTTATTCTAGAACAATTATCTACAGCAGTCAGTATTGCCAACTCCAGACCAGTCCAAGTCGCCAGAAATTTGACGCCAAGTAGCCTAAATACGCCGATTTCTTTTTTTGTTTTGAAGTAGCCTAAAATCGCCTAATTTAAAGTCAGTCAGATAGCCTAAAATGCAACTTGTTTAAGTAATAATATTGTTTTTTAGTTTCCTTCTTTTATCAACTCCAACTCATTTAAAAAAAATATTTTTACACATCGCTGACATGGCAGCAGAGGTATCGGCTAACGCAACTATTTGTCACAAAAACATACGTTTCATTGAGTACCTACCTCATGCATTTTTACATCTTTATCTACTTCGAAATTGTGTCGCCCCTTTTTTTCCCAAAGTAGCCTAAACGGCGACCAGTTAGTTGCCAATCGCAATTTTTGGTCGCCCCGACACCGTTCGAGATAGCCTAAAAGGCGAAAAATCGCCTAAGTTGGCAGCACTGACAGCAGTCAGGAGTTTATCTATCAACATACTTTACAACGTCTTTTTAAAATCTCATTAATGTTATATCTGACCAAGCGCAATCATGACCACCTACCCTCAAATGAGTATGTCATGTGTACATGCTTTGTTTTTAAATAGGCCGATAAAAAAAGAAAAATGCTGAGCAATCTTACCACCAACCACTCTTCCGGGCCCGCCATTATCAGATATCAATGCACTTTAACACTGACACACTTTTCTTAGATACTTATTGATAGTATTTACTCACATCAACTGCTGATCAGCAAGTCGGTTTATCGACACAAGCGAAATTAACTGTTCGAAGAGAGCGCCATTTTTAAATGGAGTACCTAATACTAGTTTGTTTTGCCCCCGATTCAAAACTGTTCGGTAACAAATTGTCGACCGAAACTCCAGATAACACTATACAATTTCAATTGAGTTCACGAATGCCTCATAGAGGTTATAATGTAACTATTTTATTACCATCTTTTTATGCATATTAACTATTGGTTTACATTATAAAGTGAATAAATAAATGAATGAATTGAACATTAGTGTCACGTGCTTTACCCGTTGTCAATTCGCTATCAAGTGCTTCTGAATCGGGTTCCTTGGTCAAAATGGTAATTCGAGAGGATTCCTATAGAGTAAATACATCTTGTCAGATACTGACTCGAATTAAAAATTGAACTGAACGACTGCGGCCATACCATAGACAATATAAGGACTGGTTGGTGTTGTCTGAACATTCGTGACACCAATTATCAGAATGTCAATGAGTGCTTAGATTATTTTTGAATAAGTTTATCACGATTCTATGATGGAGCTTATTTCGAAAAACTTTCTGCACTATAAAGGCACACGCATATTGCCTTATTATATTTTTTGATTAAACTTGTTCTTTTATTTATTTTCTGCTAGAAGGCCTCTCGCCACCCTCATGATGCGATAGGTACTCGTACGTATATGTATGCGCCAGACCTGAAGTCTGTCGCAGGAGGTCGCCCTACCGTAACATAAATCCTCCGAGAGAAATAAAAGGTATGTCCATCTTTATCCATAATACCAGGTATGTATGTAATTCATCTGTTCATTATACAACTGCTAGAGTTGACGCTAGTCTGGCTAGCGCTTTGATAACTACTCTTAGAGCTAGCTCTATCTACTAGCGTATTGTTTGACGCATCTTTTGGTCAATGTGAAACTGTTGTCATGTGTGCTGCCAAATACTAACAACGAACGATGTACAAAACAGTGGGAATTGAACCCACAATTATATTTTATTTTACATTCAACTCTAATTTTGTTGAAATTGTAAGTCATTTGTATGTAAATCTAACATCGTTTACCTACACGGAACTGTAGTATTATTTTTCTTATAGTCTCATCATCTAATTTATTCAAAAGAATCACAAGGGAAAAGGTAACTGGAAATGAAAACAACGGAGTTATCTGTGAAATAAGCTTTTTTATCTAAATTTAAGTTTTCATACATTACATAATATAATAATATACGCATACACTATAAAATGTTAATTGAATTTTGTCCAAGTATTTACAAAGTTTAACGCCCAGCTGTATTTCTTGCTTGTACCTATCCTGTCAATTCAAAAGGGCGGGAAACATTCACGATACGATTGAAGTACAAATGCAAGCATTACTTAATTAATCTTTGTGTCTCGTTCTGAAAGAACCATAGTATTATTGCCTCTGAAGCTTCGATGAATATAATAATTAACATTCAAATATATTAAATATTTTTGTGTATCCCTTACATAGGTCAACCTACGAGTGATTGGCCCCGCACTATAATAGTATAAATACACTAATGTGCAGATATTTACAGTGCGCGGCGGGACCACACACCCTTCCACACTCAGTCAATTTCTTCAACTTAAATACCCTACAAGCACTACCGGCGATTACCGAAATAAAATTAACTGATGTATTAAACTATTTCTCATCACGATGTTCATACGTTCGCTTGGGATACTTCCTGTTTCTATGCGCTTCAGACGCACTATTTTAAACAAATATTAAATATGACAATTGGATATAGTACATTATGTTCTGAGATCATATTTAATACATCACAGGTGTTAGAGAAAGTAGTTGAAAAGGGAAGTGCTCTGTCGCCTGGAAGCGGTCTACCGCTCCCAAGTTCCCAACAAGCTCGCTCGACAGAGCCTGGTCAACCACAACAAACTTTGAACCATCCAGGCGCTTTCTTAGAAGATTGAAAAATGTAAGAAACGATAGACACTTGACGTTGATTTGTTTGTATCTGTTGTGTCTCTTTGATAAGCATTTGACAAAATCAATGCATAATCTTTGATTACGGCTAAGTCTCGCTATTTTTTGGTACCAAAATTAGTGTAGTTGTTTATGGAGGCACATCTCAATGACAAATCAAGTTTGAAACCAGGGGCCTAACCATAGACACTTAACAGAAGTAAGCAGTGTTGTTTTCAAACTCGAAGAACAAAACAAGGTTGAAGTAATACTGTTTTGAGAACTTATGGTTAGGCCCTAGGAATGGTTTCTTTACCAGGCCCTTTGATCGAGTCATGTTCAGCACTTGGCACATAACAATATCAGATAGAATTACTTTTTACACAACAAAATTTTACAAATCAGTGTGATATCACAAACAAAGTACGGACGGAATGAATATAATTGGAAATGAGCTGTCTGACCATTCTGATGACAAACAGCTATTTGCATTACATTCTATTCCTTTTTACAAGTTAAAGGGTCTCAATTATACAAAACCAATATACGTTTTATAAGAAAAATTCGCGAGAGGGTGTGCATTTCAATAACCCGGCTCCGCGATCTAATATACCGGCAACGCCATCTCTTGGTGGTGCTAGTTGTACATAATTAAAACATAAGATAGAAACTTCATGATTGTAACGTAAATATGTCTACTTTATGACGCGTCGGTCACTACATAAACACATGATTACTACATACACGACAATATATTAAATAAGACTACAAAATTAAATTCAGAGAATCCATTTGTGATACCACACAAAACATAATTAATTCATCAATTAATCAAGAAACGTCATTTTTTTAAACAGTCATAAAGTAAACTTTTGTAAACGTCATAACGCATTGTAAAAAAAAAGCGTACTATCTGTTACAAAGAAAGTTCATTTAATATTTCATTAACACAAGTAGTCGGCAGTTCAGCAGAAGCGATTTGCTTTGGCTAGACGTTCTGATAAAATAAATACAATCTTCGTTGTACACTTGAATAATAGTCATACACAGTGTATGTCCATTAAAACACCACATAAAAACGAATCACACCTATAAAATAAGAGAGTTATATTAAGACGAATGATATGAAATGATAAGTATGTCTTTTGTAATGCAGACCGCAGCCCTTCGACCTAAACTGGCGAGAAATTTGTACTTTAAATAAAGGGCCACGGGAGGTCCAAAGGTAGAGTGAAAAGGCAATTTTTTCGTCGGAACAACTAGAACTACTAAAAGTTTCTGCAATCCAATATTTAAAAAAAAAACAATCATCAATATATTGATAAAGATATAATCCATTATAATACAACAACAAAACAAATATAATTTGTAATAGGAGTAATATTGTTAAAACACAAATACTCAATTCTCTAATAAAACGTTGTACACTTAACAGTTATTTAAATATCGGCAAATCGATTCTGTTACGAGGTAACAATATCGTCGTTACTTGAGTATTTGTATTTCGCCTACGCTACACCGTCGGTTTCGTTAAACATCAATAATCCGTAAGGATTCTGTCTGTGAGTGTGTAAAAAATATCTCTGTCATATTTCTCGTGTGTTACGAAAACTATGAAAGAGAAAACTGAACTGAGATTTGGAAATACATCAAAAATACTCGGATGACGGCTGAAATTTAATTTCGGCGGCGTCTTCTGAGCACTCTCAAGGTATTTGCTTAAAGGTAGTTGTGACCACAATTATTTCGGACACCGGACAGTCCGGTGGGTCAGTGAAGCTGACGATGACACCCTTAACATAAATTCTGACATCTTATTAATAACTACCTCTACGGTCTACGCTTACTCATAATTCTAAATCTAACCGTCAAAAGAGATCATAAAAACTTATAACTAAGTCTATAAATATTGTAATATTGCAAATGGTCTGTTTCTCAAGCTGTTGTGGATGGAAACTGTAGTTTGTTCAGTAAACAATTAATGTGATGCGTTGACAAAGGATATTATGAAGGTATTGATTACAAGCGAAAACTTTACTGGATACAATAAATCGTCAGACCCAAAGATATTAGTAATGCGGAGTCCACGAATCTTTTAAAACCTTGGTATACCAAAACTGTCTTAAAAATTACTTAACATTAAATAAATTGTTCTCCGCTTAGTGAAAACAATCACATTCAAAATAAATTAAGAAATATAATAAATTTGCACAATCGTTTGTCATACCGAGCCCAACCTGCGCAAATCGGACGCCATGATTTGTGGATGATCTGAAATCTGAATGTAGCTGCCGGCGCGACATGACCGCAGACCATATTGAAACTTGAGAATCGGTACTGGTACATGACTGAGGGACTTGTTTCCAAGTCCGATTGAATGTGACTGGGTTTTATATAGTTGGTCCATGCGTTGTACTGGTTGCGAATTGAGGCTGGGTTTAATGGGCAGGCCTAGCTGGGGCGCTTGAAGTGAGCTGGGGCGAGACGCGCCACCTTGGGCGGGCGGATGTGCGCCCGGTGACCACACTCGTGCTTGTGGGCGGGAGACTTCTTGCCGCCGTTTGATAACCGCTTGCGAGGCTTCAGGTAATCTGGAAAAGAGAGAAAAGCATAGTTAGAGATACTGAAGCAAGAAACTAATGGGAATCTGAGAGAGATGAATTTTACGACAAAACTGAGAACGAGCAGTAACTAGCACCTAAAACAGATTTCTTAAATAAAATGCTATGATACTAGAGAATACAGCATCAACATAGTATCGTTTCTAGAAAGTATCCCAGTAAGTAATCAATACACTTTGATGACCTTTTCTCACGTTTCTCTTTAATTGATGGAAGCGTACAATGAGAAGTTGTCGCAAATTTTGATATGACTGATATAGCATTTTATGATGAATATGTCTTCCATCGATATTGCAAAGTAAATAAGAAAGTGTTAGATTCTACAACACCGAATGGTCGTAAAATTACAATTGATAAAACTTTTACGAGTGTACACATTGTACGGAAGGGTGCAGCATTGTGTGCATCTCGTTACGAAGCATAAAACAGTCGTAAACCGTAACGAAGGAATTGGTAAATTTTACGACGCTCAAAATTAAATGTTCACCCGGATGCCTGCAAACGGAACCATTCGACATCTTTACGACTTCATCCATAACAAGATAAAAACTAAAAATGCTCTTAAAGTCCCGAAATCCTTTGACAAAGTCCCATAGGCGGTGACGCCCTTTGTACCCATTTCAAATTTTAAAAAATTATGTCCTTAATAACTATAAAAGTTTTACTAGCTTTTTACTACCGTTTAATCTGTATTATTATGGCCGTGAGCTGTGAGTTACTATGCTGTAGACTTAATTGGAATTCTATTCAGCGTTATAAGAACATTCTTATCTTAAAAACTTGTTAATAATTCCCGCCATTTTAGTCGCTTACATGTTCGAATAAAACTATAAAATTAGTCTACAAATTTGAACTACCACATTCCATAATTCATAAAATAAAACCTTTTAATAAGCACCGAATGAACAGAAGCCCGATCAGTAGTCGATATTAACATCGATAATCGCTAAATTATCACAGCGAGTTACAAAAAGACTTGGTAACACGCGATGCGCTCAAGGCCGTATCATTTGGTGTCGGTGTCATGTGCCGTATAATATATGAAAGAGATACTATAACACACTGAATTATTATTATCGTAGACACACTACGACTGTTTGATTAGCGTAACGTTACAACTAATAAGACGCCAACAGTAGATGCAATAAACTCTGACAGAATTGCACGATACACGATGAATTTGACATTGCAGTTGTATGTCCATCTGAAGATGCACCGAAGGCTATACATTCGGCGTTCTGTACTAATAATAGCTGCTCTGATGAAAGTTATTTCAAGATCGAATAAATTGAAAAAAATGTTTAAATCTCTGCGAGGTACAGATACTGATAGTGTAATGTTAAAGCATGGAACTACTTGACAATCTATTTATTTGACTTGTTTCTGTTTTGACTAGTTTATTTTACATATGTTTGTTGCACTCCCGATGCAACTGGTAGAGAATAAAGTTCATTTTGCTTACCCTAGTTGCGTCTTTTTTACATCGGTATCCTCATCCTCACCTTTTACTAGGGAGGTAACATAAACAGATACATACTCAAGTCCAAAAATCAAAGTAGAAGCCTTCTGCGAATCAGGCAGACAGAATTAAAAGCGTTTAATAATAACACGTCGGAATCATGGCAAAAAAGCCAGTCGCGTCGGTTTCTGCAATCGGGAACTATGTCAATGACGTCACGAGACCAAGGTCGACTGGTGGACCACGCCGTCTTCCCGCCAATTTTGGCATCATACGACCACGTGTGCACCTAAGTAAAAAGCTTATTTCGAGTAAATTCAGTGCATTACCTGCAAAACTATTTCAGGAGATTCGCCATTGAAAAGAAATTGGTAAAAAATAATTTTATGTAGAATTAATTTAAAGAATCAAAGAATGGAATGGTTTAATATTGATGAAGTGCGTGAAATTTCGCTGAAGCACGCAAGGCTCGCGGTGAGCAGAGGAAAATACTTTCACGTGATTACGCAACGGTTTCCCGCCAAACGTTCAATGAAGCGTTTCCCGCCATTTCCTCGCGTACAACGTGACCGATTGCCGGAGTGTGCGCAGGCGCAGAGGTTACTCGGAGGAGAGGTCCTCGCGCGCGGGCCGGGTAGCGCTCGTAAACATGCGTAAACAAAATGGCCTTGAAGTAGCGCGTGCGCTGGGCATGGTCGCGTCGCTTGTGCAAACAGCCCGGCCTCTTATCACCACATTATCATTAATTGTTTATCACATTTAGGCTAATACTGTACAGAGTTTAGTTTACGCATTTTACAAATCTGTTCGTGACGTTTCCGCGATTCAATTCCATTGGGTGTGGTCGATAAATAATGCGTATGCGCTATATTTTTTTATCACGTGAGTCCGAATTTATTCGGAAATAAGGATAAGCTAGTAAGTTAATATTTCTTATTAACAAACGAAGCAAGCGCATGACGACCGAGTTCGAGAGCTCAGTTTAATGGCGGGCAGAGAGCCGAGGTTATTTCGGTCGACCTAAATATCTGCGCAGACACACGCCTCTCCTCCTTCGGAGTAGGCAGATAATTTGTTTACCGCGCACTCAGCACACTTTACAATACAAAACCAGTATTCCAAACCGCCGTCGAAATATTTGAACAATGTGTTTTGTGATCATTTGCATATTTCAAAGGCCGAAGCATCGAAAACAGAATTGATTACTTTTGTACCGCATATGAATATTTTTCAACCACTCAAGTTGTAACAAGTATAGAAGTAAATAATGCAGCAGTAATTGCATGCAGCCCACGTGCATTGAAGGCCGCCTCGGCTAGTCTTGCATCCGCAGCTCCTTTCATGACTGGAATCTTTTAAAACGTTAATGTTTCGGGCATTAAAAAGTCTCGGTCGTGTTGAAATAAAAGGATCCTTCCTTTGAGGGAAGTTAAAGGATCTTGGTTAGCGTCAAATTAGATTTTTTGTGAGTGATGCGGTGCGTGCGCGCAGCGTCGTGCCGGGGGTTGTCACCGCGTTTGATCCTGCCGCGGAAACGCCGCACGCTACGTGAATAGTTAATCGCGAAGTATGGCTCCATGGGAACATGACAATCATTTAACTTCTTAAATGTTCACTCCACAAGCTCTCGTACTTACGCGTTCATTATCATTACCAATCTACCAAATTGCACAGGCCTGATGCTAAAATTGCCCTCGCTGCATTATGTTTATTTTTGAGAACGTGCCGTACAAAGGATCAGGTATTCTCTTCACAAATGGTGTCCAAATGTTGTTGCCTGCGGCTCGTGGGAATGACTCAGGGGCCCGGGGTCACGATCTTCCATCCCGGGAATCGTGGCAGTCATTACCGTTTCAATGCACGAGAAAATTGACGAAGTGCCACAACACGAGATCCTACCATTATTCCGGAGCCAAAGAAACTTTTCAATTGCAACCAATGATACTGGTAGAGCAGACCGCAGTAAAGAGAAACTTAATACGACGTTTATTTAGTAATCATAACAATATCCTCTGCGATTCAGACGGGACGATAGACGGTGCCCACGCGCCGCGTACGACCTCTATTAAATTCCGGAAAATGTTTGCGAATATTATTTTCATACATCAACAACAGTGGAATATTCATCGCCCCGATAACAGGTTTGGTTTTGGCGGTAACGTTGCGCCGCCAATCACCTTCATCCTACTGACTCATTGGAGCAAGTCAGAACTTGACTCAACGCGATTGACTCTTGCTAAAGGGACGATGTCTCAATAATAATATAACTGAACTGAGTGTTGATTTCACAGTAGCTACATCTAATTGTGTTTAATTACATCTTACTTTCTCATTTTAGCTCTACCATTTCGTTTTCCAATTCGATGATGAGTTAGCAAGCAAATCAGCGTTTTCTTTACCATTACTCTACAGCGTTTAAATGTTTGTCTTATTTTTTACAATCTGTTTCGCTAACTCAGTTAACATATTGTAGATTACGGGTCTATATTGTTACATGCAGGGTTTATCGTAAGGAACGGATTTGTCAGGCGTGGGCGGGTCGCCTGCGCCCGCGACCAAACAGGTTGTCTCGCCTGCCCTGCGCGCGCGCTATGCTGCCTTTTTATTCTCTTCATTTACTGCCCAGGGCTGTACGAATTACACTTTATCCTTTACATCTACCTATATTCTGAATATAAATATACTCAAATTTATTGATATTTCTATCGTCACTTTTAACAATAATTTAGCTGTCGGCTGTCTCTAATTTACTGCATTTAGCTGCGTTTTTTACAGCTGCCACAGGAAATATATTGTTAATACTCAAATGGCAGCTCCGTCCGTTGCATTGTGATACGAACCAGTTCCGAAATATCTAGGCCAAGTGAAAGGCGAGCTGATGTCAAAACTTGCTTGGTGCGAACACGCCGCGTTGCATTGATATCGTGAGGCGGAGCTGCACTATTATCTAGCTAGTGGCCAGCCCTAGCCAAGAAGTTCTAGTACAACTGGACGGTAAGATAAAAAAGAGCAACAAAAAATAATCCTGCGCTGTGCGCAGCACCTCGCGCGGCTATGGCTATAAAATGTGTATACGTATAGTTGTTTGGGCTCTCGGCTACTGGTTTTGAACGTGGCAGCCTAAACAAACAAGTGACATGCATCCAGGTAGCGCGCATTGTATTCCGCTCTTAACATTTGTTAAATATTATCTGATATCTTGTATTTTAAACTCTTTTTTGTGACAGATCTACTTGACGGCCCATAAACTTATTTCAACACCGTGTAATCTATTTGTGTTGGCTCGTGACGCTTTTGCAACAATTTCAACGCAGTCGGACAGACGTTGCGCAGGAAACGGTATTGTTGGTTACTCATTAGTGAGTCAGGCGATCAAGTGTCCTGTTTGCAAGTTGATTGTTTAACCCATTTTCGTCTGAGCGGTGAGCTTGCTTTCAGTTTCTACATTTGTCCGAATGCAAACCGAAACTGATCTTATTTTAGATACTAAATCATTTTGAGACTTCCGTGTAGCAGAGTGCAGTGATGACCTAAAATTGCTACCTGCGCGATAGATATCCGACTGCTCCGACGGGTCTAGACTCCTTAGGTGTGCTCGCAGTACAACCGCAATTATCTAGATTTAATCTCTTTAAACAGGATGTCGTAAATTGAACGTTTCATTATGCATTGGAGTTAAAACTTCAAGTGTTTGAACCAGTTTTTTTGCTGGCACGACTTTGGTTAGGATGTGTAGTGTGAAATTAGTGGTTGTTTGATTTTCTGTTTAGCAACGGATTGTATCAGTTAAAATTTTGTGAAGGTTTTAAAGTGGAAGCCTTGTGAAACTGGCTGGCGAGTTAACAGTTCGCTGCGAGTGTCAACAGCGCATAGCTGTCCAAACATGTTTGCTTTGGAATAGTGGTTTTCGCATGCACTTGAGTTGAGGTGGGTTTAGATGATTGATGGCTGACCGATAACTGCGCCCGTATCAATGTGTTACATGTTTGCTTTAGTAACGAATACCAAAGTCAAGAACACGCTCTAGAAACTACATGCAACATTGATAGGTCGGCTATATTTAGAATACTATATAATAGACCAGGGTTAATGAATATTAAGAGAAATCAGGTTAGTGTCTGTAGAACTTTAAACCTGTTTCAACATTATTATTGCAAGGCATACGCCTGACAGGAATTCCTTTAGGTACTTTATGGGCCAAAGAGCGAATTAATAGCAATTAAGTGTTAATGGGTATTTTATGTTTATTTGCTAAATAAATTGGGTTGTCTTATCAGACTTTATTTTACGCTATCTTCTTGACTTTACCATATGGTAAAAATGTTGTGTCTTGATTTTTAGCTCTTCTGGCGTCACATATTGCAGAGTTCAGGCAGCCAATATGTAACTCTAAAAGCTACAGCTGCACTATGGTTTTGGGATTGTACGGCCACCATTGCAAGCTTATTAAGAGAGTAGTGCATAAGCATCTCTGTTGAACGTTGGTTGGTTAGTGAAGTGAAGGGGATCGCGATAGGTGTTAGAGTTAGACAATAAAGCCCCTGTTCTAATGTAAAAGTAAGTGCTGTCGCGGTAGAAACTGCCGCAACTGGCTACGTAATTGTGAAAGTAAGCGAAATGGCGCGCATTGTTGCGTGTCTAACCGACTCGTTTATACTGCGATTTAACTGTACCTACCTCAGGCCAAGCTGGCTACAATACAAAATCTGTATAATAATTTGGTAAATAATTACCATTTTGATGAATAACTCAGATAAAACCACGAAGATTTTATGCAATCTTTGCTTTTAAAATAAGAAATTAAAGCAGAATTTCTGGTGCACTTAAAAATAATGGCAACGGGACGGGATATTACCAGATTACCAAAAGATGCAGTTTAAGAGTTATTTTTAAATTAATCTGAGAATATGCAAAGTAAATGTTGATACAGAAATAACATTATGATTAAGTTAAGTTTAATAAAGGTGTTTGCATTTGTATCTTTCTTTAATAATAATATGACGAAATTAATTCCATCAAATAAAGCTGAAGGTACAACTTAAAACTTTAAGAGATATGAAAAATCTAAATGACTAAACGTGTAGCTTATATAAAAATTAACTTATTTTTATTGTAAAGCTGTGCAATGTCTATGAATTCGTGGTGCTATCATTAAAACGAAATTTGTACCCGTCACGAGCTGCGCAGGAGTGCACGGCGCAGTTCATCGCTCGCGGCCGCGTTCGAATTATACATGCGACCCCGCTTGATGCATTATACCAGGCACCTCGTGAGTAGTGAAGTCAGATTATCGATAAAGAGATTCGACCGTAAACTAGGATATCGGTATGATATTGATGTGGTAGTACATAGAAATATGGTAATAGTACTAATAGTGGTTCTTCAAGTACGAAGACCCGCTGTAATTCCAGCAAACATTATTAGTATTTCTTACAGTTTTAAAACACTTTTTGTAATAAAACGAAATTAAATCTTGATATACATAATGCTATACATGTCTTGTCATTTACCTACATCTAGATACTTCTTTTCATAAATACTGCACGCATGATACATAATAATATGTACAATGTCATCAATAGAATTACCGAAGCAATAACTATTAAAATAATAACAACGAATAATTAGAATGTAAGATACTAAATCGACATTCGCACTAGTGTTAGATTGTCGATGGTGGCTCATCAAGCGGTGTCATCACTTAGTATGCCAGCACCTCTTGCTAGAGCTGTTGAAAGGTCGATGATTTTATGTTAGAACATTCCCTCAATGTATGCAATTTTCTGTCAGCGATGTACGATGTTACGATGTTTGGTTGAAAGTCATGTTATAGACGACCGATATTATTTACTATGGATATATTTGTTTTAGGTCGATTAATTGCCAATAGGCGAGTTTCCTGGGTCAAAAAAATATTATTCTATTTAGTCCGTCAGATTATCAAAAAATATTTGACCCATATTTTGTCTTTTGTCAATCAAACAAAAAAATACGAAGACAAAGCGCATCAAAGTTTGGGGATGACGTCACGCCTTGCTAAAAAGTGTCGCAAGGCGCGACGTTACGCGGAACTGTAACGAAAATAAGTGTCCAATATTTTCTGTTAATCCAACAGACGGACTAATTAGATTTTTTTAGGAAACTAGCCTATTATCGAATACAACAACATTAAAATTAATATGTATGTTTGAAAAATTGTCTGCCTCGTACATAAATACAGATGACTTATTTATTGCAGTCGGCCACAATCATTAATGAATACAAACGGTTGAACAGATTGCAACCGGTTGCAAGGCGCCAACTGCTACTGCAGGTCCTGAGACCTTAACATTAAACATAAATATCTAAACGATCAACGTAGATTGACTAGAAATCTAGCCACCTTAATGAGAGTTTTAATACCTAATTTCCTGTTGATTACTCAATTAAAGCTGTACACATACACACTTCAGATGCAATTTAAGCAATTTATTTCGTCATAGCCTCTTGCGTAATTTATATTGTTGTGTCTTCATCTCGGACTTTTAGGTGTCTTAAACCCAAACTAACTAATACTACCTAGTAGATCTATATTAGTTTGTGAGATTTTCGGTATCCTTACATTAAGGAATACAATATCCATAGTAATAGCAAATTATTTTATTTTTTCTGCTCGATTAAAAGAAAACACAAGAACATCGAAACACGAAAAGGAGGCCTATGTTTTAATAGCATTCCCGGAGACCAGGAAAAATTTACTGGCTTAGCACAAAAACTCAATAACTAAATAAATAATAGGTGAATACTTTTCCTTACGTATGCCGTTGTTACTGAAAAGCCTTAGGCTCAGACGGAGAAATAAAATTTAAAAAAAAAAATTCTTCTCCATCTAATAACACTGGTCAACACTGATTTTGCCACACGAACTTTGATAGCTAATTTTGTTTTATCAATCTACCCTCATCATTAAATCACAGTTTTCATTTGTCTGTTAGCCTCATATTTGTTGTGATACGGTAATACTCATAACTAGTACTACGGCGGTAAATTAACAGAAACGCTCACAAGTAAATCGTCATAAAAGTATTTGTAGTTGAATTTGAATATTTTTTGTGATTTATTAATCCTGTAAACATGTCGAGGAAGTGTAAAAATAACCCTAACTCTTTTTGTTATATCTGCGGAGAACTTACATTCAAAAAACAACGACGAAATTTTACGAATCTTGTGCTGGAGTGTTATCACCAATGTTTTGGTTTTTCTGTCGCCCATCAAGACAAATTCTGGGCCCCTCATGTCTGTTGCATAACGTGTGTGAAAAATTTAACCGACTGGAAGAAAGGTGCACGAGCTATGCCTTTTGCTGTACCCATGATATGGACTGAACAGCGAGATCACGTTTCGGATTGCTATTTTTGTCTCACTGACTTAAAAGGTATAAATTACAAGAAAAAAAACACAGTTATCTACCCTAACGTATCTTCTGCTATAAGACCAGTCTCTCATTGTAAAAAAATGCCAGAACTAATACCAGTTGCAACAACGTTTGTTGATAACGACCATTCACAACCGTCTACTTCAAGTCGGTGTGTTGACGAGGATGATGACTTTGAGTTTGAAGGAATTGAAAAGGAGCCACATTTGATAACTCAAGGAGACCTAAATGATTTGGTTAGGGATTTAAATTTGTCAAAAAAGCAGTCGGAACTATTAGGATCTCGTCTAAAAGAATGGAATTTGCTACATCATAATACAAAAGTTAGTTATTTTCGAAACCGTGATGAACACTTCAGAACGTATTTTTCTCAGGATGGAGATTTGGTGTTTTGCAATAACATAAATGAGATCATGAAAATGTTGGACATAGATTTTGAAATCTCTCAGTGGCGTTTATTTATTGATTCTTCGAAGGCAAGTCTAAAAGCAGTTTTATTGCATAATGGAAATATGCTTCCGTCTGTTCCTGTGGCCCATGCTTCAAATATGAAAGAAACCTATGAAAATATGAAAGTTTTACTTGAAAAAATAAATTACAGTACATATTCCTTCAAAATCTGCGGTGATCTTAAAGTTGTTGCATTATTACTTGGACTTCAGCTGGGTTATACAAAATTTTGCTGCTTTTTATGTGAATGGGATAGCCGAGACAGAACTAATCACTATATAAAAAAAACATGGCCTATGCGTGCATCGTTAGTTCCTGGCCAAAATAATGTAAAGTATTTACCCCTTGTAGAGCCAAATAATGTGCTTTTACCACCATTGCATATCAAATTAGGATTAATAAAAAAATTTGTGAAGGGAATGGATCGCAGTGGGAGTGGATTTTTGTACCTAAAAGAAAAATTCCCTAAAATAAGTGATGCAAAAATAAAAGAGGGTATTTTTGTTGGCCCTCAAATCAGGGAGTTAATAAAAGATTCAACATTTGAAGAAAAATTAAGCGGTTTAGAAAAATGTGCATGGAACGCATTTAAAAATGTTGTTGCAAATTTTTTGGGCAACCACAAGAGTGACAGCTACAGAGAGTTGGTTAGCGAGCTCTTATTGTCATATCAAGCATTGGGTTGCAACATGTCACTCAAGATCCATTTTTTAGACTCGCACCTGGATTTTTTTCCTGACAATTTAGGGGCTGTCAGTGACGAGCACGGCGAGAGGTTCCACCAGGACATTTCTAGTGTTGTGCTCTTTAGCCACGCCACCATTTGTTTTTTTATTATGATATAGCCCATTTTTATGTACGGCTAACGGTCATGACGTACATGTATTGTGTGTGAATGTACGACTTTTAATTTAGAAGAAAAATTAAAAATTATGTGGCGTTGCTGCAGAAAATTCTCTGTAGCCACGCCACCTGTAATCAATATTTGTAGATACAATTTCAGCTATTTCTCTGAAGTTATATAATGTATGAACGCTGCGTATTATGTACAAATGATAAGAATAAAAAAATGTGTTAATTTTAAGGTTTAATTCTAAACTCACAAATTGTCCCTTATATTATTTGTAGCGACAGGAAAATTAAAACAAAACAAATTTCATAAATAGAAGTTATTTATTATAAATCCGTATAATAAAGGGTTACAAATATTTTACCTTTATAATAATAAAGGTCAAAATTAAGCAAAATCTCTCTTAAACAAAAGTAAAATTAAACAGAAAGTTTCTCTTAAGAAAAATCGATAAAAATGTATGTATGTACTTTTAACATATTGTATTATATTATTGTGTGTGTGTAATTCAGTCGTTTTTTTGAGGCTAATTGGACAATTTAATGTTTAGCAAAAATTTATTTTCCCGTGTAGGCGGGTGGTCTGCAAAAGGCTTTCGCCAAAAAAAGACATTATTTAGCAAAATTTTTATGGAGTTGACTTTTTGTTTGTTTATGCTTAAAATCCATTGTAAATTTGTATTGATGAATAATTAAATAAATGAAAGGCAATCTCTCGATAAAATATTGTTTATTTGGTAGATAATTACCTTTTTTTGGAAAAATCGGGGAAATTTGAAGTCAGCTGGATTCATGTCGCTAATAAATCGCGTAGTTAACTCGAATTGCATAATTTAATACATAATAAAATAGGTTGTTTCCTAAGGATTCCAAAGGTATACAATACAATCTTACGTGCCGGCTAAGCCACCATGTTAGTTTGACCCAAAACGCGTCATTATCTGCGTCATGCGCTGCAAACTGTGCCAATCTCACCTATCAAGGGATGCAGTTCCGTGCCAAAGGAAGGGATAACTAACATTATATATATTACTTATGACGATCTCGATGGCGCAGTGGTACAGGTGTTTGGCCAGAGTGCAATAGGTCCCGGGTTCGATCCACGGTCAGGTCTATTTGGGAAACGAAATTTTTTAAATTGGCTCGGGTCTGGGTGTTGGTTCTGATTTCCATAACATAAACGCTTAAGCTAAGTAATTATTGTCAGATCAATGAATGTGATGTTGTCTGATATTTATATATCCATTTATATTTAAGGATTATTTTTCATACGTACATACTGCATAGCATTCGGCGATATTTAGATTTTTTTATAACATAGATTTTTAATAAATAATTTCTATTTATGAAATTTGTTTTGTTTTAATTTTCCTATCGCTAAAAATAATATAAGGGACAATTTGTGAGTTTAGAATTAAACCTTAAAATTAACACATTTTTTTATTCTTATCATTTGTACATAATACGCAGCGTTCGTACATTATATAACTTCAGAGAAATAGCTGAAATTGTCTCTACAAATGTTGATTACAGGTGGCGTGGCTACAGAGAATTTTCTGCAGCAACGCCACATTAATTTACATTTTTCTTTTAAATTAAAAGTCGTACATTCACACACAATACATGTACGTCATGACCGTTAGCCGTACATAAAAATGGGCTATATCATAATAAAAAAACAAATGGTGGCGTGGCTAAAGAGCACAACACCATTTCTAGTATGGAAAAGCGGTACCAGGGAAAATGGAGCCCAAATATGTTAGCGGATTACTGCTGGACAATTAAAAGGGACCAACCAGAAGCTAAACATTCAAGAAAATCTTAAATTATTAAGTAATTTATATAAAAAAAAAGTTTGATTTACGAGATCTGTATTTTTTCTTAATATTTTTAATTACTCAATAGAATAAAATCCTTGGCTAGCAAATTTTTTTTAACTGTTTATTTTTTCTTACAATCACCAACTAAAGTAAAAAATATCAAAAAAGTCCGTGTGGCACGAAAAAGTTTGAATTTTGTTGACCAGTGTAACATGCACTATCGAGTTTATAAGAGAATATTCCGATGCTGTAAAATACTAATGTTCCTAGTTTAATTACGTGACATCATTACGTGTTGCAGTTTTTATTGCGCCCGCGCCGCTTTCCTGGAGGATCTGCGCTAGAACCGAACCATCTAGTTTTTATCCACGCATGTCCTACGGGAGCGGTACGTTCACCTAGGACGTTGACTCTGGCAGGTGTTGTTAGGTAATCTGATGAGGGGAGAAGCTGGCAAGACGAGGACTCGCCTCGGTTAATTGCTAAGTTAATAACTGTGGGATAAACTGATGGGATTTTTCGTACGAATTTATCAGGAAAGGGACAACCATTAGTGAATAAATATTCTGATATAAAAAGGGATATAACTTAAGAACGCGTTTTGTTGTAACTTAAAAATAAGAGTAATTATAATAAGTAAACACCAAACATGACAACAAGAAAGCAACTTTGCAAAATTACAAAAGCACCTTACAAATTAATGAAGAACCTCAATGAATGTTAATAAATGCGCACCCTGCGGTGGCGGCGAAATCAAAGGACACAAGTGCGGCGCATCTCGAAACCATCAAAGGCCCGCCTTTATCGACCACTCGAACATCGATAGTCTCAATTACGAACTGCTACTGAGATACACAAAGTCCTTGATGCGCTTTGGATTAAAAAAATGTCCCTGATCGGGAGTTTCAATATGGGCAATAGAAGGCTTAAAATGCCCGTCGTCATTTATGGAAGTTTTATTGACTGTTAGTTGCAGGAACAGATTGAGTTAACAAGCACAAGTTTGCATCTGATCACTGCATACAGGCTTACGAGTGCATCCGCTGTTTATGTCAACCATAAACGTAAATCAGAAGAAGTTGTGGTCGCGATCTACACAGCTACCGGATCATTTAGGTCTGCAGTGTTCAGAAACCTTTAAAAATACAACCCAAAATTATAGTCAAGGACCAACATTCTTAACTATAATGTCTCTAACCCGTATTAGACACGCAGCCTTCGTTCCCATGATCGTTAATATTCAAATCGGGATAAAAACAGGAGCCGAAACAACGTTGTAAGTCGGGAACACAAAGAGATCGATAATACCTTCAATAATAGCAGCAACGGCCAAACGGTAGCTAAATATCATAAGAGAACAATAATTCCTTTGTGAAATTCATTGTTCTGGGATGTCTCCCATTGTTGATAACAATCGGAGACAAGTTTCGATCCGGTTGAGATGATTCTAAGGACCAAACGCTTGGCTTAAACATCGGTTTTTCAAAGGTAAACACGGTTTAGTGCATTGTGAGATATGACCTCAGGTCACTCTAAGGAGTCTGACCTATGGACCAATTTGGAAGCCCGGTCCTATTTCTCTCCTATTGTTCAGACAAAGGCTGAGATTACCGCGAGGGGTGATGCTGCTAAGTATTACATGAACAATGGGACAAAGACTGGTGTGTGTTTACCCATGAATATGTGGAATATAATACACAATGGCCGGTGCTATGCTAATAAGATGCACAACAGGTTCATAACATTTTTTCTCAAGATAAATCTACGTGTATAACGAATTCGCGTTTGAGTTAAATCGTGCATGTTGGGGTCTGAGTTGCCGGTGTAATCTCTATTCTAAATGGAGTATTTAGACGTTTACTGTGACTGCTGAAGTATTGTTAAGTAAATTAATGAATTAGTATTCGTTTCGCCAAGCCGAACAGCATTATGAGTACAATAGTAGGGTAAAACAATAGTGTTGCATGCTATCAGATGACCGGTAGTGCGGTGTCCCAGCAGCCTTGACGACGGGACAGGAGGGCAACATTTGGCAGATGAGGCAGTTCGGCAATTATAATCGGTGTAATGGTTTAGAAGTCCGGGCAAACGCACGTAGCCATCTGCGACCGCATCTGGCCTGGATTAGCTGCCACTCTCTCTCGACCTATTGGGTTGCGCTTGCGTCGCGTCGCCCTACTCATGTTACTAGTATCTACAATTTCCTTTAAGTGCTTGGGTTTCTAAACGTGTCAGTTAAACGGCCTCTTGACATTTGCTTTTAAAACATGAAGCGCTAAAGATTTCGCCTTATCTTCCTCGCGAACGCTAATGGAACTAAATGAGTTTTTTAGATCTACGGCGGAGGGATTTCAAATACATATTTAGTTAGCTGAGGGTAAATTTAATTTGGGAGCCGGCCGTAAAGCTATAATGTACTCGTGAGCGAACAAAAAAGGTTAAATTTGAACTGATACAATCGTGTAAGGGATGTGCGCCGGACCACCCAAACGGTCCGAATGATCTATTCCCTAAACCCGTTCATAATAAAAAAAAAACTACAAGGTAGTAATTTGTTTGGGAGTTGTGTTTTTCCCCGTCACGATGTTCTAATTAGTTTCAGTGCACTAATGCGCAGGATTTGTAACGCTGCGCGTGAAAAGTGCGGTCGTAAATCAGCGTTTTTAAAATCGTCAATAAAATTTAAAGAAAAGGCTGCGGCTACAGAATGAGTTTTAACATAAATATTATTTTTACGACATTATTATGCAGGAACCGTAGGATTTTTACTAACGAGATTTTACGAGCTGACCGCTCGGTGATTCGACAAATTCCAAGTTTTAAAACGTGTGAAAGTAAAACAGAAGGGGAGGTGACAAAAGTGTGTAAAATGACTGACCGGTCGGGGTCGGTAATAAAAACGATTGGTCAAGCATTGATGGATCAAATATAATAATTATTTAGCTATGAATATAGGTCAGCGGTCTTGGGAAAGGAAATGCAAGAGAGCTATTACGATATGTCAGTTACATTTTATGGCGCGAGTGAAATTAAAGGATTAATTTTACCGACTGACTTCTTACAAATTGAGTCATAAAAGATTTCTGAATGAATGCTACTATGGAGTGTTTATATGGCTCAGCTAAAATAATAAAACAATTTTATGATGAGAATTAATATATTTAAAAATTTACAGCGCGTCATGTATTTCCATGCTGTCCGAGGGAAACTTATGTATGTGTTTTTTTTCTGTGCATAATTAAATGCACGTCCACTATCGGATATTAAAATGCTCGTGGGAAAGGCGCCGGAGCAGCGAACGGACCTGTTTTGCGACGAGTATACATGCAAATTTCGATGCAAACGATTCTGATCTGTGCATAGAAACTGGATCTTATCGGATTATAGAACTAGCTTGATCCCAAAGATTTACCAGAATTGCAATCTGAGATAATTTTTCATATTACATCATATAACTAGTAATTTTCATTCGGCAAATGTCCGGGGATGAATTTCAGTCGTCAAAATAGTGTTAGATAAAATAAATGCAATTGGAGCTCGGTCTAAAATCCCAAAGTAAGTAATATTATGTTCTTACTGAATGAATGTTGCGGAAACTCATTAAAATAAATGACCTAAAATTCAACGAAGTCATACGAGAATAATTTACCGTTAGACATTCTTATCAAAACGAAACAAAGGGCGAAAGTGTGTGAAATATTTAACGAGATTTCGGCGTCGTATATATTAACCGAGAAACAATTAGGAACAATCAAAACATGGAAAGAATAACGCAAAAGAGTTCATTCCGCCTCGATTAATGCCGACAGGTTTGTAATTACAGGATTTACACTAATTGTTATGTGTTAATTTGCATAACACAGGTCGGTTTTGTAACGTTTTCGAAACCCTCTTTTGATAAGTCAAATGAGTCTTTTTAAATGCAACAATTATAATTGAACTATTCTTGCAATTGTTAAGCTTTAAAGCATCTGTAGTATAAGTTTCATCTGTAAAGATTCTACGAATTCCAACCGGACTAAAATTTTCAATACATAAATTCTAGTCTTTAGCAAAATAGTTAGTGCACTGTGTGTAGGTGCACGCGCAGTTTCCAAGGTTGCGCGTATCGCTGTTGCTATGAGCCAAGTGAACATTATCGCTAAACGCATTAATCTCTTTAACGATGAAACTTCGTGGTTTATTGAAAACGCATGTTTGTCATACCATACATGAAATATTAATCGATACAGAGAATATAAATACCTAAAGTCCAATTTTAGACGTTACGAGCCAACGTATTTAATAATGAATCGTACCGTTGAAGTGTAAAACAAATAAACAAGCACTACAAAATAGGAGCCATCGTAGCGTAACCGGACCAGGGGTTCCCACAAATTAAATCTCCAAAAATCTTTTATACAGGAGTGAGTGGAACAGGGGTGGGTCGCATACTATTAATTAAAATGAGAAAAATAATGAACACAAATTATGACATGGGAACTGAACTCAGTCGATACTATTAGTGAACTACCAAACTTTTTCGATAAACAATAGTTGGGAATGTGTAAAAGTGAAAGGTAAACGGGAAATCTAATCTAAGTATGTGAAGTATACGCAATCATGATATCATATCTCCGGTTGACAATCGAGATGTTATCGTTTTCAATAGATGAGTAATTGAATCAGAACTCAGTAAATAGGCCATGTCAACTCACGTATCTAATACTATATGTATTATGAACTTTCATCGGAGCAAACGAAACGCGACGACAGCTAGCAATTGAAAAAAATCTAATCTATCAATATCTTCGATTCAAAGAACGCTATTACACTCTCTTCTATACCGCTGCAAGACAAACAAAACATAATTACCATAAATCGTGACGTGTGAATATCGGTATATCATCCATGTACACTAAACCTACATAGTATAGTAGTAATTTGTACGTTATTGTTTATGAGCTAAGCAACAGACTGCATGGCCGCAGAAACAATGCCATTTGATTTAGAAACGACGCAGTATTTTCATACTAGTAGTAGACACTGAGAAGCTATTCAACATTTTTTTGCCATAATTTTACATGATAAAAATCGTATAAAGAGTCTTTAATTTCCTAGGAAGTCTCGGATGCGTTATCAGATTGATGTCTTTGCAAGGAACATTGCAAGCAACATCTGTGTCAATACAAGTATAGAGATAACGATTTTATCAGTGCAACATATGTTTATTTAGTGGAAAATAACTCGTTTGTACCTAAGCGAATGCAACGCGAAGGTAATAAAAAATACGATTGTAAGAAGGTTGCAAAATCTTAAAAGGAACTAAGCGCTATTGAGAAGGATCGGCAGGTTTGTGCTATTGTTCAATTTCAAAAGGTTTTTATAAGAACTTGGGCTCAAGTTTTTGCGTAAACAGGTGGACGTTTGAGGTAAACAAAACAAAGATTATGTGTGTGTGTTAAATACAAATTATCATACAGATAAAGCCGTAGTAAATAATGATGGAGACATTCTGTCTGTAGCGATAGACGATTGCATTCATTTTTAGATATGCGATAATATACTTTCCAAACTTCGAGTAATGACCGATTGTCTTTCATTTTGGGTCATAAAAGATAATAATATAGTAAATTCTAATTACGGATAAATTGCCAAAAAGACAGTTGTTCAGATTATGGACGACGTCTGATAAGATTTGTGCTACCATTACAGCATCATGGTGTAAGACATTGTTTAAGAAACTGATAGTGGAACGGTGGGGTCTTTGTCGGTGGATCAGTGAACGTGCACGTGCGTTTTGTTTACCTTGTTCCCGTGTGTGTGACCTACCACACTGTTTTACCGCGCCGCCGTATGTAACATTGTTTCCAAATAGTCAGTTACTTCTCCGTCCTCATTTGCCTTGTGATAATAGGACAGAAGCTCATTGTCTTGTGTTTGACGAATGATTCACAGTTCAAAGACAGCGGCAACATGACATTTACCAGGACCGAGGACAGGTGTATCAATATTTCGGAACAGACTTTTCAATTTACGTCATTCTATCCGTGTCACGTATGTTTGCTTGAAGATTTAATCAATATTAAGTGAGTGACTTGCAGCGTCGGTTATTTAATTGAATAATTGACTAAATGGTTTTTAATTCACATGAACTTATTTATCTCAATAAAGTAACAGGCAACAGCTGACTCATAGCAATTGTCGCGCCTCGTAGCCCCCTCCAATGCGAACGTATCCATCATTCTAACTATTATAAACTCAATTAAACCTCATTATCATAACCTAAGCGTTCTCCTAGCGGTCCCTATTCTCTGTTCTTAGACATGTCACCACCTTTGTCCCTTGTAACCTCTCCTATTGAAACTGGACAACTTAGGGCAACAATGGTCGCAGTTTGACCCTCAAAGACCATGAGACCGGCATTATTTGTGTATTTTAAGTAATAAACAGTGCGTTTTATGCGATTGTGAGCGGCTTTTTTTTTCAAATTTAAATGTGAATGGATGAATGCACATTGTCCGTTGTGCGAGCTCGTGGACTGCAGACTGCAGGTACCGTTGATGCATAATCATTAGAATTTATCGAAGCAAACGAGAGTTTTGCTCTCAGTATTGCATGGGAACCAAAATTGCGGATCGAGTTTGGCGGGGAAAGTGACGTCTGTCTGTTTCTGATGACAGGTGATGGATGAAACGAAAGTTTATTTTAAAAGCTAGAATAAAATGTTAAGTACGTTGAGTTAAATCAAATTGATTAGTTTTTGTTGCTTTTAAATGACTTATCGGCTACGTGTCTAAACGCTGGGAAATCGAATAAGCGGCTGACTGAACTGTATGGTGTTGCACAATACTTAATCCCTTTTGAATCGCAGGCGGTCTAAGGGCAGATTGATTCTTAAGTATCTAATTCTGTGTAGGCGGGTTGGCATACTTGGGTAAGCGGTAAGGGATGTTTGGTTTGAAATTTTTGAATAGTGAAATATTTTGACCTTATCGTTATTCGTAGCGTACAACGATAAGGTCAAAATATTTCGTCTACAATGCGTCTACAAAAGCGTACTACAATGCTAGCAGACACTAAACAATAACAAAAGCATCGAGATTGGACGCACGCACACGCGTCGCGTCATTAGAGAGACGCACACAAGGATCACACACAATAATACAATAATTTTCATTCCTTTTCTGTGCGTACGCATCATACCGGTCCCACTCGCACGCTAAGGGTGTTTCACTCGCTCGGTCATTGACCGACCATCTCCGACCAGATTGCATCTAGTGCCCATGCAGCTTCCCCAGATAGATGCATCACCATTTCTGACCAATTAATTGACGTTCTTTTTTATCGAGACTTTGATTGAGCCAATTCTGCCTTATTTGACCCTATTAACTTTACATTGTACTGTAGAATACAAAAACAACACAAAAACAGCTTTGCGAAATAGAAAAGATTAGAACTGACCTAGTTACTGTAGATAACAAAAATACAACGCAATAATAACATAATAACACCGAAACTTCAGCGGCGATAAGTTTATCCCGAAGCACTATGGCGTGATCTAAATGGCCGTTGGATCAACATATTCGAATTTTACTCCAACAAAAAGCGAGCGTCCCGTAGTATTAGTTAATTTATGACGGAGTACAAAATCTCCAATAAGACGACGGACTTTTTTTTCAACCTTCCAAAGACGCGGCTTGAAAAAACCAAAACAATTTTTTGTCGAGACCAAAATCATTTTACGAGCTTACAAATAGTAAACAAGCGAGATAGCTGATAGGACGTCTCTGTCAGTTAGTGGAGTGGAGAAAGAACCTGACACTTCAGCCGCCCTTGTAAGGATTCTGAGAACAGATTGCGTTGGCGTGATCTCTACGTCTAATAAGATCTCTAATCTCAATAATTACACTTCTAAGAAACCAGTTAAAGAGTGCATTTTCATTGTTATTCCTCTTTTGAACACTCATGAAGGTTCCAGTGGACTACTTCCATAAGTAAATAAAATAAAAACGTTAGTACTTAAGGTTCGTAACGCTTGTAACTTTACTACTAAGATTCCTAATTTTGGTATTTCGTTATAACATTTTTTTTTGAAACTTTACTTACTATGTGGAACATAAGATATCAATACCGAGATAAAACGTTTTAAAACGCACCATAAAACACGCATATAAACAATCAATAATGAAACAACGACTACCTTTCAAGAATGAATGGCTATATTATGAGTGCTAATTGCGCTGCGCTTGTGCGTCTACTTCAGTAATAGCAAGTCAAAGAAAATAATAATATTACATTAAATCGAGCTTCCACCGGGATGTGTTGTGCAAGGTCCAGGTAGAAGGCTGGTTTTTACTCGTGGCATCAAGTATCCATATAATTTTCGTTCCGGATGAGTTATGGGTAAAAAGAGAAAAACCGCTCACGCTAGGATTTGGTTACATCGCCCATAAATGATAGGGTAATCCAAAACGTTAAGCTGCTTTTATTTTGAAAGCAAAATTACCATGTTTCCTAATGGTTACATAATGACCGTTTCGTCATTAGCCTGCGTTATCACTTATCCCGATGTTTCCAAATGCGGTTAGTGGGGCAAAAAAATAATCAGGAGACATTCCGTAGTAATAGTAACCCACTTGTCTGGGATACCAGATAGCCCTTGACCCTCTTGTTTAAACGCTTGCAAGAAAGAAACCCAATGAAGAGGACAAATTATTTTTAGAAAATTCAGTTTGAAAAAGGCCTCCAAGTTGATGTAATTATTCTTGACAGAATTGTAGTGATAAGTACTAATGAATTTTCTAAATAGCCCAAATGAAATAGTAACAAACTAGAGTGGTGATGCACTTGACCCAAAAAGCTAAGAGTTTAGATCCCAAGTGGGCCGTCACGACCCAAATTTTCACACACTCGGCTATTTACATAGTCGTAATAAACAAAAACTCACTAATCAGTCACACCAAGACAAAAGTGGAAACGCACATAATGTGTATATTAAACAAGTTAAAACTCGAATAGGTTACGCAAACTGTTACTTAGTAGTCATTGACTATGTATACTGTTAGATCTTTGTAAACAAATAGAAACTTCAAGAAATGTAAGGCAAAATTGAAGAAATTTCTAGAGTCGTAATGGTGACGACATAGATATAATCTTTAAGAATAATGAACACAAAACCAACTATTAAAGTAATTTGTTAACTCACTGATATAGATAAAAACAGAAGTAGAATATCCTTACCTGTAACAGAACAGAAATATAAATGTTAGTCGTGCTCGTGATTGCTTCGTTAAAAGTGAACAACTATTAAGAGATAGACGCATTACCATCAGATATTGTCTTAAAATGCATGCGTTTATCTAAATTCCTCCCAGTGCCATCGCAATTAAGTTTTTTAATCTTTTTACTTGAAATATTCCGGGTACGTACAATTATCCAAATAGGACAAAATCACCGCTTATTAAAGTAATCGCCTCTAGTTTCTTACGTGGGGACGGACGGGTTGCAATCAACTCAAGATTTCTAATACAAACCGGTATCCATGGGCCCTGGACATTCATCTGAGCCGCCTCCTATTCCAGTTTTTAATTTGCTTTCACCATCAAGTTGTTTCATGTGTGATGAAAATTAAGACGTTATCCATGTTTAAAACGAATATAGAACCGAAGATGAAATTTTTTAAAAACAAAAAGTTAATCAACACTGACTTTGGTTATGATAAAGTGCCGTCTATTAACTCAAACGGTGTCCAGCATCAGAGCAGCGACTAGAAAAATTTACGTTGACGTTTTTACAGTTGCTACGAGTTGTTTATTACTGCAAAAAAGACGATAAAGCGCAGTGTCAGGGCCGTAAACATTAAACCAAGGTTAAACAAGGCAAAGAATACTGCCTGCAGCAGTTTTTCGCATCGCGCATCCATCATATCACATTAATGGAGGTTCTCCGACGTTTCTTAATATGCAAATTATTTATTTTCAATTATTGAACTGATAAACGCAACCATTTATCACTTGGTCCGCATACGATTTTATTGAAACAAGACAAAGTTTGATAAACTCTGATTTTAGTAGTATCGTGAATTTGTGATCTGAAATTTAAGAAGTTCAACAGCTGTCCGTTTACTAAACTCTGCTGAATTAAAAAAATACATTTATATTCCGAAAAGCTATTGACTTACAAAGCAAACCTATCGGAAATGCAATATTTTATTCTTATTTAACTATTAACTTATTATATTGTTTTAATGACTTAGAAAGTTTGTGTAACCAGTTTTCTTGTGAAAACATTCCAGCACGATAGTTCGCGTGTCATCTCTGGAGGCTCTTATTTTGTGATAGCTAAATTGTAATGATTAAATGTCAATTGTAATTAAATTTTGCCGCAAGAAGTAAAATCAGTGACGGTGGCTAGCTTGGAGCTTGTCTGCAATTAAGCCTGCATTCCGAATAGCTCTATAATTGCACTCGACAAGACAAAATGACCGAGTCGTAAAACTAGACAAAAAAAATGGACAATCATGGCGACATAAACATTGTTCACATGCCTTCTAGTAGCACTTATTCTGTAGCCGTAAAAGTTTGCAAGGTAAATTGTTGATATCAACAATCTGCAACATCTGAGAATCTCCTGCAAAAACATCGATCATGGTGATGCAAATATGCCAGATGTGTTGATAAGTGCCAGTAAAAAGAGCATTATTTGCGAAGTAGAAAAAATGGAATAGAGTCGTTCGCGCATCAAATAATACGCTTGCGCCGCTTATCCATCCTTCCCATTTGTCCGCACTTGGAGTGCGTCGAACTCTATGTTTGTAAACTCTTGTCTGATCGGTGCGACAGCTATTGTCTGATGTCACAGCAATTTGATTATGTACCGATTAAAAAGCCTTTGTCGTCATATGCAAATAATCCACACGTGTCAGATCGATGCGTTTGGTTAGGTGTGTCAATTTATATAGCGATAACAATATTATTATCATCTATGAGTGTGTTTGTTAAACGACGGAATTTTCAGAAGCTTCAGTCAAGTTGCATCAGGATTAGCACCAATTATGTGGTCAGTTGTAAATTGCGTTACCATATGAATTTTCTAAAATAAAACTGGAGGTGGTGTCGGGTTCAAGCACCTCCGCCCACTGTTTTGAGGGTATAGCTAGCTGGCGTTCTAAATCGTTAACATGTTTCCGGTCTTGCTGAGCAGTGTTTGCACGCATTTGGATAACTAGTGTAACTAGCGTTATCGTTGAACCAAACTTGTCTTACAACGGAGTTGTCTTGTCTTACAAACAAAAAAAATGTGTTTAAGGTTTCAAATTCTTAATGAAACTCGTACATACGGATATCGATAAAGGTAAAGGGAATATACCGTATAAAGCATCACATTGCATTCTGTACGCAACCGGAATAAACGAACGCGGGCCGAAGGAACCCTCAGCGCTGGACATTGTTTATATTGACAGTATGTGTACGCGCACTTTGCTATTTGAATTTAGAATAAGGCTTCGCGAAAGGCGTTGTTGTCGTAGGTACCGTTAATTGAGCTACCGCGGTCGTACACTTTAGGCCCGGAATACACAAATAATGTTTTGACATCACGTCTATTTGACACATTGTTGTATTGTTGTATCGACAATGGTTGTGTAACATTAATAATATAATACGTATCATTAGTATCAACACTATACAATGGATGTTTTCATACTGTATTTGCTTAATGCAAATAGCCATAGCGCCAAGAAGACTGGCACCTAAGAAGCAAAACTAAAAAGAAATATTTGCAAAAAGATTACGTTTCAACTTCAGTAAACGTTTTATGTTTTTATCACGACATGATCTTATGGTGAAGTCATGATATAATGTTTGCGATAGTTTGAATATTTTTGGTGTGTACCTCCCTTAGTGGTAAGGTTCGTGAACTTAATGGCCGCACCAGCACACTGATAGAATATTCGGCCGTATGTAGTAAAGCTGTGTGCGTGTTGTTGTGGTACGTTCAATAACACCGCTGTGGCGTCGGTTCGTCGACCTCGATGCGCCGGCGCCGATTGCAAAGACACTGCGGAGTCACCACTGTTTGCGAATCTAACAGAAACAATTAAAGAAAAAAAAGTTCTAATTAAGAGCAGTTGCAGCTTAGGATTTTTTCTATTTTGCGCAGTGCTAATTCGACGCGAATGCCAGTCACGAGTGTGTACGTGTCATGCAATAGATGTGGATATTAAAATATTTATTGCTTTAGTTGGTTCACTTTCTTTCTTGGTATTTACGTAATGAAGATGGCATCATAAGAATCACAAGCTACACTGAGGACGTAGTTGAGACGTTGGCATCAGAATAAATTGACAATACTAATGATAGAGTCAATTGAAAAGAAGACGTCCAAGGTTCGAGTGATTGCAGACCCGCGGTGGCCGAAGTCGTTTACCGTTAGAAGGTCGCTGGAAACCCTGCAGGCCTCCACGAGCTAACGGAGCATTCGCTGCTTGTCGTAGTAGAGTCGTTTCGCAAGGAATGGCCGTATAGATTTCTTACAAGCCTCACACAAAGGTGTGAGTCATAATTTTAAGTAGATCAATGAATTTTAGTAGATACTTTATATATCTTGGGTGAAAGATAAGTTTCAGCGAAGAATACACTCATATTTCAAACGTCAATCATAAAACTGACCCTATCCTTTACTCAATTATCATAAATATTAACATTTCATCTCAAATAATATTCGTTCACACACAATTAGCTTCATTATGTCCATTCACCCAAATGCGCATCAAAATACAAACAAATCTAAAATTCAGATTGTAACTCTATATCGGTAATTTTATCTATGAGAAAAGCATGAAATGAATTTTTACTTGACAATGCATTATTTTTATTGTCGTGGCTTCCATTCAGGTCAGCCCTTTGTTCGATGGGCGTAAGTTGTATTTTTTTAGTGGGAGATTTGTGAAGCACTCTCTTTGAGAAGTAGACACGACCTAAAACTTTTTATGACCGTTATCAATCAAATCCAAAGAATGTCATGAACGATGGACAGGTCAAAGGGCTGGTCGGCTCGCCTTCGGAATGTGTTGGCGTTTCTTTGTACGCCGTGTTTGCTCAGCGCGTGGAACGTCTTCTGAATAATGGTGCTCATTGACGAGATGTTTGCCCGTAAACATAAAATTATTTTTATGGCGTGTATATGTTAACATCGCTGCGGTAAGTGCAGGAAATATTTCCATAATAAACAAACGCGGAACATTAGATGATAACGTGCGGCCACGTGTTGTTTACTAGTGTTTGTTTATTGCGATTGCTGTGGATATTTTTGTTGCAACTAACTGATAATAAATGTACGTTAAATTTTTCCCGGATCTGAGGTGAACTATCGAAAAAGCTTACGCCTCTATTTTGTATTGTTGCTCGGGTGACGATACCAAACAAAGGAAAAAACCGAAAATGTACATTTACTATTTATTCAGATGTACTCCACGTACTCGACTTAGTAATTATTTCGTATTAACATTTCAATCTGATATTATCATAAATATTCATTCATTGAATACAATCCATCATTCGTAGGGTTCAACATTTCTTGATGGATGTCTTCACGGGGACATTTGTGACAGTTGAATTCCCGCAAAGAATGAAGTGTTAGATTGAGAAGAGTGAATTTGGAACTAAAGTGGGGTTTAAGTTCACACGTGTTGCTTAGTTCGTCGACAATAGAATTGTGCGACCCCAAAATCTCTGTCGTTGACCTAAGTTCACTCGAGTATTTCAAAACTGTTTTGTCATCATGGATATTTATCTTCCCCGCCCACGCATTAATGAAGTCGTCTACTCCACGCCTGCTCGCTGGTTCTTCAACAAACAGTCTTCAGCAAACATTTTGAAATTCAAGGGCCTGTCGATGTATCGGGTCGCTGTTTGCTTTGTTTAATCAGAATTAGTTTTACTTGTTATGTCTATGACAGTTGGTTATTTGTTTAAGCTAAAGTTTCCCATGATTTCTGAAACTACGTAAATAGAGATCTCCCCTTGGAATAAGCCATCCTCATTTCGGGGTTAACGCCTATGCACAATAGATTTGGTATCGACGGATGTTCGATGATGGAAATTTTCAGAGTGACAATGGGACATTAAGAGTTTTAGAATAACAAATAAATGCATAAGAATGTACGAGAGATCGAGATGTCTAATCCGACCGTGGCTTGAGAGGACTCGCCGTTGAAGTGATTGCCAGTCGGAATAACTAATGTGTTGATGTCGTTTGATTTATAAGTGCCGGAGCTTTGTGCTGTGTTCGAGTGATACATCTCTCGCTTCCACGCCCTTCACGAAGTGTCCTACAATTGTACGGAACAAATGGATTTACATAATGATGAATTGTCTGTTTTCACCTCAATCTTTCGGATGAATATTGTTCAATTTCATTCTCAGCTTTTACAGAATGCTCTTTTATTTATGGATTAGCACTTTACAAAAATACTATTATTTACATAATTTAATTGGTATTATTAAAATATCAACAGGTTCAATGTACAGCCCATAAATTGCAAACTTGTTATTGGGAGCAAAACTTCCTTCTACGATAGTGACCATGGGGTCACTGCATTTAATTGCAGTATATACGCCGCCATTTTTTTAAATAATGACTAAAATAAATTCCTTTTTCTATGTAAAAATCCGTTAAAAGCGAGTGGGAATCGTCCAAAAAGTTCCAAATCAAGATTGCTTTAATGGGAAAGGGATTGCGACAGTCGTAATTATAGTCACTTCGTCGGTTTCCCACGCAGGGTAATCGATGTCACGTTAGTCAAAGTACCAAAAGAGTTCATTCTAATATGCTACACGAATAAGTATTGATAATTGAAAAAAACTTCAACTTCTGACAAGTTTGTAAGAATAAAGCAAAATTATTATGCGTTTTCTGTCATTAAAATGCGGGTTCCTATCTTCGTCAGTTGTTAAGTCAGCAAAAACAATAACTAGACTGTCGTCGAACCTATGGAACTGTTTAACGGTTACATTTAAAACAACCGGGTTAGTCCCCCACAGCTGCTTATCTGTAGGTGCACTATGCGGAACATTACAGTTTTTATTTAAATTTTGGGCACACGACTAAACGAAAAAAAAACACGATGTTTTTAATAAGGTGTTATGATGAACTGCCAGTGCTTTTTTATTTGCGACTTTATTCTCACTCAGCTGTAAGGCGTCAGAAAAACTAAATCCGGCGCGTTCCCAAATTGAAACTGACGCGTTCCATTTAAAACAATAATGTAACACGACTCCGAATTGAAAATAATGAAATTCGATTGAGCACCCGGCCGACTAGTGCATCTGCGTACGTAATCTGACGGCGTGAAAAATTATTGCTGTATTACATTTAGCTTTTAAATATTATCGTTTTGTTTAAAAATGTTAAGCATTATTAATGGTTTTCTTGTCTTGCTCGATTTTTATTTAATGGATTTAGAGACAAGTATTGATTTTTTTTCTGACTGGGCACCGAGAAAGGTCAACGGAATGACCGTTTTTTTATTTACTCGCCATTTTTGCTTTAAAATACTTCGCAACGCTAAGGTTACGTTCACACGAGTTGAAATGATAATTATTTATTGATCCCCTGCATGTAGGAGTATAAAAAATCCCCCCTGTTTTAGCCAACAGATCGCCAATCGCCGTATGCACGGTAGGTATTTATTAGCTGGGGTGGATAGTTCACATGTGAGTATCGGACCTTGTTATTTTTGATACTATTAAAAAGCCCACTTGACAAAAACTATTATAAATCGAGATATAACCTAATTTTAGTTTAAAAAGTCGTTCTATATTTGTCACATTGTTCGAAGTTCATTAAGACGGTATTATGGAATCTTGCCACTCATGCCAAATCATGATCACTAAAACATGATATGATATAGCGATATATCGACACTAACTTTTAAAATATAATAGATATAGCCGCCATGTTGAATTTTTATCAAAACACCGTTCATAACATGTGACGTCGATTCAACATGGCCGCTATATCTATCATATTTTTAAAGTTAGTGTCAATATATCGCTATATCATATCGTGTTTTGGTGGTCATGCTAGGGAGGCAGGTTTTTGAATTTTGGGATATATTATGATGTAGATTTAAAATGGTTCTGTAAGTTGACCTTATAGTAAACAACAAACAGCTAAGTGTATTCTTTCAATAAATTATAACATTAAGCAGAGCGACTTCGCGATTTCTTTAAATATCGGAACACTGTAACTGTTTACCACTTTCACGGATGGGTTAGATTAGGTTAGTTCTGGCGATTCAACATGGACATCGGGTTGTTGTTAAATTTCCCATGATTTTGTGTGCACGTGGTCATGGGAACCGTAACGAGGGTGATATATCGGTGATAACATCAATTATCTACCCCGGTAGTCTATCGATTCGTTTATTGAAAAATTACTGGCATTTAACCAACTAGGCCTGGGAAATTGATATTTACACCAGCCCCCTTGTTTAATAATCTTAATAACAGAAAAACCCCTTGTTAGTTATCAGGATAAAACTCTTACCTCAATCTAAGAGGAGTACCTAATGTGGACAAAATATTACACATTTGTAAAATGCCTACGATCGCTTATTGTTTATATTAACTTAATATAAAATAATGATGACACAAGCAAGGACAATTAAGTAGGGAAATTACACATATCATTTTATATTTATATAAGGATATTGTAATTCACGTTAATAGTTTATTGTCACTTTTCCTCATTAAAGATGAGCAAACGTTTAAAGTAATAAATATGAAGATACATCTGAATAACATACAACGTACATTTAAAAAGCTTGGTAAGTTACAATGCCTTAAGTTATGGAAAGGAATATATTGCATATTGATAAAATTATAATATTAGCAGTATCTTGTGGACAAGAAATCGGGGATCAGAAAGAATATATGCAATTATCAAACCCAGCAAGTAGATAGAGCTTCTCAACGACAGAGTTTACTAGTTTGTCGAGTATTCCAGCAATGATAATTGACACAGGATTTTTCTCTTATCACTTATTGAAAGTGAGATTACTTTCGCTTTGGGATCGGAACACGAGATTTCACGCGGCCCAGTTCCCATACAAAAACCTTTAACGCTCTCGTCCGGAACCGAATCGTGGTATCAGCTGTTTTTATGACATATCTCGGCAATTACGACGGAGGGTGCGCGTGAGGTGGACGTGAGAAGGAAGCGACCAGTAAGGAGTGACCGACAAAGTTTTTTACTTTACCCAATACACGCTGAAGGAAAAATTTTTGACTTACTCTAACAAATGTTTGAAAGATAGTACGCGTTATTTATCATGTCAATTCTATTTAGACGCCAACGGCTAAGCAGCGTATTAGATGTTTTAAAATTTACTTTACATAATGCTAGATTAGAAACAAAAGACGCTGCCAAAATAATCTCAAATATATTTTTTCACTTTAAGATTTAGGTTATTCTTACTTAGTGTGTATTTGAATAAGTATAACTAATGTTATGATACCTAGTAGGTAATTTTAATGCAACAAAAATTGGTTTATTTTAGTAATTTAATTAAACAGACAAATTAATTAAGTATTATTAGCTTTGGAGTGATGTTAACAACAATTTTCCCCCTAAGTAGTATTATAATATCTAATTTTAACGATATTATCTACCACGAAACACATCTGTTATCCAACTATTGTAACTTAAATGGCTGTTAGTACTATTAAAATATTATTAAAATGAGACACACACAAAATGAGACCAAACATAAGACAATTGTGTGAATTTTAAGGACAATCCGCCTATTGCTTTTTTATTTGATAGCGGGAAGTCTGTTTAGTAAATCGTTGAAAGCAATTATTTATTTACAATAAATAACTTTACACACATACGACGTTTAAACTAGGTAGTTTGCGCGCAAGAGCTGACACCTGAGGCGTGTGAGGGGGAGCGTGCTATGGGTAAGCAAGCACGGCAGATATCTCAGATGGCGCTAGCGTGTTCGGTCTTGTCAACCGTTGTCTAAATGTCCACGCAAATGTCAAAATAGATTTTTTTTCTGTGCTCGCTAGTATGACGCAAGTTTGACAACTTATCATAAACTTCATTGTAGTGATTATTTGATGGCAGCAGTGACAGAACCATTGATCAAAATCAATACAGACAAGACCAAACACAATGCGACACCTATCGGGATAAATGGACAGGTTCCCCATTGACAAGACAAGTTTGAATTTGACAGCAGATTGACGTTTGATTTGACACCTCCCGCCACTATCATACCTTAGGTGAACTGAACTTGCACGCATACTTTATCTCATAGTTCATAATAGATGACTAAATACTAAACCACACGAGTACCGATATATGTGTGACGTCCACACAACATCATTATGTAATAAATAATTTCGTGAGACTGTTGCGCGTACGCACTGTTAAACAACTACCTATTAATAAGCGTTGAACAAAGACTGTGTCCTTGATCTAGTCAGACTCAATGTTACAACGTTACGACTCTTATTTTGTCACTTTTATATTGTCCTATTTAAGCAGTCACTAAATAGAGTACTCAACACTTTATTAGCATAGATAAAAGACACCAACAGTCTCGTACCATAAATGTACTACTATCGCAGAAGTGCATATTCTTACTAGTTTTTTTATAAGTTAGGCCTATGTAAATTTTTCTTACTACCCATCTATTTAGTATCAAAGAGCTCCTTTTCTTATCTTTGAAACAATATTTATTTTGTATTTGCTAGTATTTCCGCTGAACAGGCCTATTTGAAGTTTTTATCGTCAGTTATCTTTCAAGAACTTAACCATTTATCTTTGCTATCTATTGCTGGCTCTTAAAATACTAGGTCTAATTTAAATTTAAAAAAAATTACCTTTTAAATTTTGGGAAATCAGGGCAGTCAAACAATTTTATTAAAAAAATAAAACATTTGCGACAGGAAACCACCAACTGTCTTGGTATCAAAATAAGGAAGCAGGATCAAGGTAAAGATTTTTTTTGCTAGGATCCTATCCTAGCACATGAGCACACCCATACCTAATTGCTAACATTGAAGTTTGTTTTCTAAATCAACCCGAATTGGGATTCAAACCCTGAGCGGTCAAGGCGAAATTAACTAATCCTAAGTACCTATAAAAGTACAATACAATCATAAGTGTTGTTGCCCTTTACTCGTACCATCAGGATAATAGCGTGTAGGCTGTGAAATGTTAGTTTTTGCCACGTCTGCAGTCGTTACGCGCATTGAACCATATCTTACTGCTTCCTTGGGGCAGGGGGCGGGAGCATTTGAAAAAAGTATTACGAATTTATTTATTAGCTGATAACCTCATTTGACCCGAAATCCATACTAATATTATAAGTGCGAAAGTAACTCTTTTGTCTGCCTGTCTATTACGTTTTTACGTCTAAGTCACTGAACCAATTTTGATGATTTATGGTAAAGAGATAGATTGGACCTTGGAGGACATATCTCCTAACTCGTGAGGTGGCATCTGGTGTTTTCCTCGCACTGTCAAAAAGGTTCGGTTGTGTCACTAACCTGCAGAACACCACTGACGTCATGCTTACGTCGAGTCGCGTTCAAAAAATCATAGGACGGTGACAGACGGGAGTCTCAACCGTGTATCGCATACCAAAAAAAAGTTTAGAGTACTGGCAATAGATTGAAAGGGTTTCTATGATCTCTGCGCGTAAGGTCTGTTTAATCTGTGCGTGCAAAGTTCACCATATGATTCTGACATTACGTGCGTGGGTGCGTGTTGTTAAATAATTTTGTTTGATGAATGTTTAAGTGAAAATACATGAGAATAGTGCTTAAATCGATAAAGTGAGTGTGTTTAGATGGATTTGCAGCATTAGTTTGCATAATGGAATGATATTTCAAGGTAAATTTTATAAAATGTAAACAAATATTTTGGCGGCCGCCATTGCTCGAGATTTTTGGTTAGTTTCAATATTAATTCGATAAATTCATATCAAATAAAGCTTTGATAAATCTATTTATAGAGTCAGCAACGTAATTAATTTAATAGATTTGTTTTAATAAGCCATAATTACTTACAATATCAAAATATTTAGCGCGACGGCACTTGACAACAAAAATGTATGATTTTGTTGGTCATTTTTAGAATATCAAAGTTTAATCCTTATCCTTTATTTTATGATAAATCTAAAGTAAATTTGATAAGCTTTATGAATACATATTTACTTTTTAGGAAAAATAAATGAGTTTTGTTCTACACACCATTTGTTCGAGGTACCTACCGATTTTAGGGTGATTTTGCAGCGGTATTTTCATTTACCTTAATTATGTATTAATTATTTACTTTTCTTACATTATTATTTCAAGAATAACAATATTATGAATCATTCTTTATAATTCAGTCGTTTTTTTGAGGCTAATTGGCTAACTAAATTTTTTGCAAAAATTTATTTTCCCGTGTTGGCGGGTGGTCTGCAAAAGACTTTTGCCAAAAAAAGCCATTATTTAGCAAAATTTTTATGGAGTTGACTTTTTGTTTGTTTGTGCTTAAAATCCATTGTAAATTCGTATTGATGAATAATGAAATAAATGAAAGGCAATCTCTCGATAGAATATTGTTTATTTGGTAGATAATTACCTTTTTTTGCAAAAATCGGGGAAATTTGAGGTCAGCTGGATTCATGTCGCTAATAAATCGCGTAGTTAACTCGAATTGCATAATTTAATACATAATAAAATAGGTTGTTTCCTAAGGATTCCAAAGGTATACAATACAACCCCCTTACGTGCCGGCTAAGCCACCATATGTTAGTTTGACCCAAAACGCGTCATTATCTGCGTCATGCGCTGCTCACCTGTGCCAATTGTAAGGTGAAAGTGATTTATTACCGTGCCAAAGGAAGGGCTAAGAGAGTAAAATAGGGGACGACATGCTTTATTCTACGCGGGCAAAGCCGCAGGCACAGCAAGTAGTTTACTACTAACTTTTTAACGGCATTTTCTTATAAATTATTATTCTAGAGTAGGAGACGATTTGACTCTTACCAAGATTTTGTTCAGTTAATGATAGTAGATTAACTGTCTATTATGGGTAAAGTGGTATTCGTTATTATCGTCTAGCTTTTTAATTATATAATGAACATCAATTCAAGGAATAAGGACTGAAACATTGTTGTCAATACCGGCTTCTCGCTCGAGGTGCGCCAGCGCAGGCGTGAGAACTATAACGTACTCCTGCGCATTAGTCTCGTGTCGTTGCTTCCACCAATTACGTTTCTGCATTAGCAGGTGCATGTATGTAATGGGAAAGATCTTCGCAATAGTTATGGGCGGTTGTGTCACGTTATTACCAAGAATCGGTTCGTTAGCTTGGAGATGTCACTGCGCATGTTTTGAGCTAATTGCTGTTTCTGCCGGAATTTCCTTTGTTGCTAACCGCTTTTTGATACGATATTTGTTGGAGAAAAATGGTTATGGAATTAATGTGACACTCATTAATACTTTTTAAGCATAGAGATAGACTAACTAGAAGTAGGTGTGTGTAGGTTCATACGTACGTTAGTTTCAAGGATGATTGTAGTGGGCATCAATTGTGATGCAATTGGTCAATTATTTTTAGATCTAGCGAGTTGATGAGTGGTAGTAATATGACGTAAATCATTTTTCTAAGAGTATTTTTTTTTTTCATAGGTAAGAACAATATGTTTATTTGTATTTTTCAGAACTTTACAAGCTAAAACAATTTGTTACCCAAATTAATGAATCGTCCTCGTGTTCACAATCGAATTGCGTAACACTATCCTCTGTTTTATAAAAACGGATATGTTTTCACATCAACAGCTGTCAAGTCCACTTTGGTCCATCAAATGCGGAATATAGCGTAAGGGTCGTATGCACCCACTACTGCAGGGGTGTTAAATGTTCCACTGCACGGGTACTGGGGTACTAAAATAACCCTACGGCAATGTCCCCACAGCCACTGCTGCAGGGGTGCGATCTGCTAAATTCGGCGCGGGCGCAGACAGATGCGGAACGACCGTTACGGTTCCCCTATCTGTTCAAATTTTCGAATTTGGAACACGTGCGTTGACAACTTTTTTGTAATCACCCGCATCGATTTCGCGCTTGCGTTTTGGAGATATCAGAAGTGAGAGTTTGTTAAGTTGTAATATTTGACTAAAATGATTTCAGTCCCTTTTTGACGATTCGATTAGCGTAGGAGCGCTGTGATTCGTCTTGAAGGGTTTTAATCCCGGTTCGGGTTAACAGAAAAAGCCTAGAAAAAGAAAAACAGCTTACTTTTTTTACGCTGCCCTGCATCTGGGTGTACAGGGAGACGTGTCCCGTGAAAATTCGCTATCTAGTACCTTGTAACACAAGGATTTTAATTCTTTATTTCGAGATCATGACAATTGGCGTGTTGTGTGGCGCATTTTTATTATTTAAAAGTTAGTTTCTTGGTATGAGAAAACGGTTTATGGCCCTTTTGACCATAGGAAATTAAGAACAAGTAAAAAAAAATAGTAATGGATTACCACTAAAATTGCATTAGTTGTCGATATCAAGTCGACTATTATATTTTTGTAAGAACGAGTTCAAAGCGGCTGACTGTTCCTAGAAACCCGAACACGCTTGTTTCTAAAACAAACAGTGAAAGTGACAGTTAAAAAATCAATATAGCCGTTACGATATCTGCGAGGGTGAAAGGCGAGGGGTGGGCTGCGCACGCGCTGCGGTCGCGTCATTACGGCGCGCTATTGTGTGATGTCATATCACAGCACAATGCGATTCCTTATTACGCGATTTATAGGGGTGGACTTTGATTCTAATAATATTCTAAATACCTAGTCATCTGTTGTAAAACAGCTGTGCACTGTGTTCAAATATTATTATTTTCAGTTCTCTGATTGATAAAAGTCGCGATCTTAAATTATAGGTACTTTGATAATAACTATGTGCACCGATATAACTTATCAAGTACCAATTATGTTTTAGAAATGCAAGCTGCTACTTGTAACGGAAATCGCATGTATTTCTTGACCGCACATAGTTCACAAAAGGGCGACACAGAATTGCAACAATTTCGTCTATGCAATCAAATGCATACGATTAGAGACCCCGCGGCTAAGTCCACTTACATTCTCATAGACGTAAAAATATTTCTAAACATTCAAAGTTCAATGACACTAGTAAAGGTGTAATTACGTTTAAGAAGGATTGAGGAACTAGGTGACCCCTTTTTCTGGACCCCTGAGGTAGTTTCTTCGGTTGGTCAGTTTCAGACAAAGAAATTCGTGACCCTTGATCCGTGTGTTGTTCCCGACGTTTATTCATGCATTGGAGAAAACTCGGAATCGGTTTCAATTATTCGGTTGAGGAAGCAATGGTACCAATTCGAAATTCAAACAGAAACTCTCGTTAAAAAATATGAGCGCAGAAAAAATGTTCAGAAGCCCTCCACATTCAATCGGATATTAAATTTTATTTCATCGCAGCAATGACATAGAATGATAGGTTGGTTTTTATTAATACTGGTTAGTTTTTTTTTTCAGTAGCCAGTTGGAGTATTTAGAATAGAATGGGCAGTAAAAAGATTATCTCTTAGCAAGTGAATCTTGCGGGCTCGCACTAAAGTTTTCTTTATGATGACAATACTGAATAGATTAAATAAAAACTGACTGCTGTCTCGTTTAGACAACGCAGACAAAAAATGGCTACCGAAGGCTGAATGCAGCCAGATTGTTAGAGAATAAACGAGTTGAATAAGGTAGCACAGCGTTTTAATGAGTGCGATTGTTGAAATTGGACAATGTGATTGAATGTGATGTCATTTTGTGGTTTGTGAGTTTCGTGATCGTGTTGATGCTAGCAAATACGACGTTTTATTTTTATTGCTATCTATATATAACTATCAAATATAAACTATACTTGTTCTGACTACGTGTAACAAATTAGAGTGCACAACAAATTTTATACCGTGCGCAAGCTGACTACGCCATCGTCTTTGCTCTATCTTGCATGAGTCGGACAAGGATGCTGCAATAAGTTAATTAAATACGTACTGTTAATTTTGTAGCCCGTTTTGCTTGACTGAGGGGTTAAATTAAACTCAAGTTATAACATACAATAGTGTGGTAGGTAATTATGATTTAACTTTTTAATTCGACTTTCCTGTTCAGCTCAATTGGCAAACCTACCTACTTTAAAGACGTAATCATGAATTAATTAGCGTTGTCACTTGTACATGTACCTACAGTAACCGTAGGCAACAACAGTCTGTTACTTAGCAACGGTGTAGTAAATAATAGTATTGTCGCAGCAAAATACTATAGTATCTCGTATTCGTGTACCACATGTGCAGATCTAAAATAGGACAAATGTGGGAGGCAACTGCGTCCGCGCATACGAGTCTGTTTCAAAACAAACCGAAACTAGGACAACGTTATCTAGCCCCTCCTACGTCTTGATTTAGCACTATTATGAGACCAAACAATAAGCATCACAGAAATGTGTTTACGTTAGTAACAGTACTCTTTTGTAGGCGGGTTCTTGTTAATTAAAATTTGAATTACTTTTACATCCCAAAGCTTTATAAACAGAGAAAAAAATTAAGAAACATTAATCATTTTTTTACGTTGTTACGTGTCTATTCAATACGCGCTAAATACATTTTAATAAGCAGTTTAAACTCCTATAAAACATCCCCTACGGATGACAAAAAAAGAACTAAGAACACTTTCGTTCGCGTCTTAATTTTTAATTACGTACTGGATTATTATGAACTTCCTTAGACCTTTTATGAATAATTTCACACCTTGACAGTCAAAAAATTGCAATGGCGAATAAGAAGGGGATTTTTTAGATTAGTCCGTGAAATTAGGTTTAAATAATAATTAAATGATATACTATTAAAGTAATTTGATTACGATTGTTATTTCTTTCAATAATATTATTACTGGCGTCTTAAGGAAAAAAAGACGTATCTAACATTACAAAAGTCAAATCAGAAAAATACTGACTGAGATGCGTTTTTTTCACTGATTCCGAATATGAATGTAACTCAATTCGTCAAAAAGTGACAGATACGTCTTTTTTCCTTAGGACGGCAATTAGTGGATGTGAGTTCTTTAAAAGGCTACCAAGATTTTTTTTTAAAAGTGTGTTGTACAACTAAAATCATATGTGTAGGTATATATTACTTTATTAAAGGCACAGATATTAAAATGGCGTTTCTTATCTATACATAAGTAATGTTAAATAATGTTTTCGCCCAGGTAGTGGTGTCATTCGTACCTACATTAGTGTCAACTGTCAAGTGTATACGGTACGACACCTACTGACACCGATTAACCAGACTGCTACTAACTGAACGACAAACATGAAGACCAATTACTGACCATTTACAAGTAAATTGTAGGTATTTTTCAGGCTGTAAGTACAAATTTAGGTATTTGACTTCATTCGCGTAGTTGCGCGTTGAGTCGCCTTGATCCCGAAGGGTCCAGGATTCGATTCCCGGTTCGGGTCAATTTAGAAAACAAATTAGGTATTCGTAATTGGCTCGCGTCTGGATGTGCTGGGCGACACCTCGGGCAAAATTTATTATTTGGCACAACGTAACACAAGGATGTTAATTCCATACTTTGAGACCGTGTCAACAACACACCGATTATTGGAGTGATGTCGGTTGCATTTTATTTATTTTAATATCATTGATGTAAGATATAATAAGTTATGATAATAATTCATAAATTTCATAAATTTATAAGTGAACGAGTAAAATAAAATAGGGGTTTCCAAAAAATTCTACTAAACACTCGGTGATTCCAGAGGCCCAATTCCCGTTATTTAACAATAGTCGCAATCCGGTGTCGATCCGCTCCCAGTAACATTACGATTACGATCACAAACGGTACTCTCGTAAACACAAAAAACGCAATTATAGTTCGTAATGCGACTGAAAATGGAAGAAAACAAAATTAGTTTTTTTTTTCTTTTTACGTTTGCAAGTTTGCCGTTTACGAGAATACCGTTTGTGATTGTAATGTTACTGGGAGCGGATCGACACCGGATTGCGACTATTGTCAAATTACGGCAATTGGGCCTCTGTGCGTAATACAAGCAATCTTCTCCAGCTAAGAATGGGTGTGTCATCTTCTAAAATGTATTTGAATTAGGATTTCTTTATTATGATGCATATAAGGTAAATAGTATGCTGTTATGGGTGATTATGATCTAAATTAAAAGACCAATGAATGTGACTAACGTCACCATTAATATAATATCAGTAAAATTGTAGGTACAGACAACAGCACGTGAACCTACTACAAAACGCAAAATTTTCTCAATTGATATTGATCTCTAAGTGTTAGATTAAGTTGAAAATCAATTCAATAAACTTTAACTTTTTGGGTAAGTTGACCTGCTGATGTCTGTACATATTGCAGTTATCCAATTTATTTAAAAGATAGAAAAATTACAGAGGTAGGAAAGTAGGGCCTTATAAAGATACACTATTCCATAGTAAAGACAACAGCTCGTCAGATTTTGTCAATTGGTATTAATCTCTATACCTCTTAAAGTTGAAAATCGGTTCAAATCTTTAACTTACTTTGACTGTACATTATTATGATGTATCTTATCATAAGGTTTTGCTAGTGCAGCTGAATTCTGTTGCATAATAAATAATAAAGAAAAACTAAACGCACAGACAGATGCTAACAGTAGCATTGTTGTTGGTAATAATATTCAGATAAAAAAGAAAAGATAAAATATGATGACTACCTAAAACGAATGAGCTTAATCAAGATAAACAAATATGCCCTAGCAACCTAGCAAAAACATTACGTCCTTTAAAACAAACCAATGTCAAAGTCAGAAAAAATGCATACTATTTAAAAGACATGTTTTATTCTACGTTTGCAGTTCTTAAAACTGAAAGGTCACTCACTCGCATATGCAATGTGACCTTGCCCCGCTATTTATTACCAAATCTTGCAAAAATAATACAAACTGCAACTTGAAAAGCGATAATAGCATGTTTGTTTTGCAATTAGTTTGTCTGGTGACGATTAATTACAGCATTGCGATAAACGAGAGGTGAATCGCTTATCGTTATAGACACGAATGCACATAGAATTGAGTGTTTACTTAATCTGTGCAAATTAATGCAATAACTGTGCCGATGATAAAGTTGAAAACAGCGCGACTTACCTGTGATTCTCTTTTGCGTTTTGCTGTTTTCTGGACTCGATACTTTGACCTCCTGCTTTGGTGCAGCCGGCTGAGGAGTCGTGATGGTGATGGGTGCCCGTCTTAGTGCTGCTGGAATTGCAGATGCTGCCACCAAACTCCACTCAAACCGCTGGTCTCCTGGCAAAGGCTTTTCCTGAGCAAAATCGAAGCCCCATTTCTGGCTATCCAATTCCAATTGCCTTGCGAGTTCTCGCTCAGCGAACCTTCTGTTCTCTTCTCTATCCGTGCAACCAAAGAGGTTCCTCCTGACTCCATCAAGAGTGGTGACTCCTCGCACGCGCATTGACCGCGTATCCAACAAAGTGGTGGTCTGCAGGGGCGCTCTCATACTCAACGTCGACATCTTCAGAGTCCAATAGCACAACCAAACACAGCGACGCACTTCACAGATAGCATCCGCGACGCTCTCTTCACCTAGCGCAAACAAGGTCAATATTTAGTTTCTGTGTGTGAGAGAACGCGTTATATTTAGTGAGTAAATAACTGTTTGGTTCATCACGCACCAATAAGAATACGAATTGTTAGTAGTTTAGTGAGCGTAAACAAGACGAGTGACGCGGCGGGACGCGGTGAAACGTCATACGTCCGACCGACGTGAGTTTCGTTCGTCGACTGAAGCGCGGTGCGCGGCGGCGATGCGCGCGGGGTTCTTGCGCAACTACGGCGTGAAGGTCCCGCCGCTCCCCACGGCGTGGCGCTACGGTCTCATGCGCTCGAGTTTCGTGCGCTATCCGTAGGGTTCGCGCTCCACCGCAGTTAAATCCCCTATTTTATTTTACTTACTTAGGTACTGTCTATGGGAATCAATTCAATTATGTGACCAGGTTTATTATTTTGAAAGTTTATGGGTATTGTTTCATTACTTTTTATTGGAAATGTATAACCCGTTTCATTCTATGACCACTTAATTAAGTCAATTAATAGATTTAATATTATATAATAAATTGATAATCAATTAATATACCGGTTTAATTATTTTGTAAATAAAATAATATTTTTGATAGATACATTATTTACTCATGTACATTATGTAATATTTATGTATACTTAATTAAGTCTTCTTCCAACCTTTTATTTAGGTATGTAAAACAAGAAAACTTTTTATTTTACATTAATTACTTACTTATTAAAGATACATAAACATGTTTTTTTTACTGAAGGAACATAATATTATTGAAGCTTAGTAAATTTGAGCTTATTTAAATCCACCATCAAACGAGATAAGTAGTGTTATGTTATGAAGTATTATTTTAATGCAATGTAATATTTCGAGGCGTACTAATAATTTATTCCAGAAAAATATACAATCAAACTTGCAAATAACTGTTGAATAGCCTAATATGACATAATAGGCTAGTTGACTCATATCAAAATTAATTAAACAAAGAATTATTTCAAATAGTATTCGACTTTAGAAACCTAAATATATCGATTTCAATACTTAAAAGTAGAAGATGGCTGTAAAAATCAAATTTAAAAAAATATTATTAATCTATAATTTGAAACTCTGAAAACGCTATCTGCCATGATCGCGACGTGAGTGACGTCACTCTTATTGTATACGATCAAATTTCATTCGAGTCTTTGATGTATTTTTGCATTCTCGAACGATACAGGTAATGATAATTACTATATTTTTTTGTGTAAACTATTAGAAATCATGTTTCTTTAATTCAGAGAGGTTGTATTCGTAAAGACGTCTAAGTTGTTTGTTTGTTTACAAGAGGAAAAACGTCATGGCACAGATAATCTATAGAACAAAATGGCTGACAACGTTTTCATGTGTTTATAAAAAAATATTATTTTGAAATGAAAGTTTTGTAGTTTTCTAAGTCTTAAAAAATACTATCTTTTTTTTCGGTCTAATGGAACACTTATTAACAATTTAAGACCTATTTAAAAAAAGTGTCAACTAGCCTATTAAAGAGGAATGAACTAATGATAATGTCGTCATTTTAAATACTGATAGATTTATTTTATAACAAAATATCATCTTAACGAGCTACTTTAAAGTACATTATCTTGTAATTACTTATAATTGAACATGTAATAAAAATAAAATGTAATAAAAAACTAAGAAACTGAAATAAATCATAAGCTGATTTATTATTTGGTGAATTATTACACAAATCATTTACTTATCTTTACAGGTATAATTAAATAACTATCTACTTAATAATTTTAACCTTAATTGCGTAAACTTATTCAGTAGAATATTAAAATTATTAATGATGACTGTATCGTTAGAAAGTAGTAAAAATAGACTTAACCAATTTTACTTATGACGTGGTAATTAAAGAAATTTCAACAATCAATCTCCACACATTATGGGAATAAAATACTAAATAGTGGCAACCCCGGCCACTCGACTTGTTTACGAAGAACGAAGACGTGTCTCGTTACGTGTTCAGCATGCGATTACTACGTATCTGACATGCCTATGTCCCTCTCTAACATTACAGCAACGGTTGCACGTGAAAGGGACAGCGAGTGTATTAATAGCGCACATAACAGCGCCGCCATTTTGCCGATCCGAGCCAGAGTTGATTTATACCAAAACTTTCAATCATTTATTCAGAAATTCAGCCGTCATACACTTGAATTCGAAAATTAATTAATTTGAAATTAATATTCCTTAATTTATTCAACATCTTACAATAACTTTATAATTGATTCCAACGATTACTCACTGCATTTATCAATAAATTCCGTTTTAATTACGGAATAGTTCAGTTCCTTTGTTGAAAATTACGCAAAAATGGCGGCGAAAAACGTTATTTTTTTGGACAAAAGTAATTTAAGTTATTTCTATCGCTTACCTCGTAGGATTTTAGTAAAATCCAAGGAAAAATCGTTGATTTACCGTCGGGGTTCACTGCACTGCCGTACTAATTTTCAAGATATGACAATGACGCGATGGCGAGAGCGCGGGCTCGGCGTTCATTGGTTGAAAATGGCGGCCAACTATTTGATTGGTTGCGAGGATTTTAGGCGCCAAATTTCGGTTGGTCGAGCCGCCGGATGGCGGGAAATAAACGCGGCACTTTCCGGTGGGTTCGAGTTTTGTCGGAAAATTGTATTTGGCGCGTCGCGCTTCCGTTTGTTTGGCACATTCAAGGCTTGAGTGGTGTATTTTCTTACTTTATGTCCATTTGGATTCTCAATTCACAATTTATTCCTGCGTCATTAGGTATTTATTGTTTTTACAGCTTGTTGAAGTTTCGTGGTTTCCGCTGAAAAAACAGATTCTTATATCGACTTATCTAGGTACTTTAATAAAATCAGTCAATGTTTTATTCAGACTGTAATTAGATTTAAAAAATCAATAGTATAATGTTATTGATTTTGTATTCCATCCAATTACCTAAGTATTTTCGAAAATATGAAAGTAATTTATTGTATAGTAATTGTTCTACTTAAAAAGTACTACATTAAATACTATAGATAAAAACGAAATTTGTTTTTTGGATTTTAAGAATAAGTTTATTTATGCACACCTAAACAAAAACAGCAAATAGGTATTAAGTCGAACGTTACTTATCTTAATTTTATCTTTAAGGAATTGTATCTACTTACTTTTATCTGTTTGATGGATTTTGGTGCGGTTTTTACTATAAATGAGTGACTTTCAAGAAGAAAATCAAGGTTATTTTGTCGTAAGTTGGTTGCAGTTTTGGGATAATTATAACAGATTTTTACTCAGATGTTTTGAGAAAACAGAAACGTTTGTGACATATTGACCTATTTATAACGGAAATCGGTGTAAGTTTGCGGTGCGCACAAAAACTGTTTCCGTTCACTGCAGATGTTGCGTAAATAAAATATAGTCTGTGTGTCTGTCACACCGATAAAAAATACTTTCTACCGGAGACTGAACAAAAAACAAAAATTTTGTTTGCATGATGTTAAAATATAGGTGGGTAGTTGTAGTTTATTTGTTTTGTGCAATAATTTTATATTAAGTGTGTATGTTGTTGCTGGAAAACCATTATCACGTCATCCTTTTTTAGTCATTTAGAAACAACAATTTACGGTTGTAGTTAGGCTCCTGGAAATTCTTGTAATAATGATAATTTTGGTTTTAGTACTGTGTATTTTCGACCAAATTCAGATGGAGGTTCGCAATTCGTTGAAATCTTTTTGTTTTTTTTGTACGCTGTACCTACCTACACCAGACTCGCTAAGCAACCTTCACTTAAAGGCCTGGCCTGGCCCTTCATTATGAAATGTAACAGCTTGCTTTAGAACTGTCCCCCTTTTTTATTCTAAGATAGTATAAAAAAGCAAGGGACTTGAACATGTCAGGCTGCCATAATAGTCTCCTGGTAGGCGATTATACTCTTATGTCAAAGTCATACCTCATACAGCCAACTTTTTAATATATTTTTTAAAGAATCGTGCTAAACTGCCAAGTTCTTGAATGAAAAGATGATTGAACACAAAATAGGCACCTACTCATAATCTAGATCCGTGTCTACGTAGGTAAAAATATCTGCTTATTCGTGTTTCAAGGCCAAAGACTATTCTACGAGTTAGTTTCGGTTTTATCATACATTTTACATGACCTACCACAACTAGGAAGAGTAGATGACCTCGATCTGGCGTTTAGGCTAAAGTCCGGAGTTTGAGACTTTGCAAGGCCAGTTTAAAGAGACCGGCCGTTAAACCCAAATAGGAAAATAATAGTGTTTCCCCAAATCTCATCAGTTTTTTTTTTGTATGAACTTGAATGTAAATGTAATTAATATACGCCATACAACACACAAAATTATGATGGTCTCGAAGTAGGGAATTGACACATCTTTGTGTTACGCGGTGTGTAATCAATTTTGCAAGGGGCGTCTCTTAGCATATCCTAACCTTTAAAATGATTGACCCAACTAGGAATCGAACCCGCGGACCTTTGGTGTCCAAGACGAATAACCGCGCCGCCACGCCATTGGGGTCGTCTTGGTGGAAATTGTCAACCTTTTAACCACGTGGCACTAAGTATACAAGGTGTTAATGAAATACCGCAAAACTTCTTAGGGGCTGATTCTGGTGGTCAAATACAACAACTTTTTCTACTGGACCAACATCGAATTCTCAAAAAAATTGACGTTCACGGCTATACTAACTGATGTCAGCTGGTCGCGGTTTAGTGTGGGAAAGTGAGTTTATTTTTACGATTCCGATGTTGGCTGATGTCCGATGGGTCAGAATGGTTCTAGAATGGAGGCCAGGTAAAGGCAAGCGCAGCGTAGGACAAGGTGGACAGATGACCTGATAAATAATAATAATAATATACCATTTATTTCAGGTATCAAATTCATTAGTGTAATACATTATAATAAAAGACCCATACAATAAATACCTTACAGACTAACATACATACAATGACAAAAAATAATAGAAAATAGATGCTAGGTTATTGAGGCTTCGTTTTTGTAGTTTCAACCGGTAATCTTCCACGGAAGCGAAGGTAGACTACACCCTTCGGCCAGAATTCCTCTTTCAGAAAGATGTACAGCTTGCTCGTCGGTACTAACACAACGAAAGCTTTAAAGCTCGCATTGTTTCTCGATTCCAGAAGAGCAATTCTTAATTCAAGACGAGTCTTGACCTTAATGTGCTCTATGATGTCCTGCGATTTGGTGGTATAGAACAGGGGAGACAAATACAGAGCCGTGACTAGCGTTGCAGCTCGTAACAGGAAGTTGGGCCCCGTAGCTATGCACGACACGCCTTCGTCGTGTCTTCTTCTTTGCCTCGATGAAATCATCTTCATCTCGGTGCTTAAAATAGGCCTCTGCTGGTTTAGGTGCTGTCAGCGACGGCGGCATAGTGGCAGTAGGTCGCTTGCTAGCTACGACGTTCGCAAAATTTAGATTTTGTATAAAGGTTGCAGGAAGACGCTAGATGTAGGCCGCTTCCAACCGGCCGATCTGGAAGTCATAGCGGGTCGCCTTTGTTGAGCGATGGTCTTCCTATGGTTGAAATGATGATGATGATGATAATGTTGGACCTATAGAAAAACTTGCTGTATTTGACCAGTAGAATTACCCCCTAAAGGGTTTGCGTTATTTCATTAACACCTTGTAGTCAGAGACTGTGCCGCAAAATTATTTCTCTTTCGATATTACGGACCGATACCTGCCGTTTGGTCTAGAGTCTAGAGGTTTGTGCTCCGCACTACAAAGCCAGTCGCGGGTTTGAATCCCGCGGCGTTTGTGTGATGAGCAGGAAAATTTGTGCTTGAGTCATGGATGTAAAATGATGTATATCGGATAGGCATACTTAATATAAAGTATGTCTATCCGATATCTATTTATCATAATACAAATAAGTTTAGGGCTAATCGATGTGATTGTAAAAAAATTTTTTTATAATTTTAACCCATATTATTAAATATCATTAATAAATTAAATAATGAATAAGTATTGGACTACATTACATACATTGATCTGATCCTATTGTAAGTAGCAAAGCATTTGTGTTACAGAAACAACGACGGTACTCACCACAACACCCAGACCCGAGACAATATTAAAAAGTTACTTTTCTCAACCGACCGACCGTGAATCAAACCCGGGACCTCAGAGATTTATTTCCATCGATTTACTTTTATATTTACACGCAAGGATGTGGTTCAAATCCAATCCACATCCCTCCGTAAATCTCTGACAGGTTACCGTAGTTCGGAACTGCTTGCTCTGTCCTTGATGATTGATTGGAAACACATTTTGGAACGGCAGCCCCCCCCCCCCCCCCCGCTGCCCCCTCGACCACAAAAACACTGCACCTGGTGGCTGCGGCTTCACACGTTTCCGTTGCAGGTTTGGTTGAAATCTTTTTAGGGCAATGCTTATTTTAGAGCGAAAAAATACTGTTATTTAACGGCTGAGCTATAAAATATCAAGTTGTAGGTATGATTTGGCTAAAATATGTTCAACAAAACCAAATAACTTCAACTAAAGAAAGTTAGTTGGAATTATAATCGTAGTACTTATGTAATAACGTTAGTAATCTGGTCAAGTTAGCTCCAAAAATAGGGGTAAGGTTACATTAATTTGCATTACCTCTAAAAATTAGTATGAATTTTAGGAAAATCATTACAAATAAACTGTTAAAAGTACCCATCGATCCGACGTGTGCAAAAAGCTTTTTTCAAAGTCAAATGTTGCAAAAATTGCATTTGTTGTTTTGTTGCATTTTTCATCGATTTGTTTGATAAGTTTTATCATAAAAATAGGTGAGACAAAAATTATTCATCATGCAATTATCTATAAAAATTGTTACTTATGCCTACCCGTGAAACCACGTTAAATAAAGATGCGCCAAGTACAATAATTGATCATGCTTCACGGGTGGCGTGAAAACATGCATATTATGAAGAACAAATATGGAGGTGACTTTTAGAAGAAAATTAGAATTAAAAAATATTATTTGGAAACTGAACCGTGTTGTGACACTTGTGACCTATCAAATAAAAGGTCTCAAACATACTCGTATATCTTTTATAATTTTAAAATATGTCAGTCCACAGTTGGTCATGAGCTTTCCCGCCAAAAGGTATATAAAGCGCCAAAAAGCACTATCTGCTGCTTTTTTTTCCAGCCACTGCCAGCCACAGAGGCTAAAAAGATACAAATGTAACTGCGTTGATTAAGCAATTTAATTTTGTTGCGCTTTGTGACCATACTTACTATTTGATAAAAAATAGTGGTACTTACAAAAAAAAGCAGTGAATGACAAACAATAATAACTGGACTGGGAACTTTTACGAGGTTTGGGCCTCTTTCACCACTTGCTGATAAGTTTCAGATAACCAGCTAGCTATCTGGCACTTTTTTGACAGCTAATTGTATGGGTTATCTGTCAAAACAAGTGCCAGATAGGTTATTAACATAAAAGCACGTAGTAAAACTGGCCCTCAGTGTCATCCTGACTAAGTTCTTGTTAACCAGCTTTATAAAAATGACCGCTAGTACTCACGTGTGATGGCGTGGTAATTTAGTAATGGTAACCTTATTACGGTTACTGATTTAAAACTACAGTATTATACGTCCATAATGGTATTTTTGGTAAGTACCTACTTATATTTTTGTTTTGTTGGTTTTGACGACCTCCGTAGCCGAGAGGCGAGCATACCGGACTTGGTGTCGCTATCTCTAAGGCTCCGGGTTCGATTCCCTGTCGGTCAATGTAGAAAAATAACTTTTCTATATTGTCTCGGGTCTGGGTGTTGTGGTGCCGTCGTTGTTTCTGATTTCTGTAACACAAGTGCTTAAGCTACTTATCATAGGATCAGAGCAACGTATGTGATGTTGTCCAATATTATATTATTAAACTATTTAACATTTTGTTTTTGCAATTAAGGCTTTTTTAATTAGGTCGTTTTTAGCCAGCTAAAAATGACTTAATTGAAGGTGCAGCAGGTGTGCACTAATTTATAGTTGTCATATTTGTTTCCGACGCAGTTGTCATACAATTTTCTTTGTGTACTTATAAAGAGACTTTACGGCGAATTAATTATTTCTAAGATAAAATATTATACTTAAAAAGGTAACATTCTTGCTAGCTTAAAAGAGCAGTCGCGGATGGCGAAGAGACGTAGATATACGTTCATAGGTTCGTAAACCGCGGCGGTCGATATTTATAATTATAATTATCGCACTATAACTGAATTAAAATACAGCATTGTTATTGTACGAAAGTTTCATTGTTCAATCTTTAAAACAATCCACGCCACGCGAACTTGACCGCATTCTCAGTCAACGATTTACCACATTTTTCTTAGGGCACGTAATCGTAAATTGTTTTATGTCAATGTTTAAACATACATTTCTCATCAGAAAAATCGAAACACTTCCCTTTTTATGGTTTCTGTCATAATTTAACACAAAAGAGTTTTCATTCCATGAAAAACTTCACATGATTGTTTTAACATGATACGAAACCTAAGAAAATTTTATTTGAATTTAGACTAATGTTTACCATTAACATTAAGATTTGAAAACCTTGAAAAACGACATTTGACATATATTCCTAAATATACACATTTTTCTGATAATAATTACAAAACATAAACAAAGCAATGTGTTTCGATTTTTCTGATGTGAAGTGTATTAGGCGACTACGGCAAAGCCAAAAAGAGGGGTTATGATTTTAGCAGTCGGCAGCTATTTATGGCTGCCACAGTGCCACTGCTATGTTGAGGGGGCTGCTATGTCGACCCCTTTGGCATGTTATTTATCTGTTTCATAATCATCATTTCAGCCATAGGACGTCCACTGCTGAAAATATGCCTCCCCCATTGACTTCCAGATTGGCCGGTTGGAAGCGGCCTGTATCCAGCGTCTTCCTGCGACCCTTACCAGGTCGTCTGTCCACCTTGTAAGTGGACGTCCTACGCTGCGCTTGCCGGTACGCGGCCTCCATTCTAGAACCTTTCTGCCCCATCGGCCGTCAGTTCTACGTGCTATGTGCCTCACCCACTGCCACTTCAGCTTGCTAATCCGTTAACTATAATTAACTATACGCGACGCTAAAGATATTATTTATTCTGTGGCTAAAGTAAAGTAAGCATATATACGTCCCACTGCAGGGCACAGGCCTCAACTATGAGGTGGTCTGGGCCATACTCAACCAAGCGGGCCCAGTGTGGATTGTTGAAGGGGTGTTGTAAGGCCAGTGACTTAACCTTACTGTCAGATGTTATTAAGCCGGTCTAAGGCCTATAAGCTTAACGACTAGTATCAAGCGATATTAGCAAGGACCAACTTATATCGTGCCTTTCGAAGCACTGAGATGCTTGTGATGAATGTCACTAAAAGGTTGGAATGGTCACCCATCCACTCACAACAGCGGCGTAGGTGGCTTAACTTTGGTTATCACTACCAAAGTGCTGCCGCCACTGAGCCACAAGCATCTCACAAAATAAGTACTTACTGCTCCGCTGCGCCAACAGGCGGCGCGGCGTTTTGCCTTGAGCGCAAGGTTCTGATTCGATACCTTGTCCTGTCAAGTAATTATTTAAAAAAATAAAACCGACTTCAAAACACTAAAAATAATCCTAACACTTAAGTGCCTAATCAGTTACTTTTGGAGTCGGTGCAAACAAAAACATTGAATCTCTCATCGGCTGGCACCGACTCCAAAAAAACAAACAGTCGAATTGAGAACCTCCTCCCTTTTTGAAGTCGGTTGAAAAGTGTCTAAATGACTCTCGTCTGAGCGTGAGAGATGCCGCCTGAATAGCCCTAAAACCGTTGTTTAATTTGTTTGGTACCTATCATAAAGGTGATTGCGACATTTCATCGTAACACAATCGAGTAACGCGTGACAAATACCGCCTACATAAAGCCTATATATTCACTAAAGGACAAATGCGAAATCATCATCTTGTTTTACGAACTTTTTAACAAAAAAGACAAAAGCATGATGTCTCGCGACGGCAAGCAACGTCGCCCGGCATCGCACGACACGTACAGCGACACGTGAGGCGGAACATCTATTGGATACGAAAGAGGTTTGACTGAGACTCTGACACGGTCACGCAATAATCACGCAATACTATGAAATGACAGATGTGATGTGAAGCCACCTTTAGGATGTCAGTTGCCTAATTCGGGACTATTACAAATAATAATGCTCTTTTTGACGACCGTTTGTCCTAGTGGTTTGCGCTCCGGACTTTTAAAGCCTGGCGGTTGCAGGTTCCTAATCCCGCAAGGGGCAAATGTTTGTGTGATGAGCACGAGCGTTTAAACTTAAGTCACCTAGTCCCTTATTACAATCTATGCTTAGTTTAGGTCTAGATAATTGGTTGGAAGTATTAGTATGCCTTTATTTTCTTATTTCTCTTTTAATTTCTTTGTTTTCGAGCGCGTTATCTTTTGAGTATGAGTAGGTAAATTAAAAATTAGCAACAATACAATAATAAAGCCTGTGTACGTTTAAAATGCAAATCAAATTAACCAAGTTTCAAGACTCGGTTCATTTAATTCGATCTTAAATAGTTACTTAATTCTCATTATAGCAGTAGGTAATTAATTAGCTAGATACCTACTTTGTAACCTGTACCTGTACCTGTGTACCTACAGGGTTACATTGACAACAATATAAAAAAGCGTCTTAATCGTTATTATTTTTAATAATAGTGTTACGAAAAAAAATGACTTGAATATCCGAAAATGCAGTCAATAGAGAGATTACGAAAGCCGCGCGAACTTTCAAGGACCTTACGCAGTGCACATAGGGTGCAATTTTTTCATCAATGAGTTAAATTATCCGCGCGTACGATTTTTATAGCGGATAGGAATAATTAAAAGTATATTTTTTTGGTCTTTGCATAGTTCGATTAAGTTACTGATTCTGAGTCAGTCCTAAAGATTTGGCACCCCTTTGCAATGTAACTCTGTATACTATACTGGTATGAATACAACACATATAGGTTACCTCTTTTAGCGAATTGATTTCCCGTCGTTTCTTTAATACCCGTGTATTGTATAACGTTATTCTTTGTTTACGCAATACCTTGTTAGGCCTGTTTTTGGTGCAAGCTTTTACTATAGGGCGAACATCAAAATCGCAAAAAAACCCTTCCTATCAAATATCGTTGCTTCCCTCCCATATATAATGATGACTAACACTATATATGTATGAAGTACATTACAAGTACATTTATTTTGAGATTTTGACGTTCCTTCTATAGTAAAACTTTTTTCATCCCACCATCTCGGAAAGAGTATTTTTAATCTTCAATATCTGAGTGGAAAAGCCGTTTTTATTCTCTAGCTAGAGGATAAAGTAAATTGAATTTAGAACATCGTGTGCAATAAGTTTGTGAATTAAAAAAAACATTAAACCTATTTACTGCTACCTCTATGGTGCCGAATATATCATACAACTTTTTTTTAATTTGTTAAAAACTCAGACTCGGAACCTTCTTGGTGTTCTTTTTTCAATTTGCTTTGTACGCGGTTCTTTACGCGGCATTTTTTCACGTCATTGTTAAACCTTATATTAAAAACAAGAAACTTGAAAACAAGTGAAAAAACTAAAATGAGTGATTCTAGCGACGAGGAAGATTCTTTGACGCCAACAGAATTGACTGAAACTGTTAATAATGCGCAAATGAGCTTTCTCCCTCAACAATCACGCGAGAAGTATTTAAAACAGTACGATATGTTCAACACATGGCGACTAGCAAAAGGAGCCAAAACGTTCTCAGAAAACGTTTTGCTGGCATATTTTATAGAATTATCCGAGAACAAGAAAGCAAGCACTCTATGGAGTACGTATTCGATGCTAAAAGCAACAATAAAGATGAAAAAAGACATACATATCGATACATATCCTAAATTAGTGGCATTTTTAAAAAGAGCCTCATTTGGTCATCAACCAAAAAAATCGAAGGTTTTCACAGTATCTGATATTGAAAAGTTTCTTAACGAAGCACCCGATTCCGTATATTTGGCGGCAAAACTAAGTCAGTTGCACATTCAGTATCTACTTAAGTATATTAATCTCAATTAAATAGTATACTTAGTAGATGTTGACAGGCATAATTATGCGTTCATATCAATTTTATTCATTTATCTACTACAATACTCTTTACGTTACAGGTTGTTCTTATTATTGGAATAAACGGAGCATGTCGAACTAATGAACTAACACAACTTAATGTCAAAAACATTGAGAAACATTCAGATGACTTACTATTAATTAATTTACCTAATACAAAGACAAAAAGAGACCGCAACTTCGTCATTCGCAAGGAATACGTAACGATTGTTGAGAAATATCAAGCCTTGCGCCCGCGTAACACTCCAATCAATCGATTTTTTCTACAGTATCGCAATGGAAAGTGTGTTAGACAGCCTATGGGTACTAATAAAATTGGCAGTATCCCACGAGAAATAGCAACATTACTTGAACTTCCAGAACCCCTGTTGTACATGGGTCATTGTTTCCGACGAACTTCAGCCACACTTTTGGCTGATTCCGGAGCTGATCTCCTGTCCCTTAAGCGCCACGGAGGCTGGAAGTCCAATGCAGTTGTAGAGGGATACATAGAGGATTCCATCCAAAATAAGTCTAAAATATGTGAAGGCATCGTAGGAGCCATTACACTGAAAGAGCCTCAATCGGTTCCTTGGACTGGCCCTTCTACATCAAAAATAAGCCGTTATGAAACACCTAACCATCTCCCTCTCTCTCCAACATTCACGCCAAGGGAATCCGATGAATCGGTACAACTATTAAGTATGACAGATAGTTTACCGAAAAACAGTACACAAGTGACTAACACATTACAGTACCAAACAAAAATATTACACTCAATTTAAATAACTGTAGCAACGTTACTTTAAAATTTTCTTAATTATACCTTAGTATTGTTATAATTTAAAAATTATTCTGTAATACTTACCTGTCATAATGTAGTAATTAATACCTAAACTGAAATAAAAGTGTACCTATCTTGTGATTGTAAACGTTTTTTTTTTGCATTTAGTCATTTCCTCGCTGAGGTGGAATGAAAAGTTACGTGTTGCACTCGAGTGCAAAGATTTTTCACCTCGTGCTCTTTTGATTCCCTCGCTAACGGTCAGGATTCTAATTTTGAATCACTCGCTGCGCTCGTGATTCAATTTTAGAATCCTTCGCTTGCTCGGTCATCAAAATTGAACACGCGGTTAAAAAGCAACTTTGCACTTTTGTATAACAAATAACTATTGTATTTGAGTAACAAATTGGTATTAATTGCGTACATAAAGTAACGTTGCTTTACTATAAAATCTTGTTTACCTCGTTTTAATATGTGGGTTTTGCAATTATCTTAAACTAAATTGTAGCAATTACTGTTATTCAGAAACAATATATAAAACTGTTTGTCTTCCCCAATAAATAAAAAAGGTCATTTATTGAAAATGAAAATATTCATTTCTGTTTATGTGTTACTATAAACAGATCGATGAAAGGTGGAGTAAGGTTCTCGAGTGGAGACCGCGCCTTTGGCAAACGTAGGATGCCCGATGGACCGACTTCCTTAGGAAGATTGCTGGCAGTGGCTGGATGAAAAAAGCAGGACGTCATGCTCTGTGGCACTTTTCGGGGAAGGCTTACGTCCAGCAGTAGACTGCAATAGGGATATGATGATAAACAGACAGTGTCTGGGACCACACTTTTTAACCGACTTCAAAAAAGTAGGAGGTTCTCAATTCTTCGGAATCTTTTTTTTTTAATTTTTGACCGATTTGGATAATTCTTTTTTTGTTCGAAAGGTTAATACTTTCAGAATGGTTCCATATAAATTTGGTCAAATTCTGATGATGGGATCTATAAGAAAATCATCAAACATTGCATGAACTCCATACCACGCCAACTGATTTTTGTAACTATGTTACCCAATATTCGACAAATGAGAACCGATTTTGATGATTATTTTTTTATTGAATAGCTTATACTTTAAAGATACTGTAAGAAAATTTCACCCCTAAGGGTGGAATAATAGGAAATGAAATCGGTGTTGAGTAGTTACATTTTCGTTTAACACTCGTAAGATCTGTTTTTAAGTAACGAAATTCATCGCTTCATCGTATACCTAACCTTATAAGCAGTTAAGTTAGAATATACAATTCGGAAGTTACATAATTGGACCCAGTAGGGTCATATTCATGTTAAATAAAATTTTCAGTCATATTCAATTAAACCAATTGGGCAAGTTTCCCAAAAAAATCTAATTAGTTCGTCAGTTGGATTAACAGAAAATATTGGATACGTATTTTTTATGTTCTCAATTAAACAAAAAATTATGAAGTTATAGCATGTTAAAGTTCCGCGTAACGTCACGCCTTGCGACATTTTTTAGCAAGGCGTGACGTCACGTGCTCACTTTGATGCACTTTATCTTCGTCATTTTTTGTTTGATTGACAAAAGACAAAATATGCGTCCAATATTTTTTGATCATCTAACTGACGGACTAAATAGAATAATCTTTTTTGACCCAGGAAACTAGCCCATTCCGAATGCGAATGAAGTCTTTCAATTACACTCTGTCCATTTTATCCATATCATAGATTAATTGTGTAAGTAATTATTTTAAACACGAGTCTATCAAGATTCAAGTTACAAGTTATTGACTGCACCAAGATCCTGTGAATGACTGTTTGTAAGATCATTATAGCGGTTGTTGAACTGACTGAAGCCATATGTTTGAACCAGATATCTACATAATTGTATGATAAACGTATTTAAATGGTTTTCTCGTGTTTCTTAAGTAAAAGTATTTAAAATTATGTAAAAATATAGCAACGGTAGTATAACAGTGGCACCCAGGCTCTGATCTGCAACACCCAGACTCTAATTAAGATTGTTCAGTACTTACATAAAATAATGAGCTTAAATATTTTTTTGTAACAGAGATTTTCACTTTGTCCTGTTGTTTTAGTGTGAAAAAAATAGTTTTAAACTAACTTACCAATGTACCACAGTTTCAATATTCAATTCATATACTGTGTTTCAGTCAGTATTTCATTTACCAACAAGGAACCACTCACCTATGAAACTCCGGTTTGTCTTTTGTGTAGGAAATTAGATATGAAATGTTTGTAACAGTATAGGTACTCCTCAGTCATCGCCAACATCACAGTCTACGTCACAATGATCGATTTACCTTTTTAGGGTTCCGTAGTCAAATGGCAAGAAACGGAACCCTTATGGATTCGTCATGTCTGTCTGTCTGTCCGTCCGTACGACACAGCCACTTTTTTCTGAAACTACGAGTATAAGAATTATACTGTTGAAACTTGGTAAGTAGATGTATTCTGTGAACCGCATTAAGATTTTCACACAAAAATAGAAAAAAAAAACAATACATAGAACCCCCATACTTAGAACGGAAACTCGTAATTTTTTTTTATCAAACCCATACATGTAGGGTATCTATGGATAGGTCTTCAAAAATGATATTGAGGTTTCTAATATAATTTTTTTCTAAACTGAATAGTTTGCGCGAGAGACACTTCTAGTAGTAAAATGTGTCCCCCCCCTGTAACTTCTAAAATAAGAGAATGATAAAACTAAAACAAAAAATTTACATAACCATGCAAACTTCCACCGAAAGTTGGTTTGAACGAGATCTAGTAAGTAGTTTTTTTTAATACGTCATAAATCGTAAACCGCAATTTACCTTTCGTAATGTTATGAATTTCATTTTGCAATAAAAATACCATAACTATGACTCGATTGTCGTGATGGGTAAACTTATATAGGTACCTACAGGTTTGTACGGAACCCTCGGTTTAGTGCGAGTCCGACTCGCACTTGGCCGGTTTTTAACCTTCTTGGGATAAAGAAAGGGGTAGGTATAAATCGATTCGTCGTGACGCGAATGACGCATGCGATGATTGTGTAGCGAGTCCAATCGTCTTGTGATTACGTCGCACCTCTATTTTGGACACTCGGCAACAAAAAGTTTAGTGGGTGAAGAAAAGACATTTAAAATGACGTATAGTGATTTGTATATTTTATTTATTGCCTCTAGCGTACACAACGGTAGGTACGTATCTTTTTAGCTAGGGCATTTTATACAAACTTTCTGGTCTAAAAGATTCGAAGATAAAGCAAAATTTGAATAAAATTTAATATACGAGATACATAAGTCTAAAAAGTTATAAGAAATCACATTCATGCAAGCCACACAGAAAAATAAAATAAAAAACATTAAATTTTTTTTTTTTTAAATACCTACCATACTTTGTTACCATAGAAAACCTAAAATAACTTATAAGTTTAGCTATTAGTATTTTTTCCTAAAATATTTTATACTAAGTCGTAGACTTATGTATCTGCTTATGCGTATTCAATTTCATTAGATTTGGTCAACTGTTTAGAGGCTTTTAAATATGAAAATTTGTTTGAATGCACTGGCGATGTAAACGCCGAAATAGTTACTTCGTTATGTATTTATATTGTGATAGATGCTAGCTACTGCCGGTGACTTTGTCTGTGTAAATTTCAGAACTAAGCCCAATAGTAATTAATAGTAAATCATTTAACGAATACTATTGTTTTACTTTACTATGAACTACTTACTAATTATATTTTATTTACTATAAACTATTAATGTGTTAAGCTAGATCAATGTTTATGTATGCTAAACTTAAGCTAATTCGCTATGCGGTTAAAGAAAGCTTACAAACATACAACCTTTCACATTTATAATATTATTAAGATAACAAGAGTAAAAAAGTCCTATCAAAACTTCAATTATCTCAATTTGACAAAGATACGTATAGTAGCAAATATCCATAAACAAGCACTTTAAGTTTTACGGATATTCCGATTTTTCCAGCAACATTTAATATAATTTATTTATGTTTCATAAATTCCTTTTTAGAGTATTAATATTCACATAAAAACATAACAATGTCACTTAAAATACGAGTATAATGGAAATTATTACCTAAGCAGAAATTTGCAACGACTAGCCTCATTATATGTCGGCATTTGATTCAGTTAACCTTAGTTATTAATATGAAGTTATTTTAATATAAATAACTGACTCTTTATTTGTACAAGTACTAAGAGAATACACGTGTTTTAGATAAATTAAATATTGTTTTTTATACCCTTGAACGTTACAAAAGTTACTTATTTCTGACAGTAAATGATTTGTTTGTTTACTTACAGTGTATCGGCATCATAATGTTGAGTAATGGTTTCTGAAATCGAGCTAAGTTAACAATAACATTTATTTATTACAGTAAAATGAAACATTAAGTGATATTTAGGATAGAACTTGCTATTTTTACATTTGACAGATTTTATAATTGTGAAGTTGACACTATTCACAAATGATTCGAAAAAACACACACGCAGACCACAACACAACACACACAAACATACACGTACTAGGTTTACTGTCTTTACGTGATTACTGATACGTAAATATATAAGTTAGTTTATATATTGTAATTTGAATTACGGGTCGGAAATTGTTTACTATAAGTTAAAACCAATACATTTCCAGTTTATTTATTTGATTTTACATAATAGAGCGGAAAAATCTTAGTGTTTTTTGTAATTTAAGGCAAACTAAGTCGTGTCTGTTAAGTTTATCTACTAATACCTAAGTCATTTCTTATTATTGTAACTATTCATACACATATTCTTAAATCATCATTCTACAACGCGACGTGGAAACTAAATCTTCGATATTACACAATGTTATGACAAACGCTTCTCCAAAAATGATGAGCTTACAAACAAAGCGTGTTAACGAACTCCAGCTTGACCCAATTTGAGAGGAAGTGATGCTCATTCGTTGTTATCTATCGCTTCCGCATGGCGTTGTCACGGTAATTTAATTATGTATGTTTTATATCAATGACGATAAAACAGGATAAATCTCAAAATATTTTTTTTGTTTTTACATTAAACTGTGCCTTTATAAAGAAAATGCTGAATGTATAAAAGTAGGAGACCGAGGATAGTTTATTATAGGGATAGGTTGGTTGACTAACAAAAACATAACTCTTTTGACAATGTTGCGCAATTCTATTATATGCACGAGAAATGCAATGTTCTGTATCAGGCGACTGAGCGGGGAGAGAAAGTAGCTTTTTGGACCCAGTTGGACAATGCAACACTTTCAAAAATGTAAATTTTTTGACAGTTAGTCAACCTACCCCTATAGTCAACTGTTCCCGGTCTTCCCTAAACATATTTATTACGAATCCTCCATAACGTGAAAACTTTTTTTGCCTTTTGATGCTACTCCAATGTTTTGACCATTTTAGAATGGGATGGTGTTCTAATTTGGTTTCTAGGAGAAATACTTATGTAAAAAATTATCAATTTAATTCAGAATGTTTGTTAGTAGTTTTACAAAATAGAAGTTTTTCGCTCGTAAGATTGTTTTTGCATTGGTTTTTGCCGACGGATTGTTTTAAACTGAATTTTTTTATGAAAAGTGTCATTTGGGCTTATGCTAAAAAAGATACTCACGAAAAATGTGCACAAAATCCATACTTCCATACTAATATTATAAATGCGAAACTAACTCTGTCTGTCTGTTACGCTTTCACGCCTAAAGTACTGAACCAGTTTTGATGAAATTTAGTACAGAGATAGACTAGAGCTTAGCAAGAAGAAGAAGGCTATTTTTGTGGTGAAAGCTGAACCGATTTTTATAATTTTTTTACGGAAAAAGCTTGAACCCTAAGGAAAATCATTTTTATTTTATCTCCTAAGCGAGTAAAATAGGGTGTGACAACCATATTCCACGCGAGTGAAGCCGCGGGCACAGCTGAATCGATATAAAAATGATTATACTATCCTAGCAACATTCTTCACGACTGTACCAAGGATGAGGATAGTGATGTGTTCACGCGCTGATCGATTTGGTCTCGGCCGGGAATGGGCAAAAAACAGGCACTTTGCTTTCGAGCTAAACCCATTAGTGACCGGTGACCACTTCTCCCTGTTATACAAAGCGGGTTTTTGTGTATAGTTATTTGTAGGTTACAGATTGATTCTGTATGTTTGGATATGTTAAGACTTGTGGCATGTGAGTGATTGAAGGTAATTTTTATACATTGACTAACTGTTCGGGCAGATGATTTTTTTATCGACAATTATCTATTAAAAGACAGAAAAAAGGACATTCAGTTTTTTTCGAATTAATTTTTTTTCCGGAAAACTTTTCCATTTTCTATTTCCGTACAAATCTTGTCCTGACAAGTGAATTCAGCCCAATCGGTCGAGCGGTTCTCGAGTTTTTCTAATTTAGATAAAATCGATTTGTCAATAATCTTCATTTTTCTTATGCCTTAAATAGTATCTGTATTCTGTACCAATGTTATTCGTATACCGAAATCGTTTCGAAAGTTTTAATACCAAGGCCATATAAAAACTATCTTCGTTCTTGCATTCACGATAATGCTAGTTTTGTACTTATATCAAGGATAATCCACAGATGACATTAAGCATCATACTGCACGCGGCAGATATAAGTATAACAAAGTAGCATTGTGGAGCGCGCACGCACCGTGTCTGAGGTTGACAGGTGTCAATCGGCCATGCGTCGGGTTGGTCGGCCTGAGCCACACTATACAAGTTTTAGAAGGATAAAACTCCTAACGTAATTAACAAATAAATTTACGCCACACAGAATTGTCATGGTTGCGAAGTAAGGAATAAACGATATTTTATTTGACGACCCAATTGATGTAGTAGCGCGGCAATTTGCCTTGCGCAAAAGGTTCCAGGTTCGATTCCCAGACTGGGTGTGCAGTCTGGAGACACTCTAGGTATAATACATTATCTACTGGTCCTTTTTATCTACTCTAAATATATAAATCTATCTTTTTGCCTTCTCGTGAACACAAGTAACACGACTACTTGGCTAAGTGTTATTTAGCCATTTGATTAATTGAATGTAGGCAGCACAGTTTAGCAATCGTTTTATTGTGCCAGCAGTCAATGAATGGGCTAGCCATTTAATTGAATAAGTGATTTAAGCTGATGGCTACCACGTGCAAATTACGTAAGTATACACTTTGCCGTAAAGTCTACCGTAAATATCATGTAAACTACCTGCGGAACTATGATTTATTGTTTGGGCAAAGTGCCGAAACCGTTTCCATTGACATTATTTGGCGATTATAGCGACTTTGGTATATTTTGGCGTAAGACAATAAAGTGAATTTTCCCCTCGTGTGTCCTCTCTGCGCACGAGTTCACGCGTGGCGAGTCCTGCGCAGTGATTGCGGGAGGATACGGCCTATTACAGGACCCTCCAGGCCAGGACGTTCACCTGCCAGCGTTGAAACTAATTGTTAGAGAATAATTAATTCAGAGGTAAATTTAACGTAAGTTTCCCAGACGTAATCTTCACGTCTTAGGTACAGACAACAGCACGTCAAACTACCACATAACGTCAAATTTTCTTAATTTATATTGATCTCTACGTGTCGGACTTCTAGTTGAAAATCTGTTCGATGACCTTTAACTTTTTGGGTAGCTTAACCTGCCGTTGTGTGCAGTTTCCAGTTCATCACTGTATCTTTACATATGCGTTAAGTGCGGGGTGCGCGGGGTGCCCTCCCTTAGTGCGGAAAAAGCTCCGCCCAGACAGCCAAGGTCGTTGGCGTTTGTATTCACCTTAATTGTCTACTCTGGGGTAAGATTGAACTTCTTATCTACTTCTCCAGTCAGAGGCATAAGGCAGTTGACCAGGTGTGAGGTGGTCTGCCTCATACTCTGTAGCAGTGTGCCCGAAAAATTATCGAATGGAACTGTGTAGTTGATAAGTGTAGATATTCATTACATTCTTCTAACAAGCCTTTGCCCTTTTTCCTAATGGATCTGTTTGTTATATTGTCCCAAATTAAGTTAAATATTAGACGCTATATGTATTGATAGATTCCCAAAAGCGCTGTATCAGATCTATATGCAATATAGCACCGGATGTTTCATGTGTGCCTTATTTTAAATTAACATATTACCACTGCCCTGTTTATACATTTTGGAGGTGAGTGTATTTGTTAAGCAAAATATTAATAAATTTACGCTAGCACGAGACACGACACACAGATCGATGCGAAACCCGAATAAATTGCTACTTGACTGTGTACCGAAAACAAAACGATTTCAAAATAATATTTTTGCTATGTGTGTAACAGTATACAATAAAATACCTGATCACTTTAAGGTACTTCCTATGCATCTTTTTAAATCGTCGCTGCGTACGTGGTTATTAGAAAAAACATTTTATACCATTGACGAATTCCTCAAATACAAATCATTCTAAAAAATTGTATAGTTGACTTGGGTAGTCGATGCTTAATTTGTTTTAAATTGCAACTTATTGACTTGTATTACTAACAAGAGACATAATTATTTTTATTTCCTTTTTTTTATTCCTATTGTGTGACTATTATTGATATTTTTTTGACATTTTTATTCCATTATTAATAATTTAATTATAGTATGTATTGTTTTTTTTTAAAGTCATTTTATTGGTTTATTTTAAATTAAATATTATTAATGTAATATTTGCATGCTAATCAAATTAGCGAAACATGTTTGCACAATTATGTATATTTATTTTTAACATCTATGTATTTACCATGTTTCGGTGAATAAAGTATTTGAATTTGAATTTAAATTTTTTAGAATTTAATCTAGGTTTATATCTGTAAGCTAAATTTAATCTAAAACCATTCAACCGTACAATACGTGACACTAGAGAATTATTTTATTGAATTTTGATATTTACAAAATTCAATAAAATAATTCTCTGAACAATACTTATGAAACAACCAATTGACAACGTCTATTTGTCAAATGGTGCGCTTTCCCCTCAGCTTGAGTGTCATTATATATTCGAGTGAAACTTAGCATTTAATATTTAAAAAAGCAGCTCATTATGCTGTATCATTTAATTTCATTGCAGTTCCTGTGTTCGGTGTGCTCTGTGGTTCAGTTACAAACGGATGCTTGGACAATCGACTCGTCAAAATAATAATTACTAATTATTCTTCAAAGCAACTGATTCGAAAATTGCTTTGTGTCGTCAAATGTCACATTATCCGAAAATTATCGTGTCGCAGACAATAGGGATTTGAAGCTCTAACAATCCATTGTATTGTGATGTTATGTTCTGATTGCTTTATGTCTGTGTCCGTTTGTGCAATTTATTTTGACGGACCGATAAAAAGTCGTGGACCTGCACAATCATTTTGTTCTGTTAATTTATCTTAAAAAGTATATTTATGTTTCATTCATTGCCCACGACTTTACGGTCAGTTATCAGAATCCTTAATCTGATGCTTGTTTTGGCAGAAACTTGTGACTAGAGGCCCAATTCTTGTAATATAACAATGTTCGCAATCCAGTGTCGATCCGTTTCCAGTAACATTATTATCTAAAACCGTGTTTTCGTAAACTTTAAAGACGTAAAATTATCAAGCGTTCGTAATGCGACTGAAAATGAAACAAAAGAAAACTGACTGTGGCATTTTCCATTTCCAGTCGCATTACAAACTATAAATGCATTTTTTTGGTTTACGAAAATACCGTTTTAGGTAGTAATGTTACTGGGAAATAAGAAGATAGTAACGTTATTGCAAACATGGTTGAATTACGGGAATTGGGTCTCTGGTGGCACCGGTTGCTAGGATTGCGCATGTCGCTATCTCGGTACCTAATAATTCCTATGTCGCTGTATAAAAACAATTAGCCTAGGACTGTAGTTATATTTTTTTTGCATGGCTTTTTATGCGTGTAAATAAAAATAAATAAAAAATGCACCAGACATTACACCAATTGTAAATACTATTCTTCTGTGACGAGACTAATAAGGTAAGTACTAAACAATGAATTTACCAGGGCTCACTAACCGAGACGATTTTTTATCGGTCCGTCACCTAACTAGTGGAAACAAGCTCTAATGTTTTAAGTAATTGAGTTCGTCAGCATATGGAACGTAATATCATAATTCAATCAAGTACTTTAGACTAATTTATTGTTAGTAACAAAAATACTTTATCGTAAGCAAGGCAAGCATAGTGTAAGTTGAGGCTTGGTTGATAAAATGATTGATTTTTCAAAATATCTATTTGTGTCGAGTTAGCTAAAACCTTAAGCTGTGTTAAAAATAGGTCTGGTTTGTCAATTGTCAGTTAGGATTATGAGGGGAATTGGCGTAGAATGAATAGTTTTTAAACAAAATCTAATAGAAATTATTTTTATGAAAATATTAAATGCGTTTATTTGCCAGAACACAAGATATAAAGGTGTTAACAATAGTTTATTTAGGTACATGTATTCGACCTGCGTGCAGGTGTGCAAATTCATTTCAACAAGTATGTGAGCTATATTCATAAAATTAATTTTAAGTTAGGTATTATTACAAGTCAGTGATTTTATTTATTACATGTCATATTTTTATAATTCATAAATTCAGTCACGCTGTACAAACTATATTCCATTAGCCACGCAGTCAATTAAATTTTATACTCCCTACCTTCTAAAGTTTTAATGTCTTTCCGAGTTTTGAAGAAAAATCAAATCAAAATCATTTATTTGCAAAAATTGCATTATTCACATCAATCAATTTTATTTACCCTATACCACTGCTTTTTAACTTAACCAGGCGCTTAGTTGTCTAGCAATGTGGGGCGAATCGTATTATTAATGTTTTGTTACAAGCTTCGTTTTTTACTTATTTTATTGTAATTTAATTTGTATTGCTTTTCGTTTTTCTGTTTAGAATTGGAATCTTAATTTTATATTTTTAATTTATTTAATGTAGAACTGTTTGCTTCCTAAATATTAGTAATATGACTTCTTAAAGCATTGTTATTGTAATCTTGATTTGTTTCTGAACGTAAAAACGTTTTTGACGTAAAAACTGTGTTTCGATAAAATTCGAGGACCTCAGGTACTCGAGAGGCGATCTTAATATTACCGGACTTAGTGTCGCTATCTCTAAGGCCCCGGGTTCGATTCCCGGTCGGTCAATGTAGAAAAATAATTAAATATTTTATCTTGGGTCTGAGTGTGGTACCGTCGTTGTTACTGATTTCTGTAACACAAGTGCTTTGGCTACTTCCATAGGATCAGAGCAATGTATGTATACCTATAAAAATAAATTAGAGTTAGTTGTTAGGCTTCACCTAAATAATAATATGTTATTACAAATTTTTGGCGCAATAATTTACAGTGAAATTATCCATGCAATTAAGATAGGCATCTGATACCACATATCAGTTGAGTGCATTAACATTTCGTTATCTAATCCTCGTTGCAATGTAGGTGCAATATCGACTTTCGCATTTTGTATAGTTCAGCTCAATAATATGTAAACCTAAAAAAATATACAGGGTAATTTGTAAAACATCAACAACCTCCTAGGGGCTGATTCTGGTGCTTAAATACAACAATTTTTTTTATGGGACTAACATTAAAATCGAAAAAAAAAACACTTCCCCATACTAAGCCGCCACCAGTTGACATTAGTTTGTATGCAGAAGTAATTTTTTTTTTACATTTTTATAAAACAACTTCTTGTTTGTAATTTGAAAATATATTTTCATTCATACATAAGGCGTCATAGTACGGCGATTTTGTATCGCTTGCTATGACATTGTATGGCAGATATTTTTATACGACTGTACAAAATATAAAGTACCTATTCATTTTTTGTAGTGTGAGTGCAACAACGCAGCAGTGTGCAATGAATTGAAGGTCGTAGTCAAATCTTTCACAGGAACACAATAAGCCACATATACATTTATATCAGTAGATACCAATGATAAACCTATTTTGACTTTCAATTACATTATTGAGAGTTAAAAGTTCTTTAAATTTACCGTTAAAGAGGTCTAGTCTACTGGCTCCAGGATCAGCTCAAATATCATAATTTTTTTGTAATGTCGTACTTATCTTTTTCATTATTTGTATAATCAAGTTATCCCTATAGGTAAACGACCCGTTAAACGCATCACAAATATTTAAAGGAAATTATATTCATATATTTTTTTAAATAATAAGTTATATTAATGGTTTGCAATTTTTTTTTGTTTTTGCTTAGATTTTATAAACAAATATTATTGTGTTTTTGCAATAAAATATGTAAATTAAAAATAAAATTATTTTTTTGAAAATATAATCGTCAGTAGTATGGGCAAAACGGAAAATCCGAAGTGTCACAAAAGTCTTCTTATCTTGAAAGAACTTTAATTGTAAGGATATAGAGACGCCTAACAAGCAGTACTTTACTGTCACACGACGCGACATACCAACGTCTACCGTTAACGATAACTCACGCTCGAAACGATCGAGTTCCTTTTTGTACACAGATTACAAACTTTACTAGAAATAACTTTTAATACTTTGTTCCTTGCCCACTGACAGCTTGCAGTGGGTATGGTTCAATCAAACAGCTGGAATATAATTGAATAAAAACCTAAAGCACAATGCTCGTCGATCAGCTCCCAGTAACATTACTAGGTAAGTATCTAAAACGGTACAGTCGTAAACTTTTAATTTGATGTACAATTATCAAAAATATCCAATATGACGGAGAATTGAAAAAAAAAGATCTTTTTTTTCATTTTCAGTCGCATTACGAACTATATTGCATTTTTTGCGTTTACAAGAATACCGATGTTACTGGGAATGGATGGACACTGGATTACGACAGGACTGGAGTGTTAAATTCCGGGACTTGTTGAGCCTCTGTTCTGTCCAACCATTTGGGATAGGTATGTTTGGAAATAATTCTGCTAATCATACAGTATTTTTTCTGTTCAACTATCCATTTGTTAATTCGTGAAATTAAAAATTACTTCAAAAATAACTTAGTACACAACTGTTACGATTTCATAACAAGATTAAGTAGGTACACTTTTCTAATCTAATTTAGACTTAGTACTTAACAGTTTATTTCTTTTTTTTCTTTTCTTTATCTTTGTCCCGTTTTTAAAACGGGGTAGATAAAAGTACCTACGCTTGATCATGACTAGATTATTACATTTAGATCGATTGCCATCTGACATTAAAAAAATCAGCTCAATAGTTAATATTTATTTGCAGATAGGCTTTAGCAATATTGTGAATGTTGTAAGACTTTAACATTTAGACGTTAATACTGTCGGATCTAGTAGCCACACTATCCGTGGAGCGACGGTTGGGCGCAGCAAGGCGGAACCAGCCGACAGGATCCAATCTAAGTGACCTTCGTTGCACGTTAGTATTGCACTTGCACTGCAAGCAGAGGGGTGGGGGACTACTAATAAATGAAAATTACAACATTTTCGTAGTACAGTTTCGTAGTAGTCGGCCAAGAAAGTGGTCTATCACACTAAAGTTGAAAATCATTGGCGGGTCATAGAACAACAGGGTTGATTTTCCCATGCAAAATTATTATGGCGTCAAAAACAAATAAATAATGCGTCAAAATTGTGCATCTCTTTTATTGTTAAGAAGGTTAAGTCCATGAGGTCAACCTTGTCGCTATTTTACTTACACATTAACTTTTTCCAAAACTGGTAGACCCCTTTTTGGCCGACCGCACCTAGGCCTTCAATGCGTAAAGAGTCTTATTCCGTCTACTTCAATTCTCGGATTCGAATTAGGAACGAATCAGTTGTAGTACGAAATCGTTCTAATTGTCGTATCTATATAAAACTTTGTAAGGTTCTATAATAAATAACTTCAATCTAGGGGGTGTTTCTACTGCTCAAATTTAAAACACTTTTACTGAGGAAACAAAATCGAAATCACAAAACTAAAATTACTAATCTGAATAAACTGATGTTCGTTGGTCGGCGACTGTGTTTGAGTTGTATTTAGTATAACCCCTTAGAAGTAAGTTGCCTAGTAAATTAGGACCAAAACAACAAGTTTAAATAAACTACGGGAAATCAAAATTGATTTCCCGTAAATCATTAATACTACTACGCGTTAATTCTCATTTATTCAGTATAAAGGCCCTCTTCCGGGCACTTATACACCTACCGCCGCTCCGGGACTACATATTGGCTGATGATGAGAAGAAACGGCGCGACAAACTCAGTCACCTTTGTCAGCCTTTTTTACAGGAAATACAATTACAAGACATGTAGTAAGTGAGAGCTTAGCAGGTTAAGTCCATGCACTCTTGTCGTTCAAATAATCGTCTACTTTTACCCTTTTTTCATAACGTTTTTTTTAATGTGGATTTTGAACTCATGTACAGGTAGTTCAACACGAGAATACATCTAATTAATCTATACTAATAATGTAAAGTTGAAAGGTTTGTTTGTTTGGTTGAACGCGCTTATTTCAGACAATACTGATACTTTTTTTGTTCTTAAAATATTTCTTTTGAGAGCTTCTGGCGTGCGTAATCGGTTAAAGTATATTGGATAACATCACATACCTTGCTTTAATTCTAAGGTAAGCAGCTAAAGAACGTGTGTTATAGAAATTTTAAACGACGCTGCTACAACACCTCGACCCGAGACAATTTTTTTTTCATTAAAATGATTTTGAGTTATGTGTCATGATACTTGATGTGTCATGGGTAAAGGTTTTTACCATTCATATTGACCGACGCAGCAATGTATCTGAGATTAAGGGCACTGTCTGTAATGCTAGCAAAAAATCATAAGCTTTATTTCACGTGAATTCAAAAAGAACACGTTGTAAATTGGTTGAGTTACTTCCGATGTTGATCCTTGTGATTAAAATTTTATGAACAGATTACGTGCATGGCCGCGTGGTATAAGGTGTTTTATTTTATTTCTGCCCTATTATTTATACACCCTTTATTACCTATGTATACGTTATTCAACATTTAGGGCCACTTTCACCACTTGCTGATAAGTTCCGGATAACCTATCTGGCACTTGTTTTGACAGATAACCTATACAATTAGCTGTCAAAAAAGTGCCAGCTAGGTTATTTGGAACTTATCAGCAAGTAGTGAAAGAGGCCCTTAACAAATTATTGCATTTTCTTTCTCTGATAATACCTAAACTACTCTCCCATGTATGTTCTCGTCACGTGAGGCATTCACCACGAACGTGTTAATCTGAATTTTAAAATGCATTTAATGACCGGGTCTCTAATTACACCCGGCCATACAAGGTAATAATTTCCTCTATGGCCGCATAGACCACACCGTTAGTAAACCTTGTAATTCGTTTCACGCAACATAAACACTTCATCTGATGTAGCAACGAGTCAAAGACCTTGTATAGTACAAAATGCACGAATTCATTCCGTATAAAGGCACGTCACTACAAAACGTATAAAGTTTAAGAATAAGCAATGAGTGTTTTAACACGTGTGAAGTATTTTGATGAGAACATATTAACTATAGTATGCATCTAAATGGGCCCTTTTTAATTGACAAACTGTATCTAAACGAGTGAACGTCAGAATGGCGGGTCAAGTTTTAAAAACTGATGAAATATACATATTAAATATACATTACATACCGTTTGGTATAAAGTTTTAATTATATCTACGCTTCGCGTGGCCGGATATTAACTGTATGTACAAAAATTAAGTAAACTAAGTATGCCTTTCTGTCAGTTCTTAGGAACATTAGCATAGGTAGTTTATAAAGCTCCAAACCCCTTCGCGTTAATCCCAGTATCGTATCGCATAGTTATGAAGACCAATTCCCGTAATTTATAAGTCGCAAATCGCAATCTAGTTACGATCCGGTCCCAGTAACATTAAGATCAAAAACAGATTATTTATTTTTATTATTAATAGTGCGGGTTCCGACTGAAAATTTAAAAAACCCACATGTTTATTTTTGTGCAAATTTCAGTCGCATTACGAACATTGTCCATTTTAAATATCGTTTTTGATTGTAATATTATTGGGCACGGATCGAAACTATATTGCGACTTGTGTTAAATTACTGGAATATGTCTCCGAATAGATCTAATACCTGTATAGGTAACGTACGTAATCATTTCAGCCATAGGACGTCCACTGCTGAACATAGGCCTCCCCAATTGACTTCCAGGTTGACCGGTTGGAAGCGGCCTGCATCTAGCGGCGTCTTGCAAGTTTTAGGTTTTACTAGGTCGTCTGTCCACCTTGTGGATGGATGTCCTACGCTGCGCTTTCCGGTCCGTTTGTAAAATATGAAGCACTATTTTGACTAGAGTACCTACTATAACATAAATTACATTTTAAAGAGTTAGAGTAAATTAAAACACAAGTTTTGGTCCAATAATTTAATACACAATAAATATTTAAATCAAAAACAAAGATTGCACTAAATTAAAAATAAATATGATTTTAATTTACAATAGAAGTCTGAAACATGGTAAAATATTATGGCAGGCATAATCTTATAAAATAAATAGTATCTTTAAAATTATTGGTACAGCTTTTTACAGGAAATAAAAATGTACAGTCAACGGTAGGTCAACCTGCCCAAAAAGTTAAAGGTCATCAAACTGATTTTTAACTTTATTACAAACGTGTAGAGATCAATATCAATTGACGAAATTTGACGTTTTGAGGTAAGTTGACGTGCTGTTGTCTGTCCATCTGAATGTTGATTTACATAAGTACATTCATTCACTATTACGTTTAAAAAATACCTACGAGTATTCACTTATACAGGGTTCGTCAAACCAAAGGGCCTTGGATAAAAAGTTGAGAGCGAATTTCATCTTTTTTATGGAAACCTTCCTTTATTTTTTACGCTTTTTAGACAAAGTTTGTAATATCTCTTAAAATAAAGTAATTATGTATGTTTTTTTTGTAGTAAATACAATTCATTATTTTAATGCTATGTAATACAATTTGGATTTGTCGATAAATCAATCATTTAAATTTTTTATAAATAAAATATATGACGCTCTACCACAAAAACTCGAATTTTCTGTAATGATTTTCGACTTGAAATGTATTATCAGAGTGGATCCTCTAAATAAAACGGTGTATTAACTTAATAAAATATATTGATACGGAAAACGCGCGAAAGCACAATTACGACGCATGAAGAAGTCCGCTTTGATGACATCTGACAGCTAGTGCCGGGAACCACTCATAGGGAGATTCCCCGCTAATAGTATAGTAGGTAATTGTTACAGTTTTAGTTGTTCTAGTTCGATATCAATTGTGAAAATTAGAGGTTTTGTGGCAGGCAGGACGATAAGCTGTATATAATGTTTTATATAGTCAAATATAATATTAAACTATAAAATTCTACATACTTTGGGGTATAGCTGTAATTATATTTATAGTATAGTACGATCACACATAAGTCGCATGTATCAGTTCACATTATAATAAATTATGCCGAATCACCTCCAAGCGTTTTGTCCTGTTCCCAGTCGGGACACGCTTGACCATTTGTAGCGACTGCCATCAAATCTCCGTGAATCCTATACAACCAAAGAGCCTCGTGTGAGTTTTATAAAATAATCGCTACGCATAAACAGTTAAAAAGTAATACAAATTAACGTTAACTTTTCGATCGACTTGTCATCATCATAACTTTAGCCATAGTTGCTAAACATAGCCCCCCCAATGACATCCAGATTGGCCGGCTGGAAGCGGCCTGCATCCAGCGGCTTCCTGCAATCTTTACCGGGTCGTCTGTCCACCATGTGGGTCCTACGCTGTGCTTGCCGATACGTGGCCTTTCATTCTAGAACGTTTCTGCCCAATCGGCCTTCAGTACTACGTGCTGGGTCCTGCCACTTCAGCTTGCTAATCCGTCGGGCTACGTTAGCGACTTTTGTTCGTTTACAGATTGGTGCGAAGCGGTTATTTCATAATACTCACACGGCCCTCAGACCATTATGGACCATACTAGCTACATCATGTTTTAAGGAACACATTTTAAATCACATCGATGACATGTTTGCGACCTTTGTAAGACTAGGGCATAATCTTGAATCTTACTAAGCTTAGAAGCAGTCATGGGACTTTTTAGTATAATCGTATCTATGGTTAAAACTATTATTGTAAGTTAAACGTAACTTAATTTATAGAAGTTGAGTCCGCGACAAAGTTTGTTAGTTAAAAATAAATCATTAATTATTTTGGGTTTAGCCTTAAGAGTTTTTTTTTCGTCGCACGGGCTCTTCTAAGGTAAAGGTGTTTTTTATAAGGTCAAATTTGTGTTTATTAGATTAAGTTTTTTAATTTGAATCATAATTTGCAAGTTGTTAATATTAAAAAAAAAAACATTATGTCTATGTTGTGATGTTGGCCCTAATATGGCACAAAGGCCTATCGCAGATGACAGACCTTAAAATAATTTAAGCGTATTATTTCATGTGACGTAATAAATTATTTTTTTGAAAAAAAAAAACAAAGACGTTGCACGCCCTAAAACCTAAGGCCTTACATAGTAGAGCGGGGTAAATTGTTGGGCAACATAAGTTTTGTAGTTTCATTTATAAAATTTTGTAAAAAAATATCAACGAATTATTTCATGGTCAGTTTGAACTTTACTTTACTGTGCTTTGCATGTAAATGTGAAGGCACGAATAAAATACCTTTAGATTTAAATCCATCAAAAGTTGTAATAATAATACATAAGTTAATAATAAATCACAATGAAAAGCTACTATTATACAAAAATTATACAAAAAAATACATTACAATTTAATCGGTGTCCAAAATCGTCCTAAATGTCATTTTTACACTTAAATCGTAAGAGATCAAAGTCAGTTCTTTTTATACAATTTAGTATCAAATGGTTGCTACGGATTGGAACATACAAACAATCATCATGATCAACATTTCAGCCATACGACGTCCACTGCTGAACATAGGCCTCCCCCAATGACTTCCAGATTGGCCGGTTAGAAGCATCCAGCGGCTTCCTATAACTTTTATCAGGTCGTTGTAGGTGGACGTCCTACGCTGCGTTTGCCGGTACATAAAAACAATGGCAATAACTATTTCTAATGGTGCATTGTAACACGTGAAACTGTGTTCCGTGTTAGCAAATTTAAAAAAAAACATAAAAAAACATAATTGATACAAGCCTAACTTAATAAGTTAAATACATTAAATTAATCCAAAACAACCAAGCCTTATCGAAATTTCGATGCTAATACTTAAATTTATTAAACCCTGAAATTAAAATTACAAATACATAAATTAAATTTTCTTACCAACCATCTCGATTTAATTGTATGTCTTTTTTGACATTTAACTTATTTATTCAAAAAATTTATGCACTCTCTATAACAATAAAAGTGCATGGGATGTAAAAAAGGCGAAAATGAAAAAGCCAGGAATTTAATTAAAAATAATCAAAAAGAATAAATAAAATGAACTTGGTCCAGATGTTTATCAGATCACCCAGAACTAGGGCTTTTAACCGCATTTGTTCCCTGAGCTATTGTTAGCCTTTAATAAACTTATACAGAGTGTAACGAAAAGGTGAAATAAAACTTTAAGGGGTTATTCAACGGCTAAATTACATCAACTTTTTCTATGGGACCAACATCGAATTCGCAAAAAAAAAAAAACACTTTCCCATACTAAAACGCGACCAGCAGGCATCAGTTTGTATGGAAACGTCAAATTTTTTTTGAGATTTCGATGTTGGTCCCATAGAAAAAGTTGATGTAATTTAGCCGTTGAATAACCCCTTAAAGTTTTATTTCACCTTTTCGTTACACCCTGTATATTTGAAAACGCTCTATTTTTTTACTAAGTACAAAAGGCCGAAAGTTATAATTTTAAAAATAATTTGCAATAAAATAATATCATTTTTAACTTGCTACGTGTTCCTGTAATTTTTGTTAGCATTTGTATATGATGAGATTTTCTACAAAATTTTCCTTTTTGCATTAATATCAGTAGGAATATCATCAGATCTCGACCTTTTCCTAACTGGAGGAGGAGTAACTTCTTTGATGGGCGTAGGGTTTGGGGTAACTTCATTCTGCATTTTTACATCTTCCACCTTATCCTGTTCATCTTTATGCTCATTTTCCACTGTCTTATTTTCCATCTCATCCGTCTCGTCGTAATTTTGGATTTCGCCAATCCATTCTCCGTTTTCGTTTTGATATTTCCAATTCACGCTTCCTTTGCCGATTAAGGGAACGTCATTCTTAAAGTCGTAGTTCCATTTTTTTATCTTGTTCTCTTGTTCTTGTTTTAAAATTTCCTTTGTGCCGTTAATACTGTTGTCATTCTGTCCTTCCTCGTCGCCAGTGCGTGGAAAGAGACAGCGTATCACTGGGTTGTCCGGTGATATTCTTCTGCGCATTGTTCTGTGGTTGTATGAGGTAGTCTGGAACAAAGGAAAGTAGGTATATTTAATTATACTCTTTATGACCTACTGGTAGTTCTCCGCGTAGCAAGAAATCAGGATTAAAAAATATAGCTTGAATCTAAAATCCAACCATGTATAAATTGATTTGTTGACGCGACTCGCCATCATGATCGTGTCTTTAGACTCATCACTAGTAGGCACCGAGAAATAGGTACTATGTATTTATAAATGAAAAACTAATTATGATTATGACTCTAAGATCAGTAATTGGAACAGTAGGTTCTGCATGAAGAAGGACCTGGTGCTGTGCTCACAAGAAGCCTTTGACAGGCAATTAGCGATAACTTTGATCTCATTATAGTATATACCGTTATAAATCTTCTCCCACTTTATAATCTCATAGTAAAGATGCTATAACATTCTGGTTGTTTCCTCATTAGGGTTTGAAGATGAATAATGATGATGCTGGTAAACGTTGGATCGCACAAAGTAGCCACAATGATCGGATGTTTACACCAAACGCTCAGTTTACATTTGGTTGTGGAGAAAAATGCAGGGTTGCCTGCCAATTAAGGAGGGTTCTTAAATTGAATCCCCTTATTGGAATGTGATAATGAAGTATCAAAAAATTGGCGGTGGTGGCTTTGTGACTGTGGTCGTGGTCGTCGTGGTCAAGCCTTACATCCGAGATTTCAAATTTTCCGGTGCATCTGGATTTTTCGGAGGATCACTACGGTAGAAGAAAGACGAATGTAGTATCGAATGCACAAACGTTTCTACCCATTTACGCCATCAGTGTTTTAAATCATATTTTAAAAAAAAAACTACGGTCATTTATTATTCGTTAAAAGTTTTTTGTTAAATCCGGTGACATTGTAAGGCATGAATTTTATTTGAGATTTTGTCCTTAAAAAGTTTACAAAGAAAACTTTGTAAGTTTTGACATCCCTGGAATTCAAAATGGCGGTCGCTGATTGACGGGTACCATGCGCTCGCGCACGCGAAGAAGTGCTTGGCGACGACTGACGTCGAAAAATAAAGGTGCAATACTAATCGGAAGCAAGAACTAAACAGAAGGTTCGACTCTCCTTTGAATCAGGAATCCCGCTAAATCCGCAGGCACATTGCTACCTCACAATTAAACCCTGAACAATAAAGATGAACATTAACAATACCTATGAAGATTCCAACACCAACAACGCCAACAGGAGGCGTGTCGTAAGAGGCGACTAATTCCTACCACAGTCCACAGTAGTGACACGAGACGGGGTTCTGCCCGTCTGCGTGCGTGTGGGCGTGAGCTGGCGAGTATTGGCAACCCCCCCCCCCCCCCTTTTGAAGGAGGCCTATGTTGATGAATGATTATATATCTTTTTATATCAAGCAGTTGAGCGAAGAAAACGCCTAGAAGAACCTATAATTTTAATGTATTTCTATTTCTAGAACATTTATTTTAAACATCATGCGATTTGACCACGCATAGGTCATAAAAGTTAGTGTAACATTGACTTCACCTTTAGACCCGGCAGACGAGCGATGTAACAACAAACGTCAAAATCTCTCTAAATATTATTCTTTCTCAAAGCAAGTGTTAAGTCGCATAATTTACAGTATTGTTTTGGGAATCAGTGCAGTGAGCCAACAAAAATGAAAATGAACACAGTAGGAGAGATTAACTGAAATTGTTAAATCTAAGTTTTCTAATTTCAATAGAACCTGGTTATTTTTTAATATAATTAACAATCTTACTAATTTTATAAATGCGAATGTTTGGATGAATTGATGTTTGTTACTCATGGAGCACATATTTATTAGAAAATGTCATATGATTTGTTCCAAAAAAAAAATCTGCCATTTTTAATCTGTATCTGTGCTGTTTTTGTATTGGCGAGCGTTGACAGGAGTTGTCATTTCATACTAAATGTAAGTGAAAAATCACTTACTAGTTTCGGAGAGAGATGGTTTGTAATGCTGCTCTATAGGGTATGTGCTCGATGTTGTTACTCAATCACTCTAGAACGGCTGAACGGATCTAGATGAAATTTGGCACAGAAATAGATATTAGCCAGGAATAAAAGATAGATTACTTTTATCCCGAAAAAATTTACGGTTCCCGAAGGATGCGAGATAACTGGACTGGCGCTTTTTACATAAAATTGTTTAAATTTACAAAAAAAATGTAACACTTATTGTTGGCCGCGACTTCGTTTGCGTAGTTTTAGTTTCGCTCGTTCGGGTAGTCGCGGGAAAAAGCCAGTAAACAAATATGCACCATACAATACACCAAATGGTCGTGAAGTAAGAAATTAACATCCTTGTGTAACTCATATTATGAGTTTGGAAATATAAAATAAAAAAAACTAAATTGACCGAAACCGGTAATCGAACCGGGGACCCATTGTGTTCGAGGCGGATTACTGCACCATTGCGACAATCGAGTCGTCAATTCAAATTTCTTATGACTTTTACCTTTTGTTGTTTGTTAATATAAGTTTCATGTCTATGCGTTTAAGGTACTGCTAAATTAATCCTTTTAAAAATAAATAAATAATTTCAACTTAGAACGGGAGGTCAACGATCATACCTTTTGTTTGCCCGTCCCGACCGGGCTACAGTGATGGATCCAGACTGTGGTCACAGGCTGACTAAATAAATTATACCAGCTCTAAAGCTTTAATTTGAATAGGTTATCGGCATACGAAAGAAGGGTTTCTTAGCAACCAAGTTTTTGTGTTTTTCCTTGATAAATAGAAGGAAAAAACACTAAGTTAGTGGATAAAGTTTTTGCAAAAGTTATGTTGAGTGTTTTCTTGATTAAAATGGAAGGAGACAGTGAGAGTCTGTCACGGAATTTTTCTTTCGATACATAAAAAAGATTTACATTTTGTTAATCATTTAGTAAACGTTTAGATATACGTCCCACTGCAAGGCACAGGCCTCACCTCAGCTATGAGGTGGGTTGGGTCATACTACACCACGCGGGCCCAGTGGGAATGGACTAGTTTCCTAAAAAAATCTAATTAGTCCGTATGTTGGATTAACAGAAAATATAGGACACGTATTTTTTCTTTTCTGAATCAAACAAAAAATGATGAAGATATAGCCCGGTAAAGTTCCGCGTAACGTCACGCTGTGCGACGCTTTTTAGCAAGACGTGTCGTCACGTGCATACTTTGATGCGCTTTATCTTCGTCATTTTTTGTTTGATTGACAAAAGACAAATATGGGTCCAATATTTTTTGATAATCTAACTGACGAACTAAATAGAATAATCCTTTTTTGACCCAGGAAACTAGCCTATTGATGGTGTTGTAAGGTCAGTGACTAAACCTTACCGTCAGATGTTATTGCAGCCTAAATGCCTCTGACTAGGCTTCATGACTAGTGTTCCAAAGCCTTCCAGAGCACGGAGATGCTTGTGATAAACCTTGGTAATTACCAGTGATCGGAGTAGGTAGATTGATTTGGGGTCAATGATCTCAAACATTGATGTTAATGTGGACATGCCTCCGGGATTCCGGAATTTCTTTGCATCAGTTTTTGAAAAAAAAGGCATATCCACATTATGCTAGCACTACCAAAGTACATCAAATCAATCTACCTACTCCGATCACTGGTAATTACTAACAAAACGCTGACACTGAGCGGTTTATAGGTGCTTGAAGCTCAGTGTCAGAGCTGCCGTCAGTGCCAGACAGTGCTGCAGAGTGCCGCTGCACGACTGTGGAACTTGCTTCCTCTTGATTTAAGACAATCGGAATCCAAACTTCTTTTAAATATAAACTCCGTAAATATTTCAGTACATAATTGTATATATTGTATTTATTGTATGTATGTTTATTTATTTATTATATAAGTATTATATTTACATATTATGTATTTATGTTATTCATATTTAGGTGTATCTTATTAATTTAAGCTTCTTAAAAAATTGGGACCTGTACCGCACCCATAACCTGTTTTTCTGCATGACCCTAAGGTTGGCTGGCAGAGAATGCTTTTAGCATTAAGTCCACCTATTATACACTTTAATAAGTTTTGTGCAATAATGTTTAAAATAAATATAAATAAAATAAATAATTAATTAGAAAAATATCTTGCTTGAAATAAACTAGCGTAGCATATCAAACACTGGTGCACTCAGCTAACGATGCTCTGACCGGTAGTTAACGCGGATTAGCGCAGTTAGATGGCTAAGCGTAACTGCGGTCCCGTTAACCGGTGGTTCAACTCGCACCGTCGCACGCACTTGTTAACTGGAAGCTGCGGGTTGTGGGAAGTGCCAGTTTTTGCTGTCCACATAAAGCAATGGATCCACGAAGAACTCTTAAGGTTTTCACGTGGCCCTGGCGTACTAATGACATTATTACTATTACACAGTAGGCCTGACTCTTTGCAGTCATGTTTGAAATTAAGTTGAGACGTCTTTTTCCATTTGTAACAAATGTAAAAGTTCGTGGCTTTGGGGCTGGGGTCAAACTCTACCAGAACCCAGTGCGGATTAGTAGAGCTCTTAGCTCGCTATATAAGCAGAGCAGTGATTCTGCCAATGTCGAGTGATTCTTGACAAAGTGTTCACAATAAATATGTAACGGGTGTTTAGCTTTTCTTGGATTCAGTGAAGGCTGCTCTTCCCGTAGAAGAAGGTTTCAAGACGCTATCGGGTCAAGCAAGTTGTCTTGAGACAAGTAACTTGACACTCAATGCGGCGTTGAATACAATGACCATTCAATAGTTTCAAATCTTTATCACTTATCACTTCACCAAACATTAGAACACAAACTACACCAAACTTGCACTCAAAAGCTCTTTAAATGATAAATAAACACCATTAAAATAGATCAACCATGCTTTTCGTTCAACTACCTCCCATCGAATCTCAAGTCGTCTCTTAAGAAAGACAAGACTTCACGACTTTATGAAACTATAGGTATTGATGTAATAACTATTGGTGCACTAAATACGTATAGCTCGAACACTGGCATGTAATAATTATTTTAAAATGTATTTCTTAATGATATAATAAACTACACTACTAGCACACTATTTCAACTCATTCCATGACATGAGCGTTATTTAATGCGAAAATTACAGCATTCTCTACAGTAGGTATTACGCATTTATATTATTTCAGTTTCTCAATTTCTACCCATTCGGAGATTCTCTCGAAGCATGCAATCTTCGTGTCAAACCAACCAAGCATTCCATAGCAACACCACGTAACAATTATGTATAAATATTAATGAATTTCAACTCAAATCTGAGAGCAATTTGCATTATTTTCTTCTTGATGACTTGATGTAAGATGTACGCAGAAGCTGTGAAGTTTTGATGTTTCGGCTTTTATTGAAACACTTATTATTTCATTAATTTATATAATAAGTTTGTTTATAAAATGTATACAAGTATTTCTAATATTCTATGCAAGATATTTGACATTTGCTCTACGTTGAAACAGATATCACACAGAGTTATGTTTAATGTTGTAGGTGACTACTTATTAAGTTTTTACTTAAATGAATAACAGAAACTTTAAATATCAGGTAATTAAAAACTACACTTAAATGATATTTTAATACAGCAATTTTGCTCCTCTTTCACCTCTTGCAAGAAATCTGTTGAATATTAAAATCATTCCAAGTAACATTAAATAAAACCGGCCAAGTGCGAGTCAGACTCGCGCACGAAGGGTTCCGTACCATTATCTATAATATTCTGTGAATATTTCATGCGTCTCCTGTTTACGTTATTAATATCGAGCAAAAAACAGCGAAACAATCTCATTTTTTGTATGAAACCCCTTGAATAATTATTTTATTTTAATTTTATTATTTAAGTAAAAAAACATCTGAGTATTTTTTTAATGTTTCAAGTGCCTACTTGTTGCCATTATTGATATCAAGCAAAAAAAAGGGCAAAAAATTGCGTTTGTTGTATGGGAGCTTCCCTTAAATACTGATTTTATTTTGTTTTTAGTATTTGTTGTTATAGCGGCAACAGAAATACATAATTTGTGAACATCTCAACTGTCTAGCTATCGCGGTTCTTGAGATACAGCCTGGTGACAGACAGACGGACGGCCAGACAGCGAAGTCTTAGTAATAGGGTCCCGTTTTTACCCTTTGGGCACGGAACCCTAAAAGTATCCAGCTAGTGCTCCTGGTAGATAAAAGATCCATCTTTAGATTCTAGAATGAAGTTGTTTTGTGGTTGAATCAAGAGTTTTGAATATCCATGTAGTTTTTGGAGCGAGCCGATAAGCTTTTGAAGCGGTAGAGCGAAGCTATATTAAATATAAGGTGCTTCATAAATATCTGCAACGGCTGAAATGGGTAAAAGTATTGCTTATATAGATTACGATAGTGAAGGAATTACGTGCCCCGGATCGGCAATTAATTATTTGCGAAAAGACAGTAAATAAATGGTTACTTGCTTCAATTTGCATAACACACTTCGTCATCCGCCCTTGACACTGCGCGGGAGCGGTATAATGTGAAACGTTAGCATTTTTGGACAGATGTGGACGGTTTGAGACAGAATAAAGCCTAATCTTTATTTAATATATTTATTTTAATGAAAAAATTAATGATATTCTGGACATAAAATTTCTTTACTCTTGTAATTTATATAAGCAATACTTTAACCCATTTCAGCCGTTGCAGATATTTTTGAAGCACCTTATATAGCTTAAGATTTTTAAGACGTGACCTTTCAGGCAAAGGTCTGAAGACTAAATAAGCAAATATATTATTTGTTTGTTGAATAGGATGATAGATACATTCTTAACCGTGCCAGGTCTCAGCAACAGTGCTTTTACTTAGGCATGTAAGTATTATTCGCATATTATACGTAATTACACTTCAAAAGCTTCCAGTGCGGCGTAAAATTATGGTGCAGCAGGTTTGAATCAGTGTTTAGCTTCGTAATGTTTCCTTGGTTTTTTCGCTATTGTTGGACATTATAATTGAAGGTTCACATGAGATGGTTTTCTAATGGTAGAAATGTTTTATGCTTAGTAGACCACTTTAAATCTTTACTTTCATACATCTACATTAACATCTTTACTATAAAAAAAATTGTAAGACTAATCGTCCACAATAGCTAAAACACTGTATTACAAAAAAGTTGTTTTTTTCACTATGGAATATATTTTAGTTCGAGATATATTATATTTCGAAAGGTTTGTGAGGTAACCTAAGTATATATTATATCTCAGTGTAAACCGTACACTACAACCGTAGTTTTTTAAATGGGATTGCCATTTAAAACGGTAAGCGATAAAAACTTAAACTCAAGATGTAATATAATTATGTTTCATAGAGAAAAATCTGCATCCTTAAACACCTCGGACCTTTATATTATATTTTTATTTTATATTATATCTCATAGTGAAAAACAGTCTTAAAAACTGAACTTATACCAAATTACCTGAGCTAATTTTTCCAAATAATCTACACACACAATGAGAAAGAAAAAAACATACATATCTATGTAATTCTGATGCTTAAATACAACAACTTATCTAACTTATCTTCTGCGAAGTGTTGCATTATTTCAATTGCACCTAGTATTTATTTCTAAATATTTATCTAACTTTACTAAATTAATTTCGGCATAACAACAGCTAGTGAACTGTTTTGCAAAAGTGCAACATCTATAAATATCTGCCCAATTAAACATGTTTGTTAACGTTTGAGACCTAACTTTACTAATAAAAGAGTGACATAAAAGATATTTCCGTCCGCACAATGGTGCCGACCTAGATTCTAGACAGAAACCATAATAAACAGAATACAGTAGGCTCACTGAGAATGGTAACGCGTAGAGCTGAAACTTGTGAATAAATGAATTTGAATAGACGAACCTGTTAAAAATATCGATGACATTGTCTTTAGCTTATATAAAGACTGTGACATTGTTCTCAATCATATTTTTGTCACATTTGTCGATGTTTCTGTCACTACTAACTTTTTAAACCATTTTTTTTTAAAACTTATTTCTGGTTTTGTTAGCACGAATATGCCAAGGAAAACATCAATGTATTCTATGCTTAGTAGAGCGTGAATCAAAAGTCACTCTGATCTCATTCGTCGCTAGTGTTAGTTTATACAGCGCCATATCTGCAAAATCGTATAGTCAACTTGAAAAACTTAATGTAGAGGCTTGAAAAATTGTAAAAAAACCTGCAATTAAAAATGGTCTGGTACGGTCAACGGGTCACGGGGAGGTCAGATGGAAATCGGTATTTATTCGAATATACAAAATAACAATTAAAATTCTAATAACACGAAAATAAACTAACCTAAAACTAAAAGCTACCTACTCAAAAATAAAAGCGTGTCCAAAGAGGCGAGAATTCTAGCAGCGTTCCCACGCTGAATGGCTAAACTAAGCTATTGAGCGAGGAACGAGCCAGCATTTTTATTTTCTGAAATCGAAATTAATTTTGGAGCTATTTTTCCGAAAACTAATTTTGCACTCGGTCCCCACGGTCCAAAAGTCTCAACGCCAAATGGCACAAACACGTAATCGAAAATAAATAACAATAATTTAAATCGCATTGTATGTAATAACTAAATTTATCTTATAGGGATTATAGTTAAGCGTACGTACCTCGGTAAGGAACGGTAAATAAAAAACGGTAAACACTTTAAACAATCGACTGCCTCAGTTAGAAATCAAACCGGGCGATTGCTCTCGCAACTTAACTACCGAGGACGTCAACGTTTTTTCTGATCAATATTGCAGTTGCTGAGTAAGTATAACCTTAATAGTATTTATCTACCGTCAACATAGTCTATATATGTAAAAATGAATCTCTATTTCCCTTGGTCATCTCATCACGCGTGAACGGATGGAACAATGTCGCTAATTCTTTTTTTGTTGTGTTATTTAGTGTCAGGAGAAGGTTCTTTTGAAAGAAAAAATTAAGTAAGTTGCGCAGATTTTTTTTATGAAAAACCCCGCAAATGAAGTCGCGGGCAACAGCTAGTTACCAATAAAAATAACTCTAATAGCGGAGCTACGGAACCATTTTACATTACACCGAGTCTATATTTAGATCGATACGGCAGCGACAGATGTGCTGAACTGCAGAGAATGCAATTTGTTTGTGTTTGCAGTGACGTACCTCTTGTTTTGTTTGTTTATTTTACATTGTCTTACTTACACAAAACATGTGGGTATGTCGGTGAAATTTATCAATGATTTTAAAGAGATCGATTCTTTAATAAGAATAACAGTTTCTATGAGAAAAGCTATATTAAAAATAAGAGTCGCTATGGGAAAAGCTATAGGTACTAATAGACATGGGTATTCTCTGGTATACCTATTTACCTAAAAGATCAATTATTTAAAAAAAGTGTGAAAAACGTATTTTTGTTGCTAATTCCAATATTTGGAACTTGAAATTAAAACTGCCTTAACGAACTTTTCTATATAAAAAAATATAATATTTCACAGCAAAGTGCTAAAAAACTTTACGATTTTAAAGCCCAACACTGACCTAAATCACAAATCATAGATGACATCAAAGTTTACAGTTAATAGAGCTATTTAATGTCCAAATTGGCTTTTAATGGGCGTAAAAAATGACAGAGGGCCATAAAGGTGATATAAAAATGACGTTACGATTACCAACACGTAACGAGCGATTTCGTTTTGTTACTACGAATTCCAAGCAGGTACTGTTAAATCTTTTCGTTAAAAACTTAGAAGAAAGGGAGTCATCTTCAAAGTCACTCGACTAACAAGTAACAACGAATCAGTCGATATATTTCGTCTGGTTCAAAACTGAAATGTTAAAGTGTCCTTTAAGAATCTGTAGTGTACTCTTTGAATTTGTTAATAGTAATTAATGGTAAGTACTATCTCGATTTACAAGCCTAGTAAATTTTTGACTCAGATAATGACAATGAAATGTTTCACAGATGCCATCTTATTTCACAACTTTGTTTAATTTGACTGTTTGGTTCCTGGTGCCTAAACTGCTCAGATATTTTTGGAGAAATTGCAAAAAAATTTGCTAGGCAAAAAAGTTGGATGGGCAAAAGCCTCTTCGAGGCACCCTAGGAAATTTTCTTTGGAAATACATTGAAGTAGTTTTGGTTTTTAAACTATAAGTAGTAATTTTTTGGGTAGTATATTATATATTTATTTAGTAATATTTACATAATATGCATTTTAGACAATGATTACGTACATAAATTTAGATAATACATACTCTCGAAACAGACGACAAATCGCTCGAGAGTAGTCCAGAATCTCCCCCCGTCTCATCAATATTCATACAGGGCGTCGTTAAAGGGCCTCTATCTCGGCATCTTTACGCCCAGACGCATGTTACATACGATCCGCCGAGATACGCGGCGATCCGCAACGATACGCGATGAGCTACGCGTATACGCAAACTGGGAATGCATTAATTATGTTGCTAATGGGTTTTATGGCGAAGTATGCACTTAAGGCGGGTCTTCACAGAGAGCAATCTCGTGTAATAATGAATAATATTTCAAAAATACTTTGACACTATATTACTATAAAGCTCGCGAACTAACCATTGTCAAGGCCGATGAGAAGTAGAAGCAGTTATTTCATTTTAACAGAAACAAAATAGTAAGAAGATCTGCCAAGCTTAAATTAATTTAAGATGTTCAACTGGCGATCATCATAGGTTGATGTTTAAAAAATCACTTTAATTGCAGTTTAAAAGACACAGACATTTAGGCGAAAATACGTCAAATATATTTCTTATCTCGTGAATTTAACTAGGACTTATTAGTACAAATAGAAAAACTAAAGAAAATGAATTGATCACATTCCAAACCAAGTGACATGTCCGTCCACAAAACGAATCAACTGTTAAGTTTATTGATGGATGTCGAAAAATCTCACAATTGCTAGAATTCTTTGACAGAAAGAAGTCAAATAATATTCTTTGACTTTTGAGAGCTATCGTAAAGAAACATAACATCTCTACCGACCAATCAAGACTCACTGAAGAATATTTGACAATTAGTCTGAATGCTCGCAGACAAAATTAAATGTTCTCGGTGAAGACGCCCCTTAACATCATTAGTATAGCAGGGATGTCAAGTAACTTCTGTGTACTATAAGATCATTAAGCTACCGTATGGTAAATGATGGATAGTCCTAAATTGTCGCAAAGTTATATCTGATAGGAGTTTACATATATTTAGATGTATTTTCTTATCTCTAACATATCTAGAGCTGATAGTTTATCAATGTTTAGATTTTTAATTGTGATCTTGTCGGTTAACAAATTTTAAGGTTATGAATTGCTTTTATGTTTTTATGATATTCAAAATACAATTTTAAATTGCTGAAGAATGGCAATGTATACTTGACAATACGATGGCAAGTTATACTCTTAAGAATGATACAAATTAAGTAAGTATTTGATGTAACTATCTTATTTGTTAATTTTAGATCAAAAGAGTTTGCCGATTACCTACATTTTAGAGCTTCGTCCTAGTATAGTATTTTGTATGATTACCCAAGTTAAAATTTGGGACAAAAAATATTCCGGTATTTTGTGGGGTTTTCTGGGTAATTAGAACCAAAGTTCAGTTTACATGTTTTTGAAGTCACTTGCAGGATTTTTACCTGAACATAAACGTAAACAAAACAATCTTTAAAATATTACTTTTCGACCAAACACATTGTCTTCTGATTAAAACATTAGCCAAATCGGTTCACCAACGACAGGATTCACAAAATAAAACAATAATTAAGAACTCCAATTTTTTTAAGTCTGAACTGAAAAAAGGTGAACTAATTAGAAATCTTTCTTTCAAGTGGGAGGGAATTGTACCTCTGTGTAGTTATTTAGGCAAATTGTTGCATTTCGCAACAGAGCGTGGGTGCGTCAGGTTTAAAGTGGCCATTTACATCGAAATGTGTCAGGAGTACAGTCAGGTCGTAAAATGTACACTCGTATTTAAGTATGTTAATCTAATATGTTAATAACACAATTTGTAATGAGATTTCATGATTTCACACCGTATCATACATAAGAAGATGATCAAGAAAATATATTTTAGTCTAGAAAGACAGTCGAACAGATACTAGCTAACGTAGGAAACAAATGTCTGGCCATGCCGCCGCCGCCAGGTCCTGGCAAAAAGGGTAGGTAGACCCAAGAAATGCTGGCTTAACGTCGTGAGAGCTGACATGCGTGCCAATGATCTCAGAACTAGAGGCGCTCAAGACCGTGCGAAGTGGTAGAGTAAATCAAGGAAAGCGGACCCTGGGCTCCAAAGTAATGGCTTCGGACGCAACCGGGATTGGCCGTATAGATGAGGAAGAAGAAGAAGAAGAAGGACAGTCGGACAGATAGGAAGAGCTAACTCCAAATAAAACAGAAGACCCCGAAGATGAGAAATATATTGTAACACAATTCTTTGCCTTAAACCTAGGTTCGATTCCCAAACATGATTTCTAGTGTATATTTTCTTATCGAGCACACAGTATAGCAGTAATACGGAACATATATTTCTGAAACTGAAGAGTTATTTTAAATTTAAACTAAGTTTTAAGGTTTTATAACTCTTACCCGCACTTAAACAGCACGTTATTCATTTAATAATTGCGAAATACGGTATTTTACACCACTAATCAATTAACATACTTTTTAAAAACTGTCTGAACGCTACTCTTCCATATAATTTGTATGGCGATAGCAAACTATGACGTCACTGTTTACCTAACTCAACGGACTAACTTTATATTGATTTTAGAACAATTAAAAATTGAATTTTTCGAAGTAATTCTAATGTGCCGGGTTATTAGGCCTAAAATAGGGTGACAGTTTTAATAAATGTTGTCTTAGAATTATTTAAGAATGGTGTAAGCAACCCTATTGTTGTCTAACAAAATAAATATAATTTCTATTCTAATACGTTTAGTATGTGAATGTGATTGACGTAGTTTCTATACTATGTTATGTAATGACCATGTTTTCGTGGCGGACTATACTCGTACTTGTTTTGCTTTAGCTCTTCTAGGAATGCTGTAACTGTTCACTGTATGCCATCAGTGTATGGCAATTGATTTCTGCAGGAAACGGCTGTCACTGCGCAGGAGTGACGCCCGTTTGTGTCAGACATAATTGTGTTTACTGGATCTGCATGCTTTAAGTAAGTTTATAAATAACTATAATATATCGTTTGGCTTGGTTAAGCATTTCTAATGCAATGTTTTTGGTAGTTCTCCTGGTTTATTAGCTTGTGTTCGGCGCTCCGCACTACTTTCAGTTTCTCCATAGTTTTTTACTTGAATGTTGTTTGGTAGAGCGCGTTTTTGGCGATAAAAGAGCCTAAATTGTTCATTTTTCTGTAAAACTCAACTGTAACTAACTACTTTCAATAGTACTGTTGACATATTGAATTTACTCTAAGGTAGCCTTGCGCATCACAGCATTAGTAATTTTTAGTAATTAATTTATTTCTCTCACAGCATACAAACTACAATTTATTAATATAATTGTTTTTTTTGGTAGTAACAAAAGAAGCATTAAGTTTAACTGCAGGTTAAGTGCTGCACGCAGACACGTCACTTAACTTTAAAAGTTACTAAGGAACAACCTGTTATAATAAAGTCGATACGATTAAAGATACCTAATGATTAAGTCAACTAAAATGGTCATAAACACCTATTGTTACTTGGCATCTCTGGGTTCAGCAGTAACACATCATCTGTTTCTGTCATCGTCATACAAACTGACAGCTATTTATTGATGTTTATTACTTAGTATATGGTCCAACCGGCCAATCTGGAAGTCAATGGGGGAGGCCTATGTTCAGCAGTGGACGTCCTATGGCTGAAATGATGATGATGATGATATGGTTCACTCTGAAACTATTGAAATATCATTGTATTCAATGCCGCATTGAGTGTCAAGTGATTTGTGTCGACAACTTGCTTTAGACCCGATAGCGTCCTGAAACCTGCTTATACGGGAAAAGCAATAAAAACTAAACACACGTTATTTATTGTACACTTTGTCAACCTTTGACTTTAGTAAAGAATACACTCGACATTGGCAGAATCACCATTACAAAAAAAATGGTTCAGGATTAAATTTGTTAAACTTGAGATGCGAAAGTGAACCTAAGTTGACTTTCTTGAGATTCTAGCAAGTTTTAAAGCAAATCGTAATTCATAATTAAATTTATATGGGTTTTGTAATTGGGGTATATGAAATAATTACTAGTTAGGTATCAGGAATTTCTATCATCGGACATCTTGGTCTAGAAGCGGATGCCATTACGATTACACTACAGTTGGTTACGAAGTCCTTTTACAACGGTTCAACTTTCCCTACAAACGCAGCTTGAAGAGTAAAAGTGCGCAAACGCAGAATGTTATGTTTTTATTGCTCCTGCCATTCCCTGCCGTGCTCTGCAGACTGTGACGGTATAAAGGCCCAGGTTAAAATAAGTCCTGGGTAGGGCTGGCAGAAAACTTAAAAACCTTAGCCAAATAAGTTCTTGTTAAAGTATCACTGTTAAAATTTCGGTCTTGCTGACTGACGGCATTGTTTTACTACCACGATCATTGTCTTGCTATTGTCTCCATTTTTGTCTGTAGGTATGCTCTTTGTGATTGTAACATATAAAACCTTGACCCAGAGCTAATACAGAACAGGAAAGTATATGGGGACCTAAATTAAGTATAATCTGTTAGTCATTTTTAAGGATAGAGTAGATAGAAATACATTAATTGAGAACGATGCATAATTAATCAAATTAGTTTGATATAATACTCATGGTCAAGGCAACGATAAATGCGTTTGCCTTTCCTTTTACTTGGATAATACTTGTGAATTAATCGATTATTAAGGAAATTATTCGTTTGTTAATAGTTTTTTAAAAGAGAAAGGGAAAGTACATTTAATAATATATGTCTTTGGACATCCCTAGTCCTTGAATCTTATTCATGCGTAGTCACTGTAGATCTCAAACGGTGCTTTTATCCTACTCACACTTTCCCCTAATGACCAAGCCCGAGAGGGATAAAGGATGTCAATGAATTGTTCGCACCACTGTTATTTGTTGTCTATAAATACTAAGTTTCGTCTGTGTTTATCAGTTCTTATTTAAGTTTGAGTCAAACCAAATTATAAATTAATAATATAAATAATAAATACATTGTTTTTACAATCACACCAATTATCTTGCCCCAAACTAAGCAAAGCTTGTACTATGGCGACTAGATAACGGATAAACATCTACTTAAATGGGTCCTTTATAGGCTCGTGCTCATCACACAAAAATTTGCCCTTTGCGGGATTTGCAACCGCAACCGCCGCTGGCTTTGCAGTCTGGAGCGCGAACTACTACATCAGACAATTTCCTAGGTACTTAAGATTTAGTAAGCAATAAATAATTTGATTGAATTATCTGATTATTCTACAAAAACTATAAAAACTAAACACTTAGTAAGCAATAAATAATTTGATTGAATTATCTGATTATCCTACAAAAACTATAAAAAACTAAATTGTGTCCATCCCATGATTAGCTAGAGGTTTCATGATATTTTCTGTTGATACAGGTTATGGGCCTATCAAGCCGAATGAGGTGCCTAAATATGCATATAAAATGTATGGTGCAGTCAAAAATTTTATATCACATGTAAGCACAAACGTGTTTTGGCTTTATGAGGTCAGTTAGTTTACCCGTCATAAGATGATCGGGCGCTTATTGAAGTTAAGTTCACTTTTTCCATCGCGAAAAAATAATATAGATACATGCCTTTCTAAATGAAATTGTCCTACTGCTGTTTTCAAAGTTGTTGACGTAATTTCTGCTATCGGCCAAAATCGGCATAAACAACCCTTTCCAATTATCGTTAGTGACGCCATCTTTTCAGAGCATACCCCACTAAAGAAGTCTGAGAGAACATTCTTGAAGGGGTTTAGGTCAGTCTAATATAATTAAAGTAATATTTATAAAGGAATCGTACCTAGAATATGTTCTTAGGTGTGTAGTTAAGATAATGCCGAAATACAATAGTTGAACTCACTAACAAATATCGTTCTGTGATCAGGGGCGTGCATCCCATATAGGCTATTATGTAGAGCCTACCTTCATAAAACACCGACAGAACAGCTAACCATAATAATTATTAATTACGTATTCAACAATAAACAATAAATATTCTGTAACCTTTTTGTCGTCTACCTATACTTATTCCTTACTAAAGCGCGCAACTTAGATCGTTTCTGTGCAATATAACCAATGTTAGGCTGCCGCGAGATCGCCTACTGTTTCACGCAAACTTACTCAATTTTTACTCACAGCCTACCCCCATCTGAAACTAATGCGCGCCCCTGTCTGTGATGAACCAATATTCACGCGGGCTATCCATATTTATTTCATGCAGAACAAAAACAATACTAATGCCCAACGGTTTGTTCAAAGGAAGTGTCAGTTAGCATACGGAGGGTGCAGAGCACTGCGCACGCGCGCGGATGCGGTGCGCAAGCGCATCCGACCCGAACTCTGACAAGTGCGACATAGATACAAGGGGATAGGTTAGAAAAGGATATTGTTATTATTTCCTAGGCCTCAGAGGTGTAAAAGACAAAAGGAAAAAATAACAAAGGACAGTAAACATACACTTTCTTTCTTCACTTGTACTTACTCTAAAAATATGGTCTATTGATGCGCGAACCGGACTACAAAATCAGAGGTTGCAGGTTCAAGATAAGCAAATACTTATTCTAGTCGCCATAGCAAGCTGAGTTTAGTTTGGGGCTAGATAATACTACCAATCTTACCCCTAAGTCGACGGGGAGTTGACTAAGACAAAAACTAATAACACGTAATAATAAAACGTAGACTTGTAAAATCCTAAATCCGAACCTTAAGGGAGACATGACACTAAAGTGGAGTTAAAGACAATTAAAACCAGACTCATGCGCACCATTAGCCACCGCAACACGACATCCGAAAATAGAACCGCATACAAACAAAACGCATCAAATCAGGACCAGCACTTGTTGAGCGTCACTGCAGGAGCATTTTGAAAATAGAACTCACCCGCCACGAGCGGCGCGTGCGCTGATAAGGTGACCATGCACGACAAAGTAAATACTTAATCACTATGTATTTTCTTTTACATTTTAGGAACTATATTTTGTATACGTAGATTCTCAACCTTACTAACCCTAGGAGCTAGCTAGACCAGAGGGCAACCAAAAGTAATAATACGGATTTCTGAAATTATTAGTAAATTTCGAAATAAAATGTATGTAAATAAAGTTCAGCTTCATCAATCTGGCGACTGTATGCATACCTAATACTATGTTTTGCTAGTATCTGAGACATGTAAGTTTAAAATGTATTTTACCACTACGAATCAGTAAACGAATGAAACTAAAATAGATTAGAATTCAGAATAGACTATAAAGGGACATTAACGAGATTACCATAAATTAAGTAGGTAATATTGACGTAGTGGCGCGACCCAATTGGCGTAGTGGCGCGATGATCAGCCTTGGACGCAAAGGGTTCAATTCCGGTACGGGTTAATTTAGAAAACGTTTTTTATTACAAGTTTGCTCATGTCTAGATGTCCTGGGAGACGCTTCTGGCAAAATTTATTATTTGAAAACTCGTAACACATAAACATGTTTATTTCTTACTTTGAATCTTAATTTTTTACTTTGAGAACAATGGTTAGTGTGTAGATTGGTCCATATTAATGTTTATTATCAAAGTATAACGCGTCTCTACCAGTTAATACGTCTATGGCTCGTGTATTTAAATCTATTACTTAGAAGACAGACTTTGGTGCTGTGCGTGAATGGTCAGTGTCTATTTGTTGCCGTACTGGGAAACCGTAAAACGCCTCTAAACATACAGTGTCCATAGAAAACGCATTAGGCACATCTGCAGCCATTGCAAGTCAATGTTAACGTTTAAGTGATTCTAAATTGTGAATAGTCCATTCTGTGTTTAACACTCACTTGAGTAAAGATCGATCATGGAAGACCAGTCATGTATTTGACTTTGAAATAGTCACTACGCCTAGAATAATAAGTATATTAATTGATAATAAGTATATTGTAATTGTAATACTTATATAATAAGTATATTGAGTATCTATACGTAATACACGTTTTTAGTAGTAAGTTTATCAGAAAGACGTAATCGTAATCTTACTCTGCTTCAGGCGCGGTCTGAAGAGACCCCCAAAATCGTACACGTCAAAATTTACAAAATAAATAAAGCACTTTTCTAACCGTCTCTAGCCGCAATGCATTTATGTTTTGCTGACATCTAATAGTGCTTTTGTGAACTACAATGTCCATAACAACCTAGATGCGACTTAAAAAAATCTATAAACAAAGAAATATTTTATTTTTAGTGACCCTCCAAATTTCTAGGTTGCGGCCGCCTGCTATGCTTGCCAGTGCGTTGTCTTTGTTCACCATCATGATCATCATTTCAGCCATAGGACGTCCACTGCTGCACATGGTCTCTCTCAATGATTTTAAGATTAGCTGGTTGGAAGCGGTCTACATCCACTGACTTTCTGCAACCTTTTCCAGGTCGCTGCTTGCTGTACGTCGTAACGTCAGCGTCCCCGCTAAACATTTTAACATTTTAACATATTTTTATTTAATTTATTTTTCATTTTTTCTTGTATAATATATTGTAATTAAATAATATCTTCCAAATTTTCCTAATTTGAATGAAAAGTGGATAGTTTGGGATTATATTCGCTAATCGTGTTCAAGCGGACGTTGGTGACTATTTGTAAAGTTTGACACCCTTTATAGGTATTTAAATTTCGTCAGTCATTGGACAATTGAGCAAGCAGCCCACTGGATATGTAAATTAACCGAAGACAATGTCGAGAGGGATGCTGTCCGTCCAGACAGACAGACGGACATGCGGGCGCTAATTCCGAACTCGATATATTTCGATTAAGTAATAGCCATGAATTGGCCCCCAATTTATCTGTTAACCGTTATTAACAGATATTTGTGTTGTTTCCATTTTAAATGAGTGTAGATTGTTATTTAAGTTCTTTGTTTAGATTTACTATGCTTCTTGCGACAGTATTTGGGGTCTCAGTGATTAGCTATTATTGTGGAATAAGAAAACAATTCAAGAATGTTTACATTAATGTTACATACACACAGGACCAACTATGGCAGACGCTTTAAGCTTTTTAAGATGCCTCCGCTTGTAAGGTGAAAATAACGTAATTTGCAATACTTTGCGTCTGTTAGTAAAGTTGTAGTTGTTTACGCCTCTAATTGGCACATATATTTGTTTTATTTTATTCGGAAAATATTACAGTATGAATAACTTAACTACTAATAATTTAAAGAACTACCTTCCATTTATATGTTTCTGCGGATATCAGAACGAATATGCTGTAAGCTTTGTTTTATCTGTAAATATATTACGAGATCAAACAATTCGAATTCAAGTAGAAATAATTTTAGTTTCGAGTTGAGTTCGTGGCAATTATATTATTATTTAAAAAAGGTAAAACTTTAAAAGCATTTCTGCACACTTTTCCGAAGTCCGAACTTTAATAAAAGAATAAATAAATAAATATTTGACAACATTACTGACATTGCTCTGATCCTATGATAAGTAGCTTAAGTACTTGTGTTACAGAAATCAGAAACAACGACGGTACCATAACACCACCCAGACCCGAGGCAATAGAGAAAAGTTATTTTTCTACATTGACCAGACCGGGAATCGAACCCGGGACCTCAGAGATAGCGACACCAAGTCCGGTATGCTCGCCTCTCGGCCTCGGAGGTCGTCAAATAGAAGTATTTTAGTATCAACTATCGAACAATGATATATAAATGTATCATTTTGGTCTTATTTGAAGATAATTGAAGGTAAACGTTGTGAGAGCCATAGTTTGTGTATGAAACTTAGTAGCATAGTAAAGATACAATGTCACATGCTGTGTCTCGTTTTTTCTCTCTGTTTCTTAACCCACGTTTCAACGAATGCGCGGATATCCTCCCATTTTTTCCCAAACTAGCAACATTTAACACTTTTTTGCCGCAACCATTCAAATTGTCGGAGCTACATAACCCATACAAGCCATCCAATCAGGCGAAACGTACCTACCTTTGTGACCAGTTTCGCTTCACAGGTCAGGGACAATGGCAGGATATGAGCATAGAGCATGAGCTGTCATGGCACTGCTATTTTAGGGTTGGATTGATTTTAGTTTCGAATCTGAAGACGATTCGGTCTGTTTATGTAATTTTAATGAATCGAGTGATAGTCATTGGACGAGCAGTAGACGTCCGATGGATGACATAATGATGATGTTTCTAACATGACAATTTTTGTTGGCTTCTTAATATACTTCTAAAGTAAGCCCTAAAAATAGAATATAATACAATAAAGACGTCAAAAGTATTTTTTAACTCTGTATCGCAAAGTATACCTGAAATTTAACAGGTTTCTTTTTCCGATGAATGAAATATGATGCAGAACAAAGGTATTGCCTATTGTGTCTACTCTTGGTTAAAATCAACAGCCACCCAACGTTATCCATATCAACTCCAGTCCTTAATTTACTAAAACAGTAGTTTTTAGCGTAAAAAACCACTTTCATCTTCCACGCGTACACGGAGACACTTTATTGTGTCCCGAGACAATCGTGTAATTAATCTGGTGGTATGGCGTCCCCGCATCCTGCGCGTTTGTTGCCGACGAGCCACCCGTGACGTCCCGCGTCGTCATGCCGACGTCCTTAAGGACGGACGGATTTTGTATCTTTTTTAATTTGCGAGTTGGGACTTTGTTTGCGTTTGTTAAAGCAAATCTTATCTCAGATTAAAATCTCATCTACCTGATTATAAGTAAAGATTGAATCGAACGTGAAACATAAATAATCTAGGTAAATTCGGTGCCTAAATTGCACAAGTAGACCTATTTTGCGTGTCTCAACTACGCTTTCTGGATGAAATTGAGTCAGGCTTTATTTATTTGATCGGCTGCCTCGGCAATATGTGCCAGTGGTACATGTATATGGATAATTGTGCAATACTTAGTTGTAAAAATACCATAAATACAGTACACACAGTAGTACAGTAGTTATATAAAATTTCCTTTCACATTTTCCTTTCCAATATGGTGTCATATTAGGTACAAAAATTTAGGTTCAAAAGCTTGAAGTAGTTGCGTCATCTATCTTGCCCTTTTATCTATCTGTTTGGCAGAAGAAACAATGTTGGTGTTACCCACTTAATAATACTCATTTATTTAGTACTAACTGTCACGGCGAACTTCGTACCGCCCCTTCATAAAAGTTTCTTTCGTGAATTTTTCCGTGATTTTTTTAGTTATTCTGCTATTCGGGGCGGAGAAAAATTTAACAAATCAAAGATCATAAAAATTGGTCCAGCCGTTCTCGACTTATAAATGGTGTAACTAACCCGACTTTCTTTTTTATATATATATATATATAATAGATAAGGCCCTCTTCCAGGCTCTATAATACGTCCCAAACATATAGCTTTGCCCTACTATCGCTGGGGCTAACATATCGGCTGTTGATGAGAAGGAGCGAGGCACTAAGGCGAGCTCACACAAATCTGTATTCCAAAGTCGAGTTCGGTGTTCGACAGAAAGTACCACGTGCTATTAAGGTGGGCTTGGATTTCCATGTTTAATTTCCCTTATATCCCAAAACTTTTGTCATCAAATTGCTGGGTACATACTTGATTGCAGGCATCAGAAATTGTAACAACAAGTGAAGCTATCACTTTTTATATACGTACAAAGTGACGTAGCGAGTAGAAATCAGTATTTTAAAACAAAAGTTTAGTTTAAGGTTTTAAGTCACCAAGTGTTTACCGATTGGTTTCCACAACTTCTTTGAACTAAGCTATTTTACCATGGTTCCATAACACGCGGGGTACCAAAGGTTTTAATAAAGCTTACTATAGCTACGTCAGAGCTAACACTGTGGTTAAAATGGAACGAGCTCACACTCCAATAAAAGAGTGACCTCTAGCAAGGTCTGAGGAAGTCCGCTGCAGGCGTGTCCCAGTTACGAGCTGGGAGTGCCCCTCCCATCCGGCGCGGGCGCAGCGCGTTATCGGATGTAGTTAGGAAGTTATGTGACTCCTCTCCTCTCTGACGTGCAATCTGAGATTGACTGGTCTGCCTCCGTTTTGGGGAGGCAGTGGCCGTTTAGGTATGTTAAGTAGGTATGACGGAGTAACAACTGTTTAATTAAATCAAATCAACTTATCATCATTTATTTATTGCTCAGTTGAAGTTTCCAAAATGTGGACTTTATGTTATGAGTCTTACTCTGCCAGTCGACTATTAAGCTAAACAGAAATATTTTGTGCATCATCATCCTGCTCCTGAGCTTCCTATGCTCTCAATCAACACTATCAGAAACTTGCTTATCCTTTGGATCTTAATATAATACAACATCATCGAAATATCTAATTAAAATTTTTCCATCTGTATCAGCTGATTGGCTATTTAGTATGGAAAAGTTTTTTTGCGATTTCTGTATTGGTCCTTTAGTGAAAGTTGTTGTAATTAAGCAATAGAATCGCCCCCTTAATTAGAGTTTCCAATAAAATAGGAGTATAAATATTAATTGCAAATTAGTTTGACACATAATCATTGATTCCAATAGCACGTCACTAAACTAAGCATAGATAAAACACAAATGGAATGTTGTACAACTCCACAGTTGTATACATGAGAAAAGTATTTAATTAAAAGTTTAATTAAAAGTTATGATGATCTAATAAGGCATGATCTCACAACTAGAGACGCTCAAGACCGTGCGAAGTGGAGGAGTAAATCAAGGAAAGCGGACCCTGGGCTCCAAAGCAATGGCTTTGGACGCAACCGGGATTGACTGTATAGATGACGAAGAAGAAGAATATGATCTAATAAGGTTCTCTGCTTCCTACGGCAATACGCAACGTCGAGATATCATAGTGCAAAACTACTGCTTTTCAACTGAAGGATAACACCATATTTATTTTTGTTAAAGTCTATAGTCGTGTCGATGCGCGGGCGCAGGGGCAGCATCGCGAACTGTGACGGACGGGCGACAGCGCGAATGTACGGGGTAATGACTTTAGGCGAATACAGTGACATACACATAACCCACAGTAGCTGTATGTAGCATTTAGTAGCACTGTAGAATGCACAATTTCAGTAAAACACTTTTGGATATAGCAACAAACGTTAAACTGAACACTGTCTTATTTTATTTAGGTCTTGTCTGAGAGTTAGGTATATAAGTATTATTCTAACTGAAAAAATGCTTCGATCGCGTATTCGCTCTAACTGCTATAATCGTATATATCTTCTTTCTGGTCGTTCCCTCAATGCTGAGGATCGTGACTGTATGTTAATCTTCTCCACTCGGTCCGGTTCTGCGCCATATGTACCGCTCCCCGTATCTGGCCTCCAGCCACCTCCTTGAGTTGGTCCACCCATCCAGCTGGCGCTCTTCCTTTAGCGCGCTTCCCCTCCATTTGTCCGAGAATGATGAGTTTCTCCAGGCTGTGCAATGGGGATCGCATTATGTGCCCAAAGAAACTCCGGATCCTTTCCTGGCACGTAGTCAGCAGGCGCTTGGTGGCCTTTAGCTCTTCGAGGATCGTATATATACACACATACAAATAATTAAAATTTATGTTTCCGTCTGTAATATATAAAAAACGTACTGAATGCACATGAAAGTACCTAAATACGGTACCTACTTAAAATACAACTGTCTGTCCATCTATTTTAGCTAATATCCGAAACGGCTAGACCAAATTTTTAATGGGATTTTAATGGACAGATAGCTGATGTTATAAGAAGTATCTTCATCATCATCATCATCTTTTCAGCCATAGGACGTCCACTGCTGGACATAGGCCTCCCCCATTGAATTCCAGATTGGCCGATAAGAAGCGGCCTGCATCCAGCAGCAAGGTTGCAGGAAGCAGCAACCTTTACCAGGTCGTCTGTCCACCTTGTGGGTGGACGTCCTACGCTGCACTTGCCGGTACGTGAGTTCGTTCTAGAACCTTTCTGCCACATCGGCCGTCAGTTCTACGTGCAAAGCCCCGCCCACTGCCACTTTAGCTTGCTAATCCGTTGGGCTACGTCAGCGACTTTTGTTCGTTCACGGATCTTCTTATTTCTGATACGATCTCGCAAAGACACCGAGCATTATGACACGTTTCCTTTCCATGACACGTTGTGCAACCATGAGTTTTCTTATGAGGCCCATAGTGAGAAGCCAGGTTAGCGTTATCATCATCATATTATGTCATCACTGGTAACACACACTGTGGTATACTGACTAGACTGTAGACATTCGTCTTCAGGCATCTTTGGATGAGAAGACGTTGTGTAGTTTCCTGAACGGTGCCTAGCCGAGTTGGGTTCGACGATTGAACTTCTCAAAATTATAATTACTATTAAAAATACGCATAGCAGTGTGTATGAAAAATTGTAATTCAGTTTAACATCATATATCTTAGTGCGGCTGCCCGCAACGCGTCTGGCCGCGTAATGTGTACGTATCCTACACAGTTAGATTCAAGTCACGAAGCAAATTGGTAATACTAATTTAAACGATCGAGGTGCTTGAATAAACAATACAATGAAAACAATTTGGGCTTAATGTTGTGATTCATTTGGATCGGGTTTATGTGGCCAATCGCATAGACAATGAGGCTATTAGAGACAGCAATTGTTCTGAGTTTGTGGTTCGGTAGGTAAATGTTAGAAACCAATTGACAAAGGAGAAGGTGTTTTTAACGATGTCCTTAAAAGGAAAATAAAACTTCCTTACAGAAGACTTAGAAGGTCGTACATGGACAAAGTAAAAAAACACTCCTCCTCCTTTTTGGAGTCGGTTAAAAATTTAAGTCTTACGTCAATTAATGTCGTATCAGACGTTCTAGGAGATGACATGAAATGTAGATGAATGAAAAAAAAAACCTTGGCAACGTTTTCCCTTCAACGATTTTTCTAAAAAGGCCAATCTTCTTCACAATTTATTTTTAACTTTTTAGTTCGTTTTATTCGTGTTTATATATTTTTTCAAATATTGTAAAACTATAAAATTTCCTTTTCTAATAAATAAATAAATAATTATTGGTATACATTATATGTATTTAGCCGACAGCTGGGATTGTCCACTGATTGACTATATAATAAATAAAATAACATTCTTCTTAAAAATAAATGACTAATAAAGTTATGTTCAGCATTGGACTTCCTATGGCTGAAATGATGATAATAAATAAATAATGATGATGATGATGAATAAAGTTATTAAACTTTTTACTAATACAATATGGATCCCTTGTCCGAAATAAATAGTTTTTATTTTGGTTTATTTACCTATTTGTTAATAAATAATGTATATTTATACTGACCAGTAAGGGAGGAGATCACCTTTACGTAAACCTCGCTTAAGGATTTGAAATAAGATCTCACTTGTTTCAAGCCGCGCAGGCGCTCTTAAGAAAAAAAAAGGTGTAGGAAATCTGACTGTCTGATCCAATTAGTAGATCTATGAGTTTTATCTAGTGTCCCGTTCCCACGAGGATGGGTGTGCAATGCAGCCACAGTTTCCGGCTCTAGTGCAGGGGAGAGTAGACTGAGATCAATGGGAAACTACTTTTTATACTAGTGGAAGAAAGAAAGGGTGTTTTTTTACATTTGAAGGGCTGTTAAAATAATGTGAAGTGATTTATTTTTATGAAGTGAATGTAATGGAGTTTTTCAGACTAACAAGAAACACATTTGTCACAACATTTAAGTTATAATACATTTGTCTTATTTCTCATGAGTTACCTTCAATCCAAAAGGATTATTAAGACCCGATTCGACCAAACACAAAGTTAAACCAGTTTAACTATCACAGGAATAGTTTTTCTCTTTGATTTTACAAGTGGATAATTTAGTTTACATTTTTCCAACTTACTTGATGTATATTTTATACAGTTTATTCGAATACACTTTAATACTAAAAACTCCGCCTCAACTATCGGCGACAAGTGCGACGGTAGTGATGGCGAACCAGTCCAAAAATACTGGGATAGGATTCAGGCAACCGTCACTGATGCAGCGAAAGCGGTGCTTGGCTTATCTCAGGGCGGTCGCAAATGTGACAAGGAGACTTGGTCGTGGAACGACTCAGTCCAAGAGGAGATTAGGGTGAAGAAAGACCTCTTTAAAAAGTGGCAAGCGTCCAGATCTCCTGAAGACCACGACGCGTACAAGGGTGCAAAACGCGCTGCTAAGAGAGCTGTAGCCAGAGCCAGGCGAGACCACTTTCATACGCTCTATGACAAGTTGGAATCGTCTGAGGGGCAAAAGCTAATCTATAAGTTAGCGCGCTCCAGGGTCAAAGCGGCACAGGATATTTCCCAGTGTCGCTGTGTTAAAGACCCTGGGGGCAACCTGCTATGCGAGGACCTCGCGGTGAAGGAGAGATGGCGCTCTTATTTCCACGAGTTGCTGAATAAGCAGCACAAAGAGGTGCAGCCACCGGACCTCCCTCCGAATCAGGGACTAGTACCACCGGTAACGCCTGAAGAAGTCCAGTTTGCTCTTCGCCGCATGAAGAATCGTAAAGCTGTCGGAGCCGATGGAGTCCTAATCGAAGCCTGGAAGGCGATGGGCCCTCTTGGTGTGGACATCCTAACCTACCTTTACAACCGCATACTCTTAAGCGGGCTGATCCCGAGCCAATGGAGAATGAGTATTATTACTCCAGTCTTCAAAGGCAAGGGATCAGTGCAAGAGTGCAGCAACTACCGCGGTATAAAGGTCATGTCCCACACCATGAAGCTCCTTGAGCGGATTGTGGACTCCCGGATCCGACAGGAGTGTGATGTCTCGGGGTGTCAATATGGGTTTCGTCCTGGCAACAGTACTATGGACCCTGTCTTCGCCCTAAGGACCGTCATGGAGAGATACAGGGCGAAGAACACGCCTCTGCACTTGCTCTTTCATGATCTGCAGAAGGCCTTCGACTGTATCCCTCGAGTGGTGATCTGGTGGGCACTGAGATCCAAAGGGGTCCCCGAGGCATATATTGACATTATTCGGGACATGTACCGCAGCTCCGATTCTATGGTTCGGACCGCTGTTGGCGACACCAAACCGTTCCCCATCACCGTCGGAGTACACCAGGGTTCCGTCCTCAGTCCGTTTCTGTTCAGTGTGATATTAGACGTTGTGTCAGACAGCATCAGAGACTCACATGAGCAGCCACCATGGCTGCTGATGTATGCTGACGATATCGCACTGGTGGACGCGGACAGGGGCAGGCTGGTGAGACGGGTGAACGAGTGGAAGCAGTCGCTTGAGAGCGGTGGTCTGAAACTCAATGTGGCGAAGACCGAGTACCTGGCCTGTAACTCTACAGATCCAACACCCGTTCGCATAGGCGGAGACAAGGTCGAGCGCAAGGACCAGTTCAAATACCTTGGATCTGTACTTCACGCGTCCGGAGACATCGATTGCGACGTCAAAGCACGCATTGCTGCTGCGTGGGCCAAATGGCGAGAGGTGACTGGTGTCATTTGTGACCCCAGAATGCCGGTTAAGCTTAAAGGACAGATCTATAAGTCCATCATTAGGCCTGTTCTTTTATATGGCAGCGAAGCATGGCCGCTACTTGAGCGACACAAGCAAGAGCTGCGTGTCACGGAGATGAATATGCTGCGGTAGATGTGTCACGCGTAAGGACCGCGTGAGAAACTCGCGCATCCGCGGTAGCCTTCGTGTCCGTGATATTGCAGACAAACTGCAGGAGAGTCGCCTACGCTGGTACGGCCATGTTTTGCGGAAACCGGCAAGCTACGTAGGAAACAAATGTCTGGCCATGCCGCCACCGCCAGGTCCTGGCAAAAGGGGTAGACCCAAGAAATGCTGGCTTGACGTTGTGAGGGCTGACATGCGTGCCAATGATCTCACAACTAGAGACGCTCAAGACCGCGCGAAGTGGAGGAGCAAATCAAGGAAAGCGGACCCTGGGCTCCAAAGCAACGGCTTTGGACGCAACCGGGATTGACCGTATAGATGATGATGATGATGACTAAAAACCATGTAATCCGTTTCTTCAAGGTTGACAAAAAATGCCACAACAATTGAATTTTGTAGGATAATAATGTCAATGCCAGATAGTGACGTCTTGTCAGCGTCTAGGTGATAAGTGTGGATTTGACAAGTTACGTTTACTATTCTCAGTTTAATCTTTTAATCGGCCAAAATCGTTCGTTTACTCGTATTTAAATCTAATTTATAAATTAGTGGTTGGTAAAATGCAAAAACAGATTGCAGTGGTTTACGCTCGAGTAAAAACTTACTCCAGTTTGGTCAAATCGGGCCTAAGTGTATTAGATAATAGTTTAGCAGATTCAATGTTGTGTATTTTTATGTAAGTACTTTATTACGTGTGTAATCAATGATATTGCTTTGATAAATTAATTTTCTTAATGTTTAGTCACTACATGCACCTAGGCATGAACAAATAAAATTTATATGAAACAATCTATGCTAAGTGCCATGTGGGGACGGCCGTAAAGAATACACTTCCCCACCGCCAACAGGAGGCGTATCTTAAGAGTCGACTAATTCCTGTAGCACGAGACGGGCTACAGGAATTAGCCGAGAGCGTCTGCGTGCGAAAGCTAGGACGAGCAGCGTCTGCATGCGAAATGTTATAAAAAATGCACTCGCCAACCCGTTTGCGAAGCGTGGCGAGTATTGGCAATGAATGTCATTGGGGGAGGCCTGTGTTCAGCAGTGGACGTCCATGGCTGAAATGATGAACCTATGCTGAAGAGCTGGTCAGCAGCTATATTTAGTACAGGGTAGTGTTTCTTTTTTCAATGTTGATTAGATAACTTAATCAAGTTGGATAAATATCTTCAGACTTTGGAAATAGATAGCTTTAACATATTCTTCTGTCTGTCTGTCTTATACTAAGGCCCGATTTTTTCAATAGTCAGATAACTTTTATTTGAAGAATAAGTTTGACATTTGACAGTTTTCGTATAGAAATTTTGTCAAAACGTCAATTTTATTCGTCGAATAAAGTTATCTGGCGATTGACAATTCGGCCCATAATTAAATACATCACTGCAATAGCCAATAACATTGCAGTTATTGCAGTGTCGTAATAGAATAGACATACTTACATAACTATTGTGAACTTTTTCCTAATATTTTCATGCGTTTGTTTTTCTATTTAAGTGAACTAAAGTGAACACGTTAAAAGCAAGTTCTCTAACACAAACTCATCTACAACGAACAAGTTTAGTGGAACTAGTTACGTAGCACTTACAGATAATGCTGTAATCTGCAGGTCCGAGTGCGAGAACGCAATCACATAGCGGAAATTACTATAGCGATGCGCGCGCATCGCCTGGTAGGATGTGTGGAGCGAATTCGCGTAATCGACCACATTTGAACAAAAAAAAAAAACAGTGAAAACCAATTTTCTGCAGATCTAAATAATTACAAAATTAAAAAATAACTTACGTCTTTTTTGCACAAATCGATCCATGGAATTATTAACATAGACAAACACTTTAATGCATTTAATAATAATATATATATACCTATACGAAAATACTTATATCTTCTATCTTGTATTAAGAGTCACTGAGCTAAGAAAAAGCTGTTTATTGGAGCAACAAAAATAAATCGGACCTTCTAAATAATAATGGATGATATAATCTTTTGATGTTTATGCAATGTTATTTAATAATTAAGCTTTGTTTAAATAAATAATATGTTAGAGGGAAAATCATGTTATTTGATAAACGTTTATTAAATCACATAATAATGTGTTGCAATTAATAAAGTGTATACGAGTTATAGATAAGACTGCATAACGTAATTACTAGAAATAAAATGTGAATAATTATTTGCGGGATTCAAGCCCGCGATTGCCTTAGTATTCTCGAGGGAGAATCACCAAAACAAGAAAGATATATAGGAACTTACACAAAAACGCAATTTGCATTATACAATAAACTTACGTCCATGTTACAAAGTTTTAAATTATTATCATCATGATCAGCCCACGTCTGTCCACTGCTGGACATTTAATATCATCGCGACACTTTAGCCAAGAACACATTTGCTATCGGTACCACGGCAAACTTGACCAGCCTACTGGTGCTTCTGTTTGCTACCTTGATTACTTTATTTTTTTAGTCAGAAACCATTATTTAGGCTAGTTTCCTGGGTCATAAAATGATTATTCTATTTAGTCCGTCAGTTAGATTATCAAAAAATATTGGACCCATATTTTGTCTTTTGTCAATCAAACAAAAAATGACGAAGATAAAGCGCATCAAAGTGAGCACGTGACGTCACGTCTTGCTAAAAAGTGTCGCAAGGCGTGACGTTACGCGGAACTTTAACGGGCTATATCATCATTTTTTGTTTGATTCAGAAAAGAAAAAATACGTGTCCAATATTTTCTGTTATTCCCATTGACGGACTAATTAGATTTTTTTTAGGAAACTAACCCAATTTATCCTTCAGAGAAAACCCGAGCATAGCTCAAAGATACAAAGTTTAAAATTAGTTCTGTAAAAGCAAGCACGCAATTTATTACTTTCACGTGTGCCGATGTTTCTGAATGCGAACAAGTTTATTCAAGCAAATAGACTGATTTTAATTTTCATATCTCATCATATCAGTCATAAATAAGTTACAAATGAATGCTAACTATGTCGGCAGTATAGACAAAGACGTCCTGTGGTCCGACGGATATTGCCAGCTAGTGTATCGGTAATGGCACAAACGCGGGCGCATACCGCGCGACAAAGAGTTCTTGTGTCGACAAGGGCCTAAAGCTGAGTACACACTTAAATTGGGTACAAGAACTTAGGGAAAGGATTAAAAGGAAATACTTAGTAGCCAAGAGGCGAGCACACCGGACTTTTTTTTAAATGATAGTGCAGCTGACTGTCAAAGTGGCAACGGGCGGATTGCCCACGATACCGAACGTTGTTTCGTTTCTCTGAGGTCCCAGGATCAATTCCCGGTCAATGTAGAAAAAATACTTTTCTATATTTTTTTTTCTATTAATGTCGTTGTTTCTGATTTCTGTAACGCAAGTGCTATGGCTACTTACTTTGGATCAGAACGCAATGTACGTGATGTTGTCCAAAATAAGTTTGTTATTACGAGTATTTGAGCCTATATACGTCCCATAGCTGGGTTCAGGGCTAGTGATTTAGATTAAACTTGAAAGAGGGGTCTTTAAGGCATGTGACAATGTAACCGAGTTTCATGTGCCGCTTCTTCTCGGCGCAAACCCATAATATTGAGCCGAAGCAGTGATAGCGTAAAAGAAAATTGGGACGTGTAAAAGTGCTTAATTTAGGCCTCTTTCCAGAAATAAATTAGTTTTTTGTTGATTATTGTTTTTTTATGTGACCAACCTTAATAAGATATGTATCCAAATTAATCTAAGGCTTAGTCGCTAAGCCTACTCTGAAATCTTGGATTATCTAAGGAAGGACAAGGAAACAACATAACTACATTTATAGTGAAAAACTCTTTTACACAAACGATACTAAAAGTTCGAGAATAATGGGTGGTACTACGGAATCATGTTTGCATTATGAACGACTACGTCGTAGCAGGTAAAGAAGTTCAACTTTTTATCGTAGTCGGTTGATTTATAAGTATTAAACGCAAAAAATGTTAGTTGTTTTAGCACGTACCTACTTTTACTTTTATTATTTTAAATGCGTTTTTTTCTCAGCCTATTTGTTTGTATCTTAGAAACCAAACTCTAGAGTCTCTAGACTTTGATACTGTTTTCACTAAGAGGTAGAGATTCAGAGATCAGATACTTGTGTAAGTCGTAAAGAAAAAATTGTGCTCTAATTATAGGTAATAATTAATAATTTTTTTCTTTAAAACCGTTCAAAACCTTTCTAGTATTAACTATTCCTGTACTATACCACAGTGTGTACTCAGCTCAGCGCATCGGCCGGCGCACGCGCAGCCCGTAATAGGCAATTTGCGTTGACGATCGTGTTGCGTTGCGCGGCGACTCTCCTTACGCCATTACTGAGCATGTGCGGTCAATCTATATCTCATTCCGGATCGTCAGAACACATTATTTTCTTATTACTGTAGGTACATATGCCTGTACAGGATTAGTAAGGATGTCTTGAGATGTTATGCATTTTAGCTTAAAAGCCTTGCATCAAAGACAAAAAAATGCTAATGGAAATTCAATGATGGTTGGTGGACTGTTTTTTTTAAAGATTGATATTATTATAGTTATTCAATAATTATGCCTGTGCAGGATGAGTTAGGATGTCTTGAGATGTTAAGCATTATAGCTTCAAAGGCCTTGCATTAAAGACTGAATAAAGTTGAATGAAAATTCAATGCTGTCGGCAGATATTTGTTTTTTACCTAAAAATTGCTTCAATAAGCACATTGTACATTTTAAATTTTATCATCATCATCATCATCATTTCATTCACACAGGACGTCCACTGTTGAAAATAGGCCTCCCCTAGTGATTTTATTTCATTCGTCTTAAAGGATAAAACTTAAATAACTTCTATTTGGTTTCAAACTTAGAGTTGGTTTTAAACATTAAAATAAATGTCTATTTAGTTTTTATTGGTCCTTAGAAGTTCTTACTTTAGGTACTTGAGTAACAATTTATTCTTTCCAGAAAGAAATCAATCGATAAATACGACGTCATAAATATAAAATCTACAAGTTAATTACTGCTGAAAGAAAGTGTTAATTTACACTTCAAGTGTCTATATAACTCTTTCGTCTCCTAAGCTTGTTTATGTAAACATATCAATCGACATTTTATCACGTCATAACTTATCGACATAACGAGGTCACATTTTGGTAAATTTACTATACTATAAATACATATATACATTGAGAATATTTTAGAATACTAGCTTCTTATCACAATGTCCCTGTGTTTAGGTTATCAGTAACTCTTGTTAGTGAGATATAAAACTAAGTATATTTTGCAACAATTAATTAAGATTTCTTCTCTTTGTATGGTTCCTGCTAACACCGAACAACAGACTGTTAACAAGCAACACACCTTATGTGCACACGCATTCTAATTCAGAGATCAAATCCAGCACTGAATTGCAACTGGAATAATAGAAACAGTCTCTGGAATGCATTGGATCCAGTGAGAGATCCAGTGCCATAATATAGTGAACACGTGTTGTTTTTCGAAAACAGCTTTGAAATGACTGAAATAATATCGACGACATCGCCCAGTCTAGCCCAGCACTGGCTTAATGGATTACTGAACTGAAGTAATGTAAGCTTGGCAGTTATTAATCTAGAAAACGAAAAATTATAATAATGTATTGTTATTTTAGTTGGACGTGCATAAATAAAAAGTTTCCCAAAATCCACCCATAAAGGGATACAACGGAGGGATCAAAGCTTGTAAGTATTATCTATACTTACAAGCTTTGATCCCTCCGTTGTATATCTTGAGTTAACGTAGCTGCTAGTCTTGATATTTAAATGTTAAAATCGACATTAAGAGCGGTTAAGAAAAAAAACGTAAAAAAACACTTGCTATATTAGTAGTTAAAATAAAAGTCCATAATTGCTATAAAACTAGCAAAAGACAATTAGATATGAAGCGCCTATCATCATTACTACACAAACAGAGACAATAGTTATCTAGAGGGACAAAGAATGCACTAATTATAATTAAATAGATAAAATCGTCTACAGCGACGCGTGCGCACAATGACTTCGTGACGCCATCAAGTTATGAGACACCATAAATAATTTGCTATGTAAGTGTGTTGGAGCAAATTAACCATTTGGTATGAAGCCTAGAAGCTTTGATATTAAATTAAATTATATTTTAATTGGTTAATGATATTATTGTCATATTAACAATAACATTATAAACAAAATACAAATAGTCTTTTAATAATCAGGCAATAGCTGGACGGGTTTTTATAAATAACCATTTGTGGTTAGTGACTTTATAAACAATTCGTTGTTTTACTCGATTTGTCGTGTCAACAAAATAACTCACGTTAAGGTAAATAGTTTGAAGAAAATAATAATAACCTTGGATTGAAAATATTATCTCTCTAAGAGGTTAAGGCCGCGGCCGCACTACTGGATGCCACGCTTAGCTCTTGGCGTCAAAGTGAGTCGCCAAAAGAAATGAAACATACCTATTTAATGTATTTTTAGTTTTTTACTCTTAATCCGTTTTACCAAGGGGTGAAGGGCTGGAATCCTGAGATACAGGACCTCTCCTAGTTCCAACCCGACATAAGATTATTTTGTGTTTATCATCAAAATAAAATTAATATCTAAATTAAATTCCAAACACTACATAGAAAAAACCGGCCAAGTGCGAGTCGAACTCGCTCACGGAGGGTTTCGTACAATTATCTGTTCTGTTCTTATTTATTCTGTACATATTTCAAGCTTCGACCTGTTGCCGTAATTAATATCAAGCAAAAACCGGCAAACAACAACACATCACGCTTGGTGTATAGGAGCCCCACTTAAATATTTATTTTAAGTTATAGTATTATGTTATAGCGGTAACAGAAATACATCATATTATATGAAAATTTCAACTGTCTAGCTATCACGGTTCATGAGATTCAGCCTAGTGACAGACAGTCAGACAGACAGAGTCTGTTTTAACGTCAGTCTAGAGTCGTCTATGGCAAACAGACTTACTTTATCGATTCTACACGTAACCAGGTATGACCGTAAAACGTTAATTTCTGGGTCCAGTAAAGTATTGCAATACAAAATTTGTGGATATAAATTGTTTTTACAATCACACCAATTATCTAGCCCCAAACTAAGCAAAGCTTGTATTATGGCGACTAGGTAACGGATAAACTTACTTAAATACTTTTTATAAACATCCATGACTTAGGTACAAATGCTCGTGCTCATCACACAAACATTTGCCCCTTGCGGGATTCGAACCCGCAACCGCTGGCTTTGTATTCCGGGGCGTGAACCACTACACCAGACGGTCGTCGACCGTATGATTTATTAAAAAAAAAATTTTTTTTATTATAAAATAAAAAAGTGTTTGCTTGTCATGTGACATGTCAATAAGTTGTAAGTGTTTTTTGTAGCGCTTAGGAAACTGCTGCAGCCCGAAAATATTGTCTATGAGTAAAATCCATGTCAAATTACTTTTAATAAATTATGCGCTCGACAACACACTAATTGCCATGATCTATAAGTAGGAATTAACGCAATAAATTTAGCCCCGTGGCATCTACCAGTACACCCAGATCCTAGACCCATAGCATTCCATGCGAATCACCGCGCCACTACTCTAATCAGGCCGCCGATTCAGAACGTTTCGATAACGCGTTGTCAACCGGTGAATCACGTGACAACAATGTTAAATCCTATAAGACACTATAGTGTCACGTGGTTTTTCGGTCTACAATTTGGTAATCTAAAGGTTCCGAATCGGGTGAGGTCGTTAATGAAAAATAGTTTAGCATCTCATGTCCACAAATGTTGCCTCTTTAAGCTAAAACAAAACTGCAGTGTAACAATGTTACCTCTAAGTAAAAATATTTTTTTAAAGTAAATTAAGTGTCAACTTACATGCTATTAATGGGTGGTCCTATAAACTGCTCCCGAGTTTTAATCAATAGAAGAGGAGAAACGCACTTATTCTTTGTTTAACGTAAGAATACACCGCATGTGCACAAAATCAACCCTCACGCGCCACCCTCGGCATGGAAGTCCAGAAATAAATTCCAACTAGTGATGCTGTTCGTTCGTAAGGCATCTATCGATAGTCTGGTAACTGAAAAAAACATCTTCATTATCGTAATCAACTCACGTTAGTCCACTGCTGGCATCTCTTAATCCACTTCACTAAGCCCGATATTTGGCTATTATTTTCCATCCCCTGCCTGTTGCCAAGCTGTTGTTTTGATTACTTATCGCTCTAGCTTGTTTGCTAATATTTTGAATATCGAAATAGTATCGATACTGTCGTTTCGATTCCCAAAATAAGTCATTTGCAATTTAAAACACAGCGTAGGGCGCCCACCGTCAAGATAGAACGTTGATAAACGCAAAGCTGCAGGCAACTGATGGAAAAGAACAGCGAAGGATTGGGCTTTGTAGCGTGCATTGGGAGAGGCCTATGTCTATGAGGTGATTGTGATTCTATTTTATCGATACTATTGCAAATCATCAGTAGAATTGAAACCATTCTTAGGCCCACAGATATCTTAATGATTTACAGCGTGCAGCATCGATAAGGGATGTATCGATAGTATCGTATCACTAGAAATAAATCCCAACCCTCGGGAACCCACGCTAAATCAATACGTGCGCACGCGCGGCATGAGATCGATATTGTCTTTCGTTCACCCCTGCACGAACATCTGTTAACGAAAACTCCTGCGACTCCTGCGCAACGCATTATAAATAGACAGAGGTTAAATTTATTGGTAAACCAGCGGTGGTCCACGACTTAAAAAGTTTCATCTTCCTCACTTTCAATCATAAGGAAAGGATTTTCGAAAAAATAACCATTAATTAGAATTAATGAGTTTTTAAAATATGTACGCCTATGAGGTATATCTTGTCGGACCTTCTTGTTTTCAAATTACCAGTAACCAAAATTTGATAAGCGGCAGCCAAGGACTCTTTCTTTAAGGATATGTTAAAGATTATGTTTCCATCTTTAGTCTTAGGCTGTGCTATTTCTGTCAGTAATTTGCTATGGTCCTTATTTATTAGTAAATCTTTCTAGGGGTTGATTCTAATGGTTATATACAGCAACTTTTTCTAACGGATCAACATCGAATTTTCACAAATGGTCAATAATAATCGGCCATTATACTATGGAAAATTTAATTTCGATGTCGGTTCCATAGTAAAAGTTATTCTATTTGAGCAGTAGAATCATCCCTAAGGTAAAGTATATGTCTATATACGTCCCACTGCAGGGCACAGGCCTCACCTCAACTATGAGGTGGTTTGGGCCACACTCTACTACGTGGGGCTAGGGCGAGTTGTTAGTGTTGTTGTAAGGCCTATTTATTAATAATTATTACTGTCAGATGTTATTAAGCCACCGCCTCTGTCTAGGATTCACGACAAGTACGTATCAAGTGATATTAGCTGGGACCATTTTTTAACGTGCCTTCCGAAGGACGGAGGATCACTAATTAAGGTGTCAACCATCCAGTTACAACCGCGGCGTACCTAGGTAGCTTACCTTTGGTAATCACTATCAAAGTGCTGTCGTCACTGATCTACAATCACCTTTATCCTCTATAAGGAAGTTAAATAATAAAATAGGGCCATATAGATTATTATAAAATCATTAAAAACCTTTATGAGTTAATTCATGTGATCAAACACAACAACTTTTTCTATGTAATCATTCGTATCTCAAAAATAAGTTGACAAGATTCATCGTTTTTATTAGTTGCGCGGTTTGTGGTCTTAACATGTCAATGGCAAAAAGTAACCTTTTTTGTTATTATAATATTGTACGGAAGCGCTATGTGGTAACATCTAATGGTGGCAGTACTGGCAGTAAATCAATACCCGCGCACGCGCAACGTAAGATCGATATTGTATTTCGTTCACCCCTCGACGCACATCTGTTAGCAAATACCACTCCTGCGTAACTAAAATTCGGATTTCCCTTCTGTTGAAATTTTCTTGGTGAAACATGATTTATTATTTTAGTAGTAGTTTATTTTATCGTAATAAAATAAAACAATTTTGAATTATTAAGAACAAATGTGCTAGTTTACTACGGATTTTTGTTTTAAATGAAGCATATTTACAATTAAAAGTTTGTGTCACAATACCTTTGATCTTTATTTATTTGAAATATATCATTTTTTTGAAAATCCGATCAGGTAATTAGGATCAAAAACGCTTTCACAACTTACCCTAAATTTTAAATTTTCGATGCACAAGCGCGCGCTCCATACAAACTGCGCGATTTTGTGAAATGGTTCTTAACTTTGTTTTATTTATTTTTGTTTTGTACTATTTAATAGAACACGATTGTAGCATATGCTCCGACAGATAAATCTATTTCTTACCAACCTCAAGTTTAAAATTGACAACATATCAAAACTGAGAACAATATATTATGCGTAATCTACCAATATCGAGAAAAACGTGTATATCTGTTATCTGGGATATAGATTATGCATTCAGGACAGCTAGCTGTGGTGTGGGTGATATAATGGAATGCTGTCTGCCTGACTCTGGTGCATTTGCATCCTAGGCGAATGCGTTCCGATCACGGTGACTTGCTGAAGACTAGAATTATAAAGATTTTGTATCAGAATTATAGCGGGTTTTTTAAGATTTCTGCCTTTTTTTTATGATAATGGTGCATGCAACTGTGCCGGTATATTAGACACTATACTATCAAAAATATTTGGAGTACAAAGTTGAAAATAAAAGGCACAGAACGTGCGCACTACTCTCCTAAGTTTCATAGCAAACAGATTTATGATTCACAAACGCATATGAGATAAATAAACAATAATTAATGTTTATTTTACGATTACTTACTTATGAATGTGATTCATTGATTTGATTAATTTATTTGTAATAGGCACAACGACACATGATAAAGATGCAGAATCAGACAAATTTTAAAAGTGGCTATGTTTGAATATGAAACTTCTAACAAATTTAGTAGATAAATTAATCCATCAAGTTGCTGTATCCACCCAAAAGATTGGCTAAGCTAAAATGACTATGCGACCAAAACCGCCGAAATAAAGTCTCTGTCATCAAAATAAAGTACAGTTAGCTGTTATAATAACACTAGCGTGTGGTCCGGACGTGGCTCTTTATTTCTCAAATGTCAGTTAAGCACACGTTTTCGTTTGTTTTTGACGATAAGGCGCTTTTTTTGAACGCTTAATCGGACATTGAACCCAAAGGGGACACCACACCTTTGACAGTGTGTAAACTAGCATAGTGTCTTGAGAAACAGGTTCTCTTATACGCCAAGCCTGTCATAAGAACCAATATTTTTAGGAACTGTAGGAAGGAAATCTTCACCTGTATTTTACCGGTCTACTCTACAATATAGGTACAGCGCTACCCACAAATGTCTGTGTCGGGGTGTTCTGGGTCCCGAGCAATAAATAAGAATATGGGCCCGGATTCCACTGATACGGATATGTATTAAAAAAATTATACAAAACTAGCTGTCCCGGCAATCTTCGTACCGCCTTTACCTAACGTCACTCAATTGTTTTGCCTTCCCGAAACCCCTCCACTAACACTTAAACTTTATGGTATAATGGTACTAAAGTTCAAATTGACTTTTAAGTATAATTATGAATCTTTTGTACGGGAATATAGAAAAGTGTTTTTTTTTAGACTTTTTCTGGCAATTTTTTAAATTTTTCTATCCGTAAGAACCATCCTCGTACTTCAAGAAATATTATAAAAAATCGGTTCAGCTGTTCTCGAGATTTGCGCTAAGCAACACATTCAGCGATTCATTTTTGTATTATAGATGATGTATTCAATGAAAGATTCGATACTTTTAGGACAACCTGTAATTCTATATTTTGTGCAATTTCAGTCTTCTGTGTGGTAACGAAATAATTGAGTCTTATCGATACACTACTCTTACTATTAAAGGACATGTATGAATATAATGGATTATCATTAGGTATCAGTAGGTCTTTGCCTATACCCCGCAGTGGACGATTATAGGCTGAACTGATTTGATTCCTTAATTGACGCCATAAGGAGTTTGCACAGCGTTTCCAACTTGGACGCGGCTTATGACGCCCTCCGACAAAGTAGAGCTGTCTATGTCGGCGATACGAACAGTCTTACTTGGATCTTGCTGATTTTTACGACACTAATCTAGTGTTTTCCCAAAAACGCAAATTAAATTGCGAAAACACAGTTTTACATGATCCTACTTACGCCGGCAGAGCGGTTATATAGTTACGCCGCTGCTGCCACGAGCTGTATCGAATAGAATAGAAAAGTATCGGTCAGTCGGGTCGGGGTCAGTGGCATGCATTAGGATATGCCTATGTCCCAGTGGACTAACGTCGGGTGAGTATGATGATGAAGACTTTGAATTTTTATTACAAGAGCCTTCTGGATCCAATTAACTACATCAGAATTTTAAATTCTACAAGCTCGTTATTCTTACTAAAATATTGTTTGTCATAAGGAAAGCTGAATATGATAAGGTTATTGAACTCCAAAAAGGTGCACATGACATATTTTCAAGTACCTACCTAAGTAATTATCGAAAATTTATGGCCTCTTACTCGCTATTTACTAGTTAAATTGGAACTTTCTCCACGGCAGGTGTTTATTTGAATACGCAGGTGGTTGACTCTACATTTCGTGATAGCCCTATGTCTTTTTAAAGACATGCAAAGACAAAGTTTCTATGTTTTTCTAGTGAAATGGCAATGACAATAAGCTTGAGCATTAAACAATGTGTTAGAGTTAATTTCTCATAAATTGAGGATTTTGTTGACCGGAAAACTATGTGACACTATACGATTTAGCATAAGTGTCACGTGATTTATCGGTTAGCAATTCATTATCGAAGGAGGCTGATTAGGGTACGATTGACCATGGTAGGTAATAACTAGACTTACCTACATTTAGCGCAATTACCACAGACCTCCATTGTTAACTAAATATGGAGGTTTTCTCACGATGTATTCCCTCACCGCAGAGCAAGTAATATAAATCCGAAATAGATAAAAAAAAAGAATTATTTGTTAAGATCTAATCCTCGTTAAACATAAACTATTTTCTTTTCAATTGCGTCAAGATTCAAAAATAGGGGTTAAGGAAAAATTTGTTATTCTTAAAGTTCAGTTAAAAACTAACAGTAAACATTCGAAATTCAAATGGTATCCGAGAAATCGTGAGAGCCAATCGATTGACCTTCCTTAACGCACCTGCCCTTTAATGTTTCGAAATCATGCTCTATGGTTTTATAGTGTCAGTGACCTGTGATAACTTTTCGAAAGGAAGCACTGATGGGTCTATCATGCGATGAGAGATGTAAAGTGACGTCACAATTTAACACTGCGGTAGCGTACCCATGTTTAAAATATACAAACAAAAAGAAAAGCAAAATCTGTGGTTTTTGATGACAGTTAGACAAACTACCCCTATCAACTAACCCCGGTCTCCCCTACAAGAAATTTCATAAGTATTAATTAAAAATTTGAATTTCAGTAACTAATTAATTTAATAATGGTTTTAAAGTAGTTATTAAAAAACTTAAGAAGCGAATAAATTAAAACATCTAAAATGAATTTAAAATATACATAGGTACAAGACCATATTATAAGAAAATAAGACAAAATGCAAATTTTATGTATTACCTAGGTACCTACATTGTATAAACTATATAGTGGTGAAAACTTGTAATACTTTCGTAGGTACTAATATTATACGTAAACTGAAATTAACACCAATAGCTAATTGTTTCACTTAATAAAGAATAATTAATAAATAAAATGTGTGTGTGTGTGTGTGTGTGACGCGTGAAAATTTCGCGGTCTTTTTGCAAAAAAAAAAAAACACGTGCAAAGAAGAAAATCACTGCTACGAATGAAACGCTAAAAAGAAAACAATGAAGAAGTTTATTTGGAATTGATGGTAAAACTGTGTTGAATGCGAGCGTAGGTAAACATTTTCGCGGTTAAATCATAGATAAGGACTACCACCCTGGGAGTAAACCATAAACACGAAAACTGATAGAGCGAGGACGAACGAGTATGAATGCTGCTGCGTAAAATGTTTTTGCGCCAAATGTCGAGTTCCGATTAATCAAAACTACGTGATATTATTATATGTTATTGTTATGTATCTAAGTATATTGTTTAAGTTTATTTCTATCCGGACTAATATATTTATTCATCAGGTATGTAAAATTTCACACTTTCCCCTTTCTTCTTATCTGTCTTTTCTCTCTCGTCGTCTCCTGAAGGTTGTTCGGAAAAGATCGCTTTTGTAACTTCTTTGCGTGGTGTACAGTAAAGAGTATCTACCTATCTATCTATTTACATGACTGTACTTAAAAAAAATATTTTTTAACAATTTAGTCTTGTTTAAAAATGATTGATATATTTTCGTCGTCGAAATCGTAATGTTTGTTAAGTTATGTCTAAGAAGTCAGAACAGAATGACCATAATGTGCATGGTCAGCCCATATATGGTAAAATAGAGAAACACACGCCATACACGAGCCACAAAAATTAAGCAGTGGTTTAATTTTATTTATTGCCGATTTTTCAATACCCAGATAACTTTTATTTGAAGAATGAAGTTGACCTTAAAGAAATATGTCAAGCGTCAATTTTATTCGTCGGATAAAAGTTGAAATGCTATTTGAAAAATCGGCCCTTAGTTTGGTTTAGTTGTCACAACGGGGGCAGTCAGGGCCAGCACAGTGACTACATTTTGAACGGGATACCTAAACAGTAGTATACTGATGACTAAAATAAACTTGAAAAACTGTTTATATACTTAAATTTTTTCACAAAATACTTTTAAGTAAGTACCTAAATTTTTTAGAAAGGTACCTCTTTATTATCACGATAAAAAAACTATATGTAGATAGAGCATCCACAACAACACATACTAGTAAGTATGTGTTCTGTAAAGCTCGTACGTGCCTATTACTACAAAATTGCATCAAGAACCAGACGGTTGCTTGCGGTGCAAGCAGACGTTAAATGTCAACATAGGTACCCCGTATGAAATAATAGAAAAAACCATACACATATTACATAGAAATTTAACTCACCTATTCTGTAGTAAACGCGTAAAAACTTTAAAAAATACAAATCGATGTAAACAATCACAAAATGCACTGCATTCAATAACACTCCACTGATTGCTAATAGCAACAGAATAGTGTTCTATTGTCAAGTTCATGCTACCCGAGCAATTTGAAAAGTCGCTGTCAGACTAATTTTGGCGCTAGTGATGTTAAGAGTAGAAATAGGTTTGTAATCACACCGGGTGCTTTTGTATTTAGCCGGGGTATAACTCGCGCATGCGCGCTGCATTACGGTCGATAAGAAGGGAAATTCTTTTCATTTCATTTTCTACAAGCGTTCGAGCGTGTTTTACAAAAGGGATTTAGTTATATAATTTTACCAAAATCTATAAAACCGAAGTAATCTAGTACAATGGTTTGTTTCGGCACATTATTTGTACCTAAAATACTTTGGTAAGTACTGGTACATTGTACAGGATCAATTCAATTCAATATTATTTATTACTTTCTCAAAATGTACATAAGGTATTAACAGATCATTAAGGGCCCTGTCGGGCACAGCAATATACCAGTGGGCGTTACATCTAGTACATACCTTATAAGTAGTGTAGCAATGCAAACCATTTTTCTCCGAAACTAGTTAAGTGATTTTTCACTTACATTTAGTATGAAATAACAATTCCTGTCAACGCTCGCCCATACAAAAACAGCACAGATACAGATTAAAAAATGACGGAAAATTTTGTCGAACAAATCATATGACATTTCTACTCCATGGGGCTCCACATGCTCCATGGGGCGTTATTAGTATTATCATAACATGCATTAACATTATAATAGCTTAATATTGGAGCCTAGTCAATAGTAAAACCCAGGAATACATACAAACATATCATTATCATTTCTTATGGATAAATCGTTTGTTATTATTATTTGGAGTACTTATTAACAGCCTTTATTTGTATTTTTACAATTTATTAAATTAAATTATAATTTGTATCTTTACATAATTTATTTATATATTCTTATAATTAGTTTGAAGGGTACACAACAGCCCAAAAGATAAATGTATAGTTACTTACAATAGTTTGACTTGTAGCCGTGACGTATAAGTTTATTCAGAATAATGAGTCTAACTATAGCAACGATTTTAATCTATCACTCAACCAATCAGTTTACAACAAGAATCCTGCGAACAAAGAAACTGACTTCAAATATTAAATAATGATATTAAATGCGTTTTGAATAAAATAAAAAAAATATGTCAATTAATCATGTTATCTATCGTTATCATTACTGCGTGTTGTTAAAGGAAAGTATTAACTTTCTAGATAAGGTTGCATTATCTGATATCTGATGGCCCGTATATATTTCAAAAGAGATTACGCCTCAATTTATAGCCTTAATACTGAACACCCGATTGGCGTAGTGGTGCGATGATTTGCGGGTTTGATGCCTTGTTCGAGTCATTTATTTAGAAATAGTACATTGTTAAACTAGCGGTGAAAGTAAATTATTTAGTCATGAGACGGGGTTTACCGCCCGAGCGTAGCGAGGGAGCCAATAGTTCGAGGGACTAAATAAGTCTTTAACCCGAGGTAAACACTGTGCTTTTCATTACGAATACAAGGAAAGTAAAAATAAAAACATGAATTAGCTTAAGAAAAAATTTGTGGATTTTAACAAAACCGTACCAAAGAGTGATTGCATACACTACGTTCTACAACTCGAAAAAACAAACGAAAATTAGATTGCTGCTTTCCCGCCTATTTTTTTTCTGTGGCTGGCCAGTTATTCAGCCATTATTTTTTATTTTCATCATTTAAAAAATGGTAAATATTTTGCCCAAATCTGTAATTTTAAAGAAATTGTTAAAAGTAAACTTATAATAACGTCATTTCAAAAAATCTTTAATTAATACTTAACTTTATGATACTTAATTCAATTTTACATCGCGCTGTTATTGAGTGGTTGTATAGAAAGTTGCAACATGGTTCATTAAGAATGTAAAATAGAACTAGTTTTTTCTTTGTATAAATAATTTGACAGCTGTCAGTTGAAAACAATTCTCCCTAGGGCTGAAAAGTATTACTTTGAACCCGCTCCTCAGGCAACTTCAGACCTACTTTCCGAGTATGAGTAATGAAAAAGTTTTTTTTTAACAATCATCTCAATTATTAATGGCGGAGCCAACAGTCTGGGTGTAATGGGGAAACGTTTCTAGCAATAAATCCTTGTTCGGTAGAGACAGTCAACGGCAGGTCAGCCTACCGAAAAAGGTAAAGGTCATTAAACCGATTTTCAACTTCAACTTTAAGAGCCATTTCACATTTTTAGTGCAAAATCTAATATTTCCAGCGCCTAATTTGCGACCTTAGGAATTATTTTAAGAATGTTAAATACATGCAAAAGCAAGCCTAATCTTTGGTTTAGACGTTTAATGTAGCACATTTGCAAATAACACTATTTTTTATTTATAAAATTATCAAACCCACCACCTCGATTGACGAAAAGTGTTTGCTTTGTCTTTTTCAAGCAACTAAATCTTTCATTTACATTCATTATTATTGCTGAATAAATACGTCAAACAATCAGACATATATTTTTGTTGACGTTTAATGTACGAGAATTTATTATCACAATAATTCAAAATAAAATTAGACAAATTGTGAATTATTTAGAAAAATTGCGCTAGTTTACTATGGATTTTTGTTTTAAATTAAGCATATTTACAATTAAAAGTTTGTCACATACCTTTGATCTTTACTTATTTGAAATATGTCATTTTTTTGAAAATCCAATCAGGTAATTAGGATCAAAAACGCTTTCACAACTTACCCTAAATCCAAAATTTTCGATACACAAGCGCGCGCTCCATACAAACGGCGCGATTTGTGAAATGGCTCTTAAGTCCGACACGTAGAGATTGATAAAGAAAATTTGACGTTTTGTGGTAGGTTGACGAGCTGTTGTTTGTACCTTCGTAACTGGGATGAAAATTCCTTACTTTAAGACCGTGGCAATTGTTGGCTGGCATATTTATTTATTTATTTTGTAAATAAAATGAAGCCAACAAAGCAAACTATACCTCCGTAGCCAAGAGGTGTGCATACCAGACTTGGTGTCGCTATATTTGAGGTCCCGGGTTCGATTTCCAGTCGGTTGATGTACAAAAATTTCTATTTTATTATTGTCTCGGGTCTAGGTGTTGTGGTATGGTTGTTGTTTCTGATTTCTGTAATAAGAGCAATGTATGTGATGTTGTCCAATGTATACCTATTTTTTTTCCTCAATCACACCAATTAGCTAGCCCAAACTAAGTAACGCTTGTACTATGGCCACTAGATAACGGATAAACATACATAAATACATTTATGAACATCCATGACATGACTTAGGTACAAATGCTCGTGCTCATTACACAAACATTTGTCCTTTGCGGGATTCGAACCTGCAACCGCTGGCTTTGTAGTCCGCAGTGCGAACCACTACACCAGACGGTCGTCTACCTATTTATGTATTTAATTTAAAGTCAGACATTAAATTTAAATATGTGCAACTAGCTGACCCAAAACAACTGAAATGACACGTATTATTGTAATGAAAGACAATATTTAAAATTATATTGTTGTCAGCAAGAACGCAGCTTACGAAAACACTGTATTTCAAAAGCAAAGTTAAATAAAAGTTTGTAAAAAAGGTGTTAAACAAAACAAACAACACTTTTTTGTTGTCGAGTGAAAACGAAAGCATTCGTCGTCACTAGCGGCAGCGATAAGGATGTAAAAAGCCGCAAGTGTAATGTTTTAATGACAGCAGACAAAGGTTCTGTATACAACTTGTTCCATTTGATTTCCCATAAATTGAGGAGACAAGTTAGAACTCCTCCAGAAACGACACGTTATTTTTTTTCTTTGAGATAATCACTTTTTGATTTCATAAAACTATTTATATGCACTTGTCTTAAGACAAGTAGCAACTTCTAATGTTTTTACCACTTATATTGACCAAGGCGAGTGCGTGACATTTAAGGCGATATCTGTCATGCTGGCTATTAAACTCCATACAATTGTATATAACTTGTATCTCCCCAGCAGTGCGACTGAGACGTTTTATTCTTTCGACAAACACATTCTTTTACTTTAAAGCATCGTTGGTTAAAGTTATGGGAAATCAAAAAGAACGCGTTGTACCTATAGCATTCAAAATAGTATATTTATTCATTCGACTAACGTAATTTATGCAGTATGTAACCAATTAAATATTATTTTTAATCAATACCGATGTATTTCGGTCTTTTAAGGTTAACTACTGACAGACTATTATAAAAATAATCCATTATTTTTAGTATTATTTGCAATAAGGCAAATAACCTATTTTATTTTCGAACTACATTATCAAATTGTTTTCTTTTTCAATGATGTCTCCCGATTAGCGCAGTGGCGCGGTGATTCGCCTTGAATACATGGGTCCCGGGTTCGATTTCCGGTTGGATCAATTCAGGAAACCAACTTTTCACTCATTATTTGCGAGTGATATATAATTACTATTTTATTATACTATGAAAATAAGTAGTGGCGCGCCGTTTTAGTCAAATGAAATTTTAAGTCTGAACGGGTCACATACATGGAGTTTACGGAACCCAAAAAACAACACAAAGGAATTTGTAGGATCGATCGCTTAAAACTCACTTACGAGTCGATTACTCGGCAATTTCAACTGGTTATCGTTCTGGTTGATTGGTTTAGGTTTTGGTATGTCAAGAGGAACAAAATACTTTACCAATATTCAGGAATAATCCCACTATGGAAGTGCCTTGTGTGGGGGGTAATTAAGTGAGATGATGAATAGATTAATTTAGGATAGATGTAAATAAATTAATAATTTAGTAGAAAATAGGTAATTTGTTTTCGGTAAATATAATACCAATGGATCATTCATCGTTGTCAGAAATAAACGATTAATATATTTTAAGGATGCAATAATAACCGTAGTTTACTGTAGCCTTGTTGTGTTAAACGTAACTGCCCATAGAGTCCGCCCTCTTCTCTGCCACCTATTTGCCAACGCGCCGCAGATAGAACAGGTACGTTGTAACACAACTCAAAGCTGCTATGACAGCTTACCACGGCTATGTCTCGTCAGTACTAAGCTACGGGCTAATAATATGGGGAAATTCTGTTGATTTAGAGAGAGTGTTTAAAATTCAGAAAAGTGCATCCGTACTATTTGTAATGCCATGTTTGATGACAGCTGTAAGCCACTCTTCAAAAGGCTTAATATTTAATTAAACAGACACATATCCCAGTACATTGATGGTAGGGGTAGTATCCCTACCATCAATGTACTGGGATATGTGTCTGTTTGTGATCTCTCATCCAGAATATTTTAAAAAACGAATGGATGTGAATGAGAGACAAACTAGACCTAAGATAATGAACCGACTGTATCACCCTTCTTGTCACAAACAAATTTATAAGAAAAATGTTTTTAATATGTGTATTGTATTGTTCAATAATCTTCCGGATGACATTAAAGCATTCACTGACAAAAACAATTTCAAATCTAAATTGACAAAATGGCTGTGGCAACATTGCTTCTATAGTGTTAAGGAATTTATGGAATTCAAAATTAAAAAATAAATAATTGTAATTAATGACATACCTATTTAATGAAATCTGTTAATTCAATTTATTTTATTAATCAAACTATGTTGTACCTATGTAATGTTAGCTTTCACACATTATTTGCATGCCATTGTATGGTTGAGTGCACTGGACTTTATGATATTTTCCACCACAAATGTACTGTATTCTTGCAAATAAACGTTTTTACTTTACTTTTACTTTACTTTACTTTACATGTTTTAATTTGACAATAAGGCAGAAGACGAGGAAAAACCAAAGCGTTAATAAATTCACAATCAACGTCTCTTCCCATCGCCTACACAAAAGGTTACTAAGGCCTCTAATTTGGTTTTGTTAAGGTGTTAGTTCATGCATACGATACAAAATAGTAATATTGTTTCAAACACAAATCTGTCCTGCTTCCAAGTAAAGTATTAAGTATAAGAAAGACCAGACAGAGCCTAAAGTGGCAACCATCGGGCAAAAGAAAACGAGGACGCCCCTGCTTGACTTGGCGGCGATCAGTTGGACAAGAGGCTGCTTCAACTGGTCTAAGCTGAGAGGAGCTGGAGGTTGCTGCGCAGGATCGACAAAATTGGAAAGCCCTTCTGCGAGCCCTATGTCCCTGATCCAAGGAAGCATCATCATCATCATCAATAAGAAAGAGACAAGGTAGACAGACGACCTGGTAAAAGAAGCAGAAAGCCGCTGCATGCAGGTCGCTTCCAACTGGCCAATCTGGAAGTCACTGGGAGAGTCATATGTTCAGCAGTGAACATCCCATGCCTGAAATGATGATGAGGATGACATAAAGGGCCACCGAATGGTGGCTTCAAGAAAAATATCCTCTATCAATACCAGAAAACTTCGACAACTGGTTATTCCAAGTGTGTCTTCAAGACGAGAAGCAAATAATATATTATCTTAGGTCCCAATCAACGATATTAGTATTTAATATCGTTGGTCCCAATCAATAAACTAAGCAGTAGGAATCAAATCGATTTAAGAAAATGCAGCTACTTTTTCTATGGGACCAACATCGAAATCACAAATAAAGAACAGCGGATTTGTATTGAGATTATTATTGAGTCAGATTGTAAAAGTAAACAAAAGATTTTTTTTAAAACTATACTTTTAAGCCCATCTAAAAGGAAATAATTTTCGCTAACAAACTGAATGTTTTTCATGCCTGCAGCTCAGACACAATAATTGAGCTATTACCCCAAAGTGAAGTGAAGTACTCAGTGCATGCCATCATTATATCGCTCACTGTCCGTCCAAGAAATCATTTTTGACTTTAGTGATGTACATTCAACGGCAGGTTGGCGAGAGGTGACTGGTGTCATTTGTAGCCCCAGAATGCCGGTTAAGCTTAAAAGACAGATCTATAAGTCCATCTTTAGGCCTATCCTTTTATATGGCAGCGAAGCGTGGCCACTACTTAAGCGACACAAGAAGGAGCTGTGTGTCACGGAGATGAACATGCTGCGGTGGATGTGCGGAGTCACGCGGAAGGACCGCGTTAGGAACTCGCGCATCCGCGGTAGCCTTCGTGTCCGTGATATTGCAGACAAACTGTAGGAGAGTCACCTACGCTGGTACGGCCATGTTTTGCGGAAACCGGCAAGCTACGTAGGAAACAATGTCTGGCCATGTCGCCACCGCCAGGTCCTGGCAAAAGGGGTAGACCCAAGAAATGCTGGCTTGACTTGCATCCGCAACCGGGATTGACCGGTTAGATGAAGAAGACAGTCAACGGCAGGTCAACCTACCCAAAAAGTTAAAGGTCATTGAACTGGTTTTCAACATGTAGAGATCAATATCAATAAAGAAAATTTGACGTTTTGTGGTAGGTGGACGAGCTGTTGTCTGTACTCTACATTTTACATTTTATACAGTAGTAATGTAATTTATTGTACTACAAAAATGTAGGGAAGTACTACAATAACAATAATTTACAATAATTTATTTATTTGTAACAATACCTCTAGTACAGAGTAAGCTAATCTCAGATGGCGCCAGTGTGTTTGGTCAGTCTAGTCAACCGTTGTCAGCTAATGTCCACGTCAATGTGAAAGTCTTCTTCTATGCTCGCTATTATGACGCAAGGTTGACAATTTATCATAACCTGTATCATAGTGATTATTTGATCAGTGACAGTGACAGAACCATTGATTAAATAATCACTACATGCAAGACCAAACACAATGCGACACCTGTCGGGGTAAATGTGTAGTTCCTTATTCCACCTTAACGAAAAGTGACGTACTTTTAAGTAAGGGCGAGAGTTGACAAGAGTTGTCATCTTATACTTAGTTTAACAAGGCTAGTGAGTCAACTCGAGCACCTTGGGTTTCGTATCACCAGGTTTTTTTTCTTTAAGTTCACCTTAAGTTTGACATTTTTTTTTACCGTTATTACAGTAATGGAAAAACATTTTAACACAAGTTACTTAAAATGGACCCCTCATTATTTTATTTTTTTGTTATTTGAAAGGATGTCAGCCATTAATATTCTGTAAAACTTTCAACGGGCTATTCATTTATAACGGTTTATAAGCTACAGGCCTATAAAAGTAGAACAAACGAACAAGCAGTGTAGCTTAGCCTAAAACCGCTTGGTGATTCATACCCTAAGTAAGACTATGCCTAATATTTAATATATTGCTATCAATTTAAGAATAAGTACATAATAAAAATGATTAACGAAGGTTAGAATCAATAAATCTCGATTATAACATAGTTAAACAAATTCTAAATTAAATTGTAAGAATTAAAATGTCAGGTAAAATTGTTTACAACACTAGTCGGTTGCGCATATACAACAAACGCATATCCCATAATGATCGCAGTCGAAATAGGTCGTTGACTCGTCTAGTCATTACCATATGTCATGTAGACTCGGTAATCATAGGATATGGTATTAATTAAAATCTTATGATGAGTACCCATAATGTGAGAGAAAAATCTCAAATAATAAGCTCGTTGTTCTATCAATAGACAAGTCTATCACATACGTTTGCATACAAAGATTAGGTCAATTAATAACGATTGCAGAGAAGATTAAGTTTAGATCGAGAAGGGCTTAGAATTGGAGTTAAAAGACAATAAATTCTTGTAGAAGTAAGGCAAATATATCAAGCAAAGATTAGCAAGTCGAAAAGATTGAAATTCTTGGTGTTACCACTAGATGCTGATACCATCTAGTGGTAAAGCTGAAAATTCTTAGCTTCCAAGGGCTTATTTCAACATTGCTAATTAAAAATTACATAAAGATTACAGTTTAATTCGCGTGATTATATAATGTCATCATCTATTTTCTTTACAACATTATTAAACGACATTCAATAAATCAGTCGTATTATATTTTATTTGCCAAGTTTTCTTAATCGAAGATAGTCATATTGCAAGGAAGTTATTGAAAGGACGACCGCATATTGAAACGAAACTTACTTTATGTCAAGAAAGATACTTTATTGGCAATGAGTGTAATAACTGCGATTTCCGCTAATATCAAAACCATATTCTGGTAAATGTTACAATATTGAATAACCTGACGCTTATCTTGGATGTATCGAACAATCTAAGACATATCTATCAGAAATAAGATTTGCGAGATAAATATTCTGTAAATGGGACGGATCCATTCGTCATTGAACACTATAGAGATTACATTGAACACCAAAAACGTAATTATGTCTTTTTTTTCATAAACTGCCGTGGAGACGACAGCAGGTTATGTGGAGCTCCCTGATGAGTAAGTTATAGCCTATTAAACCTCTGCTGGCCTTCATTAGGCCGCTAATAATTATGACGTAATCACAATATGTACCCGCCTGCCAAGCGTGGCGAGTATTGGCAATCCCCCTTCCATTGATAGTCATTGGGGGAGGCCTATGTTCAGCAGTGGACGTCTTATGGCTGAAATGATGATGATGATGATGACAATATGTACTTCGTCGTCCCAGTGACGTACACCCACTGGCACAGACGTAGTGTTCAGGGGATGCCTTAGGAACAACGACGCATACCTCCAACAGATGGAACCGCGCACTTTTACTGGGTTTTCTGGGAGGCAGGAATTATTTTCTGTCAGTGTAAATTAGTGTCCGAATTTTACACGGGGAATATTTTAAGCAATTTCTTGAAAGTGAGACAAACAACAAAATCGCGAAAAGGGCAACGATGATCACATCATATTGGTCTTCCATCTGCCATTTTGTCCTTGGCCTAGTAGATAGAACATGGCGGTGCAATAAGCAAACGGTGCAGTTGAGATGGTAGGTAATACCATTAACCCTTATAGAACATGTTTAATTATATGGAATAAATATTTTTTATTGCTTTAAAATAGCTTGTTACGCCATAATCTTCACAAATCTTCGAAAGCTTTGCGATTTGATAATATTGTAGCCATGTAGACAATCAGCCCTGTCTTTTTCACGGCTGACAAAAGCCAAACTAATAGAGGGAAACGAAATCATAGTTTTACAAAAGCCTGCTATCTGTGGTTAAGTAATGTAAAGTTTATTAGCGTCAATGTTCAGCCTGAAAAATCATCTCATTTTTTTGCATTACTTTTCCTTTTATTGCGTTTAAAATTTCAGTGTTACCTTAAAATCTTATTGTTACTTACCATGAAACTTACTAATAATAAAATATGATTTTCAACTTTATGTTCAGCACATTAATTTTTTAATTTACTTTTTACCCAACTATACTTTGGTATTTAAGGAGTTTTCCATATTAGGGCGCAGTTACCTATTATGCCATAATCACGAAATGCCAGCTATCAATAACATTGGTAAAAATCCCAGCTTAATTAATTGTACTTATCGAATTAATGAAATAGTCAAATTTAATGTGGTATGTTATGTTCACTCATGCATGACGTAATTTAGCAGTAAAATAAATTCACCTGTACACTATAATACCATAATGTCGTATGTCATACTTAGAATACTTGTTCAGACTTGTCACACAATTACACTCACAAGGTGTCCGCCATATTTGATTTAATAACCATTGTTATCAGGTTAAAACTAATTGTTCGTTCGATAAAAGTTAGAGCCAGAAATATTGGTTAAATCATTAGATTTGTCAAAGTCCAAAGTAAATTTCTTACCTAAGTACAATAAAAGAATGCACCAAAATATTCAAGCTACATATAGCGTTCTATTAAACTAATTAAAATATGATGCAATGATGCACCAGGTCACTAAATATTTTTCTATCCAATTATTATTTATTATTATAAAATAACCACTGAGAACGATCAAACAAAGGGTTGTTTTCTTTGAGAATCGTTTAACACTAGCGCAATCAACAACAATAAAGGTGTATAACAAAGGAAAAATAAACTTACGGTGTGGTGATGGCACGTTGATTTCTTTTTCTACGCCGCGCACGTGAAAAATGGCGGGAAACTTGACAGTTATTATTTGCTAAACGTCAAATCGCGTTGTCACGCTGGCACGCGGGAACACGTTCAGGATCAAACTGATGCGCGCGAACCAATGCACAGCTGATTCACTTATCTAGAAACGGGTTGACTACTGTATTGTGATAAGAATAAGGCAGGTTTTCAATTGCTGCGGCACACGCCCACGCAAATTGATTGATTTGGTGCTTTATTGTCAACGCGGTTCAGTTCAAGTTTATTTGTGAGTTGGTCAGTGAGGCTGCTTCTGACGTTTCTGTTAGTACACTTTCAGGATTGTTTTGAATGTGGTGTGTGCACTGTGTGCACGGATTGTAGCATTTCCTGCATGTGGCTAAGTGTATGGCTAGATCATCTATTTTGCTTATTATGAACGTGATGTCTTATTGATCTATAAACTAGGTTATGTGTACGTTTATTTTGTTAATTTACATGGCTTATGAATTAACGGCACGCGCTTCTTAGTATGGGCCAACATTGCAATGAAGTTAATGTAAACATAGCGCTGTCATCAAAATGTATTACCATAATAATTAAGACATTGGTGGCGTTGTTTACTAAAACAAGTTTTTTTTATTTCCGATAATTTTAATCGATGTTTGTAAGTGAGTGTGTTTGATGAAAGATGATTTCCTCGCAGTTGCACCATTAATGTTTTTTGGGGAAAACCTCAAAAGGAAAACCTGAACCCTATCCCTTCGCGTTCCACTTACCCACGGTAGACCGAAAAAACAATAGAAAACAATATTTAGGAATATTTTAATTTTAGGGTCGTTTATGCCGCAAAAACATGTATACAGCATACCGGACTTGGTGTCGCTATCTCTGAAGTCTCGAGTTCGATTCCGGTCAATGTAGAAAAATAACTTTTCTATATTGTCTCGGATCTGGGTGTTGTGTTGTTTCTGATTTCTGTAACACAAGTGCTTAAGCTACTTTTCATAGGATCAGAGCAATGTATGTGAGGTTATCCATATTTATCTCATCTGTGGTCTACCATGCAGTTCTTATTTGAATCAGTCCTTAAATCAGGAAATAAAGTTAATATGTAATGGGTTCTCACATGGTACCTTTGTTAACATGAACTACAGAAGTGCTAAATTGGGATCTGGAGTTTTCTTGTCGAATTTGGGTTTCTCTATTTCGCGGGAGATTGTACATATATACCATAGGTATAGGGGGAAAAATCTATATGATATTGTCCAGTGTCATGAGCGAACAAAGGAGCTTGAAACCGGCTTGCCTATGGCAATGTCTCCTGATAAAGCCGCTAATTCCGTTGCACATAGTAACTCACAGCAGCAAATCTCTCAGTCTTTTTTATAGGCAATGAAATAATTCGTATCATGCACCAGAATATCGCGGGTTTTCTAAGCAAAAACGAACTACTAGAAATCACATTAAATGATTTGTCTGAGAGAGGAAACAATGCTGTAGATTTGTTGTGTTTAACGGAAACATTCATTCAGCGTCACAGTGAATCTAATATACAATTGAAGGGTTATAGTTTGGGAGCCTCTTTTTGTAGACTGAAAAAAAGGGGTGGGGTATGCATACTTTACGATAGTCTCCTCAGAGTCAAAGAACTTCAATTTATTAAAGATCTGTCATTGGAGCTAAGTTTTGAATGCTGTGGGATAGAAATTTTAGATTATAAAATTATTCTAGTTTGTATTTACAGAACGCCAAATGCCAATTCTAGGACATTTTTCGAAAAACTAAATGTGCTTCTTGATAAATTAAAACGATTTAAAAAGAAAATTATCTTAACCGGTGATTGGAATATTGATACTTTAAGAAAAACTAAATTGTCACAGGAATTGGTGGAAATGCTACAAAGCTATGATCTAGATTTACATATAAACACACCCACACGACAGGAATCTTGCATCGATCATTTTGCCTCTAATATTAGAGGTGCAATTGGTTATACCGAACCAATATGCTTATCGGACCACAATACGGCTCAATTTTTGACTATCCCTGTAAAAATTCGTGAAACTCCCATAAAGTTCTGGTTCGAGACAAAGCGAGACTACAACTCAGAAAACATAGAAAAATTTAAATACTTTGTGACTAGTTACCCGTGGTCCAACGTTCTTGATGGGGAGGGAATGGATGCTGATTTCCATGCCTTTCACATTGAATTTATTCTTTTGTACGGGTTGTGCTTTCCGGAGTATAACGTCAAGGTCCTAAACAAAGCCAATGCTAAGTCAAAATGGTTATCTAAAGGTTTAAAAGCATCATGCAAGACAAAAAGAAAGTTACGATTACATTATTATAAAAATAAAACGTATGAAAATAAAATGCAATACAGAACTTACTCTAAGATACTAAAAAGATGTATACAAACATCTCAAAAGTCTAGTAACGATAAATTCATAAATTGTGCAAAAAATAAATGTAGAGCCACTTGGAACGTTATTAATAACAAAACCGACACATATAATAAAAGTTATATCGAACATCTAACAATAGCGGGCTTGAAAATAAGTAATCCTGAAAAAATGGCCAATAGCTTTAATGATCACTTTATACATTTGGCTCATTCAAACCCAAACATATCCGACCAACAACCACGTTAAATATTGAAAAATAACCCTAATACTATGTTTTTATCTCCTACAGATGAATATGAAATTAGAAAAGCTATAAAATCCCTAAATAACACAAATTCAACTGGTTACGATGGTATTAGTACTAGGATAATAAAACAATGTGCTAATGAGTTGTCACCGTTATTGACCTACTTAGTCAATAAATCATTCGAGACAGGAACATTTCCCAGCGCGCTCAAGACTTCGATTATTAAGCCCTTGTTCAAAAAAGGAGAGAAGCATGATATAAACAATTATAGGCCAATCGCTCTTATTCCTATTTTGTCAAAAATCTTTGAAAAAATCATGCATGCGAGACTTACAGCATTTCTAACACGACATAATATAATTAGTAATGAACAACATGGCTTCCAAAAAGGTAAATCAACGACACTCGCTTGTTTCTCATTAATAAAACACATTTCGACACTTATGGATAAAAAAATACCTGTTTCCACAATCCTGTTTGATATGAGTAAGGCGTTTGATTTTGTCTGTCACAAAATCCTTTTAAGAAAAATCGAAGCTTATGGTGTTCGTGGATTGGCCTATGATTGGATAAAAAGTTACCTCAGCGAAAGAAAACAATATGTTGAAATCTCAAAATTGAACCCCCAGTTTTACAGCGTAAACTATAAGTCGGAACATAGAGTGAACAACTATGGCGTGCCTCAGGGTAGCATTTTGGGTCCGATACTCTTTGTTTTATATATAAACGATCTTCCTGAGTGTACTCGATATCCGTGTACTTTGTTCGCTGATGACATCTCGGTAATTATGTACAAACAACCAAACTCTGATTATGAACACGAAATAAATAGTGAAATAGCTAGGATAGTGAATTGGCTAGATAAAAACAATCTTTGTGTCAATATAACTAAAACGAGGTACATGCAGTTTCATAATAAAAACGGAAACCCTCTAAAGTTGTATGTTAATCATCTTGATGAACCTATTGTCGAGACAGTGTCGGCCAAGTTTCTTGGAATCCTCATAGACGCGAATTTATCGTGGAAACATCATGTCGACATGGTGTGCAATAAAATTAATAGATTTGTATACGCTCTCTACCGCCTGACAAAGCTGGCTAACCAGAGGACGGCATTGATGGCATACCATGGATACGTTTGCTCTGCTCTGAGGTATGGTCTGGTTATGTGGGGTAACTCGAGTGATATGTGTCGAGCTTTCATAGTACAGAAGAAATGTGTTAGGGCCATCTGCGGCGCTGAACCGATGGAGTCTTGTAGACCACTATTTAAGGGGTTAAACCTTCTTCCATTGCCATCAATGTACATCCTTGAAATACTGGTGTTTGTGAGGAGGAACCCGAATCACTTTAGGACTAAATCTGAAATATCCATACGGCCAACCCGATATCCAAACCGGCTAGTAAGGCCTCCTTGTGCTACAACTTGTTATAAAAAAAACAGCTATAACATGTGCATCAACCTGTTCAACTTACTGCCGGCACCAATACAAACTTTGCCTGTGGAAACTTTTGGGAGGATGCTATTTAATTTATTGGTGGAAAACTGTTTTTATAGCATTGACGAATTTGTGAGGTTTTGTGCCGCTGGTGGTATGAAACGTTGGTCTGACAAACTATGATAATCCTATTTTTTATTTTCGATTAATTTTCTTTTTTTTTTTTTTTTCGTAATTATTTTAAATTAATAATTTATCTAATTTTATTTTATTGAATGTTAAACATAACTAGCTTTTTTATTAATTTATAATTCACTAATTATTATTACTATTATCTTACATAAAGACGACATTGTAATTTGTAACTTAAAATACATTAAATTATATCCTGATATTTGCCTACCGATAAATCGGTAAAATACGCTGAGAACTGTAACATTAGCTTATAAGAAAAACATCTTTAATGTACCGTATTTTATGCAAATAAACATATTCATTCATTCATTCATTCATTCATTCATTCATTCATTCATTTATTATTTCGACATTCTCAAAGGAATCAAAATTTATATGGTATTTTCCGTTGACCTAGAACTATTGTCATATACTACATGTAAAAAAAAAACTGAAACTGTCCTTATGTAATTAAAATTTGTAACTAAACTGCGAGACCACATTCCTAAAATATTTATAATATGTATTTACTAATTTTTATGGAATCCTCGGTGGGCGAGTCCGACTTGCACTTGTCTAGTTTTTATTTTATAAAAGTGAAATTTATTTGTTATTAGTTGCCATTTGCCAGGAGCATGAATGTCTCATCTCATCCAGTCTCAACAAAGTGTGGAAAAAGTTTAGCAAAAAAAAAACTTGAATTCAGAAAAAAATTAAGCTTTCCTTGTGTCGTTATACATTTATCCTCACTAAGGGAAATCAAAAAGAACACGCTGTTTATTACGGGGCTTAAATAATGTTTTAAAAAAGTATTTTGTTACGATTATGTGTATTATTAAATAAGGTTTTAAATAAACATTTTATTTGGTTTGTCTGCATGCAAGAAAAAGTCAAAATGAGCCCAGAATAAACCCACTTAATAATTGAACTTTGTGTTAGTTCTCTAAAAAATAAATAAAATTCGTCATTAGAGGAAATGTTACAACTATAATTTTTAAAAAAGAAGATTTTTACCTAATTGCTTGAAAATTACTAATAGAGTTGTAAATACAATCAAAGTGGGGGTTAACAGGCTAACCTGCCTATAAAGTTAAAGGTCATGCAATTGATTTTCAACTTTAAATCAAACATATAGGGTCAATTACAGGAAATTTGAAGTTTTGTGGTAGTGTAATCTGTTAACTGTATTTAAATCAAAAGCATTTGAAGTGTCATGATCAGTGATCGGAATAGGTAGATTGATTTGATGTACTTTGGTAGTGCTAGCATAATATGGATATGCCTTTTTTTCAAAAACTGATACCAAGAAATTACGGAATCCCGAATGCATGTCCATATTAACATCAATGTTTGAGATTATTGACCCCAAATCAATCTACCTACTCCTATAACTGGTCATGAATGGTACTCGATGTCTTCAATTATTCAAACTTAAGCGGCGGAGACTTGCTTAGCCATAATAGTATATTTAATTAGCCTAGGTCACTGCAGACCACTAGAGCGGGCCGAGGCTCACAACCTCGCTACCAAGATATCAGTTTACGCAGATGTGGTCAGGGCAGAAACTCTATAGCGAATATCGTATGTCTGTCGCACATCGCACTGGTCTACGACCCTAGATCATGTAAGGCCATGTAACATGATGTAAACAGTACGTGTTTCGTCTATGATTTAGTGTAGGCAATTTTATTTTCTTTTATTTTTCTTTTCAGTCAATCGCCTTATCTGCCCACTCAAACCCTGTGGCGTCTACTTCTTAACAATTATACTCTTTTACGTCAGGAAAACACTGTTATGCTTACCATGCCAGGTGTGGGAGCCAAAGGGGTTTATGAGAGCCTCTAGACCTTTGAGTGAGGTATACTTAAAACCTGACGGTACCTTCCACCCATTCGAGAGACGAGAACTACTGGTCAGCACTCTAGGCCGTAGAAGCGTGTGTCCACAGTATTGGCCGAACACCAGGTACCGTAATTAACCTTTTATAAGCCCGGTGCGAGCTTCTCAAACTGCGCCTATGCCTATATGGTCCGGTCTAGTCATTTCTGCATCCTTCAAGGGTCTCTACCAGGGGCGTGCATCCCATATATTATGCAGAGCCTACCTTCATAAAAAACCGACAGAACAGCTGACCATAATGATTAATTACGTATTCAACAATAAATATTCTGTAACCATTTTGTAGTCTACCTGTACTTATTCCTTACTGAAGCGCGCAACTTAGATCGTTACTGTAATTTAACCAATGTTAGGCTGCCGCGAGATCGCCTACTATTTCACGCAAACTTACTCAATTTTCACTCACAGCCTACCCCCATCTGAAACCAATGCACGCCCCTGGTCTCTACCCAGTGCCGGAACACCGCTGGCACCCTAGTCATGGCACCGTCTATACACTACTAGTTTTATTTGTCGTTTAAACTCGATTAAACTTTTCCTAAATTTACCTGTAAAACCGTGAAACGAAATGTTGTAAAAATACCTAGTTTTAAATTAAGTTAGGAAGAATGGTTAATTTTTTTACAATTGAGAAAACGGGGCCTGAGAAAACCTTGAAGATTCAATACGTGCCTTGTCTAAAATAATCTGTTCAAGGATAAATGTGTCAAGCAAACTTCAATACATAGTTGTCGCATAGAAGTTAGTTTAGTAGGCTTAATATGTATTAAATAAATAAATTGTTCCCACAATCACACCAGTTGACTAGCCCCAAACTAAGCAAAGCTTGTACTATGGCGACTAGACAACGGATAAACATACTTAAATACTTTTATGAATATCTATGACTTAGTTACAAATGCTCGTGCTCATCACAGACACATTTGCCCCTTGCGGGATTCGAACCCGCAAAAGCTGGCTTTGTAGTCGAGAGCACTACACCAGATGGTCGTATGAAGCGGTTGTAGGCTGGTAGGGTAAGCTGAATTCACGACCCATGCATGTAAAGGCAAACCAACACTGATAGCACCGCTTAAAATTTCACCATAACTTGTAATTAAAACAGCCCCGAGAAATAAAAAAATTGATATACAGGGTTATTTGTAAAACAGCAACAACCCCATAGGGGCTGATTCTAATGCTCAAATACAACAACTTTTTATATAAGACCAACATCGAAATCGCAAAAAAAACACTTTCCCATACAAAGCCGCCGACCATCTGACATCAGTTTATATGAAACAGTAAAATATTTTTTGTGCGATTTCGATGTTGGTCTCATACAAAAAGTTGTTGTAATTGAGCACCAGAATCAGCCTCTAGGGGGTTGTTGATGCTTTACAAATAACCCTGTATATTTGAAGAATGTTTAAAATTTTTTAAAATAACTTTTATTTTAAATTTTAAAGAGCGGTCCTCTTTCAATCACAAACGAAATGTAGGACGTCCACCCACAAGGTGATGGAGATCCTACGCTGGTAAAGATTGCAGGAAGCCGTTGGATGCAGGGCATTCCAACCAGTTAATCTGGAAGTCATTGGGAGAGGCCGATATTCATCAGTGGCAACAGTAAATTTACATTTTACAGCTAAGATCCATTCACTAAAAAGGTAAAGTGCTGATAATCTTCGACCGACCTCCGTAGCCGAGAGGTGGGCATGCCGGACATGGTGTTGCTGTGGTACCATCGTTGTTTCTGACGTCTGTGACACAAGTGCTTTGGCTACTTACCATAGGATCAGAGCAATGTATGTGATGTTGGTCAATATTTATCCATGGATTGGTTGACCTGATCATCATCACACAGCTATCTTCTTCACTTATTGCTCATCATCATCATCATTTCAGCCATAGGACTTACACTGCTGAACAATGGCCTCCTCCAATGACTTATTATCGGAGGGGGTTGCCAATACTCGCCCGCGCTGCAAGCGAGTTGGCGAGCGCAGTTTTATAAGATTTTATAAGATTGTGCACGAAGACGCTGCTGCCCGTTTTGTGCTACAGGAATTAGTCGCCTCTTACGACACCTTATTGCTATAGCACCCATAATGTTGGTTGTTCTACCTATATCTCTATTGTGTTGTTGTCGTTAACAAACCATGACTATCGGCGACCGTCACGACTGCATACGTACGTAATATTTATTGGCAACAAAATGCCCATAAAACAGTTTCCACAGATTCCTAGAATAAATAATTTCCAAGGTTTCATGCCATTTCCAGTTTTTAAGTTGAGAAAACCGATTATTTAATGTACATAATTCTCTTGAAGGTACGTGTTCTGGAAATATCACAGAGAAGGAATATTTCGAGCGATACTCCTAGAATGTTTAATATGTCATGTTTGGAACGTTGTTCAGTGACTTTTCAACCGACTTCAAAAAAGGAGGAGGATCTCAATTCGACTGTATGTTTTTTTTTTTTTTTTTGTATGTTTGTTACGCTATTACTCCGCCAATTATGAATCGATTTTAATGATTCTTTTTTAATCAAATGATTGGTAGATCATACTTCAGAGGTGGTCCCATATAAATTTTATCGAAATTGATTTAGAACTTTTTGAGAAAATCAACAAATATATACCCAGATAATATTTTGGTTGTGGTTCTTGTTACCTATCTTCGACAAATATGAGCCGATTTTTATTTTATTGAATAGCTTATACTTCAAAGATGCTATGATAAAAGTTTGAAAAATAAAAATCACCCCTAAGGGTAGGAAAATAGGGGATGAAATCGGTGTTCAGCAGTTAGATTAGGATTTATCACTAAAAATAGATGAAATAAGTAAATTTTATTTAAAAAAATAAAACCGACTTCGTCGGTCGGTTTTATTTTTTAAATGTTATTAAACATTCAACTTTAACATATTCAACATAAAAATCTCAAACAAGCACTTTTTTCCAATGAAAAACCGCTTATTTTTCGCGATTTCATGTTGGTCTCACAAAGAAAGTTTGTACGTAGTGACTTCCATAGGTAAAGGTAGTTAATGAGTCTGTTAAATAAAACAAGCTCGTTCGTACATAGATTTTTTATAGTTACGATCGTGAATAAATAGATTGTTTACTAAAATAACTAACTTCTCATGGTAGGGTCCCGGGTTCGATTCCCGGTACCAACAACTTTCATGTTTAATGATAAAAGACACAAAACCGGTTACAGTTGAAATAAATACCTACAGTAAAAATGTTACAAAAACTTAAGTATTTACTAAACTGTGACTGAAAACATGCTTATCTGGTTATACAACTTTTTAAAATTAGAAATGTTACAAATTTAGCGAGATAATTCAGGAAAGGACTCCTTTGTTTAAAAGGGCTCGGCTCTGGGTGTACTGAAAGACGCCTCTTTCAAAATTCATAGCCTAGTACACTTCGTAACACAACGATTTGGCGAAAGTTTATTTATTTATCTAATTATAAATCAAATCACGTACACCGTGTGCATGTCTCCACTATAAAAGTGTAATTATAGAGAGTGATAACGTTAACTTTGGCCTCTGTGCACTCAGAGTCAACGGCCGGTTATCACTCCAAGACCGCATACACGTCAAGTGCACGTAATGTACGTTGAACTTTACTTGTATGCAAATAAGTTTATTAGCACATTTCGTAGTTAGCAAGGTGAGTTTTTTGTAACTTCATAAGAAAAAACTCTTGTTTAGATGGATGGCCAAATCTGTAATGCCAAGAGTGGATGAGTGCCAATTTTAAAAATAACTAATTTAGCTATTATTATCATAAGCTTTTCCGTGCTTCGAAAAGCTCGTGGAAAGGCAGTGCCGCCTAATGATATCGTTTGATAAGTCGTTAAGCCAAGTATAACGACATACGAGTATAGTCAAAGGCATTCAAAGGCCTTAGGGCATTGCATCTAACTGAATAAGGCTAGTCACTTGCCCTATTGGGATATCCTTCCACCAATCCGAACTGGGCGCCAAGGTGATGTACCTATTAGCCCAAATTATTTCATAGCTCATGTAATTAATTAGTTAGTTAATGCAGCGTGTGCCTATGTCCAGCACTGGACAGGTTTGGAAATGATTACGATCTCTTTTTTGAGGTTAGAGACCCATTCCCTGTTGGGAGACGTGTTGCGGGCTTACGTTACCCTTTTAGCCAAGAGATTCTCAATACTGTTTCTATTGATTCGCACAATAATCTATTGTGTAGACTACTGTTACTGTATGAAAGTGAGTAAATGAATTATGAAAATATATTATACATACTTATACACTGGTCAAAATTCATTATAAACGTATGTCAGTCCTATGGCAGAAATCAAATTGATCACCAAGGGTCAAATGGCTGGATTTGTATTTTCAAAATAGCTCTATCTATGCACCCAACACCCAGTAGGTATATCAGGTTACAAAAAACAATTACTAATTACCTACACACTATTTCCTATTCTGCTTTGGGTAAAACAATAACACGGTACAATGAACAACATCATGATTTTATTGTAATAGCAATGTCCTATATAGCCTTGGGTAAAAGTTATAGTGAAAGCGAAGTGTATACGTTTTATTGCAACAATAATGGCGTTGATGTAACGTTTACACCGATGCGCATGCGCTGCTTTTAGTAATAAACGAACAAATAGATTTATTTTAAATTATGTCAGTTCTGAACTTCTGAGACAAGCTTTATAAAAACTACTACTAAATTACGACGATATTTAACTAGCAAATACATGCTGCATCTGGACCGTATATTTTTAAGAAACATAATTTATATTAATTGGATCACATTAAACATTAATAATAGCAAACGTATAGATACACTCTAAATAATGATAGTAATAGATTGACCAATAAAATATCCGAATAAAATGTTTATTCACAATTTAAATTATAATACTTAAATAAACTAACCTAAAACTAAAAACTATCAATAATACCCAAAAATAAAAGCGTGGCAAAGAGGCGAGATGCGTTTCCACGCTGAATGGCTAAACTAATGTCGTTCTTCTTTTTCATTTAAAATGACATTCGAGAAATAACGGTTATTTTTCCGAAATATCCAGTTTCACAAACATTCGCCAAAAATTTATCAACACTTACAATACAACGATTAAAATAACATAATTTTTTATGACAAACTACTGCTTTTCACATTGGGGGTGGTTCAGAGTCGAGTCTAGAATTCATTTTTTTTAAATCCACTGTAAACTTTTTTTTATTTCAATCCGAAACGATACGTTACCTTTTAATCCTAACAAGCATTGAATTGATGATTTTGTTTGGATTCTTCGGAGTTATATTACAGTATAATATAAGTATACAAAGTCAGATATTTTATTCATAGGAAAGATCCTATAAATAAAATATCTGACTGAGATCAAAAGGCTGGCAACATTACCACGCTGGATAGCTAGGCTAACCCGTTGGCCAAGGTATAAGCCAGCCTTTGGATCGTGAGATGTCTCAACTAAACGCTTAGACAACTCACGGTATAGCTTGTGGGCACTGGGTCCCCACGGGCCCAAAGTTTCCACCCCAAATGGGTCAAATATGTAAGTCTCACCAAAACTTTCATATTTGCGCCAATTTAGGGCCTCTGCAGAAGCTGCTGCAGAACCCGCTCGGTTGCCAGTCGATGGAAGATGGGAAGGGGCTAAATTGTCGACGCAAGTCGCGTCCCACACTAAGGGCCTACCCATACTCCATGTATTACAGTATTATTAGTAGAATTAGTGTTTTGAATTTAATTAGCATTTATCGTCATCATTATTTCAGCCATAGGACGTCCTCTGCCGAACATAGAACTACCCAAATGACTTCCAGATTGGCCGGTGAGAAGCGGCCTGCATCCAGCGGCTTCCTGCAACCTTTACCAGGTCGTCTGTCCATCTTGTGAGAGTTCGTCCAACGCTGCGATTGCCGGTACGTGGCCTCCATTCTGGAGGAACCTTTCTGCCCCAACAGCCGCCAGTTCTACACGCTATGTACCCCGCAAACTGTCACTTTAGCTTGCTAATCCGTTGAGCTATGTCAACGACTTTTGTTCGTTTACGGATCTCCTCATTTCTCACACCGAGCATAGCCCTTTACATAGCATGCTGTGCAATTATACATTGCTACAGACAAAACGAAACGTAAGTGAAGCACCGAATAAATATCTTATCACCAAATTAACTCTCATCTCTTTTAGACCAATTTGCGTGAAAGGTGTAGTTCTGTGTTTTATTAGCCCGAAACGCGCAGTAATTGTATTAAATTAGGGATCGTACTATTTTTTGTAAATGTAATGCATTACATCAAAAATATTAACTGCTAAGTTTACGGTACGTAACTTTCCTCTGGGTGGTATGGTTTATCTGCATTGCCATAAAATTTATATATTTCTCTTAAAGTGGGTACTTTAAAATTCATGACTTTTCTTATAAATATGTAGTAGGCTCTATTCTTTCTTTTAGGCTTCGGGCAAAACGACGCGTTCAATTTCCATTCAAAAACTAGGTACTTCATCACTGAACTTAGTTGGTGTTTTAGTTATTTACATGTAATGTTTAGATTATATATAATTGGTGTCCCGTAACGCAAATTTATCCTTGTAACCTTGTTCACTATGACCACTGGTTGACTGGTAGAGAATGCTTTTTGGCATTAAGTGCGCCATTTGTACAATTATTTTTAAATGTGCAATAAAGTATAAATAAAAAAATATATATAAGATGCTTCATAAATATCTGCAACAGCTGAAATGGGTAAAAGTATTGCTTATATTATAGATTACGATAGTAAAGGAATTACGTGCCCCGGATCGGTAATTAATTATTTGCGAAAAGACAGTAAATAAATGGTTATTTGCTTTAATTTGCATAACACACTTCGTTATCCGCCCTTGACACTGCGCGGGAGCGGTATAATGTGAAACGTTAGCATTTTTGGACAGATGTGGACGGTTTGAGACAGAATAAAGCCTAATCTTTATTTAATATAATATTTTGAATGAAAAAATTTATGATGTTCTGGACATAAAATTTCATTACTTTCGTAATTTATATATGCATTACTTTTACCCATTTTAGCCATTGCAGATATTTATGAAGCACCTTATATATCTAAGAACATATACATAACATATATTTAAGCATATTAATGCCTGTGTTAGGAGACTCCGTTTCTTCTTTATTAATTTTGACAAATCGTCCTCATAGTGTAAGTCATCATCTAAACTGCAATCCAATAAACGTAGCTCTAAAAATCTCTTAATTAACTCTAATGATGCATAAAAAATGCTGCTCTACCGCAGTCTACACTGTGGGGTTCCTACATCTAGCTGAACCCCCGGAGTGCGGGTTCCTTTCCCAGCCTATGCACGGTTCCGCTCCGCCACTTCACCTCCAATCTATTCGTCAGACCAGTCAGTCGATTAAAGAGACAAATAGAAATCGATTTGATGACCTATAATTTTAATTTTGTTTAGAGTTCAGTATATAAGGTGCTTCATAAATATCTGCAATGGCTGAAATGGGTAAAAGTATTGCTTATATAGATTACGATAGTGAAGGAATTACGTGCCCCGGATCGGTAATTAATTATTTGCGAAAAGACAGTAAATAAATGGTTACTTGCTTCAATTTGCATAACACACTTCGTCATCCGCCCTTGACTTAGCCGCCGGGCGGTATAATGTGAAACGTTAGCATTTTTGGACAGATGTGGACGGTTTAAGACAGAATAAAGCCTAATGTTTATTTAATATAACTTTTTTAATTAAAAATTAATGATGTTCTGGACATAAAATTTCTTTATTATCGTAATCTATATAAGCAATACTTTAACCCATTTCAGCCGTTGCAGATATTTTTACAGCACCTTATATAGGTTGCATGTTAAGGTATTTTGAAAGTACTAGATCAGCTGAGCTGATATACAGGTGTCTCGTAACTGAAGGTTAACCTTGTAACATATTCTCTACATTTTAATAAACAACGTTTGTTCTATGATGTCTGATCTCACAGAAGATGAGACAGAGGTGCCAAGTGGAGGGAAAAGAGCAGGAAAGCGAATTCTGCCACAACAAGACGCGAATACGCTGGGAAGAAGAAGAAAAGGACCACAAAATCTGTAATTTTCATGATTATACTGTCTATGAAAAACCCGCCGTGTGTATTTATGTCCCCCAAACTCCCCCAAATGCCTTAATAATTATATTTATCAAAGGCTTAGTCTAGCAATTCAGCGAGGAAACGCTGCCAGTATCCTCGCATTCATGTCTCACGGACACGCTTTTAATTTTGAGTAGGTAGTTTTTAGTTTAGATTAAGTTAGTTTATTTATTAATTATATATAACACATATTAAATGATAGAATTAAAGTTTTATTATTTCTATCATTTAATATGTGTAGTTTATTTGAATGTAATGATGCCCTGTATATAGATTGTATGTCCTGAAATAAATATAGTTTTATCAAACAACGAAACCATTAATCTGTTGTTAAATACTTAACGATTAGGAACTTATACCATCTCCCCGGATGTCTAGCGCATTATGTAATGTAAGCCATACTGAAAATATATATTTTTAACCGACTTCAAAAAAGGAGAAGGTTCTCAATTCGTCGGTATGTTTTTTTTTAAATTTTTTTTTATGTATGTTCAGCGATCATTCGTTACTGCGTTGACCGATATCGATAATTATTTTTTTGTTTGAAAGGTAATACTTTCAGAATGGTCCCATATAAATTTAGTTAAATTCTGATGATGAGATCTATAAGAAAATCATCAAACATTGCATAAACTCCGTACCACGCCAACTGATTTTAGTATCTATCTTACCTATATCTCTGCCAAATGTGGACCGATTTTGATGATTCTTTTTTTAATGAATAGCTTATACTTCAAAGATACTATAATAAAACATTTTTGGAAAAAATTTCACCCCTAAGGGTGGAAAAATATGAAATGAAATCGGTGTTCAGCAGTTAAATTATGTTTGCACTCGTAAGATTTGTTTTGATTAGGATTTATCACTAAAATGGATGAAATAAGTTAATTTTATAAAAAAATTAAAATCGACTTAAAAAAACTAAAACGCTAAAAATAATCTTAACACTTAAGTACCTCATCAGATACTTTTGGAGTCGGTGCCAGTCAATGAGAGACCAATGTTTTCGTTTGCACCGACTCCAAAAGTAACTAATTAGGTACTTAAGTGTTAAGATTATTTTTAGCGTTTTAGTTTCTTGAAGTCGGTTTAAATTTTTTAGTACATTGTCAACAATAATTCCAGTTTCAAAGCTCAAAACGCTGAACTAGCTATGGCGACTTGATAATGGATAAACATTCTTAAATACATTATCATGACATTTATGACTCAGGTACATGTTCTTGTGCTTATCGCATGACATTTGCCCCTTGCGGGATTCGAACCCACACGACTGCTGGCGTTGTAGTACCTAAGCCGGCAATAGAACACAAGACTACTTCTAGTGAAGCATGTGTCCACCGTAGAGTCAGCATACAGTACTGTCATAGACAAACAGTATTTGGTTATGAAAAAAGGTGCCTCCCTTTTAAAGTATATTGAAAATAAGTATTTGAACCATAACAGAAACGTAAGGAACCCTAAAAAGTTGAAATATTTGAGTCTCGTCTTCGCCGGTATTGTCGTCGCGAGACGAATCATTCGACACGACAATTGTTCCAGAAAACAAAGGTGATTCCCACAGGAGTGGACTAAAGATGGATCTAAGCGGGAGGTTCCCATAAAAATGCATTTAGATGCACTCGGAATTAGTAACTGCGCGTGAGTCGACGGTAGTACTAAATTAGATTTATTGTAAACTACTCCGACTGGTCTTACAAATTCAGTACTCAATTTATTGTAATAAATGTTCACCTCAGAAGCATACCGGCGTAAGTTTCATAAATTCATTATGCAACATACGCCCGAATGCTTCTAAACTGAAGTTATATGCGTTAGACAACAATTATCATGGTCTTAAAAAAACGAATTATACCTAATCCTTAAGTTAACTTACGAGCGGCGCAACGCGGCGCATCATCACACCGCAGCTAAATTCGATTTCCGACTTGACCCGAACCGGAAATCGAACCCGAGACCCTTTGTATTCAAGCGAAAATACTGTGCCACTACGCCAATAGAGCTAAATTTAGACTAATATTTGCATGCTGGATACTTATAAATTAAAAGTCTACTACCTAACTAACTAAAGTAATCGATATAACTGACTGAGTTTTTTTGCGCGGTTTCTACTCATCACCAGCCAATATGTAGCTACCAGCTACTTATCGACTTTTTATGGGACGTGCCCGGACGAGGGCTTCTATGTGTACTAAATAAATGACTATCATTGATTAACTCAAAAAACAAGCAAGCCGAAGTGGCAGTGGGCTGATCACATTTGATGTAGAACCGATAACGCAGTGTGGAGCGAGAATAGCCTCGGATCGAGCTCAGTAGTGTGCATTGAGAGGCCTATTTTGATTTATTTATTTATACTTTATTGCACATTTTAAAATAATTGTACAAATGGCGGTCTTAATGCCAAGAAGCATTCTCTACCAGTCAACTATGCCTATGTCTAGCACAACCCATTTTTTCCGTCAGGAAAATGCGTTACGCATACCAAACCTGCCGTGGGACCGGCCGGGGGTTTTGTAGGACTCCGGACCTCATAGTGAGGTCCATATACCTACTAAAATCCTGACGATATCCCTCCGGAGCCATGTGAGTCAGGACTAAGGGCTTTACCTTAGTCCTAGGGCCATAGGCATACACAGTCCCAGCTCATGTCACGACCCAGGACTGACGTGGTCTGATGATCTTATGATGACGATAAGATTGTCATTCACTTGCACTTGCATGTTTACAGTCATACGTCATGAGCTAACAACGCTCTTATAGCGCTTAGAGAATTGAATAGACATACACAAGAGTCATAATAATGCCACTGTATAGTAACAGGGTTAATGCAATCATTCTGGGTCACAGTATTGAATGTAAAAGCGCCCGTCTATCAGCCTTACGATGCCAATCGTGGACCACCGCGGTTGCGTGATCAAGTAGATACCTACATCAAAGACATTAGTGATAGAGTCCTACTTAAATTACAGTAGGGTTCAGTATGAATAAAACAGCTACCACATCTACATGGGCCGGATCACACCAGTCGGGTTCGAATCCCGAAGGGGAAAGAGAGAGGTGGATGTCATGTAATGATATTTTTAAGTATATATATGCAAAACTTGGATATTTCAATTCGTTTATCCGTGCAAACTGTTTCGAGGCACAAATCTTGACCTCAGAAGTATAAGGTCTGATGTGTGATAGAAAACCTTGCACACATCAGACCTTATGCTTCTGAGGTCGAAAAATATGTACTAGTTATTTTGTGTATCTGTTTCGATAGATCATAATCACCAGATCATATTTTTTTTAAAAGCCTTTGATATACCTCTGTTTTTCTTAAAATTATAGTACAGATTTATACCACTTTCGGCGGTTAGGGAAAACATCGCGAGGTCGCCTGCACATTTAGATAAACTGGATGTGTAGCCATAGTCAAAAATTTTGGTTTCCCTCCGGTCGGAGGTCTGATGACAATCGCTTCAAATTATAATAACTGGACTTTCCGAATCCAAGAATATGGTCAATTAACCCTCACTAGGAACAACGTGACAAAATGCTAAGAGAAAGTAAAATACATAAACTTAGAAATATACACTGTACAAAAAATTGTTGCTCCTAAGAAGATTGTGACTGTTGTGACAAAGTATCTTGACTTCATAGGAGCCTCACAAGACTTTAGATACTTAGAATAAGATGGATTTGATTCATTAAATAATAAATAACTAATCGCCGATTTTTCAATCGCCAGATAACTTTTATTCAACAAATAAAATTAACGGTTTGACACATTTCCTATACGAAAACTGTCAACTTGTCAAAGTTATTCTTCACATAGAAGTTATCTGGCTATTAAAAAATCAGTCCTAAGATAATTAGGATCTTATTCATACTAACAGGATCAATAATTACATTAACTAACCAGATCGTATTTATTGGACCAGTGTACGGATATTAAAAACAACTGCTTCATAAAATATAGACAATATCAGTACCTCATTCCATTACAGACTATATCAAAACCCTTTTTAACAGATTGTTTGATTGTTTTACGTAAAAAAATATGAATGAAATATGTAATAACATAACACCATCATAGAGCTATTTTTAAACGTGTAAAGAACAAAACACATTTCCGTATCTTCCCCAAACAGACTCACATAGAAAACAGCTGGACCCTAAAAATATAATAGAGTATTTTGAAGATCATTGCCCTGAGGGCGGAGGGCTGTTAGGGTTGGCAAATCTAAAAGCCATATTTTTATCGTAATCATATTTGGGAATTAAAGAATTTTATAAACAACATCACATTTTAGCAATTTTTGTGTAAAAATAATAACCTCTTCTGTGAAAATTACGTCATGTATTATTATTTATTAGTTATTTTTAGGGAATTTTTCTACTGCTCAAATGCCACATCTTTTTATATGTGACTAACATCTTAATAACAAAAAGACTATTGTACCTCTGTGATAATTGATTCTCAATAAAATCTCATATCTTGGTGTGCCGAAATTCAGATATACAGAATTTTGCAATCACGCTCACTGCGGGATTAGAAGTGTGGGATCCGCGGGACTTGCTGATACAGCACCTGTATGACACGTTGGAAATGATGTGTTTCATACTAAAACACTTTAAAAAGTGCTTTAAGTGTGCTTTGTTACTTACTTTTTAACACTGAATGCGCGATCCCGTAAAACTAAGATTTAAAAATTTTGATCCCGCGCCGAGATCCCGCAAGGGCCTGCGGGATTGGAAGCTCTAGTGACAACCCTACCAGCCCCTCCCTGTGATCTAGCCGCGTACGCAGGACTCGTGAGAGCGCGCGAGGAATGCGTGCGCACAAAACTTAACTCCCTAATGGCCCTCCATATCCTCCTCGTGAGATACTACTCTAATCCAAAAGTACAATTCTACTGCCCTATCTCACTTTTATTTAATTATTTTTTTACAAGATAATTGGTAAAACGATTATTCCCCTGAGGAGGTGATAAAGGAGCATGTTGCAACCACTTTTCTTAAGTAACTATCATCGAAATATCTTGTAGTTACTATGGAGAAGTAATTTATTTTTTCAAGATTTCGCCGTCGTTTTATAAACAAAAGTTCTTGCAATGTTGCTTCTGCATCACCTTCTGTGAGTAATGTATCGTTTTACTAATCATCCTGTAGACTTATTTCGCGTCGTAACAAATTACTAATATTTGAGGCGTTACTTTTGGATTAAGATTAGTGATTATTTTTTTAACTATCCATCAACATGTCATTATAACATAATCAGCCCACGTCAGTCTACTGCTGGCCACAGGCATCTCTCAATGCACGCCACTGAGCCCGATCCTCTGCCATTCTTTTCCATCTGCTGTCAGTATCTGCTGCTTGTGTCATTGCTTCACCTCGACGAAGGATGCCTCACGCTGCGTTTTCTAAACGGCTTTTTAAAAATCACAACTGTTTAACAGCATCATCATTATAACTGCCGCAACTGCTGGCCCTGCCTCGCGGGCGTACTAACCTGATGAGCAAGGCACCGCTGACGCGTGCGCTGCGCACTCTAAACCTTAAATCGGTGGAGCTGGACCTATTTTTTTGTACTATGAGCGAATTCACAAGGATAGCACATTATATTATTTGTTACTATAAGATAAATTAAGAAATTAAAAATATTATATAAATTAAGAAAAAAAAAATTTAATGTAAATACGGATAATACTATCGCATTGGGGTTCTCCTGTAATGATAGTGTAAAGTGGTGGTGGTTAAAAAAAAAAAAAAAAATATATGTGTACGCTCGGTGTTCCTTTGCGAACAAAAGTCGTTGACATAGCCCAACGGATTAGCAAGCTGAAGTGGCAGTGGGTGGAGCATATCACGTAGAACTGACGGCCGATGGGGCATAAATGTTTTAGAATGGAGGTCACGTACCGTCAAGCGTTGTTTAGGACACCCAAAAGGTGGAAGGAAGACCTGGTAAAGGTTGTAGGAAGCCGCTGGATGCAGGCCACTTCCAACTGGCGAATCTGGAAGTCACTGGGGGAGGCCTATGTTCAGCAGTGGACGTCCTATGTTCAGCAGTGGACGATGATGATATAAACGTTGAACAAATAAAAAAGTATAAGTCGATCAGAAAGTATAAATAATATTTTTGATCGACCTACCCAAAAAGTTATGACGTTTGTCATTGAACCGATTTTAAACTTTAAGTCCGACATGGAAAGATTAATTGAGAAAATTTGACTATTTGTGGTTGGTTGACAAGCTGTTGTCGGTACAAGGCATACAAGAAGTCACGCACTTAATTTTAATTGGCTCAAGTGCAATTAGAGCTGGCAACACTGCAGGCGGCAATTATCCACTTCGTCTGACAGGTGTCCGCCCAGTCGTTATAGTTCCTAATTGATAACGAACCTGCAGGAAGATTTTAACGAGAGCACTTGTGATGCAACACATTACGTATGTAAATACGGATAGCCGAATAGAAATTAATTACTATTACCATAAAAAAGTTATCATTTTACATGGTCTACACTACATACCAGTTAACATCGAAAGTATCTTAGTTTTCTGAATTTTCCAGAATAATCTCGTTATTATGACATTTAGAGCCGTTTTTTCAATAGCCAGATAACTTTTATTTTAGTTTTCGTATTGAAAATTTGACAAAATGTCAATTTTATTCGTCTAATAAAAGTTATCTGGCGTTTGACCACAGTATTATAGGTACCTACAATAATCTTTATATATAAAAATGAATCTCTATCTCCCTTGGTCATCGCATCACGCGTGAACGCTGGGACAATGTTGCCATTTTTTTTAACCGACTTCAAAAAAGGAGGAGGTTCGTATAAAATAAAAATTAAGAAAGTGCGTAGTGCAAAAAATCCTTTGTGAATAAACTGACCCGAACGAAGTCGCGGGCAACAGCTAGTTTCATGAAAAAGATATCCAAACCTCACTGAAGTTTGAAGCACAATCTACATAAAGTAAGTGTAGGTAAATTCTGTTAGGGAAGTAATAGTTATGTTTAATCATAGTTACTCTATCATAGAAGTGTCTAAGCTAATATTACACTAGAAAAAAATATACTAACATAGTAAAATAGCAGGTATTGCATATACAATGCACGGTTTATCTAAACAGAATACATTGCCATTTTAGTGTATAACAAAATAAGGAGGGGTGTAGAATCTGCTTAAATGTCACCATTTAAGTTATAAAAAAATATTTTGTAAAATTTAAAACATGCTTTAATATAAACGATTTTGGCCATGTGAAACTATTCAGGATCTTCTTGGTCAGGTCAATCCCAGTTGCGTCCAAAGCCATTGCTTTGGAGCCCAGGGTTATGAAAACGCTATAAAACTATACAAGATGTCCCGTAAATACCACGGCACCTTGTTACGACGCATTCTATTTATATTATATATTAATTTAGTTTTTGATTTGCATAAAATTTATTAAACTTCGTCGAAGTGTAAAACAAAATATAAAATGTTGTGTAAAATGCGCGATGACAAATGTCGTGGTCTTTACCGTCGTCCTGGTGGGTTTCCCTATATCACAAAAAGGGAAGAACTGTGAATATTATCTGGATAAGTGTTCTAATTTAAATATGTTTTAGTAAAGATGTGTGATTGACAAACAAATACCTATCCATTTTTTTACATCCGGACACATAGATGTGTGGACTAATTAGAGACCCATTGTAGATCTACAATGGGTCTCTAATTAGTCCGTCAGTTGGATTAACAGAAAGTATTGGACACGTATTTTTTCTTTTCTTAATCAAACAAAAAATGATGAAGATATAGCCCGTTAAAGTTCCAGTAACGTCACGCCTTGCGACACTTTTTGGCAAGGCGTGACGTCACGTGCTCACTTTGATGCGCTATATCTTCGTAATTTTTTTGTTTGATTGACAAAAGACAAAATATGGGTCCAATATTTTTTGATAATCTAACTGAAGGACTAAATAGAATAAAAATTTTTTGGCCCAGGAAACTAGCCTCTGTCAAGAGCGTAACGACTTAGGAAAAGAAGAAATAAATAAGCAGATGGTGTCCTATTATTCGGATATCATCATGGTTTTATTATTTCATCCATTTTGCTTGCATTCGTTGCACATCATTACCACGCAGCTGCAAAAAAACAAAAGACATCAAATCATCTGTAAGACCCTTCGGAATTCAATCAAGTCTTATTAATGAGTGCATATTGTTTTCGGGGGTCGTTGACCCCGGCCCACGTGTGCCCGCACGTGTGAACGTGCCTTTATGAAAATCTTTGTCCGGCGCGTCTTTTGTAGTCTTTTCTAAGCCCTAAATTTCGGGAGGGACAGTTGATTAGGACAGGAAAATATGTGCAGTAGACATTTGTTTTTAAGTAGGTATTTATTTAGTAGCACAAATTTAGTAAAGTTGGCTCGGGAAGTCCGTGTATGGGGCTCATAGATAAATAGATATTATTATTGTATACTTTACCAAAAAGATACAATTGACGTTTACAGAAAGCACAATACACTTGCACAATTTAGGCTGTCTTATCGCTAAAAGCAATCTCTTCCAGTCGACCTTCAGGTAGAGGTCGGCTAAGAAGAAAGGGGAAACGGTTTGTCAAAGCGCAAGAAGAGATGTCTTAAGTCGACCTTTAAAGATGGAATCATTCATCATTATGGCTCAAACTCAAAGGTTTACTAGTATATAATGTAGAAAAATAACTTTTCTATATTGTCTCGGGTCTGGGTGTTGTGGTACCGTCGTTGTTTCTGATTTCTGTAACACAAGTGCTTATCACAGGACCAGAGCAATGTATGTGATGTTGTTCCAATTTTTTTTTAAATTATTCATTAATGGGACTTTATCCACCACATAGCTCCATCCATTTAGTTATTATTTTATTATTGAGGTTCTTATGTGGCAATTTTCTGTCCTAAATTGAATAAATTAGTTTTGACTTTGACTAGGTCAACGGCCTCCCAAATTACTCATACTTACTTATTTATGTACTTAAACTTTATTGTAGATTTAAAAAAATATATATAAAGGTTGGACTTAATGCCATGTGGCATTCTCTACCAGTCAACCATTGGGCTAAACAAAGATGATTTATGGGCGGTGCGATGAATAGAGATATAAAAGTAACGTAATATTTCTTTGGCTAATAAATAAAGTATTTCTCTTTGTAAAGTCTGATTGAATTAACTTAATTCCGAATTAAAAAAAACACCATATCATAAAGGCCGTACTAAGTAAAAAAACAGGATATTTTTTTTTACTTCTGTGGGTTTTACAATGTTTTTTAGGGTTCCGTACCTCAAAAGGAAAAAACAGAACCCTTATAGGATCACTTTATTGTCCGTCCGTCTGTCTGTTTCTCGAGCTTTTATCTCGAGAACGCAAAGGGGAATCGAGTTGAAATTATAACAATATACTCAGGTCTACAGTTTCTTGAAACTGTGAAAAAATCAAACTTCTAAGTTCACATAAAAAAAAGATAAGGCCGCAAAAAAGGTTTATTTCGACACTCATGGGAATCAAAATTAATAGGGTATTTCCAGTTGACCTAGAATCATGAATTTTGGTAAAAAGTTATGTTTTATAGTAACAATAGTAACAAGTAAAGGCAAAAGACAAAAATTTTTTTTTAAACAAACTTGGAAAATCGTTAAATCTTTGAGACTTGATTTCCGTTAAAGACGAATAATTTTCATAGCTACAAGTTGGTATGGAACCCTCGGTGCGCGTGTTCCACACGCACTTGACCGTTTTTTTTTAAATAATTGAATTATTTATTTTAATTGCGAAAACCCACAGGAACGATTCGTACACAAATGCGCAATTATTTCTTATCATAGCGTTGTTGTTGTAATGCTATTGCAAAATCAATGAATTAAATGCAGTAATTATACATAATTGGTTTCCGACCGCGATAACGAGTGACTGCATGTCGGGTCGCTTATCAAAATATTATCAGGATTTTAAATGCACTGATAAAGTTGATAGGTATAATGAAAATTGCATTCAGTCAGATATGAAAACGAAAGCAAATATGACAGGAAAACTACTTCAGTAAAATAAGTGCGTCACACAAAGTAATGAAAATGATATATTTATGTAACTTTATGACTTCCAGAACACCCAGATCAGTTTTAGAAGTAATCAGAACCGGGATTCTAACCGTGAACCTTTTACGTCCACAGCTAATACTGTGCCACTACTCTAGTTGACTAAGTATTGGTTATGGTTCTATTTCAATTGACTGAAAAGGAGTCTGGGATCATTATAAACTAGTACAACTAAGGTTACCACCTTCACACACACACAAGGTCACACAAGGTTAACAGAGGTCAAACAAATAAACCTTAACATGGAAGTTGTCCATACCCATGCATCACCAACATACGTTGCGATGTACACCGCAGTGTTTTAGTATGGTATGCTTGCCGAGAGACAGCGACTAGCGCTTCCTCCCGGCAAGACTCCTACATAATCTACCGCTGACCCTGATGCGGTAGTTATGCGAAAAATATTTCACCTGCGTAAAAAAAAGGTCAAAACCTTAAAGGTATTTCAATGTAGGTAAAAATGTTACACAAAAATATAGAGTCGTCTCCACTCCTCCTCTGTCCAAAGTCCCTATTTCTCAAACCCTTTCTTGGCGTACACTTGCTAGTATACAACATGACCCTCCGATTCAATCCTTTCAGTGTGACACTCCTATTCATAGAGGTATAGAGGTATGGTGTGAGTTACTACGACGTAGTCTTGGCGAGAGAAGAGGGTAGCTAACTGAAGTTTGATTAAAATTTAGTAAATATGTCTAAGATATGGATAACAGCAATTGATGTTACTCTCATTAATATATACTCAATGTTTTGCTTTGAAACTCAATGGTTGCTTTGGGTACGAGCCAACTAAAATGGTGTTAAAATGCATCACGAAAGTTTCAAATGTTTCGTTATTAATGGGGTCGTGGACAGATGACCTGGTAATGGTTGCAGGAAGTCGCTGGATGCAGACCGCTTTCAGCTTTTTAACTAGTTCCCTGCCCAAAGAGCAGATACAATAGGCAAAACCATTGCTATGTATCACATGTGATACACCGAACAGGTAACTTGAGGCAAATTCTTGTACACTGAACCGTTGATATATGTTCCTGTTACAGTTAATTATTCCTCTCATTGTTATTCAAGCATTCACGATCGAATCTGTCTGAAATCAGGACATCTTCCCTCTACACGCACCGTGACGGACAGACACTAATACATGCACCCTTATATCCTGTAGTTAAACGATTTCTGTTATTGGACCTCATTTGGTATGATGATTATTTTATTTTACGCCGGAATGTATCCTGTCAGAATTATGGTTTGTGCTTCAAGTTTAGGGAGGAGAAAATTATCGCGGTGTCTAAACTTTACTTGGCCATTATGAGACCTAATTTGGTAATAACATTGTTCTAGAGTGGCGACCACAAACTGGAAGACACAGCGTGTGCAGGCCTCCCTCTGGACTGGCGAACTAGTCAGGGTTGCGGGCAGCCGTTGGATGCAAGCGGCCCATAGCCGCTCGCTGTGGCGTTCCATAGGGGAGGCCTATGTCACCGCTAAACTTCCAAATGCTGATATGATTTTATGCATTATATTATGATTACAATAGACTAGTTTCCTGGGTCAAAAAAGATTATTCTATTTAGTCCGTCAGTTAAAATATTAAAAAATATTTTACCCATAAGTATTTTGTCTTTTGTCAATCAAACAAAAAATTACGAAGATAAAGCGCATCAAAGTGAGCACGTGACGTCACGCCTTGCTACAAAGTGTCGCAAGGCGTAACGTTACGCGGAACTTTAACGGGCTATATCTTCATATTTTTTTGTTTGATTGAGAAAAGCAAAAACACGTGTCCAATATTTTCTGTTAATCCAATTGACGGGCTAATTAGATTTGTTTAGGAAACTAGCCCATTATGATTGTTTCGAACTATCTTCTGCCTGCGACTTTGATTGAGTAGACTTCTGAATTAAGCATAAGGGAATACAAAGATGGTGTCATTATTATTAAGCTAAGATCAATGAATGCTAAATTTAAGCTAATTCCGTTTAGTCGTTTAATACATCCTAACTTTCACATAAATAATTTATTAAAGTCAAATTTGAGCATCTTGTCAAATTTATTGTGTACATAGGTAGTGATTTTAGAAAATACATTTTGGTACGCTGTTATTGTTTCTTGTACAATGTATACCTACCTTGTCAATGTTAACGTAATATGAAAGTAACCTTTGATAAAAACACTGATATTTTGTCAATGCCAGTTTATCCTTACTTACTTCGAAGTTTTTTCAGTCTTGGAACGGTGTTTGTGCCCTTGTTGCGAGTAGGTACGTTGGAGTTGACGTCGCCATCTTTTAGGTCCCGATTCTCGGTCAGCTCAATGTAAAAACGAACTTTTCTATGTTGTCTTGGGTCTGGGTGTTGTGGTACCGTCGTTGTTTCTGATTTCTATAACACAAGTGCTTAAGCTACTTACCTTAGGGTCAGAGCAATGTATGTGATGTTGTCGAATATTTCATCATTTCAGCCATAGGACGTCCACTGCTGAGCATACGCCTCCCCCAGCGACTTTTCAGATTGGCCGGTTGAAAGCGGCCCGCATCCAGCGGCTTCCTGCAACCTTTACCAGGTTACCAGGTTACCTGAACCAGGTGGTTACCTACAAGGTAGACATCCTACGCTGCGCTTGCCGGTACATCAGCAACTTTTGTTCGTTTACGAATCTCCTCATTCCTAATTCGATCGCGCAAAGAAACGCCGAGCATAGCCCTTTCCATATTCCTTGTCGAATATTTATGATTTATTTAACTTAAAAATCAATATGACTATTACAGTAGTGTAAAATATCATGTAAGGTAGAATATTGTTTCAAATTATACATTTGTCTGCAAAAAATCAATGCTTCAATTAATGTTGGTAATCAGTCCTTCCTATCATTGCAATAATGTAAGTACGATTAAAAACGTGTAGATAACAAAAACGTCGTCAAAGGTCCCGTGGGAACGGACAGTGTGCGTCTGCGCACGCGATCCCATCGACCTGGACGTCACGCTCCATGCGCAGGACCTGCAACTGTGATTGGTATCGGTTCAGTGTCCTTTTTTGAGGATGAGACCTACTGTGGAGGATAGATGGCATAATTATATGAATAAATAATTAATAAATATTGGACAACATACATTGCTCATCCTATAATTCTAAATAGCTAAAGCACTTGTGTTACAGAAATCAGAAACAACGGCGGTACCACAACACTCAGACCCGAGACGATAAAGAAAAGTTATTTTTCTACATTGACCGACCGGGAATCGAATCCGGGATCTTAGAGATACCGACACCAAGTGCGGTATGCCCACCTCTCTCTCCGCTAGGGAGGTCTTCAGATAGGTATAATATGTTAGAACAGACAACAAGTTTTTTGTCGAAAGAAAACCGATTTTAAGCTAAAAGTATTTTTTACAATGAACATGAATAATTTGTCACTTTTGCAGTCTATATAAGGTTCTATATTATTAGTCAACCTCATTTAAGGAGGCGATGCTACTCCTTAATTATACAACCTTTATTTCAGAACCAACATTTAAAAAAAAACTGTACACTTTTTTTTTTTTCAAATTTCGAATTCGAATTTTTTTTCAATAGAAATAATAATATTCTTGTGGTAAAATCCATACGATATTATCTGCGTCTTCTTACAGGATGTTTCTCCGCCCAGTGGAGCGCATCTTTCTTCATTACTATGCATGAGATTCCATTTCTTCCCCACTTCACACTTGCACTAATGCTCGGGGAAGTTGGCTAAACGATAATGCGTTCAACATTTTAAAATGGTCGTAAAGATTTGTAGGTCCTTGGGGAATTATTATAGGAACAATTTCACTTTCGGGGTATTTAATGTGTTATGTTTCCGTACACTTTCGGTTGGTTTTATGATTTAAATAATATTAAGCCGTCTCTAGAACAGCTGATTTTATGGGGATTTTAATGAAGCCATTGACTTGTCTTCAAACAAAAGTGACAATCGTATAGTTAATTGGTTTAGTCCAGCCTGTGGTTCTTAATTTACGTCTTGCAATAGACCACCATTGTTTGGAGGTAATATTATGAATAAAGAGTTGGTCTATTTATAATTTTAGGGTTGCTTCACGGACCACTGCCGGTGCTTGCTGGGACCACCAGTGGTCCACGAACCACTGGTTAAGAACCCTGGTCCTAGTCTTAAAACCGTGAGCACAAACATTTTTTACCTAAGTCAAGGATATGATGATCCTGTTGGTGTAGTAGCGCGGTGGTACACCTTGAAAGCAAAGTGTCCCGGGTTCGGTTTCCGGTTCAGGTCAATTAAGGTCGAGTCGGGGTGTGCTGGGAGACACCCCTGGCAGAATTCATTATCTGGTAATAACACAATTTCTTTACCTCATAGAGTACATACCCTATAGAGTAGATATGACAATCATGTTGTTCTATAAAATATTCCGCCAATATTTAATCTGTGGTGTGGTAGGACTGGTCTGTTCATACTAAATAGGTATAAGTAAAATCACCAACGTGTTTCGGAGAAAGATGAGAAATGGTGTCTTGTCTGGCACATATTTAGATATATTTTTTTATTAATAATAATGTATGTGTACTTGTTAACTAATCGCTATAGAACAAGCTATGTTTGCTTAGGGTTGGGGGTGATTTTAGAAAATAAAAATTATACCGAACTATTGTTTAGTTTAAGTACCAACTTTAATTTTACTAAATTAAATTACAAAGTTTCATGTATTTGCTAAGTTTTCATAAAGAAATACATTTAGTCTTATCTTATCTTATCTTTAATATGTGCATCCTGCAATGTCTTTAATCTGCACGGCGGGTTTTTTTTCGTAATGATTATTATTTGGTCTATCTTATTTTGTAAAGTGTTACTACCATTATAAGAAAATAAAAACCGTTTGGTTTTTATAAGCGTAAAAAACGTTTCCTTAACGATGAGTCAATTAACGAGTTGCTCGACCCGAGAGTCGAACTTGATACCTCGGAACTGGAAGCGGACGTCAGCTGTCTCTCAACTTATTGGGTTTCATTTAGCATATGACAGGAAAGACAGTGTGGCTTACTTTACGAGTATGTACCTACAGTCCACGACATCAATCAACACTACAAAACGTATCGGATTTTTAACTAGAGTTTAAAATATGAAATCAGAGAATTGAGATGTTGACTTGTTAACACTATTTACGCATTATTCCAAGTCATTATTTCTTTATTAAAACCCCTTTTGTAGGAGGTATTTACTGTATCTGCTTAAGTCATCATCATCATCATCATCTCAGCCTATTTCGGTTCGTGATCCGAGTCTAGCACGTCTCAGTGGCTAGACGTAAGCCTCCCAAAGAGCACGATCTCCCACTTTTTTCATTCAGCCACTGCCAGCCATCTTTCTTAGGTCGTTGGTTCATCGAGCTGGGGGGCGTCCTACACTACGTTTGCCGAGACGTGGTCTCCACTCGAAAACCCGTTTATTCCACCTTTCATCGTTTCTGCGACAGATGTGGCCGGCCCACTGCCAGTTTAGCTTGCTACATTTTTGGACTATGTCATTACGGCCTTCTGCCCGATGACCTCCGGATTTTATTTCATAACAAGATTCCAAGCATCGACCTTTCCAAAGCTTGCTGAGGATGAAGGAAGCTTATAGAACATACAGGTGACAACTTAGTACCGGCAAGCGCAGCATAGGACGTTCACCCACAAGGTGGACAGACGACCGGTAAAGGTTGCAAGAAACTGCTGGATGCAGGCCTCTTCCAATCGGCCAATCTGGAAATCACTAGATGAGCCGTATGTTCAGTACCTATGGATGATATGATGATGATGCAGATGAAACTTAGTACTGGGTTCCGTTGGTACCCTTTTGGTAGAGCACCCTAAACAGAAATTATCGGCACCATCAGCACAAATAAAATAAAATAAAACAATGACAATACGCCGTTATCAATTCAAGTGCAATATTATCAATTGTTTCAGCAATAAAATGATAACAATTGGGGCTGCATAGGAATTCCGCGTTAACCGAATATAGACCTTAATAACGGGTTATAAGAAGCAAAATAAGATTGAGGTTATGATTGACTTTGTTGGTGAAGGTTGTGTGTACTGCAGTAGACAATCTAAAACTTATCGATATAGCTATTTGGCGTAGACTATCATCAATATTTTAAATAATAGTATCGACATGTATCGATAATGATGTATTAACGTAATTTTAAAAATGCCTTACGAAGTAAATATATCTATAGTATAAATAAATTTCTTGTACGTTAGGTACCATCTGCGATACCTGATTTATTATTTTTTATGTGAAGTACAGCGAACCGCCCCTATATTCGCATCATGGGGTAACTGAGTAGTAAGTACTAGGTATGTATATCTATCTACTGATTTATTACGGACACGGTAAATTTTTATTGACGTTGGAGCCGCAAAAGTCACATTTCTCTGTTATAATACAACTAGTTTTCCTATTGGACCACCTTAGCTACGAAGCTACGATAAGGATAGTATAAAATACTACTTACTTACTTACCAAATAAAATACGACTTACTTACTAGAACTCTTCAATTGCTGTAATAAAGTCTTTATTTATTGTATAGTCATCCGAATATTGTAACGTTCCACGCACCTACACGCTTTTTAAGAGATACATATTTTTCATTATTTAGTTCTAACTAGCTGTCCCGGCAAACTTCGTACCGCCTCTTCATACCTTTTTTTTCGTAATTTATTCCGTATTTTTATAGTTATTCTGCTATTCGGGGCATAAACAAATTCAACAAAGCGAAGATCACAAAAATCCGTCCAGCTGTTTTCTCGACTTATAAATGGTGTAACTAACCCGACTTTCTTTTATTAAATATATTATACATTACATATTACACACCTTAAAATATTATTATGGTCATTTTTATCATTTAATACATATAATACACATACCTTAAAGAATTAAATCGATACAACAGTGAGAAATATTAAAAACGACTTAAAAAATTTGGTTACCTTCATCACAAATCAACGACTAACATAGTTAACTGTTAAACTTAGTTCAAGTAAACTGAATAAAATCATATTTAAAAAAAAAACAATGCCACACAAAGCAAACCATTTAAACAGAAATATGCATAAGTTTAAAAAAAATGGGTAGTATTTTACGTAAACATGGACCAATTTAATCGCTTCGATAAAACCACCACACATCACTAGCTTCCACTAATTGAATTCTACTTTTGTCCAAATGTGGGATACTTCCAGCTAATGTAAAAAGCATAAAGTTGATTGTTATTGCATTCACTTCTACTATCGACCGCCTGTATGGGTCAAACGGTACAAACCCACACAATAAGTATTTAAATGAAAGTTATCTTTATTTGAAAAGGAAAGGAGTTAGTGACAGGAGAATATGTAGGTAATTTAAAACGTTTAACAAAGAGAAATTAATTTCTTAAGACGTACTCGCATCTTCTTTGTTACATAATAGAATATGCACGAAAATAATTTGTTTTTACTATTATAAGAAGAAGAAATTATATGAAATTATAGGGCTAAATTAGAGTAAACACAATTAATGTTGGGTAAAAAATTACCGTAATACAGTAAATAAAATTAAGATATATCTGTCTCTTTCTAAAACAACTTTTACAAAGAAAAATGTATGGCGCATGTGTACCATGACGTCACGGCACATGTCGGATCTCCTTGTCTAGCATGCGACTTTAATAGGTTGTAAGTCAGGAATTTACCAATAATTTTCAAAAATTCTTTTATTTTATTAATTTAAATTAACTGTTATTTATTTTAAGACCAAATAAAAAGATATGCATATTTCTTATTATGTAAACTTTTTGTCAAGGCAGGCTATGAATTTACATTTTGAACAGTGTGACCATAGTTGATTTATTTACTTTTTTATTTTCTTCAATCTTATAATGAAAATCGTGCTTGAAGAATTCCCACAAATATCTAGAAAACCATGAACTTAAATCGATTTAAAATGATATCATGGATGCGACGGATGAACTATTTGGCCATGCATCGCGCCAGAGGTAGGAAACAATTTCATACTCATCAAATGACTAAATCTCAAAGCGCACAAATTAAATTAAAATATTTAATAAGTGGTAGAAGTTTTTTTCTGATAGTTGGGTCTAGATGAAAGAAGAATTTATGTAAATAGGATGTTATTTTATTAATTGTTATTAAGTCTGGCGCTATATTAGGATGTTTTTCAATACTTTTTTTAACTTAAATAACAATTTGTAACTATATAAATCTTTATTGATTCCTTCTCTCACATAGGTAGAACTGATTGTGATGATTTATAATTTTTTATATTATATTTTTAACATTTTTATTTATATTTTATATTTATAATTTAATGCATTTTGAACTTATTTTGTAAATAAAACGCATTTCTCTATTAGTAATAAAGTATAATTGAAAAAATAAAAATGAAAGTGGCTCTGTTTACATAAATAATTATTTCATCTTTGCCCAACTTTAGCTAACGCTGATGAAAAATAAACACTCAAGAAACTCGGGATCAATAACTCGTTGTCTTATTTTAAAATGGTTAGTCTTACGTAATAATTATTATATTATTAATTTATTCTTACAATGATAATCACTAAAAATGAATGCCTCGCAAACGATTACATTAACATCCTATTTCTTAGTATGTATTTGCAATAGACCAAACTAGGTAGATACAGTGTCCGGTGTCCTTGTGTACATACGTTCTTCATTTAACCAAAGAGTAAATAAATACCTTTGAGTATCTTCCTGCCGTGTGGGGACGGCCGTAAAGAATACGAAAGAATACACTTCCCCACCGCCAACAGGAGGCGTGTCGTAAGAGGCAACTAAATCTTGTAGCACAAGACGGGCAGCAGCGTCTGCGTGCGAAATGTTATAAAAAACTGCGGGCATCCCGCCTGCCAAGCGTGGCGAGTATTGGCAATCCCTCCCGATGAAAGTCATTGGAGGAGGCCTGTGTTCAGCAGTGGACGTCTTATGGCCGAACTAATGAGTATCTTGATGAGTAACTGATGCTTTATTTATAGGCATTATTATTATTTATTCCCTGTTAAATTCTACAACCAGTGTGTGTTACTAGTGATGACATATGAAACTGAAACGTGGCCTCTCACTATGGGCCTCATAAGAAAGCTCAAGGTCGCACAGCGTGCTATGGAAAGGGCTATGCTCGGCGTTTCTTTGCGAGATCGAATCAGGAATGAGGAGATTCGTAAACGAACAAAAGTTGCTGACATAGCCCTACGGATAAGCAAGCTGAAGTGGCAGTGGGCGGGGCACATAGCACGTAGAACTGACGGCCGATGGGGCAGAAAGGATCTGGAATGGAGGCCACGTACCGGCAAGCGCAGCGTAGGACGTCCACCTACAAGGTGGACAGACGACCTGGTAAAGGTTGCAGGAAGCCGCTGGATGCGGGCCGCTTTCAACCGGCCAATCTGGAAGTCACTGGAGGAGGCCTATGTTCAGCAGTGGACGTCCTATGGCTGAAATGATGATGATGATGATGATGAAATTCTATAGAGAGATAAATGTAGACATTATGGAGACATAATGAATATAGTTGAAGGCATCATAGCATCTCACACATTTATGACAACAACGTAGCGTCATCTCTGTTTTGTGATGTGAACTTACGATTCTCTAACATCAACGTCATATAAACTGACAGCCATTTACAGTTCATACTACCGTAATAAAAGACCTTTTGTGATAACATTTGGTAATTCTGAGATGAGCAAAAAAACGATATTTTTTTTATGTAGTTAGCAAAAAAAGTTTAAATCTATTATTTGAGAGAAAATGTTGTGTATCTACGAATCCTCTCATACCATTAGCCGACCGTGGCTAATCGATTAGGAGATGTACACACTGGCTTTCGCCGCATCTCTCACAATGAAGGGTCACTAATGACGTATTAGGGCAAGTACACAATGCTCCGATGAAGGATTGTGCCCTTTGACTGATGAAGACGGATGGTACAGAGGCGGTTAAGTAATTGAATTTAAAATATTGATTTAATCATTGATCCAATTTATTGTTATTTACTGTACTATAACCGGAATACAAAGCCTGCGGTTGCAGGTTCGAATCTCAGAAGGGGCAAATGTTTATTTAATGAGCACGAGCATTTGTACATAAGTCATGGATGATAATAAAAGTATTTATGTATGTTTATCCGTTATCTAGTCGCCACAGTACAAGCTTAGCTTAGTTTGAGGCTAGGTAATTGGTGGTAATTTATTTTATATATTTAATGATTCTATGTATGTTTATGTGTCATGTAATGTATTAAATTTTTTAATGAAGTTCCACAGACTCTTGTTGAACTGCCTGTACATGAGTTCAAAATTCACATTAAAAAAAACCTTATGAAAAAAGGGTATTATAAGGTAGACGATTATTTGAACGACAAGAGTGCATGGACTTAACCTGCTTAGCTCGCACTTACTTCATGTCTTGTAACTGTATTTCCTGTAAAAAAGGTGACTGAGTTTGTTGCGCCGTTTCTTCTCATCACCAGCCGATATGTAGTCCCGAAGCGGTGGTAGGGTAAAGCTATTTTTTGGGACGTGTATAAGTGCCCGGAAGAGGGCCTATATACTGAATAAATGAGTATTAATGAGTATTAATGAGTATTAATGAGAGTATTAATAAGTATGGTGGTGCTGAATTGCTGGGATTCGTGAGGTGTCCCGGGTTTGATTAGATTGGGATAAAGTTAACCTATTTTGCAAATGCGCTTTTTAAAATCGGTCGGGTGTGGCTAGGTAAAACACTTTTTGCCAGAAAATTTTTTTTTTTCAAAAAATAGGTTGTTCCATCACCATAAAACAAGGATGTAGGTATGTAGTTTCTTGATTTTAGAGCGAATATTATAAGTCCAACTATACTTTGATGTATATATTACTTAAGTTTTAGAAATACCTACTTACTTACCTACTCTATATTTTCACATCAATGTATAAAGTTACGTGGTATGAAAAATTGCTTAAATTAAACTGAAATTATTACAAAAAGAATTTATGAAATTCAAACAACCCAAAAAATACTTCGATAATTTAACTAAATAAATACTTTTTTCTTTTATTTGCAAATAAAATTAAAATAATCAAAACTATCGTAATACGACTGAAAATGGAAGAAAAAAATCATTTTGGTTTCTTCCATTTTAGACGCATTACGAACTATAATTGCATTTTTTGTGTTTACGAGAATATCGTTTTAGATAGTAATGTTACTGAGAGCGGATAGAGACTGGATTGCGACTAATGTAAAATTACGGTAATTGCCCCTCTAGATCTGTGGATTTAATAACCCATCTATCACTAGTGCCATCTACCGGTGTCAGGACATAATTTAATTCTGGTAAGTAAAAAAACTGAAGTGCGAGGATAAAAAGACAAAACATTGTTACTTCAAGGCTATTTAAATACAAAGTATTTGTAAGAATCAAGTTATTAATTTCCGTATTAATTTAGTTCGCATGTAGATAATGTTTGGCGTAAGGCCCATATCATAATATTTTTTGTGGCTACAACTGAAATGATAAAATTGTGATCGCACTTTCCATACCTACGAAATATATCAAACTTAAGTTCCTATTTTATTATCTAACTTTCTCCAGTGAAAGTTGTTGTATTCGAGCGATAGAAGGGGCTTTCAAGTTTTAAGAAACAATCCTTGAAAGTTGAAAGGAAGTTTTGAAATAGGTCTTGTTTGTCATTGGTCGACAGATGGAATCTTACTGGGTACCTACCTACCTACACTTTTACATATGAGTTACTTACTGCTTCTGTGCCAATTTAACAGACATAGAACGTAGTATCCTCTACATTACAATTCATTCAATTTGTTTAGTAAGAATACAAAAGGCTAAACTACATTTGCGATCTATGTCTTCTAAATTACTGCAACAAGCCTTTCATAAGTTTCTCGTGCTATTTTTGACAGTATGGACACCGGTGAGCGTTACTGACCATCAAACTGTTAGCGTGACGTTCATACATCACAAGAAATTATAGCCCAAAAAATTGCACTCATTCAGGGCAAAAAGTTTAGCGTAGCTTTTGAACTTATACGCTCATAAAAAATTATACGACCAAACAATTAAAAGATTTTTTTTAATATGCATCAAATAAACATGAAAATGGTTAAAACTATAAGTACTTCAAACAAAAGTATTAACTTTGTAGTTTTTTATAAAAAAAAATTCAAATCAAATCAAATCATTTAATTGTAAAAATGTGGGTAACAATAAGGTGACAAACATGGAGCAAAGCACAAACACATTTACCATCACTGGCTTACAAATTTTTTATATAAAATTAAACTGTCATAAATCATACAATGTCCCTAGCAAAATGTTAAAACGAATAGAAACAAAATGTCAACAAATCAATGGAATCAATATCAAACAAAGTACATAACAAATCGACACCAAATTGTGATTACTTACATTTGTCTTGCAAGTACTCAGAGACTGAATAATAACACTTGTCCACTATGGTTAGTTAGTTAGTTAAATAATTGAATTTTAAATTTACTACTAAGCAGTTTAGCAATTTGCGATGTTATATTGTTATATAACCTGCCCACCATTGAGTAACCATTTCTTTTACATATATCTGTTTTAATGGGTGGCAGAACAATTTTGTTTGGGTATCTGGTTCGGAAATTACATAATTGTCTCTTTTTTATAAATAGATCCTGATGTTGTTTAACAAAGTTACACGCCTCGAAAATATACATACAGGGAAGTGACAATTAATTAAGATTTTTAAATAAAGGCTTGCACGTTGTTTAGGGAGGTACATTCATTATTGCTCGGATACACTGTTTTTGCGCAATAAATGCTTTTTGTATCATTGAAGAATTGCCCCACAGTAAAATCCCGTATCTAAGATTAGAGGCTACGTAGCCATGATATGCCTTTAAGGTGGTTTGTATGTTGGTTAATTTCGTTAGCCTCCAAAGTGCATATCTAAAACGATTTATTTTATTACCAATGTGTGATTTCCAAGAGAAATGATTGTCCAGTATTAAGCCTAAAAAAGTAGCCTCGTCAGTTTTGTCAATTCTGTATCATTATAAGTCACTTTTAACTGTTTTTTATTACCATTTCTATTTAAAAATTGAATAAACTTAGTCTTACTTTTATTTAGATACTTAAAAAATGTGACTAAAAAAATTCAAACTACCTGTACAAAATGCTTGAGGTGGTTACTGTCGTAGTATTTCTCGTAACCATTAGTTATCTTTTTCTTCATTTTATTATTAACGTTTTTGTGTATTTGGACGAACCACAGATGGCCGAAACTTGACACTGTGGCATGAGGCAACGCAAAAAAGTATTTTTAACAAAAAAAAGTTACGCAGATCATTCGGTGCGGCTTCCAATATGATTTATGTAACCGCCAAATGAAATAGGTCACTTTTTTGCAACGAAAATGTTTTTGACCTCCGCGTGAGGGGTAGCAAATGCAATTATTTGTTTTAGCTAGAACCTAACTTGATTAATACTCATTAAAACGGGAATTACGCGATCTATAATATAAACTTATTTTACCTTTTATTTGCCTGGCGTTTCGACCGGATTACACCGCCCTAATTTGAGACAATAGAATCAATAAACCTGAATGTTATCATTTAGTTTACTTTTACCGTATTTGAACAAAAAACCAACTACTACTTTAACGTTATTTTGAATGGTCTTTGACAAAAAAAACACAAAATGAAGTGTATTTTGTGAATAAACAACTGCTAGTAGCAATACTTGCATAGGTTTTATTTTAAATAACTTTGCTTAATCTTTTTTCAGTTTTACTGTTTCAGTTGTCACTTGTTCTGTCACATTTTACTTTTAATTTTATTTTTCTAAGTAGTCGCGCCAGTTGACATATAACGACATCTAGTATCGAGTAGCAAAAGTATTTTAAAAAGAAGGAAGATAATTAAAGTAATGAGAGGATTTCTTTACTAAGTCTAATTTATTGGAAATTTAATTATAGCAGAAATACGGTGCGGCCATAGCTTATTCTCAGTTAATATTAATGCTATAAAAGAAAAGCTGAGAAAATGAGGTGCAAAATTAGGCCAGCTTAACAGCTATAGTTCACCTATGTGTTTTTTTCTGTGATGAATATATAATAAACAGGTCAAAATTATGCATTTTAGTTGAATTATGTTTTCTATATTTTTCTGTTTAAAGATAGGATCTTACTTGACTGTGGCGCCAGCTGGTGACGATAGACAGACAAACGACAGCCTTCTATCCTTTACAAGGTTGCGCACAAATACGATAGCCCTCTAAACCCTTTACAAGTTTGTGGCAATTATGTTTCCTCCATGTTTTAAACTTTATTTACTGTCATACGGTCGAGAACCAATATTTTTTTGCCACTGCCCAGAGGTCCAATTCACGTAATTTGACAATGTTCGCAATCCAGTGTCGATCAGGAGACGTATTTTTGAATCATGCGAATTCCAATCCGAACACGAAATCGCAAGATTCGCATGCGAATTCCTAAAAATCACTATTTTTGAAAATTCATTCCATGAATTCTGCAACGACCACTCGTTTTTCTTTTCTACTAGTAGAAATTACGGAAGAATGACATTGACAAGTAAACATATGTTTGACAGAAATTTGACATAAGTAGTATTTTTTTATTTACGTTCCCTTTTAAGCGATTCACTACTGGTCTATAAAATCGACGAGTTTTTGCATTCCGTTTCATAACATTTTCTGCGTAAAACGAAAATATTTACGAGTGATTCAAAATTGCGTAAAATCGTGAGCAATAGAAATGAATTTCATACACGAATTGTTTTCGTGTTCGAATTCGAGATACATTTCTAATGCTTCAAAAATACGTCTCCAGCTCCCAGTAACATTACTAAAACGGTATTCTCGTAAACTTACAATTTGACGTAGAATTATCAAAATGTTGGTAATGCGACTGAAAACTAACCAAAAAAAAAAAACTCATCATGGTTTCTGTTTCTTCCTTTTTCTGAACTATAATTTTTTTAGGTTTACGAATACCGTTGTTACTGGGAGTGGAACAACACTGGATTGCGACTACTGTTGTGTGACGGGAATTGGGCCTCTGCAAAGGGTACCTTAACCCTTAACTAACTGCACCCCTACCTTAATGCTAAACACTACCTAAACATTGTAGTTTTTACTTCACTCTGATCAGAAAAAAAAGTTATCGTAACGATAAAAAAAACATGGGAAGATCCGTGCTAGGAGCTTTATTTATTTCATTTGCTTCATTTGTTTGGAGCTGCATTTGTATAAAATCAGTGCCGAAAAGACGGTTAAGTGTTTAATAATTTCTAATTTATGTCTTCTATCATAGGGGATATCAACTTTATATATAACTTTATATAAAAATTGACACTCAGGACTTCCGTACTCAATGGGCCCTTATTGTTACCCTAAAACAGTCGCGGGTTCATAATGTACCCGTATCTCTCATTAAACTATTATAGAGGGCGCTAAGTGCGGTTAGGTAATTGTTACGTTCAATAAAAAATCTGTTTTTATTCATTAAGCCAATTTTCTTTATAAAAAAGCTTATCCGGGCGTTGGAAATAAAATCATTGATTGAAACACGTACGCTATTGATTTATTTTGGAAGATTTAAATCCGTTAGATTCAATATAAAGGTGTTATTTCATAGTGGCAGTTTCAAATAAATGCAAAGAAATGGCGGATACGTTTTTTTATGCTCTACTCATAGTATTTTACAACTGGAGCGTAGTGGCGCGTGATCGCAAATGGTCCCGAGTTCGATTCCCGACTCGGGTCAAAAAACGGTAATTCTGAATTTTCTGAATTGGCTCGGGTGGAGAAACAACAACCCAGAGGTGTGCTGGGAGACGCCCCTGGCAAATTCACCGTCTGGTACTTGGTCTGGTAACACGAGGATCCCAATTCCCGTAATTTTTATATGTATAGTCGCGTTCCAGTTTCGAAGTTTCAATCCGGTCCCACTTCCTGATAAAATTACTATCTAAAACGGTATTCTTGTAAACTTAAAAATAATAATAAATAAAATTAATTTGCCCCTTGCGGCAATCAAACCCGCAACCGCTGGCTTTGTAGTCCGGAGCGCAAACCACTACAACAGGCGGTCATCAAAAAATATAATAAATATGTAAATACAAAAAGTGTCAATTTTTTTTTACAAAAATTTCAATGCGACCTTATGCGACAGAGAGAATAGGACGAAAAATAATTTCGTTTAGGTTAGTTAATAATTTGCATTATTATTGCATTTTTTGAGTTTACGAAAATGCCGTTATTAGTAAAATGTATAATTATAGTACCTATTGTTTTATAATTGCATTTTGTGCCAAATAAACATTATTAATGCATTCATTCATAAAGTAATGTTACTGGGACTAAAAAGAAACTGGATTGTAACTACTTTTCAATTAGGGGAATTAGGCTTTAGGTGTTATCTCGTGCATATTTATTAATGCCTGCCTTATATTATATACAGGGCTGTCCCGTAATTAAGGGTAACCCTGTAACTACGTCATATTTTATGCAGCACTATGAACAACTATTGTTCTATGACTTGAAAATTTGCATGAAAAATAATCAACTTCCCATACAAAATTACCAAACAGCCAATTGAATTTGTATAGAAAAACAACAAACATACTTACCTTTAAGTTGTTTTTATTTTTTAAAGTCAAACAAAAGTGGTTCACTATGATGTACAGAATATTTAGTTACGAAGTTATCCTTAAGTTACAGGACACCCTGCACAATGGGCTAGTTTCCTAAAAAAATTACACGTATTTTTTCTTTTCTCAATCAAACAAAAAATTATGAAGTTATAGCTCTTCAAAGTTCCGCGTAACGTCACGCCTTGCGACACTTTTCGGCAAGGCGTGACGTCACGTGCTCACTTTGATGCGCTTTATCTTCGTCATTTTTTGTTTTATTGACAAAACACAAAATATGGGACTAATGTTTTTCAATAATCTAACTGACGGACTAAATAGAATAATCTTTTTTTGACCCAGGAAACTAGAATATAAAAATAGTACTGACGTGGTATTTATTACTCCCATGGCCAATCAAGGGTCAATTTATAACAATTTTTTATCCCAGCGGGACGCAGCGCAGGGCGTCGAAACGTATTTTATCAGACGATCGCAAACATCTGCCGATTGATATTAATGATACAGCTTAAAAACACATTACTCATTTGGGAGAGTAATCTAAAACACATGTCTGATAAAACAGCCAAAAAATTCGTTATATTATGACCTTTATTGTCCAAAAAATAAGAACTTATGCCGAAAATAATTGAGTGGTGTTAAAGAGTAAGTGCCAGGATTGACCACTTAAGTTTTAAAAAGCCTTGAAATAGCATGTGCTAAATATTGTGCGGGTATTAGTCGAATAAGTGATTTGTCGAAAGAAAGAGACTTGAGAACACTTAAAGTGACTTAAAGCCTTAAGTAACGGAAACTGTTTTTTGTGAATTAAGAAGATGTAGGATGAAAGTAGAAACGTCCCAAAAAATTGAGGTTGAACAAAATATCTTCGAATAGAATAGCAACCAATGCTGTTAGTATATTTTTGTAAATATAACTTTGTATGGTGTACCATAAAGAGTATCTATTTAATGTTGATAAGTATCTTAACAAAAACATCGGAAAGCGAAGACAGAAAATAGGAATTCATTTTACATCACATAAAAATCGGCTGGATTGTTTTATCTTAACTCTTTCGATATTATTGATGCTTTTCAGTACGACTTGCATCTAAAAAGTTTTTTTCCAACAGCGATGTAAGTCAAGTCCAAAACAAGACCACTGAATGACGGTAAGGCATTAAATCTTAAAATTTCACTAACTTAGTAATAAAATTACACACTCTTGTCGGTTTTCTATAAAAGCATCCCCAAAAACAGAGGCATTAAAAATTAACATCAATTATGATATCTCGATTATGTCCGGTAACGCGCGTAATGACGGCAGATGGCATTGATAGCATCAGTGGCTTCTCTGGACACGCGCCGGCGCAAGCGCAATGTCAAACGCATGAGGTTAAGTGGAAGCTTACATTTAATTCTGCCTGTACTTATACATATATTACTAGCTGTTTCCCGCGACCAAATAATACATTAATAAAGAGAAAATTTGATTTGGTACCATATTTTAAGTCAACCTTAAAATATGGACATGTTATGTCAAAACCGTAACCTTTTACTTGAAAAAAGTCCGTGACAGCAAATTATGCTTTTTTTAGTATCACAAATCCGTGATAAATGATTTTTTCGTAACTTTACCGTTTATGCAGCGCATGCAACGGAAGCTCTTAAAAATATTATTTTTTATTGATCCTATTGGTTGATTGATCCTATCCGCTCCTATTGGTACGACCAATAGGAGCGGAGGCTGTTATGCCTATAACCTTCCTCATAGCACAGCGGGGCACATAGCACGTAGAACTGACGGCTGAATGGGCAGAAAGGTTCTAGAATGTAGGCCACGTACCGGCAAGCGCAGCGTAGGACGTCCACCCACAAGGTGGACAGAAGACCTGGTAAAGGTTGCAGAAAGCTGGTGGATGCAGACTGCTTCCAACCGACCAACCTACAGCCGGTCGTCCTAGGCTATTGCTGATATAATGATAATGATGATGAACCTTCCTCAATAAATTGACTATGTAACAAAAATATTCTTCCAATTTGAATCAGTAGTTCCCAAGATTAGCGCTTCAAACGAAACAAACTCTTAAGCTTTAACACATGCATTTATAGGTTAATCTATAAATAAAATTAAAAACGTTATTCGATGAATAAAAATAAAGCCGTGTAATGTTACCATACGTGTATTCCTGTTCGATCGAAATATTTGATTATAAAACTTCGTCAAAACACTTCCTGCGTGCGCGATAGAAAGTTGCCACCGACGGTCCTCGCCTTAACAGAGGTTTTCATAACTCCTCATCCTCACGTCGGGCGCCCCGCGGTGATGTCACAAACGTGAGAGTTTAGCCACATGCCCTCTCATTTTGTGGCACATAAGCTCAATTTATGCGCATACAGACAAAAGGACCGCCCGATGTTGTGATACCAGGACCGTTATTTCTTGTGAATTGTGATATTTGTAAGTTATTTTTAGCTGGCTTAGCTGTTAAACATTGGTCAACGAACCTGAAGTTTTTCATTTTGTAAAGAGTTGTGGAGATGATAAGCATGGAATGAGAATCCTAGATCTAGTATATAGTAGTAGGATAGATAAATCAACTAAATAATAATGATGACAAGATTGTAACTATTTCTATTGGATGTGCCAGAAGACACATAATAATGGTTTCGATGTAACATGAACATTCGACTGCCATTTTTTTAGTGTAAGTAATATTATTATATTAAATGGAGTAATATATTTTTGTGACATAAGTCTTTGAACCAAGTTTGAACATTCGTTTACTAAACTGTCCTTTACCTTAGAAGGTTATCTGAAGGAGATCAGGACAGGACGTCAAAGACGAAAATGGTTTGACGACTCAAGACGATCAAAGATTGGACGAGCCTCTGCTACTTTACCGCCTATACCGCGCAATCAAAGATCTTGATTTTTTTAATAGCCTATGAAGCCTATGAAGTACTACTTTTTTATTATTATTATCAAAGCTTAGAGTCAAGCGTATTCTCTGAAGCTATTTAGAAACTTAGAAATTATCAGTTTAGATTTTTAATTTTAAGTTGAAAATTTAAATGATAACTCACTTAACATAAATTCTCAACTTTAGGTCAATATTGTAGTAACTTCCATTATAGTTATGCGGCTGTTTATTTTATGCATAAATAAACAGTTCACAGAGATATAGCTGCAAAAAAAAAAACGAAGAAACGTTCTACTTTAAAAAAAAAACAAACTGATTCGGTTGCAACAATTCATTAAAAAAATCGTTACTCAAAAACTACGAAAAATCATAGAACATTCATAGGGGTTAATCAGATACGTCTCACCGCGAGGCACCTAAAACAATTTTTGGACGTCACTTTTCTGGCCTGGCCTGTATATAAGTAGGTATTGGAGGACAATCAAGACGTTATAATACAGCGGGAAAGTCACAACCCACAGCATTACTCGTACATTTTTTTGGTACAGTCAAAAGTCACTATTTAAAAGAAGATAACAAACGGCAATTGATAGATAATTTTGTTACTATGGAAACAAGCTGTCATCAAATGCATCAATTACCTATTCAAATGAGCTGCATTGTATGCAGATGAGGCTCGTACATCCAAATGGTCATCGCTTTTTAGGTTATAAATTAACATTCTGACCCTTTATATTAGGTTTAACTACATTCACTAGAGTTTTGGTACCTATTCAATTAAGTAAGCTAGAATGGTAAATTTCGAAATGTATTAAGGTAGGTGGACCATGGAAGGCCACTATAACGAATAAACAGAGGCCCAATTCCATAATTTAACATCAATCGCAATCTAATTTCGATCCGCTCTCAGTAAACATTACTATCTAAAACGGTATTCTCGAAAACCCAAAAATGCAATTACTTACGGTCGGTAATGCGACTGAAATTGTAAGACACAATAATGAGTTTTTTTTTGTTCTATTTTCAGTCGTATTGGGATAGTTTTGATAATTTTACGTCAAATTAAAAGTTTACGAAAACATCGTTTTAGATAAGTAATGTTACTGGGAGCGGATCAACACTGGAATGCGACTACTGTTTAGTGACGGGAATTGGGCTTCCAACCCACTGCCACTTTAGTTTTCTTTGAGCTAAACGATATCGTTTAGTTTTCTGTCAGAAACCTCATTTGTAATAATTTTCCTTTAGAGAAACTCCGAGCATAGCTCTTTCCATAGCTCGCTGAGCAACTTTACATTGATATAAGTCCTACTGTAATAATATGTGTCTGTCTATATATAAGGTGCTTTAAAAATATCTGCCACGGCTGAAATGGGTGAAAGTACTCCTTATATAGATTACGATAGTAAATAAATTGTATGTCTAGAACATCATTAATTTTTTTCATTAAAAATAGTATTAATTAATGACTAGGCTTTATTTAGTCTCAAACTGTCCACACTCATCTAACCAGCCCGCTTGTACTACGTCCCACGCGCTGCGGTTACGAATTCGTTCATGTTACCGCCAAAATGCTAACGTTGCTGTCTTTTACTGTCTTTTCTCAAACAATTATAACCGATCCGGGGCACGTAATTCCTTCACTATCGTAATCTACATAAGCAATACTTTCACCCATTTCAGCGGTGGCAGATATTTTTAAAGCACCTTATATAACAATCCCTCTCTAAATAAAAATTACTCATATAAGTAAATACTCGTACCTAAATCTAAAGTTGTACAAAAACCAAACCAATATCGGGTAAAAATTATCATTTCAACTATCTGTAAAAGAGGTTCAATTATAATTTCACAGAACCTAACCGTCAAATGAAGGCGGATCTTAATGACCACAGCATGACATGCCGGTGGCTATCAGTCGGTCACCGTCTTGGTGGCCATGACATGCCAATTATAACACCGTTATTAGCTAATTACTCGTTAAAGCAATTTTAAGCTAAGCCGATTCCTTGTAGGCTTTTAACATGCACCCTATTTCAATGTAGATTTTTTTGTTAGGGTAAGCTTATTACTGTAAAAAGTTTTGTGTTTGCATTGTAATCGTGTATATGTTGTTCTAATTTAAAAACAACATATTTTCTCCTAAATATCTTAAAACTACATACATACATACATTATATTTGCATACCGCAGCAGCAATATAATAACACGACATAGCTCTAAGTATGTATGTTCTACAATTCTTAAAGTACCTCAATCCTATTAGTGTTTGAATTGGTTGTCGTCTTAAAAAACACTAGGACTCTATTTTATTAACCAGTGCAAAAAATATTTACTATAAAGTCAGTTTTTCCTATATTGTTAATTTAAAAACACTAAAATAATAACCAAATCAAATAATTAATAATTTAAAACAACAAAAAAACCTTTTTATTAGAACTGCTTGTAAATTTTATATAAATTTTTTTTGTAAAAAGGCATTCCAAGGTCGTTTACAATATTCGACAACTAAAGAAAAACGGGCTTTACACAATGGGATATTGAATAAAGATTGAATAAATGAGTAGGTAATGTCGCTAGTTTGGAGGATATGATTAAATAAATAAATATTGGACAACATCACATACATTGCTCTGATCCTAGGGTAAGTAGACTAAGCACTTTGTGTTACAGAAATCAGGAACAATCACAACACTCAGACCCGAGACAATATTTATTAATTTATTTTTCTACATTGAACGATCAGGAATCAAACCCGAGGAATCTGAGGTCCCTCAGAGATAGTGACACCAAGCCCTGTATGCTCGCCTCTCGGCTACAGAGGTCGTCAATTTTTACTCACCTACTAATATTTAAAGATTTAATTGTATGTTACGTGTTTAGCAATCAAACAGACTCTTTTTTAAATAAGGATAATTTAATAAACAAGCTACCAACGAACTAGCAAGCTGAAGTGGCAGTGAGCAGGGCGGGCACATAGCACGTAGAAGTGATTTCCGATAGGGCAAAAAGCTTCTAGAATGGAAGCTACGTACCGGCAAGCGCAACGTAAGAGTCCACCCACAAGGTGGAAAGACAACCTGGTAAAGGTTGCAGGAAGCCGGGGATGCTGGCCGCTTCCAACCGGCCAATCTGGAAGTCACTGGGGAAGGCCTATGTTTAGCAGTGGACATGGTTGAAATGATAATGCGGAGCGTAGCGTGTCATCTCTGTTGTGTGATGATAATAATAAATAAGCATATATTACTGGCACAGTGATGTGATGTGTCAGCTGTCATTGTCCCATCAAATTATTCTGTAGTGATGTCAATTTGTAACCAAATGAAATGTCACTTGGTCATCGAGAAGCGCGTGCGCAGGCGCGTGCCCGTTCCTTAATTAATTCAGCGTCCGTCCGCCAGGTGGCGTGGCAGATGGACTGGGGGTGAATTTACATTTTTGGTGATACCTACTACATACCACAACATTTTAGTGATGACATCGGCTAGATGATTATCTGAGTGAATAAAGCGGATAATTAAAATTGCTCTTTTGAAATTGTGGGTATTGTGGCTATATTTGGACATTGTAGTACATTAAGTACCCATAACTAATGTACCTATAGATTTTTATCATAAAAAAGTAAAGTATGCATTTATACATCCCACTGCAGGGCACAGGAGACGTATTTTTGAAGCATTAGAAATGAATTTCGAATTCGAACACGAAAATAATTCGTGTATGAAATTCATTTCTATTGCTCACGCTTTTACGCATTTTAGAATCACTCGAAATAGGTGTCGCTATTAGATTGAACTATAGAATTGATCTTGTAACTATTTTAGTTTCACGCAGAAAATATCATAAACCATAAAGCAAAAACTCACTAACGAACGTAAATAAAAAGTTATTATGTCAAATTTCTGTCAAACATACGTTTACTTGTCAATGTAATTCTTCCGTACTTTCTACTAGTAGAAAACAAAAACGAGTGGTCGTTGCAGAATTCAGGGAATGAATTTTCAAAAATAGTGATTTTAGGAATTCGCATTCGAATCTTGCGATTTCGTATTCGGATTGGAATTCGCATGATTCCAAAATACGTCTCCTGGCCTCACCTCAACTATGAGGTGGTTTGGGCCATCATACTCCACCACGCTGGCCCAGCGCGGTTTGGTGGAGGGTTGTTGTAAGGCCAGTGGCCAAACCTTACTGTCAGATGTAATCAAGACACCTATGGCCCCTGGCTAGGCTTTACTACTATCACTGATATTAGCCGGGACCAACTTTTTGCCTTTCGAAGCACAGAGATCCTTGTGATAAATGTCACTAAACATGGTTGGAATGGTCACCCAACCAATTACAACTGCGGCGTACGTGGCATAACTTTAGTAATCACTACCAAAGCGCTATCATAATTTGTTATGTTTTTGTCTGATGTAGGTACTTTAGATGGGGAATTAGTTTTGTAAGTATCAATAATAGGAAAAACTTTAAAATTTTAAAAAATCTTAGCTAAAAGGGACCCTAAGAGTCCGATGATTCTAATAAGGTAATTATTCATAAAACTTGATTGGAGAATTAAAAACAAATATTTACAAAACGATGTAAATATTTAAAAAGTTTAAAAAACTTCATGTGAGAATTCGATATCAAAAGTTTACAAAAGTTGATGTGAGATTTCAATAAATATCATTCACAAAACTTGACGTGAGAACTTACCTACAGCCTGAGGAAAACCGAAACCTAAAGACTATTTGATTACATACACTCCTTCAATACCTTTATTAAACTTCCCCCAAACCATATTGTTTACAAACCTACCAGTCATTGGTTTTCTTAACCCCTGCCCGAATTAAAAAATAACGATCCTTTACACGCTTCCAGAATCAACCCTATAATTGCCACTATCTGTTCGAATCTAAGACAAAAGGGTCGCTCACACCCCCAAGGCGTTACGGGCGGCTGGCCATAGACCAAAGGCCAGGTGTATGCCTTACTGATGCTTAAACATCTGGTGTAAGAGCTAAGAACTGGGCAGAGTGGATACTGATGTAAAATTAAACGTCCCAAATTTTTTGACATAATTATATATTTTACTTATGTACCTTATTGAATAGTGTGTCAGAATGTAGCTTTTCTGAGCTGCTATTATGAAGTCTAATGGGTGCACAATCAATCAATTAAATAAAACAATGTTTAAACTTTTTCCATTTTTAATTATACTTATATGGATGCTGTTAAAACTATGTCATTTTTTCAAAGGTTCACTTCGTGTAGATACCGATGTCTGTGTTAAGGTCGTGTCTTCATTAGACTCAAGACATCGGCATTGGAGGGTTATATAAAATATATAAATTAGCTTTTTTCCAATTAAACGTACACCTGGGGTTGTGCTGTACCCTTCAAGATGTTTATACGTTACTTACGTTTCCTTTGAATTCCATTAAACGATATATCACGTCGTCGTTTGGGTTTAGCCATTTGGGTTCTATCGAAGTTAAGAAACCGTTAGTAGTTTATTTTTAATACCTACATTAAATCTGTTACATTTTAAGGCGGCATTAAATATCAGTTAAAGGAATACCTATCACAGTACCATGTACAGTACAGTACATTACCGTAGTACAGTACAGTACAGTACAGTAGTACAGTACAGTACAGTAGTACAGTACAGTACAGTAGTACAGTACAGTACAGTAGTACAGTACAGTACAGTAGTACAGTACACTACAGTACAGTAGTACAGTACAGTACAGTAGTACAGTATTAGTAGTAGTAGTAGTAGTACTAATACAGTAGTAGTAGGAATACCTATCTAATTCCTTGTACCATAAACCAATTTCATTTTAAATACCTAAGTTGTAGTTTGTATTGCTGTGAAAGAAACTAATTAATGCACTTATTATTTTATGAAATATTACCTATATTGTATTATTATTATATTATACATTTGCTATCATTACAAATTATTATCACAGATAATATTTTTAATATTTGTCAAGACAAACATTAAGTGAAAAATGACAAAACGCGTTTTATGTTTCCAGCGCATCAGGTTTACAGAAAGCCTATCTCGTGGATCTACATAAACTCAAGTATACAATTTTAAATCAAACTGCAGACCTGTTAACCATTTAGAACCAACTTTACAAATATGTTTTACTCAACCTTACATCAGACCGCACCCACTCAGGTACCTTTGCGTTGGATTACGATTTCACAGAAAAAAACTATTGAAATTTCACAACCAAAAATTTTGAATTAAGAGTTACTCGTATTTCGAGTTAATGGGCGAGTTTCCCCGCAATTTTACGATTATTTCTACAGTTTTACGATTACTTCGTTTAGTGGCTGCGGTCAGCCAGCCCCTTGTAAAACCAACATACCGCATAATAAGACCAACGTCTGCGGGGTCCGATCGACCCTGGCTCTCGGTGCGTTAAATTTATACAACACCCCGCAAATTAGGGTTATTGGAGAAAATTGTGATGGTATTGTACAGTAATTTCAATGTTTAAATATTGAAGTTAAGTAGTGGATTTGCATTTTGAAGAAATTGCGCCGTTATAGCTAAATATGTTTGTTGATGCAGATGTTTGTCATAGGTCAATGTACCCACTTATGAGATTATTTCTATAACCACAAGCTACTCTAGCATTGGTGAAGTCCAATTAATAAATGAATAATAAAAAAGACATATTCACTGTGTGGGTTTTTAAACAAAAATTCGTGAATGACCTAACCTATCCTACTCCGGAGACGAATATTATTCTTACGACACTTCATCCGTATGGTGCACGCTAAAATCCTTTTTGGCTACCGACAAATACGTACACAGTTCGAAACCCATGTGACATTATACTCCATTCATCATCACCACCTTGGCAATTTAATGCTGAACATTTATGCGCCTCGTGCGAGCTTCTAAAACTGCGCCCATCCATGCATGACCCGAAACATAGTCAGGAGACGTATTTTTGTATCATGCGAATTCCAATCCGAATACGAAATCGCAAGATTCGCATGCGAATGTCTAAATCACAATTTTTGAAAATTCTGTCCGTGAATTCTGCTACCGAGAGGTCCTAAGTACGTTTTTCGAAAGTACGGAAGAATGACATTGACAAGTACCTAAACTTAAGGTTGACAGAGATTTGACATAATTACTTTTTATTACATTGATCATGACTTTTTGCATTCCGGTTTATAATATTTTCTGCGTAAAACGAAAATGGTTACATGATTTCAATTAAACAAATACTTAGTTCGAGTTATTAAAAAATGCGTGTAATCGTAATCAATAGAAATTAATTTCATACACGAATTGTTTTCGTGTTCGAATTTAAGATTTATTTATGTACATAGTAATATTTTTTGGTCTAGCAATTTCAGTGCATCGCTGGCACCGCCCTAGTTTCGGCAGTTTGTATGGAAATAATTTGTTATTATTTAATTGGATACACCTTTTTTATGCTTTACAAAGAGAACTCGGGCAGGAGATAGCAGTGATGCAAAGAAAACAATGTTGGTCGCTTTTATTGACATCCTTAAGTTTTATGAGTTGGTGCTAAGACATCCTTAACTGTAATAAGTTGTTGAAACCTATCCTGCTCTGCCTGCCTGCCTGCTGGACATCTCGACACCAACTTTTAAAATATGATAGATTTAGCCGCCATTTTAAATTTTTATCGAAACAGCGATCTTAATATGTGACGGCGATTCAACATGGCGGCTATATCTATTATATTTTTATAGTTGGTGTCGATATTTCGCTATATCATATCATATCATATCGTGTTTTAGTGCTCATGCTAGGCAGGCTGGACGGGACACAGCCTCCTTTCAGCTGACGGTTAAAACGATGTTTATAGGTTGGCAGTCACACAGTCCAAGGTATTCCAAATAAGGCCTGCCTCTATATCTCTAGTCTGACTAGATCGAAGGTTAAAATACATAACCATATCTGTCAATTTAATAAAGTTATAAAAATAGTATCCTGTCGTTTTTGACAAGCAATCATCTAAAAGCTTCAGTCCGGTATGCTCGCCTGCCGGCTACAGGTCGCGTCGTCAATAAAATATTTGTTTGTTACTAAATGTTTCAAATCGTAAGTAAACTTGAAAAACTACTAACCCTTTTTCCAGTAAGCAGAATAAGCGACATCTATCGTCGGGTAGTAGAAACGCGATAGTATTGAAAGAGGTTTCTAACCATTTTAGTGGTCTTTGCTTGTAATAATATGTGTCACAAAGTTTTAAAATTAAATAATGATCTTGCGGTATCCAAATAAATTAAAAATAAAATTGGATCAACCCTAATTTTATTGATCCATTTTCTTTTTCAGACACATTTATCTTTGAACTTTTCTATTTTAAAAGTCTCAAAATACGATTGCTGAAAAGTAAAGATTTAAATGTCTTTTATTAATACTTTATTACTACTTTAAAGACTAGGAATTATTTTATTTGGACGTAAAAATTTAATTATAGAAGGTACTTACTTGTAGTGTAAGCCAATACGCGAATTAGTGCGTAATGTAATTCAAAATAACTGATAAGCTAAAACATCAGTTGAATCGAGAATTGGTCCTTCATCGAGTTATCTAAGCATTTTTCAACTAAACGGATTTATTTTATTATTTAATATGTGATCCAGGTAAGTAAAATACTCATAAATGGTGTTATCGACAATAGTTTAACATAAACATATCGATCGATAAGTATTGTAATCTCGCATCTATAATTTACGGATTTAACCTCTTGAAAGCTCAAATCTAGCACAGATGCTGCCAGATGCAGTGCAAGCAAGCTGCGTCTGGGCAGACAATAGCCAATCAACAGCCGGTGCGCGTGCGCGCCATCACTCATCCACGCATTCCAAATTTAAAATTTGTAAAGCCAGGGTTTGTTGAAGGCGGTAGCGGGCCAAGGGATAAGCGGAGCGGGTTTCAGCAGAACATTAAATTAGTATGGTCGGGCAAATAGCAGTAACTTTAAACTTTTAACACATGCAGCTATACTGTCGAAATGTCTGAGACAGTAAACGCGCATAATGGGCTTAAAATTGTTTTACTCAACAGATAGTATAAGTCTAGATATAAATTCCTTTGAAGATAAACTCTCATCTTTATAATTCATATTACTATGAAAATTATAGATTGACTTGTTTTCTTTATTATTTTAGTTTTAGTGTTTTAGATTAGATATTCTTGTAAACTAAGTCCACACAATGCGGTGTTTTATTTTTTACACACTCTAATCGTTGAATAATTCTGGATTGATAAAGATAAAATTGGCTAAGTACTTATTAAGCAATAAATTTGCGGAAATTATACCTTTTATTATATGTTGGTCTCTGCAACACTATTTCTCAAGAGAAATGTTATCGTTTTATTTAAATGTTAAAGTATCACCATAGTAATGTTTAACCAAAACCACAGAACGAGTTTGAAACGGCTATCAATATCATCAATACATAGTAAGTACTAAAATATGTAATAACATGATATTTTTCACATTTTAAAGTACTTAATTATAGAAAAAAACATTTTTACTAAGAGGGAATAAAATGCTCCGCTCGCGCTCAACCAAAGCCGTAGGTACTTTGGATTTACCCTAAAATGCAATTACGGTCACTTCTCTGCGCTTACAACTAAAAAATGCTCAATTTCGCGCCTGCTTTGCATATAAATGGGTATAAAATGAGCCTTAATAATGTTTATTGTGTTATTATGTTGGATTAAAAAAACATTTGTGTCCAAACAGCACGGGTTAAGGGTTTTATTTTATACACTAGTTGGGAAAGTGACAACCAGTGTATATCAAAGAAAAGGTTAATTTAAAACAGGTATAATATAATACGTAAGTTAAATATTTGTATATTAAAGTAACAAAGGTGTTGTTGATATTTTGGTCCTTTATTTATTCGAGGATTGTGTGCTTGACGTAGCTAGCTGTTAATAAAGCTTAGTAATATTATTGTTATTGACTAAGTATTTTAAAAAAACTAAGAATCGGACAAATACCAAGTAGGTATTTGTCCGATTCTTAGTTTTTATATGTATTGTATAATTTTTTAACTGTACATTTTCATAAAATCAATCATGTCTTTGGATATAGGTGATAGAGTCCCTTTTTATTTCTTGAGAGCAAAAACTTATGGAAGAGCTTCGACAATCGTGTTTAAGAAAGGAATAGCTGTTGAGAAGTGTTCATTTTGTTCGTTAAAAATATAAAACTAATAAACTGTCTAATAAAATTTAATCAAATTCAAGTCAAATTTTAATGATTCCAGTTAAAATATTTTTGTTTCAAAGGAAATGTATTTTTTACTTGGTAATGGTTGATATTCCGTATTAGAAACTACTCATTCTACAATTCCTTTACGTTAAAGTTTAAGATATGCCACATTGCCAAGAAATTATTAAAGGCGTCATTCTCTAGCTTTAATACATTAAACTTTTCAAGCGTTTTTATTGTAAAACATAAAAACAGTAATAATACGATGTATTTTTAAGAATAAGAATTCAGATTGGCAACATAAAATAACATGTATCGCGTACGATTTTCTAGATATTATTGTAGGAATCTATCTAATAACCAACGTCTTGGTATATTTTAGGCAAACTGGAATTTTCATGCTTCAAACATTTTTTTTTCCAATATTGTTGAATAATTCTTAGAGAAATGGTTATTATTTATTGTAAATCGATATAAATAACAGCAACGAAGTAAGGAATAATTGGCAAAAATAGGAACAAACCGAAACCCAAATAAAAACGGAACCAACTGAATTAGTATTATCCTAACTTTTAATTCCATTATTAAGTTTAAGTTGCTTTCCTAAGTAGTTCAATTTTTTGACGATTAAACGTCATTTATAATTAAAGTAGGTACAAGAATACGGTTTTTGATGTCAATGTTACTATGACCGGATAAAAGCTGTATTTTGGCTACTTACCTATAAACTACCAAATAACATAGAATTTTAGTACTTAGTTATCATCACAATCATTTCAGCCATAGGACGTCCACTACTGGACATAAGCCTTCCCCAATCCAATGGGTATAATCCTCCTCCTTAGGTATAATTAATTTTATTATTATGTATGTTTACTTTGTCTTTTAGACTTAAGTGAAGTGAAGACTTGGTCTCTGAGGTTCCAGGTTCGATTCCTGGTCGTTCAATGTAGAAAAATAACTTTTCTATATTGTCTCGGGTCTGGGTGTTGTGGTACCGTCGTTGTTTCTGATTTCTGTAACACAAGTGCTTTGGCTACTTACCATAGGATCAGAGCAATGTATGTAATGTTGTCCAGTACATATTTATTTATTTACATTATAAGTTTTTTAGCTATAAATATGTTTAGTTTGTATGAAGCGTTTAATGTTTTTGTGCATATACCAACATCAGATTACGTGGTTTTTAAAAATAATATAACTAGGTATGTAATATTTGTAATTTCAAAAGAATGCTTACCTCCGAACTCACCTAGCAAGTTGCACAATTTTTATATCATTCCAATATCTGAATTCCTTCAGACGAAGATCGCCGCATAGCAACACGAGCGTGAGTCATTGCATCAAGATGCAGTCATTGATGACTCAAGTCTCAGACCTCTCCCTTTATAACATACGATTTTTGGAGTTCCCCCGGCAGTAGGATAAACCCAGAAACTTTAAGAAAGAAAGAACTGGCAGCAAAGGTTTTAAAATTTAAATCTTAGGTACTGTAATTGTATCCAACTGTAAACAATTTAATAAATACAGATAATATAAAATTAATACTACATATTGATATTCATATTACATTACAACAATTTTTTCTATGCGAGCAACATCGAAATAAAAAATTGGATGCTCCATAAAAACTAACGCGCTACCGCGATCTGTATGGCGCATCTATAAAAACCCACTAGGTATTTCGATGTTGCTCCCATGGTAAAAGTTGTTGTAAGTACATGTGCAGCTGATAGGTAAGTGGTTTTCATCAAAATCCTATGATATTGCATACGAAATTCCAAGCATCGAATACAATTTCCTAGGAATTCGTTTAGGATTCTTAAGATTTCGTCAGCGAATCAGGAGACGTATTTTTGAAGCATTAGAAATGAATCGCAAATTCGAACAGGAAAACAATTCGTGTATTAAATTCATTTCTATTGCTCACGACTTTACGCATTTTTGAATCACTTTTCAATTTATTAGTAACACCTATTTCGGTGTTACTAATAAATTGAAATCTTGTAACTATTTGTGTTTCACGCAGAAAATATTATAAACCTTAAAGCAAAAACTCATTACCGACCGTAAATAAAAAGTTATTATGTCAAATTTCTGTCAAACATACGTTTACTTGTCAATGTAATTCTTCCGTACTTTCTACTAGTAGAAAACAAAAACGAGTGGTCGTTCCAGAATTCACGGAATGAATTTTCAAAAATAGTGATTTTAGTAATTCGCATGCGAAACTTGCGATTTCGTATTCAGATTGGAATTCGCATGATTCAAAAATACGTCTCCTGAACTCTTATGTTTTAAAAAACACCTAAAGAATACTTATTTTCGAAGAAATAGAATTCAATTTTTTTTTACGCGATCGCAAGGTGTATATGTGTGAATTGTGGGTGAATGATCGACAGATCATATAAATTCATAGGAAAATGAATACGATTTCTCATTGACCCAATAGGGAATCGCATCCGGGACCTCAGAGATGGTAAGCTTTATTGGTCTTAAAATTAAAACGATACGGAACCATACCAAATCCGAAAGTTAAATCTTTTTGTTGCAACTTTATTTTATCCTTAAAATGTGTTGTCGGCATTAATAGGAAGTCGATAAGGTACATTGGAGAGATTGCTTCGAAATGATAAGTGCGGGTTTTTAGCACGTATAAATCAATAAATTAATTAATTATTCCTACAATCACACCATTTATCTAGCCCTAAACTAAGCAAAGCATTAACTATGGCGATTAGATGACGTATAAACATACATTTATAAATACCCATGACAGGATACTATATTATCTCTTTAGTTATTGTATAAAAACATATTCATCATAATTAACAATCATCATAATATTTAATTAATAAATAATATCGTCAGCTAGAAACATAATTTTACTGGTTGGGATGTGTTGACAGGGAAAAGGGATTTTCGAAAAAAGGCGTTGACAAAAAAAGTACATAAATAATATTTAAAGAAATTTATCATAAGTAAACAATTAATCTTTTCAAAAGCGTATTTTTACATTTATTATAATCTACTTCTGTACACAATAATTATTACACTAAATACAAACTTCATTTGAAGAATTTAATTTATGTTACGTTTTCTTTTTGACTTTATATTTGTAATTTCATCTTGTAAAATTAATTACTAGTATCTTTTGATATAAATTTTGATGTCATTATTTAAATAAAACTGTTTAATTTCGGTGGATACCGTTTATTGAAAAAAAAAAACGACTGCCTCTTATGGGAATCGAATCGACGTCTCTTCACAATTCGGGCGACTGCTATTGCGTTGCAAACCCATTATTGCAAAACTACGTTGTTTCGATTCTCACTGCGGAGGTCGAGTTTTTTCAAGTGTTATAATTATCTTAGATAAATCTAGCATGCGATAGCAAAAACTAAAATTTTGATACCGTGTTATTAAAAATGTCTTCCTTACGTCAATATCAGTTACAAATGGAAGATTCATAGCTATAGATTTTGTTACATTTGTAACTTTTAATTCATATTTCTTATAGCCATTGATAAATGGTTTGTTAATGTGAAACACACAACGACTTTCTTGGCATTTAGAATGGGAAGTGAACTATGACCTCTAAGCAGTTTTACGTCAAATTCTACAGGGTGTATATTTAATTCGTCTCAAAATTAAAGGAAACAAATGTTTTCAACAACATGAACAACTTTTACTAAGGGTCTAACATCGAAATCGTGATTTTTCTAGATGCTCTTACCCTCGACTATTGTATGGAGCTTCTCAATTTGAAGATAACACTTTAAAAAAACGACTGCCTCAGGTGAGAATCGATCGAAATCATCGCGTACCGGGCGAGTGTTCTAAGTGTGCTTAATTTTTTTTGGACGATTTAGATGTTGATCCTAAAGATGTTTGTGTTGATGAAGGCATTTGCCTTCTTTAGTCGATAGATTTATTGAATCAACAGCCTGTATACAGAAAAAACAAAACAAGGTTAAAGTATTACTGCTTTAAGATATCGTGGTTAGTCGCTGGTTTCCCATTTATACCTTCTCCATATTTAATTTACTTAACCAACGAAGACTCTCTGCGTGTTTTACTGCGAGAGTAATCTTAAATTAATTTAAATATTAAATAAAATTGCATCTTAAATATTTATGACAGTTTAAGTAGGACAAGATATGAATTTATAACATATTTTCATAAACAAAATCCTCTTTGATATTGTAAAGATCATTTAAAAAATAACGCCAGCCAAAATTTTTAATCTACGTCTTGAAATTCATTTGGTACAATTTATTAAATACTTACAGGTAGAATTAATGCGATAATATTCCTGTGCCACAAAAAAAAATATGATATCAAAAGAAAATAAATCCAACAGTTTTTTTGTTACCATTATTTTAAGGCAAGCATGTTCAGTTTCAAGTTCGTATTTAAAAAATAAAAAAAAGTCTTACATCCCCCAATTCTGTCAGGAGCAACCTAAAAAACTAAGTTGCAATAATTTATAACTTTTTTCTACAACTAAACTAAAAATAAAGGACATTTTTAATAAAATAGGAAGCAATTTCCATCCGACTTGCTTCGGACGAAAGAAATATTATTGCAGAGATCACAGACTAGATTCTACAGGCCTTAATATTTTTCGTATTTTTTTTTATACAATAATTTTATTACAAAATATTTTATAGTTTAAGAGACGTCTATTTTATAATCAAAACATGTATTCAATGCTCAATGTTCAAACTTAAAAGTGTACAAGTTAGAAAATTACTATTCCAAAACTTTTGTGTTAATGAAATAATATTTTATTTGTTGATTTCATTAAAGGGCGTAATTTTAGTGTTAAAAAAAATTACTTTCTTTATTGGAACCACATCGAAATCTAAAAGAAAAGTTAAATTTGCGTAGAAGCTTTGTGTAATAATTTCATTTATTATCTCCAACAAACCCAACAGCTAATCGGCATTTTATTTATCATTAAGGAAATTATATTTTTTGCTTAACGATTTCAATGTTGATCTTAAAATGTTTTATTTAAGCACTACTAACCCCAAACGAAAACGAAATTAGCTAATAAAATAGGTTGTAAAATGAAATATTTGGATAATATAACATGTACTGTTAAAACATCCGGGCAACGCTAATGTCAGATTTTAAGACGTCTCTTACAACTGTTAAAAAACATTTAACACGGGTGCATGTACATCGCAGTCGTCAAATGAGAATAAGTGGACTGTATCGTACTAAATTAAGGGTTATGTCGTTACGGGGATGTCATCTGAGCCGATACTGTATTACAGATATCCAGATGTCATCTCTTTCTCACTTAACGACAGCAGTGGACAAGCCCCCGAAAACTACATTAATTAATAAACTAATTTTCTTTGTCACTTGATGTAGAATCAGCGTGTTTTCGCAAAGTCCAGTAATCTGTAACAGAAAGAAAAATAAATGAGTTCCAAAGTAACAGAGTACAAAAAGTATGGTCACAAATATTTTTGATTCATAGGAAAGCAGCAAAAATCACTTATTGAAAAAGGTGTCATTAAATACACGAGGAAAATAAGAAAAAACTTATGAAAAATCGGTAATGAATTATTTTATTATTTGTATAATTTTATTATGTTAATGATTAATTTGAATACGCATAAACCTAGATTGAAATGGTCCCAGTCATTAAAAATATGCATATTTAAGTGTTCCCACGCCAAATTGCTTCCCACTATCAGGAGCTGGATCGGCGATTGGGTTTCGATTTGAAATGCCGAACTGAACCGTGTGCTTATTAAGTAAACGCAAGAATTAAGTCTCAAAAAATTTTAACTTCCTAAGAATAAAGGCGATTTTGCCAAATCTCAAAACGATTGCTTTAAGTATTTAAACTGCAGAATAGGTTAAAAGTTTCGGGGAAAGTCATGCGATGCTTCAAATGCTTGGGACCCATGAATACCAGGAATTATAACGGATGATCCCGAATTATGTTGGGTAGCGATTTTGTTAATCGCTATAGTTTACCTTTTCTTTATAACCTTATGTTTCTGGCAAACACGAGTCTCCAGGTAGTATTTGTTTCAAACAGACTTAGGCATCATTCATAACAAACGTATTTCCGCCGCCGATTGTGAGTATGCTCACTGTCAGCCCCAGTGACAATGAACTACGTAGTAGCGTATAGTCGGTTCGGTTTGAACGAGAAGTTTAATATATACGGAAAAGCGATACACTGCGTAACGCGCGCTCACAGTCAGCGGCTGACAATACGTTTGGTCTGAACAATGGCTTAGTTTTACAAAATAAAGACTTTAATTAGATATCTTTGAATATTTACGGGGAAGATAGTAAACCATGAGTGTTGTGCAAAGTTTTATTCATGATTATGTTGCTTGGGTATATATTAAATCACTCAAACAAACAAGACAAAAAAATCCAAATCGTGAGTTTAAATAACCTGTTTAAAGGTAATTGAACTGTAACTATGAGCTCTCCAGTGCAGCATAGACTAATAAGTAAAAATTATAACTCTCGTAAAATACGCTACAAAAAACTTAAAGCGTTCTAACACAAGAAGAGAGAGACAGCGTTAGTCGCAAATAAGAACTGGTTTCAAACCTCTGCCGACTTGGATACTCACAGAAAATAAAAAAGACAAAGTATTACAACCGTATTTCATCCGAGAACGAAGCGCATAAGTCCTAATAATTTATATTTCAGCATTTGCACGAAGCTATGAAATGTTCTAGTTAGGTTGGCTTAGATAATTTATTTTTAGCCTTTGTGAGTTACTTAAAAACGTCAAGACCGTTTAAGTTGACTTAAAGATTTTTAATACTACTCAAGAATTTTTTGTAGACTGCAATAAGTAAGTAATATAATGAAACGGTAAGTAGAGTCAGTGGTTATATAACTAAAATACAATACACACTAAAGGGCTCTAAGTAAAGTCGGTAATGTATTGATTTGGAATTACTGTGGTTAAAATTATCTTCGTAGTTCTTATTATTTACCATATTTTGCTAGAATGATCATTACATAACTGTAGATATTTTACATTTTTATGGTTTTTGCTTTTAAAAAAACCCCTCAAATATAGACTTACGCGCTATCATGCCTCGCCCTCGTTTATTGAGGTTAGCTACCTGAGTTACGCACTACGGTGGTTCAATCCGCTCGTGTATCTGAACAATCGAAATGTGCGATACTCGAAAACAGATACTCAGACTTTATCGGGCATTTTAAAGAATGAAAAAGTTTAAAAATTGGGTATTTCTTAATTTTGGGATTTTTTTGTTACGCTTTGATAAACTAAACGTTTGTTATAAATTACGTTATGTATTTTAATTACGTTATTTATTTTTGTCGTGTTTGCTAATTTATTCGACAACAATGACTAATTAAATCAAATCAAAGAATATTTCTTTTACCTTTACAGTTTTGGTACATAACATGGTTACAATTTAGCCAATAAGCCTTAAGTTAAACATATTGTAAAAATCATGATTGTAATCTGTTATGCATCTTGAATAAATAAAATAAAAAATAAAATCATAAAATATTGTTATTACTACGAAATACAAGTTGTAGCCTAAATAGTGAGGTGCTGGTGCCTGAAATAGGTTTCCAACTAAAACCTGTGACACAGGTCACCAGGCAACAATAATATATGTAATATTTAACATTTTATACTAGACTACAATACCACCCTGTCCATTTCTTAGCTCGTCATCAAAGCCCTATCCACAAAATACAGATACATACATACATAGAAAAAATAAGTAAAAATCTTTAAAATAGATGATGGTTTAAGTTTTCATCATATTTACTATATATTTATGGCATTGCATATGTATAAAATAGACCAGTAAACATATTGGACCCTAAAATGGCATTGCAATCGCAGTATACATTTTAAATGAACCATCAAAATTACTTAATAACAATAATTGTATTGGAGTGCAAACATAATAATAATAGAGATGATTAAGTATTTTATGAATATGGGTAAAAAAATTATTGAGTGTGTAATTAATATTTAATTGAATAGTTTTATCGTTGAAGAATACGTTTAAATATTCTTGTAAAAAGTTTTACTGTCATTGTTCATTTTAAAAAATAATTTTAATATAGTTTATGAACAGTGTTATAAAAGCCTTAACAACTAAAATAACCAGTTTGAAATTATTGAGCTCTCCTGAAAAAATTGGAGTCGACTATGTTTTCTCTTCACTTTACTTTGTAGTAGGCACGTGGCTGTTTAAAGTAAATTTATTAAAATTACCTTTGCCCTAGTGTTTTTGTTTAAGAATAAAAGGTGTTTTAGATTACAACGAATTAAAAAAAAAAAAGGGACAGCCTCAATCCTAAGTTCAGGCTATGCTACTAAACTATGCTATCTTCTGTAGTTCTCATGACGTAAATACAGTGATTGCTTATCTAATTAAAAATTAAATTGAAAAAACTTTGATATAAGGAGACAATATGTACCTGTACGGGAATGTGTAAAAAACTTAAATTTATTTACTTACAAGATATTATTGCTGCTAACAGGGTCTTAGAAAGTGAACCCAACCACGGGTGCCTTCTTGGAACTCATAATACAAGCAACGCGTAATTTCAATACGCTTCGTCGAACTAAATCGTATCGCAATTGCAAATAAAAGAGATACAAATTCATTTTAGTTATGTGGCCCTTTTATCAAAAAAAAGTTGTAAATACCTGCTCTTTTGTTTGATTAACGAGAGTGATAAAAATAAAAAACAAGAAAGAAAATATTCGACAAATTAAGAACCTCCTTTTTCAAGTTGGTAAAAAAAAACTTATGTAATACTTATTGTCTGTTATTTTAAACAAACAAACATTTAAAAAGTAAAAAATTTTTTTTTTGTATAACCAGAGCGCTAGCTTAAATCTTTTTAGCATTTAACCCACAGATAATATTGAGTTTATGCGGTTGTTCACCCTGGCCGCTTACCTAACGGGAATCGACAATGTTGCTGACCTTTATAATCACATTTATTCCCATTGGCTTAAAGTTTAAAATCTATTAGAGCATTGGTAATATGCTTATACGAATATAGCAGTATATGAATGTTGGTAAACAGAGTAAATACAGTAGAAAAGAGAGAGTAGGCTTATTAAGCGCGGAAAGCACGAAACGAATACGAATAAATACGAGAGTTAAAGTTAACACATTGGTGGACAGATACGGCTATAGGCTTTATCATAACGTCTATTGTATCTGCCCTCCTAGCATGACCACCAAAACACGATATGATATGATATGATACAGCGATATATCGACACTAACAGTAAAAATATGATAGATAGAGTGAGGTGGGTAACGGTTTTTATCGGCACCGCATCAATTTATCTTTATTCTAGGTAACAGATTCAAGAACTATTGTTTAATATTTTAAAAAAATTCCGTTATTTCTGTTGAAATTCATTCAACAGTTGACTAATTTACAGATTTTTTAAACTACCTAACTTAAAAAAAAATGTCTAAATCTAAAAATCTTAAATATAAAAGGGGAGCAATAAAGGGGAAATTAACTACTTTTCAAAACTTCGCAAAGGGATTGCAAGCTGAGCCCAAACTAACACAGCTTCAGCTAGCAGAACTCCAATTGCGATACGACAAGATAGTTAATTCATTCGATGAATTCGATGCTTTACAGACCGAAATAGAAATGCTGTCGGAGTCGGAGCTTGCAGGCGAGGGGGTAGTTGACAAAGAGCGCCAACTTTTCGAGCACACCTACTACGACTGCATGGCTTCGGCTCAAGTCTTAATGCAGCGATCCAGGCGCAACTCCGGCGAGACAGATATCGAGCAGCTTCCACTGTTGTTAAGGCGCACAGTTCTAATTTAATTTATTTACCAAAAATTGATTTGCCTCGCTTCGAGGGTGGCTATCATGGTTGGCTAGCATTTAGAGATACATATCTCTCCTTAATTTACAATAATGATTCTATCAATACCATATAAGTTTAATTATTTACGCGCTTCATTGAAGGGTAGTGCTGCGCTTATAATTCAGAGTTTGGATATCACACTCGACAACTATCCAACAGCATGGCAATTGCTTTCAGATAGGTATGACAATCCGAAATTGTTCAAAAATCCATAGATCTGATTTTGAATTTTTAACGAAACAGCGATCATAATATGTGACATCAACGGCACGACAATTCAACATGGCGGCTATATCTATCATATTTTTACAGTTGGTATCGATATATCGCTGTATCATATCATATCATATCGTGTTTTGGTGCTCACGCTAGGAAGGCAGGAATACATACGTGTTATGGTTGACAAATTATTAGTTGAACTTCGACCCGTTATTGGGTTATTTTAGATATTAATATGCATAAATCTTATGTATGTATACATAACTACATAAGATCTATGCATATTTATATGAATGAGAACTACATCTCGCATATTACCTAAGGAGCATTAACCGTATGCTACGGGAATGAAGTACATTCTTTTGAAAGATTTAAATAAAGATTTTCGAGTTTACAGGACCGAGACCCTACTGTTATAGGCCCCTTTTGTGAAAGGCGAAAGTTTCGCAAGGGTCTGGATTATCAAGAATTTTGCGAAATCTAGGCCTGTTTCCCAATGCCCGCCTGACCAACTTTTACCTAAGGGTAAAGACGAAATTATAAACGTGACTTTTTTGATCCACCATAACTTGAACCAACAAAGAAAAATGATCTTAAACGCACTGTGTTGGAGTTATACTTACAAATGAAATAATTTTAGGCTTTTTGCTAGCATGATATTTTCGGTAGAACAAAGGCACAATAAAGTTTAAGAGCCATATTATTTTTATTTTTTTTAATTTAGAATGCTCTTGCTCCGCTTAATTATATATATAAAACAAAGTCGGGTTAGTTACACCATCTATTAGTCAAGAGTAGTTTTCCTTAGTAAGCAATAAACTATAGTTGATAATTATTTTAGGAATGTTATTTACAAGATTGAAACACGTTTAGGTTTTTCACTTTAATTGAGCCTTTTTCTACCAAAGGTACGAATAGCTCTCTAAATGTTACGCACATAGTTGTGTCAATCAACATTAATTGTATTAAATAACTTTAGAAGTTGCAACTTGTCATAAGATATCAAATGGAGAAATATAGTTGTATAAAATTAAAGAAAAAGGTAGTGTTCTAAAAAAAACATTTACTTTGTTCCTTATGCGCTCTAACTTATATTCTCAATTAATAAGAAACTAGAAACGAAATGAAATGAAACGAAATGAAATGAAATATATATTCGTCATCGTTTATTTATATATTATTAGAATAAACACTTTGTATACTGTCTCCTTGACTCACATAAAAAAAGAGATCTCAAACGTGTACAGTCAGCATCAAAAGTAGCTGATCATAAACTAATTTCCAAAAGTACTGACTCTTCTAAATGTCACAATAACCTGACTTATTTATATCAATTTTCCCTAGTGATTTTGTCAGACTATTGTGATACGTTTTGCAATGAGTTTCTTTTGTAAAATTCAGATTCCAAGCTTTTTTTTATGTTTATTGTACATACTTAATACTAAATTGTCATTATTTCGAAGCAAGGAACCTCTATTTGTGTCAACCCACGTATAAGAACGACTTTAGCTTGGTAACACAGCGACAGCATATTTCAACATTCATAGCGCATTATAAATGCAAAGTAAGTAATAAGGTCACAATTTTATCCGTTTTTTGTTTCCTTTTTGGGTACACGTACGGCCTGATAAATTATTTGCAGGAAGCGAAGACAGAATAAAACCAATGGTACAAACGACGTTTTTATTTTAACGAATGAGTTGTTATATCAATTTCTAGGCCTATGTTCAGCAGTGGACGTCCTATCTAGTTTACCTCCCGAGATGGCATAAAAGAAAACTATAAGATATACTGTGACTGTGACTCAAAAATACAGAGTTATCTCAACACAATACTCTACACTGGTAAACAGGTAAACATACAGGGTGTCTATAACATAACGTGTAACTTACGAAGGAAAAGTGTTTTTCTTAAGCTAGCTTAGTACCGGCGCATACGCTTATCGGTTAGAGTGAAACAAGGAAGCGTGCATTATCAGGCCACCAGCGGTCATCGACCCTGATGCACTGCGCAGGGGTCACGCTTGATGAAAAAAAGTTGTCGAAACAACACAGTTGCATTGTCTTATTTTAGTTTGGAGATAAAGATGCGGCTCACACATTTTGTTCCCACTTACCGATACTTGCGGGCCGCATAGAAACGTCACTGAGAAGCAAAGTACCTTACTTGGGTACTGAAACAAATACCATCAAAATGAAAACAAAATTCAACTTGCAGATTCTAAATGTTTTCTTAAATACTTGTCATTAAATTTCGTGATCGGCCATGTTACCGAAAGATTTAAAAACGACGTAATTACGTAAAAAATAACTTTTATTTCAGTGTACATAATTTATTGGACAACATCACATACATTGCTCTGATCCTAAGGTAAGTAACCAAAGCATTTGTGATAAAGAAATCAACAACGATAGCATCACAACACCCCATCAGGATAGAAAATTTCGTAATATGCACTAAAATTGAAAATTTTTAAAATAATGCCAAATACATGAACAAAAAATTATACTTTTTAGTAAATACAATAACCTAGATGGCACTGAAGAACCTTAGTTAAGAAAAACAATATACAAATTTGTTCTGTTCCCTAGTCTCGAAGGCATTTTCAGTTAGGACTTTTGAAGCAGGACTTCATTCGTGCGTTTGCTGCAGTATGGCACAATAGTTAACTGTTTGAGTTGTCCTATCTTTTTCCGACGCAGTTGATGACAACTGGAAAATTTACCATAATTTTCCTTGTGCGAAAAGCTGCAAACGCACCACTAATCCTGCTAAAAAGATCGTAATACAAAGAGTTGTACTGTACTACACGAAAAATGAAAACCAAAATCTTGATTCAACATTCGACATACAGTTTTTTCTCAAATATTTGGCATTTCGTGATCGGCACGGTTGAGTTTTGCATTCAATGATCTAGACACATCGCGTGTTGGTTTAAAATTAGACTCCTTTAGACTCCCGGGCATTCTTTCAAATTATACATCCGAAGAAACGATTTGGGCAAATCTTTTGGCATGAATTATTACACTAAAAACACTTCATAGTTTTACCTCTTGGAACCAAAAGAACGACTAAGCTAACTTTAATTACGCGCATTTTAAAGCGTAAACTCATAAAATTAAATTACCGAGTGTATGTTCTTTAATTTCTAAGCAAAGTTACTTTTGTAATAGATACTTAGGAAGCATATAAAACTTAGTGAACGCTATATTCCTTCCGAGATAATAAAGAACTATAACTTAGTAAATAGAGGCTTTCAAGAGAAAACTGTAGAAATTACAATGAACATTTTACCACTTAAGACGTTAATTGTATGTCTTCATAAGACGTTAATAGAATACTCGTAAGCCTTAAAAAAAGTAACTAATAATTGAACCTTATGAGGAACACTTCATGAGAGACAACATTTTTATAAATCATTATTTTCATTGACCAGTTTAGAGACTTACATTTAATTATAAACGAAGATGACTGCACCGACGAAATGTTATAGTTTATGAGTGCGTCAGCCTCCCTAGCATGACCACCAAAACACGATATGATATAATATGATATGATACAGCGATATATCGACACCAACTGTAAAAATATAATAGATATAGCCGCCATTTTAAATCGCCGTGCCGGTGACGCCACATATTATGATCGCTGTTTCGATAAAAATTCAAAATGGCGGCTATATCTATCATATTTTTACTGTTGGTGTCGATATAATATCGCTGTATCCTATCCTATTTGAATTTTCTTATTTTTATCTTTCATATTTTTACAGTTGGTGTCAATATATCATATCAACTGCTAATAAGATAAATAAGTGGTACACTAAAATAATCTCGTATAAGGATTTTTCTGTAATTGTTACATAAAGACTAGATTATTTCGAAACTTAGCAAAGTTACCAAATAGAATCAATCAAGCTTTTTTTTCCATAAGTTCTAACTTTAATAACAACACAATCAAAGATGGCGCCGAGACATTACTTAGCAACAGAGCCCTTCCCAGAGCAGAATAAAATGAGCCAATTAAAATTCTGTTGGCAGTGAACAGGAACCGAACCAGGGACCGTGACGGGCCACCCCACGTGTGCATCCACCGTGCCCTATGGGAAAATGCCTGACCTTCGCTTCTGGTTACAGCTATAATATTTAAGTGAAATATTGTACTAACTTTTATTTAAAAAGTATTCTGTATCTTTTGTTTGTTTCGGCCGAGTATATAAACAATACTCAAAGTAATAAGTTCTGGTTTTGGTTAAAGCTGATTTTTAGCAGTACAAAACCTTCATTTAATATGACATTCACATCATTTACAAGCACACTACTACTAAAATATGCTAGAACTTAAAAGAAGTCGGGATAGGTATAACAAGAATGTGAAATGAAAAATGAAATATGAAATGTCAAGAAACATATTCTATGATCACGTTTCATTGATTGCTGTTTTCCCCGCCTTTTTCTTGAAACTTTCTTTTTTGTTTGAGTTTGTTTGTTTTAATTGATCTTTATATCTTTCTTATATCTATACCATATATTTTGTTCTCTATTAATGTTACGTCACAACGAATCACGATGAAAGAAATAACAGATCATTATGTTTACCTAAATAGTTTTTGTTTATTTTACTGAAATGTACTTTAGTAAGTATTTAAACACACGAGGTTTCACCTGACGCTAAAAGTGCAGGGAGAACCCTATGGTGTGCCTGTAGCTTTAGCCACAGAACAGAGATGACACGCTACGCTGAGCTACCTGTCAGTTGTCACGTTGCCAATTCGATGTCCCAAATAATTATTTTATTATTTTCCAATCAGTTGAGAAATGTGACAACATTAATTTCTCTTTTTCCCGTTTACTTGGTTCTTAAATCTCGAGACATCAAGTAAATGTTATCTTACGAATAACATTAAGTTGTAGATAAAACCTTTGTCACGGATAGGTCAAGTTATGGCTTGCATTATCATTTAACTAGTTTTAAGAACAAGTTTATCCTTAAAAAATGTGGATAATGATGTTGGTTGTTCAATTACGAAAACTATGTATAAGAACAAAGCCTAAGAATTGTAAAATTGTTTTGTACCCCAAATGAAATAAAATACAACAAAAATATGCTTTTGACCCTGAGGACAGGATTTAAAAAATAGCTGAACCTAGAATAAGGCACTATATACGAGTATGTCACAAAATCTATATTTTTAACTTTAATTAGATGTGCATAGCTATCTTTGCACTTTCACCACTTCAGGGATTACATAACATTAACTGGTGATTAGCAGAAGCGGCGCAAGAAACTCAATCACCTTTGTTTGTCACCTTTAAGTAAAGAAATTACAGTTAAAGACATCTAGTAAGCAGGATAGGCAAGGTATAAAGTCAAATTCAAAACGTTTATCGCATTATTGACATTAAATAATCTTCTACATGTGAATTTCGAACTGGTAGTTCAATAATAGGGTATTTTGTAAATATAATTTTACATTTCTCCAAGAATGAAATATCTTTTCGCGAATAACAGAGATTAGGGTTTAAACATAGCATGCTTGATCAAATTTTTCGGTTACCGCAAGATCATTATTTATTTTTAAAACTTAGACCCTTTCGTGACTTCCTTTCGTGGAGACAAAACGGTTCAACAGTCCCTTGGAGACTGAATTAAAAAGTCTGCCTCAGGGCTAAGCTGTTGCATATGTTTTGTAAAATGCTTTTTGAGAATCTAGTTAAAGCGAAACTACATTTTCATGGGAAAATAAAGAAGCATTAGCTTCGAAGACGGACATTTCAAAGCATCGCTCAAATCACTCTAGTCTCTAGCATATGAAGTAACACAATTTGTAGAGTTGTTTATCAGTTCTGATATATCTGTCGCACTGTCAGTCTGTCTGTCTACTTCCTTGTATTGTTCTATTGTTAGTGTAGACCACGAATTAGTAATTTAAATGCGCTTTCCTATTTTTTGTCGCGCCTTCTTTTCCGTCTGTTTAGTAATTCTGGTTGAGTTTTGGGTGGCAAATTTACCTTTTGTTTTAGGTGTTGGTTTTCGAAAATGTTTTATTAAACTCAGTGCTAAGTATTTAATAATGTCTTATGATTAAGTGATAGTAGTTTAGAAGGTAACGACGTTTGACTATTATTACACTATTTTTACCGTATTGCTTTAAAAAAAGCGCGATTCAAAACTAAATCTGAGAAGGAATTTTAGAATTAGGGTAGAAATATAATGTAAAAGTCTGTAAAGTATGGATAGACATCCTCTTTTTATGATTAATTTCTTAAAGACAAATCGGGAGCTATGGCAGAGTTCGGCATAGGCAATTGTAAAGTTTTGGCCAATGGTTAGGCTGACACATTTTTTAAAGCATCAGAAATCAATATTATACTGGTGCATCTAATACAAAAATAATATAACCCAAACCTCAAATCTATTTACTCAAGTATAGAAATTTAATTGATCATAAAAAGCTTGACATAGAGAAACAAATGCATCTTAAACAAATAAAATAAAAATATATGCTTGGTACATAATATTTTAACAATTACAATACAGATAAAAATATTTATAAAATCAGACGTAATACTCGTATGTAATGTGCAGATAAATCTTTTCAGATAGCTTTGAGAGAAGAGATTGATGACTAAAGTTATAAAAAATATCACGCACCAGTTGAAATTTACCCCGAAGCATTAATGAGTCATGGGCATACTGTGTTTTACTAAGGTCAGGTGTGGTCAGATCTATTAAGGTGGTTACGTCAATTTAAGGGGCCTTCGTGGGCTTACTGTCTGTCGTTTAGTATCTTTAAGTACAGGCTTGTAAGTGATAGGATGCTTGTAGAAAGGAGGAATAATTCTAATAGGGAGTAGGAAAAGAAAAGGTGGTTAGACAAATTTTAAATTAACTACGGGTTTATCTTTTCTATAAAATTCAGTTTAGTATCTACAAAAATACATTTTAATCTGTAGTTGAATTAGTGTAATTTCGAATGACGGAACATCAATACAAAGGACCACGCCTTGTGTTTTCTGACGAGTTAAGGATAATCTATTAATTTCTCTTTTTCCCGTTTACATGGCTCCAAAATTGGTCGCTATAAAATCCTGCCGTTCTGTGAGCATTATGCTTATCTACGTCAGGAATGGCTACACTACTTTTTTTCTAGCTGAAGTATTTTTTTGTTAATGCTAGTCATCAACTCGAGGCCCTTCGCAACAGTTTTAAACTTGTCCTTCTGGAAGACATTATAAATTTTTGTTATTTGTCAAAATCATGCAACCCAATGTGTGTTTAGCAAGTATATCCAGGTCAAGTGGCCCCACCCAAGCAAACACAGTATATTTATTTGGTCAACCTATCTGATGCATCGTGCAACCTACTATGATTATCAATAGTAAATATTTATATTTATATATCGTTCAAAATGGGTCTGACTGAATAGCGAAATTTGTTCTGTCGATAAGGCAGTAATCATTTCTTCTTGCCACTTTAGTTGTGAAATATTCTAAGAGCTAACGAAAGCTTTAAACAAAGAAGCTTCGTAATTACAGGCTAAGAATGATTCATAGTTATTTCTTGTTTTCAAAACTAAAGCCAGAATATAAATAATGTATTGCGTTATTAATCATGACAAGCTTAAGAGTGACATTGGAAAGCACAATGGCTCTAACAATAAGGTTTAAATTAGACACATACGTTTTGAAAACAGAGACATAAGTTTGGGAGGAAGGAACTTTAGTGTAGTGAAGCAAAAAGTGTAATGGTCGGACCTTAGATGACGTAAGCGGTCATTGAACTCTTAAACCATGAACAAATGGATAGTTAACCATCGTTCGAATTCTGATCATAGATATTGTTTTTTAAACATACTAGTTTTTATACTGCCAGAAATCAGTAAAAATAGTTTTGAACTATTATTTTACCTCAAGATTTGTAAATTGAGACATCAAACTACAATAGTTAATTGCTATAAAGATAAAGAAAGCTATATAAAACTTAATTTACTCTTAGAATTCTTTGATGGCTATGAGTCAGAAATAATAGCTACCTTTTACGGCGAGTAAGCGTGCTGTTTTATTATCTTAAAGGAAATTTCAAACTACGCAATCTAAAGCCACAAAACAAAAAATTTGGTTCATAGAAATGTGAAATGGAAATCATAAATCTGGTGTTGATGATACAGAAATAAAAGAAACGTAACTCAGGAAGCTTTTAGACGCAACCAAACACAGTATAGATAGGATAGATGTATTTGCTTATAATGTTTGAGCAGGCTGTGTGTTTGATCAACTTGCTTGGCCCACTTTTTAAGAAGCCTATTGTGGCGCACTTGAACAAACAACAACACAGGTAAGCGATTGTGACCCATAGTATCCATAGTACTCGTAGTAGCACAGCGGCACATTGTGGAATTATATAAAGTGATTTAGTTAAGAATTTAAAATGCAAAGTGCAACAGATCAGGTTACTAAGAGGAAGTAGGAAACAAGTTGCACATAACATTAATTGGCGCTTTTTGTTTTAGCCTATGAATAATTTATTAATATCCGAAAATAACTTACCAGTCATTTGCAATTGTCTTCTGGAGGCGGGAGTACGAGGGGTGCGGGGGGTTCGAGCTGCCCTCGGCGTCCGGGGGGTGCGCGGGGTGCGGGGAGAGCTGCCAGCACTCCCATTCCTCCTAGAAGGAGATCCCAAAACCCTCAAATCTGTGTTACCGACGCACGCCAAGGTTTCAGCCGCCGACCTGATTGGACTCCTCGAGTTCTCCTTATCTTCATCACAGAACTTCACAGGCGAATCCAATTTGGCGGCCTTGTACGGACATTCCGTTTCGATGTCGAAATTGAATCTTCTGATGAACCGCTTCCTTTCCCTGGCGTACTGTTCCTGCATCAAGCGGTTGGTTTCATCTCGGTCTGGCGCGCCGAACAGGCATTTGCAGCTTCCGCGTCGTCTTCTCGGCGTGTTCGACACGTTCCTCAAGGCTGCCATTCCAATGGACATCTCTAGTCTTCTCTGCTTAGGTGTGCGTCCTCCAGCGGCCATAGCAATGTGTCAGGTGAGCCTCGACTGGTTCGCGAGAAACATCTGACTAATCTCCGGAGAAAACAGCTGTTGTCTGCAGGTAGGGAGCGAGAGGGAGGATGTGACCGGTGGTACGTGCGAGCGGGGGAGACTATATCGTTTCGCACCTGGCGGATGGGCAAAACGCGCCAACTCTAACCTAAAATGCGCGCAGTGGCGTGCCCGCGTGCTCGCGCGCGCTCTCGTCGATTACGACTGAGCGTTTCCCGCGCATCGCGATCGCCGCGTGCGCAACTGCGCACAGTTCGGCACTTGGCGCGAACGCGAAACCCTTAACAATGGAGCCAAGGACGCTTTTTGCCAGTCTCGGAACACAGGTGAAGTAAAGGGGACCAAACTGAATTGGCGCGTAAACAATTTTTGTATTCATGTGATGATTCAATAAGTCAGGGATGGGATTGGCCAGTGATTTATATTTAGGCTGCCGTCGTTATCTGTGATAAATGTTGTGTAAGAATTTGCTCGTGATATTGACATTGACGCTGGTTGCGAGGCTAGAATTTGTACGTTGACATTATCAGTACCAAAATCCAAAAAAATTCAATACGGATCACATTGTAGCTTTTATAAAATGCAAATTTCAGAATCCAAATTAAATGAAGATTACCTGATTAGATAGTAGCTTCTTCTTGGTGCTCAAATTAACCCAATCTTTTTGCCGATGCTAACAAATTAAGGATTGACAATTTTTCTACCTGTTCCATTTCGGAACTTTGAAATCTTTTATCTGATCGCGTTAAATCAAGTTTTTTACTGAAGCCCTTTTTGAGTCAATTTTATTAACTATAAACGGGCATTAGTACTTTAACTAGGCTTACTTGATATTAAAATGTTCTATGCTTAGCTACCAACAAACTATAATAGTATTTGCCCCTTTTTACCAAATTCTTATCAGTAAGTACCTAAGTATACCTATCTCGTAGTGTGCTGTATTTAGTTGTGGTCAGCGTCTCAGTCAGTATCAGCATCATCATAATAATAATACGCACTTTGACGACCTTAGTAGCCGAGAGGTGAGAACGCCTGACTTGGCGTCGCCATCTCTGAGGTTCCGGGTTCGATTCTCGGTCGGGTCCATGTAGAATACGAATGTTTGTGATGTTGTTCTGGGATCTAGGTATTGTGGTAGCGTCGTTGATTCTGATTTAACACAAGTGCTTTAGCTACTTACAGAAGATCAGAGCAATGTATGTAATATTGTCCAATATATTTATTTATTTATTTTATTTTATTTTATTTTATTTTATTTTATTGGTATACACAACAGGTAACAATCCTAAGGGTATTAGGCAAACAATTTAAGAACTTAGATCTAGATTGTAACCTAAAAACATGTACACACAGCATGACCAACTTAAGTAAACACTATGCTACTAACAATTCAATTCCAAAAATGTGCAACTAAAGACAGTTTATCAAGTGTTATTTCATAAAATTCTATTATGTAATTGCTAAAAAAAAAAAAAATTGAAATTAATGTGAAACAAGTAGAGAGTTCAGTGGAGGATAAGTTTGACATTATAACGAAATGTAACGTGTTTGGACACAAATATGTCAAGGTTATTACTCTGCAACAATTCATTATACAATCTGCACATGCGTATAACAGGGTTATAAAAGGAAGTATTGTTCTTAAAAACATACAAAATGAAGGTCTTCATACGGTTTCGGGTAATTATTCTAGCGTCGAAGTTAAGCAGTGACAGTAGTTTAGGGGAATCAAAATAGGAGTGTACGATTTTATGCAGGTGGAAAAGATCTTGCTGCATTCGCCTTGTCGCTAATGAAGTAAGTTTGAAATGAAGGAGCCTATCAGGATATGATGCCAGTTTACGGTGGAGACCACATCTAAAAGACAATATTTTAAGGCATTTATTTTGAATACTCTCAATCCTTTCGGAGTATTTATTACTTACTTATAACAACAATCACATTAATACTCGATGACGGAAAAACATACCTAAATACATTAAAAAACATCCATGACTTGAGGTTCAATTGCTCGTGGTCATATAATGGCGACACCTCGGACTCTGATCCTCCGGAGGGCCCGTATTTCTTTGGCCCTCGCCTCTTGAGCTTGCCTTAACTGGCCGGTCAAGAGTGGAGTTGCAAGAGCAGAACCTGTGCTCCAGGTTGGAAGTGTAAAATGTCATAACTGGTGACTGGTGCGTTTAGCACTGGGATCTTGCACCACGCAGACTCACCTCTCTATAACCGCCGTTCACACTAATGTTGCTACCCTCGCTACCTTCCGGTGGCTTTAATAGGGCGGCCCATTTAGTGAGCGGCGAGTCACCGTCTGCCCTGATTATCGAGATGAGACATTTGATATGGCAGGCGTCCCGTTGTCTCATCAACAAGTCCATCAAGTTCCTTTCCTTAGACCCGGTATAGTTTCCATCTTATCTGCAATAGTCCTTGCACCTAGCGGATGCTGTCTTTGGCTGTATCTTCTCAATAGTACGGGCAGAGATAGTATCTGCTAGGTGTACACATCCTAACTCATTATCGTATCTCAAAGGGGCCTCTTCGTGTTGAATCTGTATATCTACGAACGCCTTCCCAAAGGACCGGCCTTCGAGCCGTGATCTCCCGTAGGAGAGAAAAACATAATAATAATAATCATTTATTTCAGGCATCATAATTATTACATATTATCATATCATAAACATTTACCGCTTTTGAACTCGAATCCGCAACGACACGTACGTACGGCAGTTATTTGGTCCGTCGTCTGTCGGTCGTCTTGTACGATATGCTTGCTTGCTATGCTACATTAATTTTACTGGGTAGTTAATTATCTATGTAAGATAACCCTGGAGCTATAGTCAAAAATAATTTAGTTGACTGCTTTGACGCGGTCAGAAGCCCAATTTTAGTAATTCATCAGTACTTAGTTGCAATCCATTATCGATGGGACTGAGACCGCCAGTAACATTTAAAATTAAAACCAGTATTCTCGTGAACTTAAAATATGCAATTATAGTTCGTAATGCGACTGAAAATGGAAGAAACCAAAATGAAATTGATTTTTGACCTTTTTTAAGTTACATTACGAACAGTTTTTTTTACAATTTTATATAAGTTTACGTGAATATAAATAGTTTATAATTTAATGTTACTGGGGCCGTATTGAAACTGGATTGCGACTAGGTACTGTTAAATTACAGGAATTAGCTTCTGTTGGCTTTCGCTCTGAATGTAATTACAGACATGCTGCATCTCAGACCAAGGTCAAGCGTACCCAGACCTGAAATAAGACAAAGCACTAAAAAGAATAATTATGTTTCATAATTACTGGAGGCAAATTGTGACAATTAGCATTAAAAATATGCCTACTGCAGGACACAGGCCTCACCTCAACTAAAGATGGTTTGGCCCATACTCCATCACGCGGGCCCAGTGCGGTGCGGTGGAGGGATGTTGTAAACCTAGTGACAACCTTAATGTCAGATGTTGTAAAGCCGCCCTAAGGCCTTCAAAGGCTTCACGACTAGTACCAAACAAGATTAGCTAGGACCAACTTTTAACGTGCCTCTCGAAGCACGGAGATTCTTTTGAAATGTGTCACTAAATATGGTTGGAATGGTCACCCATCCAATCACAACCGCGCCGTAGGTAGCTTAACATTGGTAATTACTACCAAAGCAGTGCCGCCACTGAGGTACAAGCACCTCAGTTTATTTGGAGTACATAACTACGTGTGTTGATAAGATGTAATAACACTTCTAAGTTTTCACTTTCATACACCTATAATTACATTAGCCGGACAGTATAACTTCTTCAACAATGGCTTTGAAAACGCAATACTCATTGGCTGAGTATTTCAATAATCTCTGTAAAAATTTTAAAGCCACTTAGGTATTTCTTCAAGCACCATTTTGTTCGAGGGTCCAAGAGCGCAGGGTTGCTATTTAAACTTTTAGAATTTCCCTATAGTAATAATATTTTCCCATAGGAAAACGCTTTTTGTAGTGAAATTCCTTATAAAAAGTGTACCAAGAAAGGTCCAGTATGCTACTCAAACTTATGTCGGATACTATACAACGTGTTCTTTTTGATTTCTCATAACTTTAACCAACGATGCTATAACGTAAAAAAAAGTGTTTGTCGAAAGAAAATAATGTCTCAGTCGCACTGTGTTAGAGTTATACAAGTTATACAATTCCATTAAGTTTTTGCTAGCATGACAGATTGCGCCTTAAATATTACGCAAATAGTCGCCTCGGTCAATATAAATAGTAAAAACCTTAGAAGTTGCCACTTGTCATAAGAAATCAAGTGCATAGAATTAGTTTTAATAAATCAATTAAAAAGAAAAAAAGTGATTATTTCGAAAAAATCTTTTAACATTTCGTTCCTTAAGGCGGTCTAACCTTCGTCCTTAATTTATGGGAAATCAAAAGGAACACGTTGGTATTATGCATGGAAAAATATTTTTGTGTTCAACTCCATGTGATCCATGTCCAAACTTGACATTTACAGACAGCTCGTCAACCTACCACAAAACTTATTTTCAATTTCAATTTCAATTGATATTGATTTATTCTATATCTATGTTAAAGTTGAAAATCAATGATCATTTACCTGAACCTTTAACTTTTTGAGTAGGTTGACCTGCCATTGACTGTACTTAACTTATTGGATGCCAAACGGACCCAGGAGACCGCGTTACAAAAAATATCTATTGTGTCTCGTTTTTATGGGCTAAGGGGTTAAATGAAGAGCGCGTAAATATTGTCACAGATGTCTGATTTAGGAAATAAAGGCTGACATTGGGTAGTTTGCCCAACAATTTCCTTGTAAGTAATTCTCCTAAATAACCTTTCCCCAGACATTTTTTTAAAATAAATTTGCGAAAAAAAACCTTTAACCTGGTAACCCTGGCATTAAGACGTATGTTACCGTGAAACGGTAAAATCCGTGTCATTCTGTCTGTCCCGCAAAAATTCAAACTCCGTTTACAACGTATTGTTCAAAAGGGCGCGCTTGTAAAAATCATTACCATAAATTGTATGTTTGACGTAACACAGGTAGCCCATTGGTTAGGGGGGCTTAAAAAAGTAACATTGTAACCAGAAATAGTGATTGTCGGTTTGTACAAATGTTTTAAGTCCCTGTAAAGGTAAACCATACTGAAGCAAATTGCTTGTGGGTCGTGTTGAAGAGGTCGATGACATGACATCTTAACCCATTAATGTAAAAGTTTTTGGCTTAAAAACAAATCCATAACTTTAAAAAAATATATGTTTTTCATTGTTTTTCTCTAAAAATGATAAAATAACAGAAGATATTAAAATAATTTCCCCATTCCCATTCTTATAGTTTTAATTTATTTTAATTATTTCATAATTCTTTTTCAGTTTATGAAATTATAATGAATTTTTTAGATTACAAATCTAATTATTAAAACCTCTTAATCTATAAAGTACCTACTCGTAAATTAAAAAAATACCTGCTCCATTTAAAGGATATGTTCCAAATATCTAACTTAAAATATTAGTACAAATTTATTAGTACAAAGATACATTTTGACGGGTCAGCCAACGTCCTCGGTAGCTTTGTTGGAAAAGCACTTTTATTATTATTTTACTTACTATTACACAATATTAATATGTATGTATTACTTCCCTACCGCCAACAGAAAGCGTGTCGTAAAAGGCGACTAATTCCTGTATCACGAGACGGGCAGCAGCGTCTTCGTGCGAAATCTTATAAAAAACTGCGCTCGCCAACCCGCCTGCCAAGCGTGGCGAGTTGCCAATACTCGCCACGCATGGCAGGCGGGTTGGCAATCCCCCCCAATGAAAGTCATTGGGGGAGGCCTATGTTCTGCAGTGGCTGAAATGATGATGATGATGATGATCTAAAACACTATGCAAGAATTTTAATTGTTATCTTACACTCATTCTGTTATTTCTGACTGAACTTGCACGTAGTTTAATTAAAAAATATTAATTTATCAAACAATCAATATTGTTTAAGGGTTAACAATATTTAGTGACATTTACAGCGGATATGACGACTGAAGAAGACCCGATGGGAATAGTGGCATGATTCGATTCCCGGTTTGGGTCAATTAACAAAAAAAACTTTTCTAAATTGTCTCAGTTCTATGCTGTGTTCTTGTGTCACGAGGTACCAGACCATGAATTTTTGCCAGGGGCGTCTCTCAGCACACCCAGTCTCGAGCGATTTTAGAAAATATCGTTTTCTGAATTGATCCGACTCGGAATCGAACCGACGACGTCGGGTGGCGACGCTAAGTCCGTCGTGCTCGCCTCTCAGCTACCGAATATATATCGAATATATCTCGGAGGTTATCGAATATAACTCGGTCAATTAAAGCTGACAGTTGACTGTCGAATGGCTCTAAAGCGGAGCAATCGAACCCGGGACCCGTTGCGTTCGTGGCTAATTACAGCGCTATTATACTAATCGGATCGGGTCGTAAAATATAAACTAGTTAGTTGAAACTAAACTCAACAGAACAAACATAATTCAACTCCGCTATGTTGTGCAAACAGCAACAATTTAAATTGGTGACATAATATTTGCATATGTATGATCGCACGTTCACGAACTGCAAGTATTCGTGTAAGGGTCGATTTCCACCAAAGCGAAGACGAAACAAGAGAATTTCGAGTGTTTTCCACTACTAACCAAAGCAAATTACGACCTCCGTAGCCGAGAGGCGAGTATACCGGACTTGGTGTCGCTATCTCTGAGGTTTGATTCCCCGTCGGTCAATGTAGAAATATAACTTTTATATATCGTCTCGGGTCTGGGTGTTGTGGTACCGTCGTTGTTTCTGTAACACAAGTGCTTAAGCATTAGATCAGAGCAATGTATGTGACTTTGTCCAATATGATTTAAAGCGGAGTCCGCTCGTGTCCGCTCGGGTTGTCATTTGTATGAAAACACAGCTCCTCTCGTCTCCGCTTCAGTGGAAACCGAGCCTAATAATAATATAAAAGTAACCGAAACATTTTGGTAGGTAGGTACCTACAGTAGGTATTCCTAATCATAACACTGTCGACTGTCGAGCGACCTCTAATTGTTTAAACAAGCGATGATATCATCTGTTACCTGCCAGTAGTGGCATTCAACTCGTGTGCAATAATGTGCATGGCCAATGGTTGTCTTATTGAGTTGTTTGACACGCTTTTATTTGTTTCTTTTGGATATAACTATGGCTAACAGCGAACTTACTATGTAACCAAATCTTTATAGTTATTTTGACCTACGTCTACGATTCTAACTGTAATATCGATTTGAAAGTAAGCACGTGACATTTCCATGTTAATGCCTCAGTTTGTTACACTGGGGCAATACCACGGAATAAATAATAGTCTTCTTCTCCTTCTTCATCTATACGGTCAATCCCGGTTACGTCCAAAGCCATTGCTTTGGAGCCCAGGGTCTGCTTTCCTAGATTTACTCCTACACTTCGCACGGTCTGGAGCGCCTCTAATTATACGGAATAAATAATAGTGTAATATAATTAATTTGATACCATTGACCTGATTTGATGATGGAGTCAGGATGGGGATAGTGGAGTTGAAGAGACCGAAACATTTGTAAGCGTGATTATAAATAATTTATTAAACACATAGCTAAAGTTATAAACGAACCAAAACGCGCGATGACCAAGAAAAAACAACCCTAATCCATAAGGTCGTGTGTTCAATAACAGAAGCCTAATTCCCGTAATTTAACAGCAGTTAGTCGCAATCCAGTGATGATCCGTTTCCAGTAACATTAAGATCAAAAATGGTATTCTTGTAAACCTAAAAAATGCAATTATAAAACGTAATGCGACTGAAAATGCTAGAAACCATAGCAATACGAACGATTTGATAATTTTACAACAAATTAAAAGAATACCGTTTTTGATAGTAATGTTACTAGGACCGGATCAACACTGGATTACGACTATTTGTTAAATTACGTGTTTTGATCTTCAGGGGTTGATTGATTTTAAAGAAGTTGCTTAGGGTCTATGTCCAGCAATAGACTGAAGTTGGCAATGGCAATAATTTTTTTTTTAAACTGCAAAAATGATACAAGATTCGTTTCTGAACACGACCCTTTGCACCGATTAAGATAATAATTTAAGGAAGAATGAACCCACCATAAAAAAGGAACATCTTTTTGTCACCTTCACCTTTTTGTAAAATAAAATTTCGTCATCATCATTTAGAAGACAAAGCGACAAAACATTATTTTTATTGTTTTCTTATGCTAAATTACAGCTTTTTGGTTTAAAGTCTCTCAGCTAAACCGCGGACATACAGACAGATGGACGGACACGGCGAAACTATTAAAAGGGTCCTGTGTGTCTAAGGAACCCTAAAAATCGAAATATATGATTTATTTGCAGACAATAAATAAAAAGTTAACAGTGACTTTTATCTCTGAGGTGTGACTGGTCATCAAATTCGACTTTAAGTGTCAAAAAACAGGTAAGGATCTTTAAATGTCACTGTGCATAAGATTTTTTATTATTTTTACGTTGTCGTCGAAACATCACGATTTTTACCTTTTATGTTTACTTTTTTGCATAAGGTCAATTTTGTTCCTTAATAAATAAATGTGTGACAATTTAATGAACATTGTGCGATGAGCATGAGATCATTACATAATTATATTGTGTATTAAACTATGTCTCCATTTTATCTAGCCACTATAGGAAAATCTTTACTTAGTTTGGGGCTAGATAAATTGCTGATCTCGTTGGGAGATTTATTTTTATATCGACCTAATTTGTCAACGGTGACGAGTAGACACACTCAAAAACAAAAACTTATGTAGGTAATAAGGACGTAAATTTGCACCCGAACCCGAGTCATGGTTGCCATACTATATAAGTAATGTACCAATTTAATAAAAAAACAAATGTTTATTTCTCACACAAGTTCACAACAGTAAGTTAACTACTGGAAAGTATGCAGTATGTACTAATCAGCATTATGAGAGCTGGTTGGAACCTTTGATATCCATAAAATACTAAATTGCTATAAATAATATAGTGTGCAATATAAACTAAAGTGTATTCAGTTGTATTGATGAAGTACATTAATTAATGCAATATTATCCGGATGAGATCCGTAAACGAACAAATGTCGCTGACATAGCCCAACGGATTAGCAAGGTGAAGTGGCAGTGGGCGGGGCACATAGCACGTAGAACTGACGACCGATGGGGCAGAAAGGTTCTAAAATGGAGGCCGCGTACCAGCAAGCGCAGCGTACGACGTCCACTCACAGGGTGGTCAGACGACCTGGAGACGTATTTTTGAATCATGCGAATTCTAATCCGAATACGAAATTGCAAGATTCGCATGCGAATTCCCAAAATCACTAATTTGAAAACTCATTCCGTGAATTCTGCTACGAGTGGTCTCGTCGTCTGACTCGTTTTTCGATTTCTAATAGTAGAAAGTACGGAAGAATGACATTGACAAGTAAACGTATGATTGACAGATATTTGACATAATAACTTTTTAAATACGTTCGTTAATGATTTTTTGCTTTATTGTTTATAATATTTTCTGCGTGAAACAAAAATAGTTACAAGATTTCAATTTAATAGCAAGACTTCTTTCGAGTGATTCAAAAATGCGTAAAATCGGAAGCAATAGATACCATTTTCATACACGAATTGTTTTCGTGTTCGAATTTAAGATTCATTTCTAATGCTTCAAAAATACGTCTCCTGGTAAGGGTCGCAGGAAGACGCTGGATATAGACCGCTTTCAACCGTAATCTGGAATCCGAATTCCGGAAATTCCGAAATCTGAATTTTGAAAGAAAAAAAAATTTTGAAAGTCAATAGGGGAGGCCTATGTTCAGCAGTAGACGTCTTTTGGCTGAAATGATGATGATGATGATTAATGCAATAATTAAATAAATATGTTTTCAGCTCACAACGTCGGAAAGATACTGTTTGTCATTAGAATCTGAGTGCAAAAGTGCATTTGTTCGCTAGCGTGGAAAGAGTTTTTTTAAATTCGAACTTTTCTATTCCATATTTTTCTATACCGCAAGGCCACTGAAAATGCATAAATACTTATTTCATGTCAGTGCGCCAACCTCATTTCTTTGAATAATCGCACTGACCAGCCACAGGTAGCTGGCAGCACTGTACTGAATGAAAAATTAAAAAACATTTTAAAATTTTCTAATTAATATCGAAGCTGATTTTTTGCACGTAGCGTTTTTCTTGCTGTAGTTAGGTGAAAAATTGTGTGTTTCACTCGGCAGCAAAGTTATTTTGCATCTCGTACATTTGAAACCCTCGCTACGATATCAGGATATTTAATCCTAGAATCCTTTGCTTGCTCTGGTTTCAGTACAAGTACTTGCACCAAAAACTAACTTTGCAGCCTTGCATAACAAATAACTATTATTATTTTCTAGTTGCCATAGTACAAAAAAATATTACACAAGAATAAACAAAGAAACCTAAAAAATCCCTTCAAACCCGATTTAATCACGAGTCGACAATAATCCATCATTACCACTAACTGTTATTTCTTCTGCCATATGCCACTCATTATTAATAGTTAATAACCTAAATCAAAATGTAACAGACCTGCGCGTGCGCGTTATTAATATTTCCGAACTAAACAATAATTTAGAGACATGCGAGGGACAATAAGTATCGGAAACCATTACGTGGCGAAATTATAATTGAAAAGAGCTAACCAATGCTTAGGGTGACCCCAATCAAATCTATCAACCATTAAATTATATAGAAAACAATCATTTGCAAGAACGTTATTATTTTTGTCCGGTTTGTAATAAACTATGTGCAATACACGTGATTTAAAAGTAGTCAAAACTCAGTTTCGATCTGATCCCAGTAGCATTACTATAAAAATCAGTATTCTCGAAATTAAAAAAACGCAATTATAGTTCGTAATGCGAATGAAGTGCCGTGTGGGGACGGCCGAAAAGAATACTCTTCCTCCCCGCTGCCAACAGGAGGCGTGTCGTAAGAGGCGACTAATTCATGTAGCACGAGACGGGCAGCAGCGTCTGCGTGCGAAATGTTATAAAAAACTGCGCTTGCCAACCCGCTTGCCAAGCGTGGCGAGTATTGGCAATGCAAGGCCTGAGTTCAACAGTAAATGTTATATGGCCGAAATGATGAATGCGACTGAAAACAGAACAAATCAAGATGAGATAGATTTTTGTTTCATCTTCAGTCGAATTACGAATGTTGGTCTACGAGAGACCGTTTTAGATTAGATAGTAATGTTACTTGGAGCGGATCGACACTGGATTGCGACTAATGTTAAACTATGGGAATTGGGCCCCTAAGCACGAACAGAAGCTATATTCCACGGTCAAAATCAAGTTTAAATTTGTCTTATATGGTAAAATCGTTGACGATGTAACTCTACAGCCAAGGAAAACAAGACACAACAGAAATTTTATTGTAACGGCCTCATGCGACCGGTTGACCTCCTTTAAGTTAACTTTTATGAGATTAACCATTTGGCTGTTCTTATTTAATTTAGGGCCGATTTTTCAATCGCCAGATAACTTTATTCGACGAATAAAATTGACGTGTTGACACAATTTCTTTACAAAAACTGTCAAATGTCAAATTTATTCTTCAAATAATAGTTATCTGACTATTGAAAAATCCCTTGTAATTTAATTCCAATCCAGTCCATTCGCATTAGGTTTTTTTATAATAATTACATAAATCGCAGTTCAATTTCCGTAAACAAAATTGAACTGTGATTGAAAAACCTCATAGTCAGTAGGGATGTTCTCTCAATTCAGATGGCAAAGAATCTGATCTGAAGCAGGCGCGACTTGGAAGAAGTCAACAGTGGACAAAATAAATTAATATTGCCACCACTTAGAGCTTTCTTTTCTTCCCAAAAAATATGGCCTTATTTTTTCATCGTATCAAGGCAAAACGCTAAGAAGCTTTGTTATACTTAAATAACAAAATTCGCACACATATAAAAATTTATGTATTTTGTCGATCGATTCGATCGTCCGTCAATTGCGATGAAAGTTTGACGAGTTGCTGTAAACATCCCGTAGAAGTTTGTGTATTGATTTGAAAACCAAATTACTTCTAAATACATTCTTAGTATCCATCAAATAGAGCAACAAATAAAAATCAATTGTACCAAATACATCTTTAGACCACTTTCCTTTGAGATAACACACCTTGTCTATTGCAATACTAGCAACTCCGGCTTCGCTTGTGCTTTACAATATTAGCAACAATTCTGAAGTGCACAAAACACCAAAATTATTTAGATTCAGTGCGCGGGCGCCGCGGAGATGGCGGAAACGGTCACAATGAGCACTTACACGCCGTCTTCCGGTACGGTCAGCACCAAAATCCTGTAAAAATTATAAATTATTATAAAATCTTTTTTCTTTCTTTTTCTCTAAAGTACTAAGTTTTGAATAGATAGCTTGAGTAATAGTTAGAAATAGATGTAATCATACGTGCTGAGTAACCTACGACTGAGATTCTATACATACTTGTCATGTAATGCAGATAGAAGAGTTTTGCAAGTGTTTGAAGCAGGAAACTTGCATTATAAGTTCACAAAAATGTTCACGGTTTAACAAACTGTGTATGTATACCGTAACATATTAAAAATTAATGTTTATCTTTTATGATACTTAACTTTGATTTAACTACGTTTTCATAAAATGTTTTACAACTGCACATATGCTTGTAAGCGTGTTTAAACAGATAATAAAAATAATTGATTTACGCAAACGTGCAGCAAGAATTTTAATGGGCTTGCAAGATTGTGCTATATTTTATACAGGTACGACAAAATGTACATAAAATTTACAATGACACAGTTTTAACAGTGAAGTTTTATTTTACTTCATTTTAGCTCACAGTTTGTAAAAAGACAGAGACAAATCAGGTCAAATCTTATAGCTAAATTAAAAGCTATGTTTCCTGTAGCTGAGTTAGAAATCCGGTTAGCAAAAGGGCGTGGGTTTGATTTCCATCAGAACTGAATAGAACAGAAGACTTCTATTGAGTTTTCGTATCCCATTTTGAAACCTCGTGAGGTTTTGTGGTGGGCCCTTAAGAAGAAACGTGTGCCTGGAAAGTACCTGCAGTTGATTCGAGCTATGTATAGCAGGTGCAGTACTCAAGTCCGGTCCGTAGTCGGAACTAGTACTAGCTTCAATGTGGCTGTGGGCTTACACCAAGTGTCGGCACTTAGCCCGTACCTCTTTCTTATGGTAATGGATGCCCTGACGTCGGACATACAGAGGGATACCCCTTGGTTACTGTTCGCGACGACGACATACTGCTGATTTCGAAAGACGCCCTAGAGGTCCAAAACAGATTGGAGGAGTGGCGACAATGACTGGAGAACGTGGGCCTAAAAGTCAGGAGAACTAAAACAGAATATCTGTTCTGTGACTTCGGTGGTCTCTCCAGCCCTTTGCCCATAACACTTGCCGGAATGCCTTTGCCGGTCTGTTCCGGCTTTCGGTACCTCGGGTCTCTAGTACAGAGCGACGGTGACATTGACAGGGACGTTAAGCAAAGGACTCATTATTAACTAATGAGATTATTATTAACTCAGGTTGGATGAAATGGCGACAGATCACAGCTACAACATGCGACCCACGGATGCCCTTAAAGCTAAAGGGAAAAATCTACAAAACTATTATAAGACCTGCTTTACTACATGGCTCTGAATGCTGGGCCATTAAGAAGGTAGATGAAAGGCGATTGCATGCAGCAGAAATGAGAATGTTAAGGTGGATGTGTGGGGTGACGAGAATGGACAAGATAAGGAATGAATATATTAGAGGAAATATAAAAGTTTCACCTGTAGCAGAAAAGATGAAAGGACACCGTTTGTCTTGGTATGGACATGTGATGAGAAGGGAAGAGGAGCACGTAAAGAAAAGAGTGATGGATATGAGTATTGATGGGTGGAGAAGTAGAGGACGACCTAAGAAGAGATGGATGGATTGTGTGAGGAGAGATATGACTGAGAAGGGAGTGAATGACTCAATGACGAGTGACCGGATTGCATGGAAGAGAAAGACATACTGCGCCGACCCCAGATGACCTGGGAACAGGGCAGGCAAAAGATAATTCTTCTAGCACCTGATTATCTTGCCTAAACTTACTATAGCGTCTTAATAGCGGATATCATACTCAAATACATTATGCATAACATCCATGAATGTTCTAACTCATCAGTCGTCACGTAAACATTTGCTATTGCTGGTTTTGAAACTGAAGTATGATTAAATAGGTATAAATTGGCTTGGGCTGTTTGGTACGAATTCCATAACATTACGGGTACCATACAAAAAAACAACAGAAGTGAATTTTAAGTTTTATAATTATTATTTTTTACCTGTAACTTGTGTTGCTGACCGTACCAGTCCCTTTTCTACCTGTGAAGGCTCGGAAGTGGTGGTGTATTGTCTCACGCCCCTGTTCCTGTGACCTGCACACTAATGCCAATTGTGTTTTTTTTGCTGCCATTACTTTTTCGTTTTGATAAAAACGCCCGGACAATGACACCGTTTTGTCACTAGGCGATTTTGCAAAATTGGTAAGTTTGTTGATTTATGACAGTAATAAATATAATAAGCGCTGATGTTGAATTACCTACAATGTAATTTAATGTAAATGTGTACGAAGTTACGGTTGATGTGTACAGAAAGATGAACAATTTAGGTGAGCTTATCGCTAGAAGCGATCTCTTCGAGACAACAAAATACTAACTGTGATAATTTATTGTCGTAGAGTGGTGTGATTATTCGTTTTGAAAGGAAAGGGTCCCAAGTTCATTTTCCGTGTCGGGTCAATTCAGAAAACTATGTGAGGTGCCTCTGGTAAGATTCATTGTCTAATGGTACATTTTATGTAACACGGATGTTAACTCCTTCCTTACTTCTAGACCATCATGACAATTAGGACGTCTCCGAGGACACCCAGACACGACTTAGAAAAGTTCCTTTTTGGAATAGATCCCAACCGGAAATCGAACCCGGGACCGTTTACCGCGGCACTACTTCAAACATATCGTCTAGCAACTAGGTTCTTACACATTCACCGCCATGGTGGTCACCGGTACCAAACAATAGATTTTCTATGGTGTCTTTGGCAGTCAAAGGCCTAACTACAAAAGACTAAACGTAAACGTTATTATTACATTACATAAAAACTTACGCAAGAAATATTAGTCTTAGATGCTGTTTTTATTCGCTCGTGGGAGCAGATGCCAGGATGCACAGTTTCCTATACAACTGGTTTCATAATTATTTCTCATTTTCGTACTTACCCGTTTGACTGCTTCTTGATATTGACATATATTTATATTATTAATGCTAATAATTTTGTCTGTCAGCCAAGGTAACACTAGGGCCTGTAGTCCGGACAAATCTGATAAGATAGAACTAATAAAATTTTATGGTATTTAGGTTTAGCCATTTTTCAGAATTTGCCAAAACATGGTAGGTCTAAATTATGAAACAATATTTCGCTCTCCCATCATACAAACTGCCCGGTTAACTGATTTTTATAATATGGAAGGCCCATAATAATGTTTATATTCGGACCATGCTTTATTGGTTAAGTCATAGTCATATAGTCATATATATTTATTGCATCATGTTGGTACAAAGATCTTAAATTAATTTATGTAGTCCCGTAACATGGCCCTGTAAGGGCATTGCAACATTTTGTAGGTAGGAGTCAACATTCTTATGAATAAATATTCTAAGCCAAGGTACATATTGACAATTATTGACATTATATACTATACATTAATTACTAGGTGAGATCAGATTTCTGAGTTACTAACAATCAAAAAATTATTTAAGTGAGTAGAAACATTTTTCTAGCAAGTAGTCCTTTAATTTCCTATAAAACTCTGTTTCTTTCGATACACTTTGGATTTCAGTAGGTATTCTATTATATATTTTTATCGACATATGGTAAGTTCCTGAGCTAACCATATGTAGTTTAGTGAAGGGTTGTGCAAGTCTATTTCTATGTCTTAAATTACGTGGCTGAGAATAAAAATCTTTTGCTTGAGGGTACATATCCTTGTTTTTCCAAACCAACTTGCATAATTCAAATATGTATAAGGACGTAAGTGTGAGTATTTTTAGTTTTATAAAGTGGGGTCGGCAACTTTCAATTTCTGTTATGTTGACACTAGTCAACTTTTTTTTCTTCAAAAAAGATGCATTCGGATACTAATCCGAATGTATCTTTTTTGAAGAAAAAAAAGTTGGTTTGCGTCGGTGCTATTTCCCCAAAGAATAATTCCGTAGTTAAGCCATGCGTTAGCGAAGGCATAATATGCTGTTGTAGCTGTTTTTAAGTCTGTACAAGTGTTGTTTCATGATAACAATCATTCTTAGAATATGGCTGACCATATATGTTGCAACGCAAAACCACTCGGGAGCTGATTCTTATGCTCAAATATAACAAATTTTCCTATGAGATCAACACGAAAGAAAAAAAAATACGTTTCCAAACAAAGTGATGTCAGCTGGTCGCGGTTTAGTTTGGGAAAGTGGTTTTATTTTTTGCGTTTTCGATGTCGGCCCCTAAAAAAAGGCTGTATTTGAGCGGTACAATAACCCCCTAAAAGGTTATACGTTATTTAATTAACACCATGTATAATTAAATACACAGTGAATTTCCGTTGGTTTCGGAGCCTCAAAATTACATTCTCCTTATCAAATAAAATAACTTTTTCTAAGGCAGCAACTTAGTAGTAATCAAAATCTATTTTGCAAACGATTCTTAAAATTACCTTTTCCGAATTGGAATTCGAATGATTTAAAGATACGTCTCCTTTACGGGCTATACGATTAGACTGTACACGAATATGTTAAAACATTATTCCATTTAAAATTGAATTCTAATTGAAAAACAAGATGAGATTAACGTTAACTCTCTCCTTAACTCTTCTGATGATGAGCACTAATCTTAATAAAATCATGGATGTACAGTCAGCGGCATCAACCTACCCAAAATGTTAAAAATCATTAAAACGATTTTCAACTTTAAGACTGACATGTATGTAGAAATCGTAATCAAGGCGCAAATAGTTTGACGACATCAAAGATTGGGCGTGATGCATGGCGTCATCCTCTCTGCCCACAATACCTATCTTATTGTTGTGGCCTACAGGGTCTATAATGATCTGTTGTATGTACCTAAATAGGTAGCTAATTCTATAATGTTACACAAGTGTTATAAATATAATACCTGTGTAACAATTAATATGTTGTTAATTAATGTTGAATTTAATTGAACCAGAAAATCAAAGGACTAGCCAGCGACCGCCGACGATTTCACATACTGTTCTCCAAACTTCGTTAGAAGATGGCACTCGATGATGATGATGTAGAAATCAATTAAGAAAATTTGACGTTTTGTTGTCGGTTGACGAGCTGTTATCTATACTCTGTACCAATCAACCGGAATGAGGGGTGCATACGTGCATGCACACGTGCATGTGTATGCAATGCATCTCAACAAATGCGTTTATTTTATGATCATGTTATTGCATTTCTTCGAAATTCGCTCAGTGCCAAGTCTACTCAATTATTGTATAATTTATTGCTGTGATGTTCTAAAATAAATCACTGATTTTCCAGCTGCCTACGCCTCTTTTTACATCATTTAACACTACATGATTGCAGTAAACGATTTTAGTTTGAGAATGTAACTTAGTGGTTTAAAAAATCACTTTATAGTTTTAACGGTCGGTCAATGTACCAAAATATTTTTTTGTATTGTCTTGGGTCTGGGTGTTGTGGTACCGTCGTTGTTTTTCTGTACCACAAGTGCTTTGGCTTCACCATAGAATCAGACCAATGTATGTGATGTTGTCCGATATTTATTTATTAAGTAAAACAATCCTAACATACGTTTCACTGCAGAGCATAGGCCTTATCTCTATGAATTTATTTTATTTTATTTGGTTACTAGCTGTCCCGGCGAACTTCGTACCGCCCCTTCATACATTTTTTTTTTCGTGACTTTTTCCTTATTTTTTATAGTATTCTGTTAATCGGGGCGGAGACGAATCCAACAAATCAAAGATCATCAAAATCGATTTAGCTTTTCTCGACTTATGAATAGTGTAACTAACAACGACTTTGTTTTATATATATAGACTACAGGAAAACCAGGGTTTACTCATTATTAAAAAAAAATATTTAAAAAAAAAACCGACTTCAAAACACTGAAATGCTAAAAATAATCCTAACACTTAAGTACCTAATCAGATACTTTTGGAGTCGGTGCCAGCCGATGAGAGATTCAATGTTTTTGTTTGCACCGACTCCAAAAGTATCTGATTAGGTACTTAAGTGTTAGGATTATTTTTAGCATTTCAGTGTTTTGAAGTCGGTTTTTTTTTTTAAAATAAAATTTACTTATTTCATCTATTTTTAGTGATAAATCCTAATCTAACTGCTGAACACCGATTTCATCCCCTATTTTCCTACCCTTAGGGGTGATTTTTATTTTTCTAACTTTTATCATAGCATCTTTGAAGTATAAGCTATTCAATAAAACAAAAATCATCAAAATCGGCTCATATTTGTCGAAGATAGGTAACAAGAACCACAACCAAAATATTATCTGGGTATATATTTGTTGATTTTCTCAAAAAGTTCTAAATCAATTTCGATAAAATTTATATGGGACCACCTCTGAAGTATGATCTACCAAACAAAAAAAGAATCATTAAAATCGATTCATAATTGGCGGAGTAATCGCGTAACAAACATACAAAAAAAAAAAAACATACAGTCGAATTGAGTCTACTCCTTTTTTGAAGTCGGTTGAAAAGGCAGGACACGTTTAGTTCTAAGACAAACCCTTGTAATACCAATGTACACCTGTGCTCCACAATGAAGATTTATGATTATGATTATTATAAAAATATAACAAAATAACAACTATTAAACCACTTAAAGGGTTTTACAAGTTTTATTATTATTATTATACCACGTGCGCTTAGTGCGTATTGATAGAGAAGTGTTGGTCTCCACGACTAGAATTAAGCGATTTTAGTCGGGACCAACTTACAATTCAAAGCGTATGTGTTAATGTCATTATATATGGTTGGTATGGTCACCCATCTACACACAACCGCAGCATAGGTTGCTAATCTTTGTTAGTCTCGACATCTCCTCGCATATATCAAGAAGTATTAAGTATGTTTATTGTATGTATGTAGGTATAATTATTGTATTTTTTTTTTGTTTTTTTTATTTATCTGTTACTGTATGTATACATCTATCTATGCCATAAATTTATTCAGTCCTATTTGTATCAGGTAAGAATTTTAAGAACTCTGCAACACCTTCCTCTTTCTTTAATGGTTGTCCTCTACCTAAAGGTTGTCTGAAAGAGATCGCTATTAGCGATAAGACCGCCTAAATTGTAAATCTTTCTGTAAAAATCATGTGTATTTTAGTTGTATGGTGTGCAATAAAGAGTATCTATCTATCTTTGGTAAACACTACCAAAGCGCTGCTGTTACTAAGTTACGAGTTACAGGGTCTGCGTGTTGTGGTACCGTCGTTGTTTCTGATTTCTTTAACACAAGTGCCTTAGCTACTTTACCTTACCTACCTACCTACCTATAGGTATAGGTAGGTAGGTAGATACCTTAGGATCAAAGCGATGTATGTGGTGTTGACAAATATTTATTTAATTAATTACAGAAGTTAAAATTAGATTTCTGATAATGATACGTAGGCAACATAATCACCGTTTTTTATATTAGGATTCTAGGAGGATTGGATGAGTAATAAGTCTGTGAAAATCGAATTGAATATGAACGGACCCGCGTGCAAAACGAAGTATAGTACAGTTTACAAAAATGTATACAAGTAACTGTAATTTGTTTTAATTTACAACACATTAATTAATCATGTTCATAAGGAGTTGGCTGCAAGAAATTAGCATCTTATATTTTAATAGGTATAGTCTTTATAAAGTAGTTTTTTTCAAGGAAGTTTTCGAAAATAATACTACATATTCATGTCGCCTTATCATGTTAATGCAAATGTAATTAAAGACCTATTTTTAATATTTAAGCTGCACTTAAGAATGTAGTTATTTTTGTGAAACGAACCTCTGACGCGTTGAAATCTTTTGTGAATAACCAAAATAAAGTTGCAGTTTGTTAACTGAATTTGATCTAAGAAGATTTACAGCATTTTGAAATTGATTTGAATTGGTCTTGAATAAATATGTAAACATTGATTTAAATCCGTACTATTATACTATGGTATTACAAATGCGACATTAACCCTGTTCGTATGACTGTCTGTTTGTCTGTTACATTTTTATGTCTAAATCGCTTAATCAAATTTGATGAATTTTAGTACAGAGATAGCTGGGACCTTGGAAAAGGACATAGGCTATTTTTGTCTTGAAAGCTGAACCGATTTTGATGAATTTTTGTACGGAAAAATAGATAAGCTGACTCACAATTTCAAAATAAAGCTCGAAAGTTTTTATTCAAAGGCCGCTAGCGATAGGTCCGTCGAGCTGTTGACTATATTTAAATGAATCAATAATAAAAATAATTAATGTAAAGTCGAGTAAAGTAAAAATAAAATAATGGGTTTTTATTCCACAACGTGAATAAGTACACAAATCAACTATCACAAACAAGTAGTCACTAGTTAAAATAAAATAGTCACAAGTTAAAATAGTCACAAGTTAAAATTAAAATTGATAGTTACATCGGCTACTGATCAATTCACGTTGCAGTGGCATCGCATTAATACCATTGCGATGATTCATACAATAGGCTGAGCCTGTCCCGTTGGTAATCATTTTGTTCTTGCTACATGTTGCATAAATATAAGCTCGATTAATAAGAATAAGAATAAGAATAAAATAGTTTATTTAGAAACCACACATAGTTACGTAGAAAAAAAGTAAAAAATAAAATTTTATCTTAAAATTAGTGGTTAATAAATAATCAATTAAGTCATAAGGCAGACAACACATCAATCAATATTATCTCAAAGACTTACATGAGGTGCTCATTAGAGTTAGTAAGTAGATAAAAATGTTATAATGTTGAAGCAAGGACCTATCCCTCCAAAATAAATTATGGTAAATATCTAAAGGTGTTCTGCACATCTGTAAATAATCCTTGAAAATCTTACAATCGATGACGGGCCATAATTTATTCGTTTAGATTCGCTTACTATAGTGCCAGAAATCGGAAGGAAGGGATATAATTGATCGTCAATATTGAAGTGTTCAGACAGATGTTATTTTTGTTGTAATAGCACGTACGAGCGAATGCGGGATTTCTAAAAGCAAGATTTTATTTTTAGGGTTCCCCGAATAGAAAAACGAACCCATAAAGGATCTGGCCTCGGATTTGGAACCCTTCGATAACGAATTTACAACCGGTAAATCAAGTGTCACTAATGTTTAATCATATATTGTCACGTGGTTTTCCGATCGACATTTTGTTATCGAAAGGTTATGAATTGGGGTACTGATCATTTCGTTGTCTGTCTCTCTATCAAGACCCTTTTCATCAGGAATGCACCTACACGTTTTAACTTGATACCTCCACAGGTTTCAAGATGAAATAAATATCAAATTCTCAGGTCTGCTATACCTTGGAGCTGTGAATAAATGAAACTTTAAAGTCAACGCAATCAAAAGATATGGTCGGTAATGCCGCATATTTTGTCATTCGCAAGGGAATTAAAACCTATAGGGTACTTCCCGTTGATTTAGAGTTATGAAATTCGACAAGAATCAATGTCTTAGCAAAGGTAAAGAAAAAGGTAAATTTGTATTCACTTACGTGATGTAAGTGCAAACTCGAAAAAGCGATAAACATCTTCAAGACATGATTCTCGTTGTAAACCAACTATTTATACATACCTACAAGTGTGTACGGAACTCTCAGTGCACGAGTTTGACTTACACTTGGCCAGTTATTTTACTAATAGCCGTGACTATTGTAAGCTGTATTTCAATTTGCAACGCTTCAATAGCTGACATTTAGGTTATATATTTATAGTTTTTATGTATTTGCTCTCAGCCACATATCATTTGATGACCGTCTAGGTCTAGTGGACCTTGGACTGCAGTCAGGAAGCTGCGGGTTTGAATTCCCTAAGATGTTTGTATGATTTACCACGAGCATTTAAACCTAAGTCATCTACTAATACCTAATTACTACTTTGTTCATTGTAAAAGTTTTGCTTAGTTCTGGGCTAGAAATTAGTGTGATTGTTAAAATAATGTCTTATGACCTATTATGGCAAATAAAGAAATTTGAATTTAAATATTATTTTATTTATACCTTTAACGGATTTTGATAAGCAGAGATAGACTTTATTTTATTTTCATTTTATTTTATTTTTATTTAGGAAATCAACGGCGATACATTGCATTTTAAAAAATTAAATAGTTTCTTATAATATACAGCTAATTATAGATTTCCACAGATTAAATAAGAAAGTAGTAATCCGGAGGTAGTAGTAGCAGTTGCTCCATAAAACTTAAAAAGACATAAGTATTAAACTAAACTTTTAAAAGCAAAATAAAAATAAGAAATAATATAAACAATACATATGCTCATCACGTTTCGTGTGGATGTGTGAGTATGTGTGTATGTCTGTGTGTGTCTGTGTCAGTATATGTGCAGATACATAAAGATAATACAACCCACCAATAACCTAATGATTTAAGTAATTTAGGGACCACTCAATACCTTAATGGCATGTGACCTAAATGCTGCCTTACTGTAAGCAAATATATCTATCTCAAAAACAATAATCAATATCTCAATATCTATCTCAAATAAACAATAGAAACTCTAGAAGGGTGCACATTATTGCCAACACTGATTTAAAAATAATCTGTTGATCGCGTTTATTATCAAAATGTACTGGTTTCACAAACTACTTCTCTGACATTTACAAAAATATTCCCAATTTAGTACTTAAGTAGGTAAAAATAAAATTACATATTTCAAACAAAAGAAAACTACAACATATTCTGTCCAAGCTATAAACGTCTCAATATTTAGCTTCTTTTATTAGCGCTAAATAATGTGATCATCGGGATTTGACACAGCGGAGATAGGTCTGGTAGAATCTCTCTATAAAATAAATTATGTTAATAACCTGTCTTTCTTTCTGTCTTTGCATAATATTCGACTGTAACATTGGCTTTTGGTCAGCTATTAAGCTCCAAAAAGTTGAAATAAATAAATAACTAATAACTGGTAGGGAATGTTGTATAGCATTAAGTCCGCCAATGGGCTAGTTTCCTGGGTCAAAAAAAGATTATTCTATTTAGGCCGTCAGTTAGATTATCAAAAAATATTGGACCCATATTTTGTCTTTTGTCAATCAAACAAAAAATGACGAAGATAAAGCGCATCAAAGTGAGCATGTGACGTCACGTCTTGCTATAAAGTGTCGCAAGGCGTGACGTTACGCGGAACTTTAACGGGCTATATCTTCATCATTTTTTGTTTGATTCAGAAAAGAAAAAATACGTGTCAAATATTTGCTGTTAATCCAACTGACGGACTAATTAGACTTTTTTAGGAAACTAGCCCATTGTACTTACCTGTGCAATAAAGTTTTAATAAATAAAAATTACACTAATTATTTAGCTCACAACTAAACAGAGTTTGTAGGTACTATGGGGACTATAGGGGTGATTTTCCCAGCACCAAATCGTAAACGGCATGGCTGAAACTGCTAGTGCAGGATGGCACTTTTAACTTGTAATATTTTTTTTTAGATGAAAAATGTTGTCTCCTACAGCAGCCTACAAATATTTTTCCATTATGATTGTCGCTAATAAGGAAAAAAAAAATATAAACACCTAAGTTTTTCATACCGGTGAAGCGGCACAATTTGTTTTTCAGTATACTTTTAATCATATAATAAAAACAGTTGATTTTTTAGGGATTTCCTTTTTTTTATTTAAATCCTAAATAGTGGCAGTACTTTATTGCGGAAACTTCATTACAAAATCTGTTGTATTTAATGAATGGTAAGTACAAATTCACGTGTCCAAATTAGATTTTTCACCGCGGTGAATTTTCGTTGTACACGAATATCTAGGCATCCAACAACACTAGCTTCTCGCTACTGCGCAGTAAACTTGCGCACCAGGGACGCCTAAGCGCTTGATGTGAGAGGACGCGTGTTGCTTGTCTGGTGTTCCCACCAAAAACGTAAGTAGTGGGTTCCGGTGACTTGGGACCGCTTTTTTTTTCATTCACGTGAGTGGATAAAAGTTGTGATCCAATGATCCGATATGTTTATTAAATATATGTACTTTTACTTAATGTCGCCCGATCAAGTAGGTAGTATCAATTTATTTCTATCATAAATACTGTGCTTGTAGTGGTAACTTCTATTGGCTGTTTTTCATGACGGTGATCTCATTCCGGTGAATTCGGTGACCTAAATTGACACCGAAATCAGAAAAAATATCATTTTGGTGATTTTTTTTCATTTCGGTGAGAAGTTGTTCATTTCGATGATTTTTATCTTCATCTCGGTGTTTTTTTTTTTCATTCCGGTGACAAATTATTTCACTTCGGTGAAAAACAGACCATAATTTCTTTTGTTACATTTTAGTTGCACAAGGAATATATTTGTTTTGGGGACTAAAATGTCTACTAGTTAAAAGAATAATCTCAGTTGTTGCTCGCGTGGGCAATAGGCTATTTGACTAAATTATGATAATTAGTCCACTTTAACCGTAATTCAAAAATATTGAACACGTGCTTTTTTAGGTTCCGTATCAAAATGGTACAAAAGGAACCCTTATACTTTCGCCATGTCCGTCTGTCAGTCCACGGCCTAGCACAGATACTGTTTGTACTAGGAAGCTGTAATTTTGCACGAGTATAAACATTAAACACGCCGACAGAATGGTACAATAATATCTTGAAAACAAAAATTCTAGGGTATCTCCCCTACACGTAAAGAAGGGATAAATTATTTATTTTTAGTCTACCCCATCGTTTGGGGTATCGTTGGATGGGTCTTTCAAATATATTGCGAGGTTGTGAAGACCATTTTTCGATTCAGTGATCGGATCGGATCGGATCGGATCGAACCTTTGTTGTTTAAATTCCGAAATATTTTTGCTAGAGTCGTGTCCCCATCCAAAAGATAGATTTTTGTGCTACCTGATTTATTAATGACTAATACACAATAAGATTTTGTGAAGATAAATAACAAGAGATTACGTTTGTTTTATTTTACATTATACAGTGTGTAACGAAAAGGTGAAATAAAACTTTAAGGGGTTATTCTACGGCTAAATTACATCAACTTTTTCTATGGGACCAACATCAAAATTTCAAAAAAAAATTGACGTTTTCATACAAACTGATGCCAGCTGGTCGCGTTTTAGTATCGGAAAGTGTTTTTTTTTTGCGATTTCGATGTTGGTCTCATAGAAAAAGTTGATGTAATTTAGCCGTAGAATAACCCCTTAGAGTTTTATTTCACTTTTTCGTTAGACCCTGTATATTACAGTATCTTTGTGTTATCAAAACTAATAATTAAAATCTTTTAATATAAGAATCTGAAAAAGTTGTAAAGATATACAGGGTGTCCCAGAAACAATGGATAAACCTTTAACTGTCGATAGGTTTCGTCAAGACCTCTTTAATCTCAAATTTTGACTTTAGTAAAAATATCTCGGTTTTCAAGATAATTGAGTTAGTTTTTTTTTAAATGCCACTTTCAGTTAGTTTTTAATGTGCCATTTTTACAAATACGGACTTTTTCTAATTCAGTTTTTTTTTATTTCTAAAAGAATAGTTTTGCTATCAATAACAATGGTTAAAATTGAGCTAGCTAATCACGAAGTGCTTCAAAAAAACAATGTTCCAAAAAAAAAACATAAAATTATTTTTCCTCATGTTTGGTCAACTACCATGTTAAAAAAATGTATGGCGCTCATCGTGCCCATTAACTTTTAAAAAATCTTAGTTATTCTATTTTCCGAAAAGGTATAATAAGCTTATGTTTTCTGTATCTCTTAAACTTTGTCTGGTTTTTATTAATTTTTTATTAAAATTACAATAAATGTTCGAATTGGCGTCCTTGCGCTCTGATACACGCCCGGCATCTTTTTATAAAAGAACTAGCTTTAGCCCGCGGCTTCGCTCGCGTTAGATTTGATTTTAAGTGAAGTATGAATGTCAAACTCAGTAATTTAAAAAACTACAAAACTTCTAGACAATATTTTTAGCATGACTATCAAAACACGATATGACATGATATAATATAGCGATTTATTAATTTTAGGATAACGCGGGTATACATCAAATGCAAAAATAGAACCTTTGTGTTGGGATCACGTATGGCTGTCTGTCAGTCCGTCTGTTACAACCGATTAGCTCCGAAATTACTGGCCCAATTGGATTGCAATTTGGCACAAATAATTTCAAGAATTTTCATGTTCACAATATTCATTTTAAAATCAAAGTTCCAAAAAACCATAAAATCTACACCCATATTGATAGACATTTCAACCCCATCGCATCCCAACAAGGGAGATGGAATTTCACGTCCGCAACGTTACATTTTAAAATCGTTGTTGTTTTCGTAATCAGCGACCCGATAAACCATAGAAACAATACCCATGTTGATTTTCAGACTTTGTCAGCCCCCTTCCCCTTTTTAGGAGTTGACTTTTCAAAAAATCTGAAACATGTTTACTCATTTATCGTAAGGAGAACTCACTCCTGTGAAATTTTGAATAAAAGAGTGACTAATCTTGTTTCCCCATACAAACTTTGGGCCCCCATTTCACCCCTTTAGAGGGTGAATTTTGAAAAACCCTTTCTTAGTGCACCCCTAGACCTTATAAGAAACCTACATGCCAAATTTGGAATCTCTAGCACCAGCGGTTTGGGCTGTGCATGTCAGTCAGTCAGTCAGTCAGTCAGTTTCTTCTTTTATATATATAGATGTTTGATGCGGCTCGCGTAACCAGACGTTTTTATGTATGCAGCTGCATTTTGTATGCGTGTCCACAACTCTGTTATTGAGGATACTGGTCTCGCGTAGACAAGGTCTTTCAGACATCCGCAATAAAAAAAAAATCAAGGGATTTAGATCCGGCGATCTGGGTGGCCATAAAATAGGGCCGAGCCGGCCTATCCACCTCTGTGGGTAGTGTTGATTCAAATAATTTCTTACTACTATTGCGTAGTGAGCTGGTCACCCATCATTTTTAAGCCACATTCTCCGCCTCACTTCTAAACTGATATCTCCTAGCATGCCGGGTAAATCATTTTGTAAAAAATTAAGGTAAATTTCACTATTCAGTGTAGCTGGATGTTCATATAGCCCGATCACCTGTCCGCCAATAATCCCAGTCCACAAGTTAACTTTAAATTGAACTTGGGACCGATCTTCCCTCATCAAATGTGGGTTTTCTACTTGCTAGCTATGTAGATTGTGGATGTTGAGATATCCATCTTTCCGGCATGAGGAATCATCCGTTCACAACATTTTATTGAAAAATTGCAGGTCTTCCCTTATTTTATTTAACATGATTCTGCAGAATGCAATCCTGCGCGGATAGTCAGCAGGCTGTAGAGTTTGGACCCTTTGAACATGGAAAGGGTGCAACCTGTATATTTTTAACCGACTTCAAAAAAGGAGGAGGTTCTCAATTCGTCAGTATCTTTGTTTTTTTTAATTTATTTTTTTATGTATGTTCAGCGATCATTCGTTACCAGGTTAACCGATTTCGATACTTCTTTTTTTGTTCGAAAGGGAATACTTTCGGAATGGTCCCATATAAATTTGATCAAGTTCTGATGATGGGATCTATAAGAAAATCATCAAACTTTGCATGAACTCCATCCATGCCAACTGATTTTTGTACCTATGTTGTCCAACATCTTCGGCATTTGTGAACCGATTTTGATGATTCTTTCTTTATCAAATAGCTTATACTTTAAAGATGGTATATTGAAAATTTTTTGGAAAATTTTCACCTCTAAGGTGGGTAAATAAGGGATGAAATCGGTTTTCAGCCGTTAACTTATGTTTGCACTGAAAAGATTCGTATTGTTGAGGATTATCACTGTATGTATCACTAAAAATAGATGAAATAAGTAAATTTTATAAAAAAAAGTAAACCGACTTCAAAAAACTGAAAAGATAAAAATAATATCAACACATAAGTACCTAATCTTTTGGAGTCGGTGCAAACGAAAACATTCAAACTCTCATCGGATAGCACCGACTCCAAAAGTAACTGATTAGGTACTTATGTGTTGATATTATTTTTATCTTTTCAGTTTTTATGGTTGATTATTACAATATATTTGTTATTTTTGTTGTTTTATTCTCACACGTTCCTAAATGAATTGAAGTTTAAATAAGTTAATATCCATGTATGGTACATTTTAATTAATACTTTCAATACCATTATAGTATAGTCAGAAAAGGATAACCTGTACTGTGTGATAGCACTCTTCAAAACTTAAGTAAGTAATTATGGAACTAGGATAGCAGCATTTTAGGTGCATTGCGTGGTAACAGTTTAGTTTTTTTCGGTGACTGCATAAGTAATTTCATTGCGGTGACTCGCGTTTTTCATTTCGGTGATGAGAAGTTTCATTTCGGTGAACTATTCTTTAATTTCGGTGACACCAAAATTTTAAAGTACTATATCTCCTAAGTATATGAACTCAATTTGATGTCGAGTAAAGATTAATCATAACAATATCATAAATAACAATACTACATGGTTTTATTTCAAAAAAAGTTATAAATAAAAAAGTTCACCGTAATGACAAAAAAAATGGACTTGTTGAAATTGACCCATAGGTTATATTTAACAGAAATTATGTAATACACAGGGAAAAAAAACCTAAATTATTATGATATCCATGACTCAGGTACAAATCTTCGTGCTCTGGGAACTAAACTTGCCACCGCTGGCTTTACAATCCAACGCACGAACCACTAGACCGTGGATCGTCAAAGTCGATGGCCAAGGGTCAAGTGTTTTACATAAATCAAGACAAAAAGCGGTTGAATATGACTTTGAACGCAATTCGATTCTTCTGCTGCCACTGATTATAGCAAAACATTTCATGCTAACTATAATTCGACGACCTTCGTAGCCGAGGACTTGGTGTCGCTATCTCTGAGGTCCCGGGTTCGATTCCCGGTAGGTCAATGTATAAAAATAACTTTTCTATATTGTCTCGGGTCTGGGTGTTGTGGTACAGTGTGGTATTTTTTTTGGATAAACGGCATAAAAATACTCATTGTTTTTCAGAGTCGCGGTGTTTCGCTTAAGCGCGAGGGTCTCGATTTTCATTAAAGAACTTTATTAATTTCTCACAATAATTATATCAATATCAATGCCTTACTTTAAAATAATGACAATAGGTGTTTTGTCCAGTGTTTTTTTTTATTATTGTCTATAAACGTCTTGTTCATAGGTTTTTAAATTACTGATCGCATTTGTATGTGACCCTAAATATTTTATTATATATATATTTATTTTTTTATTATATCGGACAACATCACATACATTGCTCTGATCCTATGATAAGTAGCTTAAGCACTGGTGCTATAGAAATCAGAAACAACGACGGTAACCAGACCCGAAATAATACAGAAAAGTTTATTCTAAATTGACTGACCGGGAATCGAACCCGGGACCTCCGAGCTAGCGACACCAAGTCCAGTATTCTCGCCTCTCGGCTACGGAGGTCGTCTCGCAGTCGGATAGCAGTCCCGCGCGTAGACTGTGACATAGGCCCAACTGGATCCAGCTCTCTTGTGGCGTTAAGATGGTCAGGCGCATATTTATGTGCAATAATTTACGAGTGTTGGTTCGTCCAGTTTGCTTTTGAACTGCAACGGAATACTAATGAAGTCAAAGCTTATAAATGGAGCCATAATTCGTTTTCAAATGGCTGGCTGAATATAAAATTAGGGCTGGGAGGTAAATAACATTATCGTTCATTATTGATCTTTTAAAGTTTTTATTTATATTTTTTATGCCAATCGACCATTATAAAAGATGTCACTTCTATGTAGCCTAAAACAAAATCAAATCTTTTATATAAAACAAAGTCGGGTTAGTTACACCATTTATAAGTCGAGAACGGCTGGACCGATTTTTATGATCTTTGCTTCGTTGAATTTGTCTCCGCCCCGAATAGCAGAAAAACTATAAAACACGGAAAAATTCACGAGTGTTTTTTTTTATAAAGGGGCGGTACGGTACGGTAAATAAATATGAACGTGTATTTTTGGATGATTTTAAATAATCAAGCTTTTACGGCTGAACGCAATTAGCTGAAATTTTGCACACATACCGATATGGGTGTCCCATACCTCAAGCATAACGTTGTAACCAACATTCTATACATATCATAGTGAACCCTAAGTAACGGGACACCCTGTATAATATTTTTTACTCATTTTTGTTTTCTCGTGAGATATTTGGCTTAATTCTGAGGTACGGCAAGACGGTAGAAGTGAGAATGGTTATTTTTAGAACGAATTGCTGTCAGATTTCCGTAAAATTTAGACATGGGGTGCTTGTAGCTAAGTGGCGGCAGCGCACGTAGAAAATTAACTTTTCTATATTGTCTCGGGTCTGGGTGTTGTGGTACCGTCGTTGCTTCTGATTTCTGTAACACAAGTGCTTTAGCTACTTACCATAGGATCAGAGCAATGTATGTGATATTGTCTAATATCTATTTATTATTTATTTATTTATCTGAGGCCAGTTTGGGGACGACACTCTTGATAGGTTTTATTAGTTTTTTTTTCAAAAAAAAATCTGTGATTATCTATATGTCGGGTTAGTTACACCATTTATAAGTCGAGAACGGCTTTACCGATTTTTATGATCTTTGCTTTGTTGAATTTGTCTCCACCCCGAATAGCAGAATAACTACTAAAGAAACTAAAAAAAAACACAAAACGAACGGTACGAAGTTCGCCGGGACAGCTAGTAGTTTTAAATAAATGATTCAGTATTTTTGTATAAGTGTATTATTTAACAATTGTACATAGTTCCAATAGAATACTTATAATAAATTAAAATAAGTACCAAATAAACCGAGAGCCTTCGAGATCATAGACTTCTTAAAATCTTGAAAGTACCGAGATTGAAGATTTTTCTGCAAGATTGCACTCCCTAAGTAGACGACAAAATGGGTACAGAATATTGTTTATTGTTCAATACGTAATTAATAATTATGGTTAGCTGTTCTGTCGGTTTTTTATGAAGGTAGGCTCTGCATAATAGCCTATATGGGATGCACGCCCCTGCGTGGTCGTGTGTATATAGGCGTACCTTACATAGCTGCTTAGCTATGTGAGGTATGCTAGAGGCGAGTATACCGAACTTAGTGTCGCTATCTCTGAGGTACCGGGTTCGATTCCTGGTGGGTCAATGTAGAAAAATTACTTTTCTAAAATTCTGTCAGGGTTCAGGTCTGGGTGTTGTGGTACCGTCGTTGCTTCTGATTTCTGTAACACAAGTGCTTTGGCTACTTACCGTAGGATCAGAGCAATATATGTGATGTTGTCTAATATTTATTCATAATGATTGATGTCTGTGAACATGACATTATGGTGAAAACAACTATTGGACCCCTACTACTAATAAAATCGACTAGGGTGAAAACGCAGCAAATAAATAACGTTTCCGTCTAATGTCCACCAAATGAAAGCGCGTGTCATTAAAACAATTATCGTTATCCATTGGACCGGGACTCACTGTCCGGGCAATCAACAGTGATCATTAATGGTACAGTCGACTACTAAACTGGTAAACAAAAACTAAAAAAATAATAAAAAACTAAAATTTCCCGGCCATAGGTACTGCGCAAAAAAGCCGACTCACTTCTACGGGGAGTTCGTGGCAGCTGCAATAATGTTCTACAAGTCATAGCCGACAGTGGGGACTGTCCACTGATCGAGCATTTTAGCAAATTGTCGCTTTTAATTATTAAGTACTAACATAGTTGATAAGCTTGCTGTTGCTAACACATGGATCTTTTGTAATCTGATTAATAAAAAAAAAAAATTTATTTTATTTTTTATTATAAAATATTTTAACACTCTCAAAGGGTAGGGGACTTCAGGTTTAATGTTTACATTATGTACATGGTATTTCAAGCCTAATTCTTATGAAATTTGTCATTAAAACCACAAATTCATCTCGATTCAGTGCCTAAAGGCGAAAGTTGACAACCATAGTGTGTTACCAGTAATAACATATGGAAGTGAAACGTGGCCTTTTACTATAGGCCTCATAAGAAAGCCTCATGTTCATACGTCTATCCACATAGTGGACAGACAACCTATTAAAGATTGCAGGAAGTCGCTGGATGCAGGTCGCTTCCAACCGGCCAATCTGCAAGTTACTGGGCGAGGTCTATGTTTAGCAGTGGACTTGATTCGGCTGATATGATGATGATCTCGAAACACATTTTTTAAATTACATTTGTAGTCATCGTCATTATTTCAGCCATAGGACTATCACTGCTGAACATAGGCCTCCCTCAATGACTTTCATTGGGGAGGATTGCCAACACTCGCCACGCTTGGCAGGCGGGTGGGCGAGCGCAGTTTTTTATAAGATCACGCAGACGCTGCTGCTCGTCTCGTGCTACAGGAATTAGTCGCCTCTTACGACACGCTTTTGTAGTATAATAAGGTATATAATTATTAATCATAACATGACGTCTTACTTAAATAACGAATCGATCACTATCATGAATTTTTCCTCACCGAAACTCTCCGCCATAGAAAAATTGCGTAATGTGGATAATTGTAACGCACAACTACAAAATTAGTTCCAGCATTTCCACAATTATCCTACTCCATTTCCATCCTTTCCTACTTCCTACTAATATTATAAATGCGAAAGTTTGTGACGACGGCCGATAGGGCAGAAAGGTTCCAGAATGGAGGCCGCGTACCGGCAAGCGCAGCGTAGGACGTCCACTCACAAGGTGGTCAGACGACCTGGTAAGGGTTGCAGGAAGCCGCTGGATGCGGGCCGCTTCCAATCGGCCAACCTGGAAGTCAATTGGTGTGGTCTATGTTCAGCAGTGGACGTCCTATGGCTGAAATGATGATGAAAGTTTGTGAGAATGTACGTATATTTGTTAGTCTTTACCGCAAAAATACTGGTACATATATAGGTACTTTTTATCCGGGTAAGGTCAACGCAGACGAAGTCGCGGGCAAAAGATAGTAAACTCTAAATCTATTTATGCGACTGTACGTTGATTACCGCGCCAATCATGGTACATAAACTAGTTGTTCCACTATTAATGATTGTTAACTACGCGACAACCGGCGCAAGCGCACGCAACAAACCCACGTGCTCACTTTTTGTGTGACAAGTCATTTTTATGATTAATTGAATCTAACGCAACCTGCCCCAATATACTGCAACAGATTTTTATAATTATTTCATCAGCCGATGAAAGCTATGACCCAAACGGCTTGTTTCCCCTACTTAAGGGTTAGTGTCCCTTCGTGACCTAGAAACAGGACGAAGCGTTAGGGAGAAGAATATATATTTTTGTGCTTAGATAATAATAGTGTGTCACCTAATGGGTCGAAGTTAGATGCTATCATGAAGTCCGTTGTTAAAATAAGATAATCCACTAAAGGGACCATGTGCAATAGTTTAATATTGCACATGGTCCCTTTATAATAACCCAATTTAAATTAAGACAGAGGAGAAAAATCAAATAAAAAAAAGAGAGGGAGAGAGAGAAAGAGAGAGTTAAGAAATAATTTTAGTTTTAACTGTTTGTAATACAAAAATAGTCGGCGGTCCGGTTGCGGAACGCAGTCCAACATTTGGTGATTCTTAAGGCCTTATTTCCGTAATTTAAATTATGTAAGAATTCAGCATTGATCTTCGATGACGAATTGCCAAACGGTAAATCACGTGACACTAATGTCATATCTACAATGTCACGTGGTTTTCCGGTCGACATTTAATTTTATATCGAATGGTTCTGAATCAGTGGCCTGAGGCCTAATTCCATAGAATATATGCCTAATTCCCTTAATTTATCATTGGTCGCAATCCAGTGTCGTTCCTCTCCCAGTAACATTACTATCTACCTACCTACCTAAAACGGTATTCTCGTACATCCAAAAAATTCAATTTATAGTTTGCAATGCGACTAAAAATTGAAGAAACTGAAATGAGACTTCTTTTGTTCTATTTTCGGTCGTACATAAAAGGATGCGAGTAGTTTCAATAATTTAACGTCAAATTAAAAGTTTACGAGAACACTGTTTTAAATAGTAATTTTACTGGGAGCGTATCGACACTGGAATGCGACTACCTATTGTTAAATTACGAGAACAGAGGCTCTCTGTTCCCATTAACATTAATATACAAAACTGTATTCTCTCTCGTAATATGATGTCAAATTGACAAAAAGTTTGTAATGCACATAGATTTTGAGCGTATTCTAAGTCTATGGTAATCAGATTAAAATGGAACAAAAATATCTTATTTAGGTTAGTGTCACATTACGAACTTATGTTGCATTTTTTGAATTTACGAGAATACCGTTTTTGATTTCAATGTTACTGGGACCGGATCGAATTTGGATTGAGTTCTTTAAAATTATGTAAGTTAGTCCTCGTCTATAAGCTAAAGACTAGTTTGATAGGTATCATTGCAGATGTCACAACAAAGTCAAAGTCAAAGTCAAAAATGATTTATTCAGTTTAGGACAGAAAACTGCCACTTATGAAAACTGCCACTTACAACGACGTACCCTGGCCGGGACCATGCCCTGGGATCTCGACGCTCTGGTTCTCGCCCGTGTATACTGTGCAGCGAGACCTAAATAAAGTCCCACGTAAAGGCCCGCACCGAGGGAGGTAGAGGTGGAGAGCGCTGGAGCTGGAGGCCCTCAACCGATAGAAAGGGCCTGCACCGTATCACTAAGGCACTAGGGCAGTTGCGTAGGCAGAAGGAGGAAGGCGGGGGGGCGACGAAGGACGCCTGGTTCCCTGGTTGCCGTAGAAGACCTGGCGGCTTGCTGCAATAACGAGCCGCAGAGCCGCAGCTGATGCTGATTTCCATGGTCCAATCCATAAGGCACCGTGAAATTTTAGTGGGAAACCATAGGTATAGGTAGGTTGAACTATTCGGTAGGTACTGACAACAGCACGTCAACCTACCAAAAAACGTAAATTTTTCTTAATTGATATTGATCTCTACATGTCGGACTTAAAGTTGAAAATCAATTCAATGACCTAGTAACTTTTTGGGTAAGTTGACCTGCCGGTTTCTGTACCCAATTTACTCTGTAACTTATAGTTCAAATAAGTTTATGTAGGTTATGTTATTCCAGTACAAGTAAATTTATGTTTTTCTAAACTTCTAATGATCTATTTATTTAAAAATTTACCAAAAACGTGTATTCCAAAAATGGGATTATTTAGCGAAGTATCAAAAAACCGCATCCTCTATCCATCACGCACATGACGCGCAACATGGCGGATTGGCGGGAAAATTTCCGAATAGTGCCTAGGGCTGCCAAACTGACAAAATGAGAACACAGTTACAATCATGGTTACCTACTAACAGTGTCAGTAGATTTTTTTAATTACTTAAATGTATTTTGACCATTTGATTCTTAGGCCGTCTTACAGAACCTTGAACCAAACCCTGTTAAAACTAAAAATAAAATACATTTTGTATCTGTCATTCTAACGTAAAAAGGTTGCATATTGAGCCTCATTTACACTTTCTAGAAGCTGCTTACTACTACTTATTTTATTTATAAGAATAGATCGAAAGCAATTTGTAATTTTGAGACCAATGACTTACCTTATTTAGTCAGAAATTTTAAAAAACCTCCTTGACCTTTTATTTTTATTAGCAAGGTGTCTTTTAAATATTATTGTATCTTCTCGTCTTGCAATTAAAATTAAAACTTGCTTCATAGTTACCAAGTCTGTGTTTTTAATTTCTATAATCATCACTGTTTTTTATTTTTATAATGCTACCCAATATTTAGTTACATTGTTACCATTATCAATTTTAAGAAAAGTGGGTAATACCTAGTTGTTTTACAAAACGGTTTAAAAATCAATAAATAAAATCTAACGCTGACAACCCTAATCGTCCAAGATAGCGCGGTGAATTCGCGAATTGTGTCCACAACCCTTGCCAGCAGATGTGGGCTACGACGTACGTGAATGACTATTATCGAGTGAACCTATAGTTATATAAAGAAAGACTTGGATGGATAAGACATCAAACCATTTTAGGTTCAAAACTAATATATTTGAACCATTAGATAGAACTTCAATTTGACGACCTCCACCGAGAGGCGAGCATACCGGACTTGGTGTCGCTATCTCTGAGGTTCAAGGTTCGATTCCTGGTCGACCAATGTAGAAAAATAACTTTTCTATGTTGTCTCGGGTCTGGGTGTTGTGGTACCGACGTTGTATCTGATTTCTGTAACACAAGTGCTTTGGCTATTTACCATAGGATCAGAGCAATGTATGTGATGTTGTCCAATATAATTTATTACCTATTATTTATTATTTTATAAAAAGTATTTATGTATGTTTATCCGTTATCTAGACGCCATAGTACAAGCTTTGCTTAGTTTGGGGCTAGATAGTTTGATTGAGAAAAACAATATAATATGTAGGTATTTAAAAAGTATTTTTAAAATTGCAAGAATATCCACAACAATCTTTAGTTCAAGGACCACGTAACAGGTGTTCTTACAAAGGATCCCAGATTATCCTCGCCATTATACGTTTTGTTGTGTTCGTGTGCATTCGGCTTTAGGTCAAAGAGGCCCTTTAGACAAGAATGAGTTTTATTACCACCGGGAACGGTTCAGTTTTGATCCAGCAAGCCATTTTTAATTGATTTTATTTGTAAATAGGAAACAGTTTTCTACAACAATACTACTTACAAATGCCGACGGCTCTTCCTCTGTGAAATTTAGATTGTTTTAGATAGATTGTGTTAAATCTTGTGATTTTCCTAATACCAAGGCATTATTATAACTTTAACAAGAAAAGTAACTTCTTTGTATAGTGTACAATAAAGAGTATCTATCTATCTATCTATCATCTAAATTTAACGAACTAAATAATATTTACAAAATGTACACAACAATATTTAAAAAAAACAGGTAAAAATAAAAGAAATTTTTATAGTTAGTTATGTTATATTGATTTGAATTTAGAATTGAATTGAATTGGATTGAATTAATTAATGTTTTTTATGTCACTTATATGGACTCTGTATGATTTTATTTTATTTTTTATATAAGCTTAACATCACCCAAATCCACGGGAAGGTAAATGGTACCCAGGAGGCTGGCAGCATTACCTCGCTGAATAGCTAAGCTTATCCGTTGGCCAAGGTAGGTAGCAGCCCTCAGGTCACCAGAAACATTATTATGTCCTCCGTAGCTCAGTTGGAAGAGCAGTCGCTCGGATAGCGAAAGGTCGTGGGTTCGAATCCCGAAAGTATTAAAAAGGAATCCCGAAACAAAAGATAGTTGAAATTTTTTTCAAGTAAAATTATTTTCCTTGAAATAATAAACTAGCATTATTGTGAATGCAAAAAACAAAAAAGTTTAAATATTCTAAATAGGAAAAGTTATGTTCCAGTGCGCAGACCATTCTTTTCGCCTAAGTAATCGGTTCCCGCAATTTTGCATTGCAGTCACTGTTCAAATCTAACCTATAGGTCCCCATCCGTGTGACGCAGTGTGACGTGAGTTGGAATCCTTTGGTTATTTTTTAATTTAGCTAACACAGGGTACGGTCCGGTACCTAACTCAAGGTTAACTTTTTATAACTAATATTCTATAGGTACACCATGGTAAACAATTTTTGTTTTATGACTTTTGCAAATTATCATGAAAAATCGACATCCTATAAACAAAATTACCAAACAGTGGATTAAATTTGTATAAAAAGACAAAAGTAAAACATAGGTATTTTTTTAAGACATAGAATAAAAGTTGTTCACTATGATGTATAAAAATATGTGGTTAAAGTACAAGGTTATCCTCGATTTATGGGACGCCATACAAATGAATAGATTTATACCACTTGATTGCGGTGAGGAAACCTTCCTAACACTCCTAAATTTTTTGGTTTTTCTGTCAATAGACTACGGAAGTCTGTATATGGAACCTCCAACATCATTGTCACTGCCATCAGACTAATGGCAATTCACTGCGATGCAATCACTTTAATTAAATAAAGAGAGATCTGCTATTTATTGCATCATGTCAGCCTATTCTCTATGACTGATATTATTAAACTACATAAATAGAACTAGGGGCCCCATCGATCGCGGGGCCTTGGCCAGGTGCACTCTGAGCCCCATTATCCTATGTGCCCAGGGCCCCTAATAGGTTAAAGCTGGAACTGGCTGGACGTAAGCCGCGAAAAGAGCAACAGAGCTCGATCCCCCGCTTTTTTCATCCAGCCACTGCCAGCCTCCATCTTCCAAGCTCGTCGGTCCATCGGGCTGGGGGTCGTCCTACACTACGTTTGCGGAGGCGCGGTCTCCACTCAAGGACCCGTTTACTCCATTCGAGAACCCGTTTAGGTACTCCACCTATGATCGGTTCTGCGACAGATGTGCCGGCCCACTGCCAGTTTAGCTCGCTACATTTTAGAAATATGTCCATTACTTTGGTCTTCTGCCGGATAACCTCGTTTCGGATTTGTTGCATAAAATATAACGATACAGGTTGTCACAGTTATTATATCTGCATACTTTATCGCAATTCGGAATGAACAACACATTTAAATTTTAAATTTAATAACTACAAGACTTGCCGCTTCTAGGATCGTGGTCAATCGAAGGAGTATTGCGTTCATTTGAGTAATATTGCCGATCTTTTTTCTTTTCTCACACCTATGTCACTTTTGCACATCATCATCATCATTTCAGCCATAGGACGTCCACTGCTGAACATAGGCCTTCCAGGTAGGCCGGTTTGAAGCGGCCTGCAGTCAGTGTATTCCTGCGACCTCTACCTTTGGCACATAATATAATGTTATTACTACATAAGTATCTGGAAAAGTTAAATTTGTGTTTGATAATTATTCGTAACATAATTATAGGATACATTTTGTTGGGTTATAATTTAGCCCTTAGTAAGTTTTAAGGTATATAAATTGTAAAAATCATGATTGTAATCTGTATGCATATTGAATAAATAAAATAAAAATAAAATGGGATAAAGCTCAAGGTAGGGCAATAAAAGAATTTGTTTTTTGTACAAAACCATTTATTTAGTAACCATTATGAGCTTATTGTCACGAATAAAAATAACAATGGCATTAGTGAAAACGACATTATACACCGTAAATATTAAAATATATTTATTGCACATCATCAAGAAATTACAGTGGATCTTTACAGAAACATGAAGGTACAATTTAGGCGGTCTTATCCTTTAAAACATTCTCTGTTTAGACTGAAAGAGATCGCTTTTAACTACAAGTTTTCACCTTTAATAATATAACACACCAGTGTATTTTTTATCCCTTATCAATCAAGAATAGTAAAATAGATACCACCACTGTGTGAAGTGTGTTTAATTAAGTGTACCTATATATTTTGGTAGCTCATACAAGTATACGAATTGTAACTCCAAATATGCAAAACCTGCTAGAGCATGCCTCAGCTGCCAAAATACAACTTTTTCTACGTAACAAACATCAAAATTAAAAAAAAAAAAATTTACTTCTTAATCATCATTATTTTAGCCATAGGACGTCCACTGCTGAACATAGCCCCTCCCCAAAGACTAATTAAAGGCCTATCTGGCCGGTTGGAAGCGGCCTGCATCCTTTACCAGGTCGTTTGTCCACCTTGTGGATGGACGTCCTACGATGCTCTTCCTGCCCCCTAGAACCTTTCTGCCCTTTAACTTTACTAACTAGTCACGTTAATTTGTAACAGGAATCGTTTAAAAATAATAATTTCAATGTTTCGATTTCATAAAAAAGTTGTATTCGAGCACAAGAATCATCTAAGAGGTTTTGGTATATGGAGTTAATCATTGTATTAGTCCCAATTATCTTTCACTAGGTAAGTAAAGGTATTTTAGGTATACACTTCGACTATAAGTCCATCATTAGGCCTGTCCTATTATGTATATGGCAGCGAAGCGTGGCCGCTACTTGAGCGACACAAGCAGGAGCTGCGTGTCACGGAGATGAATATGCTGCGGTGGATGTGCGCAGTCACGCATAAGGACCGCGTGAGGAACTCGCGCATCCGCGGTAGCCTTCGTGTCCGTGATATTGCAGACAAACTGCAGGAGACGCAACCGGGATTGACCGTATAGATAAAGAAGAATTCGATTAAGAAAACCGGTCCAGTACTCAAAAACCACAGAACAGAGATAACACGCTACGCTTCGCTATTCAGTATCAAAAACAGCCGAGTAAAAAACACACGCTAGCGCAATCTGAGATAAGCTTTGCCTGTTGCAACATGTTGATCACTTAAAAAGCTACATAACTATAGTCTCTATTAAGTTACTTATCCCGAATTAATCAAGAACTATATGAATTAGGTCGCTAATTTGTTATTTATATTTTGAACACCGACGTTAATACCAAATATAGTGATACCACAGAATTCCTTATTAATACAGAAGCATCCCCCATACAAAAAAACTTAACAGCCCTTACCCTTATGAGTATGAGAGTGGACTTCCTTTTTCGCACTTAGGGCCAGTTTCACCACTTGGTGATAAGTTCCAGATAACCTATCTGGGACTTTTATGACAGCTAATTGTATGGGTTATCTGTCAAAACAAGTGCCAGACAGGTTATCCGGAACTTATCAGCAAGTGGTGAAACTGGCCCTTAAGACTCAAATTCCATCCTTTATGGTGTGATGGTTACGGATGTAACCAGCCTAGCTCAGCCTCAGGGGCGTGCATCCCATATAGGCTATTATGCAGAGCCTACCTTCATAAAAAACTGACAGAACAGCTAACTATAATTATTAATTACGTATTCAACAATAAACAATAAATATTCTGTAACCATTTTTCGTCTACCTATACTTATTCCTTACTAAAGCGCGCAACTTAGATCGTTCCTGTGCAATTTAACCAATGTTAGGCTGCCGCGAGATCGCCTACTGTTTCACGCAAACTTACTCAATTTTCACTCACAGCCTACCCCCATCTGAAACCTATGCACGCCCCTGAGTCAGCCTAGAAGCGCAGAAGTTTTTTGGGTTTTTCACAGGCTTCGCGAAACGACCTTGGGTTGTCAAGGATTTGATTGCGTTGTGATGCAACCGCCTCGCATTCCAGGACTACCTGGCTGGCAGTTTCGTCTGTAGTAAGACATGCCCTGCAGAAGGCCTATGGTGTAAAGGTGTTTGTTCAGGAGACAGTGCCCGGTCACTGTCTGCACGATTATGCACAGGTTTCATATTTCGAGGCTGAGTATACGTCAAGTCAATCTGAGCGTGACCCCTAAAAGTGCCAGTTTTGATTGCCTGCATGCGGTTCTACTGTGTCCATCGTTCGTTTTGTTGTGATAACTCGGGCTATTTTGCAGACTATTTTGTTTGTGATAGCCGCGTAGGCGCGTGGGCAGGCCAGACAAATGTTGGCACTGGAGCAACCCGTGGCTTTGCCTGCGTGAAGTTTGGTCTGTCACCTAAGGTCTTTATCAACGACCATTTAATGTATTACTTTAGAACACATTTTTATTACCATAAAAAGGTGAGTCACCCTTAAAGATAGACATAATTATACTGTTACGGACTTTTTTAGAACTCTTCAATAGGAACAATTCCGTCATACACGATTTTGCGTAACTTTACGCTTAACGTTTACGCAGCGCACGCTACAGGAGCTACCCAAAGTAATGTTTTTCCCGTTTTTGCAACATTTTAATTGATGCTCCGGTTCTATTGGTCGTAGCGTGATGTAATAGTCTAAAGCCTTCCTCGAAAGATGGACTATCCAACGCAAAAATATTTTTCAATTCGAACGAGTAATTCCTGAGATTAGCACGTTCAGCTAAATAAACAAACTCTTCAGTTTTATAATATTAGGTATATAGATTACGTCCTCTGTTAAGCACAGATAGCCGATTCGTTCGGCAGTCGGGCAAATTCTCGGGGTGCGCTTTAGGCCGTGGCGGGCACAGTAAAAACTATGTTGGCTTTTTGGATTCTAGATTTGTATTTTTTTTATTTCGTTAAACGTGCGTGCCATAAGTGTGCCTCATTTCCTGCTGACGATGATACAACTTTTGTTGAAAGGGGAATTTGACGCATGCGTCAATCCAACCATAAGTTGATGTTAACAGACCATTTATTTCGAGAATCATTTCAGTATTTACTATCTTATCGTCATGTATATCTGAATAAATGTTGTAAATAATAATTTTCTAGTAGTTTAACAATTTGGTAATATGTACCTAAACAGCGCCTATTTGTAGTATGGGTAATGCTAACTGGAATGCGTTTTGTATGTATGTAGAACTGTTGCCAGCCTGGAAAAAAGGAAATTAATGTTATTTATTTTTCTGCTTAATTAGTTTAAAAAAAAAATCGTAACCTTTTTTCTTGTTTGTTAACATGAGACTTTTTGGCAATTGAAAGAGCATAAGTTGCTACAGTTTTAAAAAAAATCATGAGTGCTTTGAACCGCTTTTTAAATTTTGAATTGGAGTTTACAAAAAAATTGTCGATTTCAAGGAAAGTAATTATTCTTGCATTGATATGAAATTAAATGCACTTCAAATTTGCAGATCAGTCTGATTTTTTTTTCTGAGAGAGTGCAATGTCTAAGTAAGCACTTAAAATAAAAAAAATATAGAATTTTTCATTTTATAGTAAATAAAAAATTTTAAAACATTAAAAGTGGTGATATTTCTAAAATAAAAAAATAAAAAAATCTTGTAAGCGACTGTCAAGCGATTTTATTCCTGGCGGGTACAAATAATCGGCTCTAAGCAGACTACCTAAAAAAAAATTTTATCCATCTGGCCTGGACCACCCTGTATACGTCCCACTGCAGGGCACAGGCCTCACCTCAACTACGAAGTGATTTGGGCCATACTCCATACTTGGGAAATGGAGGTTTTGTAAGGCCAGTGACTTAATCTTACTGTCAGATGTTATTAAGCCACTCTAAGGCCTCTGACTAGGCTTCACGACTAGTATCAAGCAATATTAGCCGGGACCAACTTTTAACGTGCCTTCCGAAGCACGGAGATGCTTGTGATAAATGTCACTAAATATGGTTGGAATGGTCATCCATCCAATCACAACCGCAGCATAGGTGGTTTCTTTGATAATTACTACCAGAGCGCTGCCACCAATGAGCTCCAATCACACTATTTGTAGGTGTATGTTACTTTATTAAGGTACCAGTTTGAGTTATGCTGCAGACTGGACCTGCAGGCTGCGGCAACGTAACGTTGCAGCCAATCCTTGCAGCCTAACCTACTAGGTTGGTTAAGGCTGATATTTACATTTAAAATATAAATGAATGTCTCTAACAATCACATTACGTCCCAAACTGAGCGAAGCCTGGATACTACGGCAACTAGATAAGGGGCCATCCATAAATGACGTCATACGTTAAGGGGAAGGGGGGGTCGACGAAGTGTGACATTGTGTGACGAGGAAATCTCACAAGTGTGACCAGCTGTGAAAAGGACGGGGAGGGGGGGGGATTGGTGTGACCTAATTTATGGAGGGCCCCTAACGGATAAAGATACATACACCACACAAAAATTTGCTACCTGCACTCTTTGCCACATACTGATACTGGCATATACATACTGAAGGTGTGACTTTTGTTGTGTGGGAGACATAGTTGGGAATTAATAAATCTAAGAAAACTCGTTTACATCAACTAACGTGATATTGACGGAATCCAAAGGTGAGGTGGCTGTTCACCGCTGAACCCTGATTTGGCCACAAAATAAAGAAGAACCTACACATACAGACAATACTGGACATATGGCTATGATGTGTTCCTGGTTTCCTATCCAAGGATTAGGCTCGGACTACATGCATCCAGAATTTTTCTGAACCCCATACAAAACCGATTGAATCCGGGCTTGTCCGGAGCTGTTTTGTATGGAGTTCTGAAAAAAATACCGGATGCATGTAGTCCGAGCCTTACGGAGGTCTGTTGGCTATCCCTCGAAATGTATCCCGACTTAAACGAGAGAGAGAGAGCGCTAGGTGGAAAAAGGATAGACTAACAAAACTTACCTCCAAAAATATGTTAGTGATGTAATTGTTGATTTGTTCTTTGTTTTCACTGGTGATAGAGTTCAGCTTCTCTGTGAAGAGGGTCGCGAGTTCGCTGATATGTTTAGTCAGCACCACCGTCATTCTGAAAGGCATGGGAATAACTCAATCGAAGGTGAATTTCAAAAGAACAAATTTACTTTTTAAAACACAACGTCATGACAGTAAATTCCAAAACAACATTGCAAGGAAAAACAATAAAACATTTTAAATAAACTTACAAACTAGGACGTTTTTTCTACAAGGCTTATTGACACTTCTGTGAACTTCGCCGGACTACAGAGAGAAATGACAATTTCTTTAGACATTTTTCTGTGTATGTATGTTTTTATCTAATTATGTGTGTGAGACAAATAGTATGGCAAAACCCAACGAACGAATTGTGACTTAGGTGTGCAAACTCGTTCCGAATTAACGAACGCGCACCAACGACAGCTGTCGTCACGTGATCGATGACGTCATTACTGGGCGACACACCGGACATACGACGATTTTGATGCATGAAATCACCGTAAGCCAAATGTCAGAATGACATTTCTCAAATATGTTTTTGGCGGAGAATAAACACAAAAAAAAAACAATAGTGCGAAGAAGCCATAATAAGCAGTGATCGGAGTAGGTAGATTGATTTGATGTACTTTTGTAGTGATAGCATCGTAATGATATGCCTTTTTTTCAAAAACTGATACCAAGAAATTCTGGAATCCGGAGGCATGTCCATATTAATATCAATGTTTGAGATCTATGACCCCAAATCAATCTACCTACTCCGATCACTTATAAGTATAAAAAATTCCCGTGTCGAACAAAAAGATTAACAAATAATACTGTTGATAAAAGAGGGGTTGGAATTAAGATGAAGATGAATTAAAAGGCTGAATGTAGCCACAATTTGGCTACATTCAGCCTTTTAATTAACAAAAGAAGGTTTTGTGTAAAATCTATAGGTCATATCATTTTAAAAACACAATGCAGTTATAATTGATTGATTGTATTTCTGCCCTAATGCTCAATTTTAAAACACGATTCCACAAACTTTACTCGCTAGAATAAATTGCCTCTGAAAATATCTACATTCAAATATTTTTCAGTTGTACTCATAGTAATGTTGCTGATCTTAGGCAAAATTATGGCTTTTATTAATAAAGCAATTGGCCACTTTTGATTTTCAATAAAGTGGTTAATTTTATTAAAATCGTGTATTTTGTGGTTTGGCACTCAGGCCCTTTCATCGCAAGCATCACCTTTTCTGTCACTCCTACTAAATTCGACAGTGATCAGCTTGACGGACCTGTGTCTATTGCTTAAGGTCATTGGCTCTATTCAGCGCCTTAATAGCACGCTGATAGAACCGTGAGATTTTAAATCGCGCTTTTTAAAGTGGTGTAATCCTGATAGACGTTATCGCCGTGAGTGAGATACATTGTATCTCGGACCAAACGGTGGGAGTCCACAGTGGGACGAGCAGCATCTCGGCCGCCCCGCTGGCACTGTATGTGCGCGTGTGTGTGTGTGCGTGTGCGCGTGTGTGTGTGTGCGTGTGTGTGTATGTGTGTGCGTGTGTGTGCATGTGTGTGCGTACTTACTGCGTGAGCGCGTCGGCCTCGTCGGCTGTGGAGCGACGCGGCTTCACGAGCAGCATCTCGGCCGTCTTGTGGTACAGCAGTACGGCAAGAGCCGTGCACTGCGCGAGGCTGGACACGGCTCGCTTGTACACTGCCTTCTCGCCGGCGTCCGGCGCCGGAGAGTTCAACCAGTCTAGGACGTCTGTGTATTGCCTGGAAGTAAGTTTGCAATTATACAGGGTGATAGGTTGAACAAAGGAAACATTTTGTATGTTCCGCCCATTGAAGTGGACAGCTTTTAATAGCCAACGTCGCAACACAAAAAAAGAACGCTTTTATCGTCGAGGTAAATATTTTGTATAGGAATGTGTTTTTTTCCGTTTCGATATTGGTGCAACAGTAAGTTATTTATTTTAAGGGGTAGGGCAACCTGTTATAGAGATTCAAAAAGTCACTGTAAAATCCGATCCTGAACAACCTTGAAAGGTCTTTTTCTTCATCTATACGGTCATTCCTGTTGCATCCAAATCCATTGCTTTGGAGCCCAGGGTCCGCTACAACCTTGAAAGGTAAATGTAAAAATTTTGTCGGTCTGAAATAACGAAAATAACTTAGACGAATCATTATCTAAAAATAAGTGACATGAAAATTGAGTCGGTGTGAACGATAATATTCCAACTCACCTTGGCTGGCACCTACACGACAAATAACTTATACGAATCATTGGTGTCAAAAACACAAGGTTGTACACCGACTTCATACGATAAGTTTGACTGTGTGGGGTAAACTTTTTCTTTAAATTTTAATCTAGATTTAGGCTAGGGTTTAAGATAGATTAACAAGTAGCCCTTACTTGACTAGCGGTTGGAACTGCAACTTAAGACCTAGGTCTTGCGTGGCGGCCTGCAGCTTCTCGTGGAAAGCGTCCGATTTGGACAAGTCTTCAGATGTCGTTTCGTCGTCTTCGTCATCTTCTTCTGGCATTTCACATAATTCTGTCGATTATGAAACAAAGAAATACAATTGCTGCTATGGTGGATCGTTGAATGCGGCTCGCAAAATTAAAAATTTGGAGACGTTTGCTTAGGGATAGGGATTCATATTCATATTCATATTCATTTATTTCATCTTTAGGTAATACAGTACACTTAGATACGTCATTTTACAAATAAATTTTAAAATAAATTATATGTTAACTCAAAATTATTAATACAGTTAACATTCTATTAATTATTTGTACATAATTTTTTAAAATGTTAATATCGGTTATTGGAGATAATATTAAATAAAGTAATGTCAAAATGTAAATGTCAGATAAAAATAAAATACAAAAATCTTCAGCAACCTTGAGCGTCGTCAAAAATACTTAATAATAAAAATAATTTCACTTTAGTTCGATGTTACAATTTAAACATTAAATACTATTTCACTATCGTATAAAGCCTCATTTATGTCATAATAACTTTTAAATATTAGTCTCTTCTTAATAAGACTGCAGAATTCATTTCTTTGTAGATCTCTTAGTTCTGACGGTATTTTATTGAAAAATTTGACACCCATAAACAAAAAACTTTTACTACATTTCACTAATCAAGGATTTGGAAGTGCTATTTCATCTTTTTTCCTCGTTGAATACGTATGAATGTCACATTTTTTAGTCATAGTATTTAAGTTATCTTTTACGTGTAAGATGCTTTGGTATATGAATTCCCCAGTCACTGTCATAATTCCTAATTGCCTGAATGTATCCCTACAAGAGTAATTATATTTTAAGCCTAAAATATATCGTACAGCTCTTTTTACAGTACAGCAAGACGAAAATCTTGTTTGCATTAGCTGCTGTGCCCCAAAACAAACTCCATATGACATTAAGGAATGGAAATATGCAAAGTAAACATTTTTAGCTGCTATACCTCCCAATTCTTTTATTTTCCTTATGGCATAGGTTGCTGATCCTAGTTTTTTTTTAAAGTTCTTCTATTTGTGTTGCCCAAGTTAGCTTATTGTCTAATTTAATACCAAGAAACTTTACACAACTTTGTTCACTTAAATTAAGATCGTCAAGAATGTTACGCACACATAGACTGAGGTGTAAGTGTATTACCTAGTCTAAAATTAATTAATTGTGTTTTATCGACATTCATTAATAAATTGTTTTTTGAAAACCATTCTATAATTGCTGCTACATTATTCTGAATTTTTTGAGCTAATTTTTCATAGTTTTTATCTTTGACAATCAACGTAGTATCGTCAGCAAACAGAACAATATCAACATCATTACATACCACAGATACGTCATTTATATACACTAGAAACAACAATGGACCCAGGATAGAGCCTTGAGGGGATCCTAATTTTGTAGTTAACTTCCTTCTAGTTTTACTGATTTTACTATTCATTATTTTATAGATTTTATATATTGATTTTATAATTAATTAATTCCACAATCACACCAATAAGCTAGCTCCAATCTAAGCATAACTTGTACTACCTTTATACAGGTACATACATACATACATATATACATACATTTACAAATAAAATATCACATTCACAATACAATCTGTCATTGACAGACGACTTTCTTCATCAAAAGTGTTCCGAATTAGTCTAAAATCGATTTAAGCATACTTAAACTCGTTCCGAAATGAAATTTTGTTAAATAAACCCAAAAATTGTTAGTAATATATATCTGATTCCCAACTTTTAAAAATATGAAATTATAGGGGCAAAATCTGTTAATCCTGCTTAACTTTTTTACCATGTTTTCTAACAAGCACGGCTTCGTAAATTATTGAGTCCATCATCGCCGAACTTCTTTGGTCTGTAATGGCTACATTTGCTCGCCGCCCCCTCCCGCACCCCGCGCTCAGGCCCCGCACTCCAGTTCAACTCATTTCAGTACAAAAATAAAATAAGGGTCAAATAACTGCAGAAAGAGATAAAATCGGCATAGAATGGCGTCCAGTATAAAATTTCAGTATAGATATTTTGGTCACTCAGCGAGCTAAGGAAAGGTCGATGCTTGGGATTTCGTTAAGGGCCTAAGGGATAAAATCCGAAACGAGGTTATCCGACAGAAGTCAAAAGACATAATATATCTAAAATGTAGTTTAAAATATAGTATTAGTCCGTCAGTTGGATTAACAGAAAATATTGGACACGTATTTTTTCTTTCCTCAGTCAAACAAAAAATGATGAAGATATAGCCTGTTAAAGTTCCGCGTAACGTCACGCCTTGCGACACTTTTAGCAAGGCGTGACGTCACGTGCTCCCATTCCCGAACTTTGATGCGCTTTATCTTCGTTATTTTTTGTTTGATTGACAAAAGACAAAATATGGGTCTATTATTTTTTGATAATCTAACTGACGGACTAAATAGAATAATATTTTTTGACCCAGAAAACTAGCCTATTATGATGATGACGTGTAACGTCAAATACGCAAAAACTTATAGGTGATAATTCTGGTGCCAAGAAGTTTTGCGGATTTAGCATTATTACATGTTGTAATGGTTATTAAGAAAAATATTTAAAAAATAAACCTGAAACTTGTTGTAAGGTTTCCTTGATGTCCTGCCGTTTCTCGGCGTCCAGGCCGCGCATGCGCTCCTCTATCCTCATCGAGACCTGGCGCGAAAGCATCTCCAGGGCTTCCAGGTGCACCAGACCTGGAAATACGGAAGCCAGGATAAATGACAAGTGTATTAATAAATAACTCTAGAACTAAAAAAAAGTGTAGCCGACAAAAAATAATGTGTAGTTATAATTTAGTGTAGGTAACATTTAGTTGTTACAGAAATTGATGTTCTATTTAGATTTCTACACCAAAAATGGCAGAAGCTGAACATACTTTTATTATAAACACGATTGGCTTTACTACAAAAAAGATAGACTAGGTTTAAACTATGTCTAAAGAATAGCCATACAATTTGGAACATTGACACATCACACCTGTCTCGGTTATGTTACCATACTTTTTAATTGGTTGGCTAATCTTTAGGCATTGTTTAAACCTAGTTTATCTGTTTTATAGTTAGGCCCTACATCTTTAAAATAAATTGTTGTGTACTTCTTTTAAGTATTTATTTTAATTTTAATAATATATTATAATAATTATTAATTACTAATATATTATTCTTACTAATATATTTCTTTGCTGACTCCATGGGAAAGTTTAAGAGGAGGGTTTTGTTATCCTTATCTGTTTAGCCAATGTCTAATTTTGTTGAGTTGTAGGTTATTGATAAATTGTTTATTTTGCACTAAAATAGTAATAGCTAATATAGCAACAATATAATTAAGGTCACTTATGTAACTAAAAAATGATGTAGTCCATTATTGCATGCCGTGGCAACCTGTTATTAAGACGGCACTTAGTCTATAGCCAATATTTGCATGTCTTACCAATTTGCTTGTAATTGTGCTTGTCTTGTTGGTTGTCCTAATAAAATAAATAAATAAATAAATATAGTATGTATTATAGTATGTATTTATTATTGTCTAAATTGTTAGGTATGTGTATGTATTTTACTCGTCTTAAAAAATATGTCGGATACTTTATACTCCGCCACTGACTACATTATCTGCATTACCTCAAGGTTGACTGGTAGAGAATGTTGAATAGCATTAAGTCCGCCAATTGTACTTACTTGTGCAATAAAGTTTAAATAAAAAAAATATATGTTGGTTGGTACAGACAACAGCTCGTCAACCTACCACACAATGTCAAATTTTCTCTCTAAAATATTGATCACTGCGTGTCGGAATTAAAGTTGAAAATCGGTTTAATGACCTTGTAACTTTTTGGTTGACCTGCCCTGCCGTTGATTGTACATAGGAATCCTAGGAGACTATAGAGAAGAAGAAATACTCGTAAAACATTGGAATTGTGTAGGTACACAAATCAATTTCAATGTTTAACTAGTATTTTGACACACAAACACACACTGCTTGGATTTTTTAGGGTTCCGTAGCCCATTGGAAAAAAACGGAACCCTTATAGATTCGTCATGTCTGTCTGTCTGTCTGTCCGTCTGTCTGTCTGTCTGTCCGTCTGTCCGTCCGTCCGTATGTCACAGCCACTTTTTTCCGAAACTATAAGAACTATACTGTTGAAACTTGGTAAGTAGATGCATTCTGTGAACCGCATTAAGATTTTCACAAAAAAATAGAAAAATAATAATAAATTTTGGGGGTTCCCCATACTTAAAACTAAAACTCGAAATTTTTTTTTTCGTCAAACCCATACGTGTGGGGTATCAATGGATAGGTCTTTAAAAATGATATTGAGGTTTATAATATCATTTTTTTCTAAACTGAATAGTTTGCGTGTGAGACGCTTCCAAAGTGGTAAAATGTATGTACCCCCCCTGTAACTTCTAAAATAAGAAAATGGTAAATCTAAAAAAAATATATAATGTACATTACCATAAAAACTACCAGCGAAAATTGGTTTGAACGAGATCAAGTAATTTGTTTTTTTTAATACGTCATAAATCGTAAACCGCAATTTAACTTTCGTAATGTTATGGATTACATTTTGCAATAAAAATACCATAACTATGACTCGATTGTCGTGATGGGTGAACTTTTACTCATAACGGTACCTACAGGTTTGTACGGAACCCTCGGTGCGCGAGTCCGACTCGCACTTGGCCGGTTTTTAAAAAGCCAATCAACAATTGGCCTTGAATACGAGCCCCGGGTTCAATTCTCGATTTGGGTAAATCATTGATTGATCATTGATTTACAAAAAAAAAACAACTGACGGACTAAATAGAATTTCATTTTTTTTACCCAGTCGTCATTCTTCGTCTCACTAGTCATTATCATCATATTATCTTTACAGTTAATCCCAGTTACGTCCAAAGCCATCACTTTGAAGCCCACGGTCCGCTATTAGTGCCTGACATTTAGTGTGTGTTGTTGTCAAAAAAGTGTTCTATGACTCTAGTAACAAACCTTCAAAATCATCGAACAAGTTTTCATA